>JARHVA010000085.1:5710000-6317500 GCA_037957365.1 Torreya grandis
CCCTTAGTTAAGAACAAGTTTGTATAGAAGTCAAAGAATGATTTTTTGATAGATTCTTGATCTAATAAAAGTTTATCATCCTCCTTAATTTTTGAGATTTTTTATTTTTGATGCTTGGTCCTTAAAAATTGAAAAAAAAATTGGGTACCTTTATCACCTAGCTTGAGTTAATTAAGTCTAGATCTGACTTGGGCACCCCTATCACAGTAAATATGGTGATGAATCAACTTATGCTTAATATAATAAAATGTTTTTATCAAGGATTCATTATCTAGGTCACATTTTAGGTTAGTTTCCAACCTAATAAGCTATTCTTGGGCTATTCTATAAGATTTCCTTTGCCTCTTAGCTTTAATTTGTCCATATGATTTGGAAAAAATGTCTAACATGTCCATTGAATTGTTCTAACAATCAATTTTAGAGTCTATGTTAGATGCAAGCTTCCCGATATTCCAGATTGATTTAAAACTATCCAAGAACTCTCTTTCTACAAGGTGGGACACATTAATTTTATACAATATTTTCATGGTGACCTCTTCTTTTTCATCATTACTGAGAGTAAAATTGAGCTCATTGGGTTGATGGTCTAATAGAGTGAATGGACTAACCTTAATCACGTTACCATCTTCTTTCAGACTAGTCTCAAAGGTATCTTTGCTCAAATACAATCTATCAAGCCTAGATTAAAAACTTCTAGATCTAGCCTATTTGTTACACCAAGTGAACCAAATGTATTTACTTTATGGCTTACCTTTCTTCAAAGGGTCTACCAATTTGTTCAATCTTTTGAATTTAGACCAAAAAAATAGCTCATTTCCTTTCCATATGTGAGGGTATCCTCCCATTTTGTCCTCTCTTTATTCAATCATATTAAAATAACCTCCAAATAGCCACATCATGTCCTTCATATTATATGATATACAATTCTAAATTTCCATTCTTTACCTGTAGTCATTAGGTGCATATATATTACAAATTCCAAACATTTTTCCTTACATGTTGAAAATAGTTCAAATTGCCCTATTATAGGGAGAGACACCATGTTCCATAATATAATCTTTATAAATCAAGTTAATAAAAATAAAAGAACCCCATTTACCTCTGTTGTGGTTAGTTGATAAGTGGATTGTGTTAGGCCAAATATAGCCTAAAGTGAAGGGAATGATTATACCAGTTGCTTTGACCTCCTAAAGAAGGAGAAAGTCAAGTTTAGCTCTAAAGTATCTGAACTACCTAATGATAGGTTTCCTATCTAGGGATTTAATCCCCCTACATTCCAACTAAAAATATGCATTACCATGCTCAAGATTACTTGGTATTATTGTGGGACTTACTTCCCCCCATTTTTTGATACAATCTTGAGAAACATTCAGGAACTTTATTCTCTTTGTTCTTTTTTTATTGATACTATCACCACCTTCCATTCCCCCATTTTTTAATAGTCTTCCATCTTTAGTAGAGGGACTATTAATGGATGTATATTCAATAGAAATAGTTTTTAGTCTTTTTTATACCCTTTAGAGGTCCAATTATCTCTATTATAATGATTTGAGGGAATTTATTTTAAAATATCACCATGAGCCAATATATTCAGAGCCTCCCTACTGGGGGATATGTCCGTCAAGGGCTCAACTTGCTCAAAAAGGTTATCAGGGGGGAACTCAATCTCATTTCCCAATATCACCTTAGATAATTTTTATTGTAGACCCTAAGGATCATCTAAGGCCATAGAGGGTCCCCCCTTAGAGAGGGAAAAAAATCAATCATATCATAATCAAACTATTCTTAGATATTTACCACTTTAGAGGGCAACTTCACTTGTTCCATAAAATTAGTTTTCTTGCCCTTCTCCTCAACACTTGATAAACGAATACCTTTAGGAGGAGGAGGAGTTATAATGGGGGAGGTTCCCCATTATCAATCTCATAAGAAGCTAATTTACTCTTAGCAAGGTTTAAATTAACATTTAATCCAAGGCCTTTAATAGGGGATGTTCTACCTTCCTCAAATTTAATGTTAAAAATAGGGTTGTTTATGTTTTCCAAGTCCTCCATTTGAGGTGGGAGCGGATTAAATAGAATGGCTTTGGTATTGATTTTAGGGCCTCTATGGACTATATTATCATTATTTTTTGTACCTTGCAACAAAGGGCAATTTTTCCTCATGCTACCATCTTTTTTTATATAAAAATCATGCATTGAGACCTCCAATCCTATTATAGGGCATATGAAAAATATCCCATTGATTTCAAAAATGAGGGACTCCATAAAGGTTTACAAAGGGTCCAAAGATATTAAAATCCACATGTTCATATGGGCCAAAGACTTCCTAGTGTCCTTAACCCTAAGCACCTCTCCCAACAATCGAAGGGCTTGAGGGATAAACTTCCAAAATTGGAGGGGGACATTTTCAATGTTGACCCATCTAGGGGTCATTTTAAACACCAGGTCCTGTTCTAAGTTAAAATTTCATGGAATCGCTTTAAATAATTACTATCCCACATTCCATAAGGACTTCTTAATGCCTCTTCTCTACATGTTGAAATTTTTAAAAAGAACCAAAAAAATACCTTTTTGGAACATTTTGGAGAAACTAATATAGATACCCATTTTATTGCCCCATACCAAATTTAACTAGTTATCCAATAAATTCCTTAAAGGAAGAGCATTTCTATCAAATAAACAAAAAAAAACCCAATATTTTTTAACCACTTCTTTCCTAATGAAATCTTGTTCCATAGAAAAATTGAGGAGTATAAAAAGGGTTTTACCAGAATTAGGGCACTTATTGTCTTATCCTTTATTGTCTCCTCATTATCCATCTTCAGATGCACTGATTGGGCCAACAATAAATTATGCACCTTGTGAATGCTTAGCAAACTCTTCCTTCAGTAAAACTTCATTGGAGAGCTTCTTATTGTCACTATTTTTTCCACCACCCTTCTTAGCAATAAATTTTGGGCTTCTTGATTCAGGGCACTCATTACCTGACAAGTTTTGGCCTCCATTTCCATTAATACTTTCATCAATGAGATACTTTGCATGGTTTAGAACACTTCAAACACCTTCTTCCAAAAGCCACCACCATTAATTACTTTCTCTCCCAATATCCAACATGTATAAATAGATCAAGGGGTAGGGAAAACAAAGGCATGTAAATTAAGACTAGGATGACATAATCTACCAATGCATCGTACAAAAAAACAAAGAAAAAAGCACAAATATACTAAAATTAACCAAGAAGCATAAAATCAAAGCAACATTAACCATGAACCCTTTACAGCCAATGCACATTCAAACATATAATAACCAAGGAATTAAAGGGGGCCAATAAAGAGGGAAGTAATCATGAAACACTATCAATAGAGGGTGAATATTTGTCTCCCTATTACAGAGTTTCACCATGTTTTTTTCTCAAATTTGATATTAAGATGTAATTTGAAGTTTACATAAATGATTTATCCACTTTTATATTATCTAATGTTTTTAAATGCATGTAAGGAGTTAAAATCAACTCTAAATTAATCTAAAATTAACTTGAAGCTATGTATCAACTAATCTGCTCCAAAATCACTAGTTATTAAACTAGTTATGTTGTAAGTGAGATTATTGACCAAAACTTGTATTGAATAACTTAAAAACCCAAAATAATGCTTGATAGTCTTCCTTTGTGAATATTTATATAAAAAAATCATAAATAATAATATTCAACATCAATTTCCAAAAATAATCATTGTATAACACTTGTCCACAATTATTTACTTAATAAATAAGACTTAAAACAAACGTATTACAAGATAACTTGCATGCCAAGTTATTTAAAAAAAACATAAAGTAAAAACAAAATAAATAAATTTACCTAACAATTAAATAATCTATAATTAGAGTTATAAAATAAAATATAAGATAACTTCAAGAATACTAAACCAAATACTGTTAAGGTGTGGAGCTAAAAGCTTCAACTGTTTGCATACACATGAAGAGGATGCTGAAGAACCAGAGCCACCGGCGTCGGCAGTATGACCAACGTCGGTCAGATGCAGTGGAGAAGGAGACCGGTGATGGCAGAGGGTCGATCAACGTCGGCAGCACCAGACAAGCAGGGACCGGCGTCGGTCACCTGTGCGGTCCAGAACTGCTGTTTACGAACAGTCAGTTAGTTAAACCGAGTGTTTGCATGCTAAGAGGTTATTTTAAGTCGCGAGCTGTGCGTCTAATTTTAGTAGTTAGATGTCTATTTTTGTAACCATGGGATTCTATTTAAAGAACCATGAGGCATGTATTGTAATTATCATATTGATCAAGTAAGAGCATTGAAGCAAGCAAGGTCAAGGAGATCTACAGGTGTAAGGTCAAGGAGATCAGCTGAAGCATTCAAGGAGGGATTGTAACTCAGGTTTTAGAGTTGGTTTTGTGTTGAGCAAGAGAGAGAGGGAAGAAGGTCTTGAGGTGTGGCAAGCCTTTGAGGTGGAGGAAGAAGTGGCATCTTCCTTATTTGTATTTTCTTCTAGTATTATCTAATACAAGAGTGTGTATTGTCTCTCAAATTCTTTGTTGTCTCATGTTTCTAGTTTCTTAATCATTCTGGTATATTTTCGTGTTCAATTGCTCACATATAAGTAATCAATTGTGCTACCGTTGGATAAGGGGCCTCCTAACAGTTGGTATCAGAGCTACGGTTTGCAGGAAGCAGGGTATTGTTTTTGATTACAGGTCATTCACAGGGTTTTCTAATTGAGTGGGAGTTCAGCAATGGCAAAAGAAAGCAAGCTACAAATGGAGAAGTTTAATGGCAAGAATTATCAACACTGGAAGATGCAGATTGAAGACTATCTGTATCAGAAGGATCTGTACTTATCGTTGGGTGGGGTTGCATGCAAACCCACAGATATGAAGGATGAAGAATGCAATGTTCTTGATCGGAAGGCTCTCGATTCCATAAGGTTGAGCCTTGCATCGTCTGTGATTTCCAGCTTATCATAGTGCAAAACAATGGAAGAGTTGATAAAGTCCTGGCAAATTTATACGAAAAGCCCTCGGCTTCTAATAAGGTATATCTTATGAAGCAGCTATTTACTTTGCAAATGCAGGAAGGTGGTTCGGTACATACTCATCTCAGTGATTTCCATGGTTTGGTAAACCAATTAGCTTCAGTCAACATTATTTTTGATGATGAGGTAAAGGCTCTCTTGATTTTATGTTTTTTGCTTGAAAGTTGGGATGGTATGGTTATGGCAGTAAGTAACTCTGCATCTGCTTCTAAAATCTTAAAAGTTGATGATGTTGTGAGTGTGATCTTGAATGAGGAAATATGCAGGAGAAGCACAGGTGAATCATCATGGAACGCTCTAAGTGCGGAAAGCAGAGGAAGGCAAAAGGAGAAGATTGAGCAAGGGAAATCAAGGTCGGGAAGGAGATCCGAGTCCAAAGGTATTACCTACTGGTTTTGTGGAAAGAAAGGACATACAAAGAAGGAGTGTTGGTTGAGAGATAAAGAGAATCAACATGTAAGTATTGAAGAAGCAAAGGATGC
Organism: Torreya grandis; assembly: GCA_037957365.1. NCBI lineage: Eukaryota > Viridiplantae > Streptophyta > Pinopsida > Cupressales > Taxaceae > Torreya > Torreya grandis. The sequence goes on from JARHVA010000085.1 coordinate 5,715,533, forward strand.
AAATATTGTGATGCAGGATGCTCTCATACTTTCTTCAGATAGTCAGGTAGGATCATGGATCTTAGATTCTGGTTCATCTTTCCATGCATCCCCAAACAGAGATTTGTTCTCACGAGTATGAACAGGGAGACTTTGGAGTTCTTTATTTAGGGGATGGTACGCCTTGTCAGATAGTTGGCAAAGGGAAAGTGCAGCTGAGATTGCAGATTGACAACACATGGGTGTTGAAGGAGGTCATGCATGTTCCAATTCTGAAGCAGAGTTTGCTTTCTGTAGGAAGGTTGGGGGATGAGGGATGCACAATAACCCTCACAGCGGATTCTTGGAAGGTTACCAAGGGAGCACTTGTTTTGGCAAGAAGTAAGAAAGTAGGTACACTTTATCTATCTACTTGTATTACTGATTCTACTTCTGGTACAGATTCGAAGATGTGGTCTAATAGGCAGGGTCACATGAATAAGAAGGGAATGGAAGTTCTTGACTCAAAAGGTATGTGTTCAAATTCAGAAGGCATGGATAGAATTCATTGCAGGAAAAGGAAATTTGAGGCTTTTGACAAGAACATGGATGTCTTAGTGTTTTTGGAGGAGATGAAGGCCAGAGAACAGTTACACGCAGTAAATAAGTCTGAGCAGGGTAGCATGGATAGAGATTTGATCCAAGAAGAGCTCGCGGATGAAGAATTCATCACTCATGGGAACACACAGGCACCGATGTCGGTTACTTGGAACCAACGTCGGTCAGTCAGACACCGACTTCGGTCTTGTGCAGACCAGCAGGGTCAGTAGGTCGGGCAGGAGAAGTCTGACGTCGGTCATCAGGACCGACGTCGGCAGGGGGGACACCGGCGTCAGCCAGGGGTAATGACGTCGGCAGTCAGGATCAGTGCAGGGAACCGACATCGGTCGGGAGCAGACTGGGAGTTGGCCGAGATCGGTCACTGGAACGGATGATGGGTGGACAGTTAGTTGTCAAGGAGTCTCAAACACCCATACAGAGGTCAGAAAAGGTATGTGAACCTCATATTCATTGTTCACCTTCTTTATATTGCTTACTGATAGTCATAAACTAGGAAGATGGAGGAAGCAATGCAGGTAGAATCCAGAAACAGTGGGAGCTTGACATGGATGAGGAGTGTGAGTCCTTGGAGTAGAGCCAAACAGGTATTTGTTGGTGGAGTTGTCAGCTGGATAGAGGGATGGATTCCCATTTTAGAGAAGAGAGTGGATGGACATCTGAGACAGAAGGCTATGGTATATGGTCTTGAGTTAGCTGTAGGGCAATGGAGGTTTGACCATTGTTTATTTTATCTTTACCAGGTTGGATAATATTAGCTACATTATCCTGTTACTGTATTGTGTTACTTTTTGTAGGGTTGCATATACAGGGAGTTTTCTGAGCTAAGGGTAGAGTTGGTTCAGAAGTATGTCATGAAGAATTTGGGAGCAGCAAAATTCTTGTGGCATAGGTGACAGGTATAGCATCACAGGTTTGCGTGGTGGTTGGTCTTCAAGGGTGATTTTGAAGAGGGATACAGGGCCAAAGGAACAAAATAGATGGTGTACAGGTATAGGTATAGGTACAGGTTATAGCTGTTTATCTCCAAGTGGGAGATTGTTAAGGTGTGGAGTTAAAAGCTTCAACTATTTGCACACACAAGAAGAGGATGCTGAAGAACCAGAGCCACCGGCGTCGGCAGTATGACCGACGTCAGTCAGATGCAGTGGAGAAGGAGACCGGCGACGGTAGAGGGTCGGCCGACGTTGGCAGCACCAGACAAGCAGGGACCGGCGTCGGTCGCCTGTGCGGTCCAGAACTGTTGTTTACGAACAGTCAGTTAGTTAAATCGAGTGTTTGCATGCTAAGAGTCTATTTTAAGTCACGAGCTGTGCGTCTAATTTTAGTAGTTAGATGTCTATTTTTGTAACCATGGGATTCTATTTAAAGAACCATGAGGCATGTATTGTAATTATCATATTGATCAAGTAAGAGCATTGAAGCAAGCAAGGTCAAGGAGATCTACAGGTGTAAGGTCAAGGAGATCAGCTGAAGCATTCAAGGAGGGATTGTAACTCAGGTTTTAGAGTTGGTTTTGTGTTGAGCAAGAGAGAGAGGGAAGAAGGTCTTGAGGTGTGGCAAGCCTTTGAGGTGGAGGAAGAAGTGGCATCTTCCTTATTTGTATTTTCTTCTAGTATTATCTAATACAAGAGTGTGTATTGTCTCTCAAATTCTTTGATGTCTCATGTTTCTAGTTTCTTAATCATTCTGGTATATTTCCATGTTCAATTGCTCACATATAAGTAATCAATTGTGATACCGTTGGATAAGGGGCCTCCTAACAAATACTAAATACTAAGTCAACTTGCAAGACACATTGCTCAACAAGTCACCAAATCATGCAACCTACCTAATTATGGAATCCAAAATTGTATATAAAATAATAATTGACTTAAACACACTTTTATTTCACCTAACTAACACTAAATATTTTCTCACCTCTTGGGAACTCATTTGAGTATTGAGACAATGAACTGACAGTTCCATCTATTTTTAAAGAAATCACTAGAAAGTATTCAAAATGACCAAATAATTAATTTTGGACATAAATAAATTAAATAATATTACTCAAGATTAAAAAATAACTAAGTATAAAAATATAACTCAAGTTTCCATATTGGCTTCATAGTCAACATTCCCCCCTTTGATACAAAGAGGTGAAATTTGTATCATCTGCTTAAGTCTTCCATGAATATACTTGTGTAATCTTTTGGTGAGAATTTAAAAAACCTAACCTTCACTTATCACATACTCAATGATAAAGAGTTTATCATTGACTATGCATCTAAAAAAAATATTCTTTGAGTTCAATATGCTTGGTTATAGCATGAAAACCTCGTTATCATAAAAAATCTATGTTGTCTGAAGTTGAGCATCTATGAAATTAGCCAAGAGTCTTCTTAGTCATAATCCTTGTGTGAAAGCATATGTAAGGGATATATATTTATCTTCATTAGTGGATAATGCAACTGTATACTATTCATTTAAATACCAAGAGTCTTCTCAATCATAATCCTTGTGTGAAATCTAATGTAAGGGATGTATATTTAACTTCATCAGTGGATAATCTAATTGTATTATATTCCTTTTAAGACCAAGAAACCAACCCACTTCTTAGTATGAAAAATAATTTGGAGTTAACATCCTCTCATCAAGAAATCCTTCCCAATTTGAATATGTCTATCCTATTAGATATAAATACCTTTCTAGTATGAGATGAATCCCATTATTATAATTACCTCATACATATCTGAAAATTATCTTCATTTTTTACAAATGCTTGAGTGATAGTTCACCCATAAATCTGTAAACTAGTGAAACCCCATAGCTGATATCAGGTATTATCATAATAAGATGCATCAAATCTCTCACAAAAATTCTAAAATTATTTTCATAAGCTTAAGGACTCCCATCGTCCATAAAAAAAATTTCTTTTAATTAAAGTGTTTTTGGACTTCAAATCTTGAAGATTGTACTACTTTAGCATGTCTTAGGCATACATGTATTGACAAATGAACACTTACTCTTTATTTTGATCAATTTACATGCCAATAAAATAATTGATATGTCCAATATCAATCATATCAAATTATAATTTCATAACTTCCTTGAATATATTCAACATCTCCATAGAACTACTTGTAAATATCAAGTCATCTACATAGAGACAAACATATCAAACATTCGAACTAGATGCTTGTATGTAAATATTTAGTTCATTTTGACTTATCACAAAGTCTTGAACCAATAATCAACCATAAATTATTGAGTACCAAGATCTTGGATCTTGATTCAGCCCATAAATATCCTTCTACAACTTATATACCCAAAATTATTTACCCTTTACCTCAAAACCTTATGGTTGCACCACATATATTTCTACTTCAATCACTCCTTATAAGAATGCACTTTTGACATCCATTTGATATATTTTATATATTTTTTGAGAAACTATAACAATCACTAGTTTTATAGTCTCTTAATATGTCACAGGTGCATAGTTTTCCTTATAGTCAACCCCATATGTTTGTGTAAAGTTTTTACAACTAGTATAACTTTTAGCTTGTCAATTGTGTCATCAATTTTAACCTTACTCTTGTAAACCCACTTTGTATCAATGAAATATTTATTTAAAATAATTTTAATTTAATTCCATGTATCATTCCTCTCAATTGAATCCATCTCTAATTTCATAGCATCAACCCATTCTTTTTTTACTAGCTTTTACATAACTTCTAAGTTCACTAGTCACAAATGATAATACAAACATAATATTTTTAACATAAAAATAATCAAATAAGTTACCTTACTAATAATACATCCTTATGATCCTAGTCTCATAATTTTGATCAAACATCTGATTGGTTGGATGATGATTCAACAAACCCTTGTTCTTGCTTGGTGTTGATGTAATTGGATGACTAGTCTCTTGCAAAGAGCTAGTATTATTTCTTATTGAACTAGAAACACATGTAGGATTTTTTAATCCATCAAAATAGTCTTAAATTGGTTAACCAAATTTATTTATTACTTATTTAGATACATGATTAGATTCAACGTACACCTTATTTTTTTTTTAAATTACAATTTCTATAAATAATTATGGATTTAATAGTAGGATTATAAAACTTGTATGCTTTACTTTCATCACTATATCCAATGAAATTGTGATCAATAATATTATGATACTCTATATCAACCTTAACTTTATTTTTTAAATTTTATGTAAACATTTTCTTCAACATAGATGGACTTTTCATTTCCTAATTGCATTTCACTTTTAAAGAAATCATCTAACTTATTGAAATCATCTTTTTGACTTATCACGTGATTTGTAAAACCAAAATCAAGAGAAAATTAATTATTTATATTATCTATTCCCACAAAACTTGTGATAAAATAATTTGAGTTATATTTAAACTCACTTTTTCATCTTTAAAATACTTATCTTCCATCTCTTGATTAGCTTGATTCTTAATTACTAGTATCTTACAATATTTAATCATCTATTTAGGTTTTTTGTAGTAGTGACAAGTATTTATTGATTTTACCTATAAATTTAGCTTCAAATTTATCCTCTAAATTTGAGTTTTATAAAATCCTTTAATTTTTATTTTTATTTTTATTTTTCTCTTTGATCTTTGAAAACTTTGCCTTTCAAGTGCTTGTTCCATGCCATGTTCTAGATCTCTTGTATATGGTTTCATCTTGTCTTCATGATATAAAAAAGAACCCACTAACTCATCAACATGTATAGTATTCATTTATTTAAACTCTTCAAGAGTGATCATAATGTGTAACCATATTGACTTAAATATCTCATAATATTCATTACTATAACACTATATTAGATAGTTTCTCCATAAATCCTCATTTTATGAACTAAATCATTTATCCTTATGAAATAATATCCTACTCCTTCAGAATATGGCATTCTCAAATTTTCAAAATTAATATTAAAGGTTACAATTTTTACTTATATTACCTTAATAGTTATTTAACATGAAGTTTCCAAGGTATTTCATGTATCATGAGAATTCTTGCATCTTATAATTATTGGATAAATGCTTGGGTCTATGGCACTCTAAAGATAGAACAAAGTTTGTGCTTCTCCCTTTTCTTCATCCCTTTTATTCTTTTTGGATCTTGTGTCAAGGTATTCTAATTTTAAAGTGGTGTGTACCCATGAATAAAAAAAATTCAAACTCATTGCCATACAATAATTATTTTCAACTGATCTATCCAATACTCAAAGTTGTCACCTTTAAAAATAAGAATATTCATGGAAGCATATTCACTAAATCCATTGTTTCTTCTGATAATGGTCTGAAAATCCTTCTAAACCTCACTTGAATCTATATCTAATGCATATTAAGGTTTTTAACATATGTATGGAGTGAAAATTGGTTCTCAATTAACCATCTGTCTCAGAATCATTAGTTGTGTTGTGAGTGAGATTATCAACCAAAACTTGTACTGAATAATTTTAAAACTAAAAAAATATGTTTTATGGTCTTAATTAATGAATACCTATAAAAATAAATTAGGTATAACAATATTCAATACAAATTTACAATATGAATTATTGTACAATTCTTTATTTAATAAATAAGTCATAAAACAAGCCTATTACAAGATAATTTGCATGCCAAGTTATTTCAAGAAAAATAAAAAATAAATAAATAACTTTACCTAAAAAATAAGTAATCTATAATTAGATATCTAAAATTATACTCTAAGATAACTTAAAGAATAATAAAATAAATATTAAAGCAAATAAAATTGACTCGCATTCAAGACAAGGTCAACATGCAAGAAGCCTTGCTCAACAAGTCACCAAATAATGAAACCTGCCAAATTATGGCATCCAAAATCCACATAAAATAGGAATTAAATTAAATATAATTTACTTTCACTTAACTAACACTAAAATTATGTCTCACCTATTGGGAATTCATTTGAGTACTCATAAAGTTAATTGGTAATTCCAACTATTTTTTAAGAAATCATTAAAAAATATTCAAAATAATTAAAAAACTAACTTAATACATAAATAAATTAAATAAACTTAATAAACACCTAAAAATTTGAAAAAATTAAGTCTAAAAATGGAACTCAAGTGCCCATATTGGTATCATATTCAACCTTCTCCCCACTTTTCCACCCCCCCTCATACACCACCTTCCTCTCTAGCTCTGCCTCCACCTCCACCTCTTATTATCTCCACTCAATAAGTTATTGCTTAATAACTTGTTAACTATATAACAAGTCTTATCTTGCATTTGCATACAACTTATTCATTGGCTTTTTTTGTATCCCCAAGTTCTTAATTGATAACATATCAAGGAGATACATATTCTTCATGAGTATGATAGTTAGTAAGTAAGAATACAGCCTTAGTAAAACATGTAGATATTGATTTCATGTTGTTTCTAACCTTATACAATGTCATCTAATGACTAAAAAGGATAAATTTACTTCAAGGTTGATGATTGATTCTTAGGGGCTCAATATATGGAAATTGTTCAACCCCTTGTGGAAAAGAATCAAGATGAAGTGATATTGGTTGATTACACCATTAATAAGATAGAGCTATAAGATTAGACTCCTAAAGGTAACATTCATAACTTCAAAATGACTAAAATAAAGATAATTTACATGATATAGGAAGGAATAAAAACACAATAAAAAATATAAGAAAATATACATATACTTTCAACATATATCAATAAAATTTTAAGTGTAGAAGAGACCTCTCAAAAGATAATCACTACATATACACTAGTTTCTCTCACAATATAACTACAACAATGCCATCTCTTGTAGTATATATTGATAATGAAATGGTTTCCAAAATATACAATTATAAAAATCATGGTAAAGTGGTGGAATTTTGTATGGAATAATTATTCATTGATGCCATGAAATTTATTGATGAGAACTGGAAGGCCTATGAATGGATTAATTTTGCACAGAAATGGATTGGTGATGAAATTAAAACCATTGAGAAATAATTTGGTATATGTAAAGGATTGATCAGATAATTTTAAGATATGGCTATTATGGATGATAATTTTTTTTTAAATCATTTTAATAAGGTTGAGGATAACTACTCACACATGTGGGCTCATTGTGTAGATTGGAAAATTCATACTCTAGATGAAGCACTAGAAGATCTTCAAAGTCATGGAAAAATTTGTGATAGCATGAAATTTTAAGTGTTTGTGAATGTTTGGGCTGTTGTGACTTTTTTATCAAAGATGAATTAAAGGTATATCCAACTACTGAGTTGAAAGAATAATTCCAAAATATAGTGAAAGAATAACTATTTGGGACAAACACATTTAACATGGAGTCCATGAATAAGTTAAGTGATATGTATTGATATTTTAAAGACCTCAATAATCACTTTCCAAATATATTTAGAGTGAATGAAGAAGCAACTAATGCATCCTATTCTTAGCTTACTCGTTTGGTACATACTATTATCCCCGTGTGAGAAGGAATTGTGAAAGTTGTTCCAAAATTAAGAATATACAAGGTCAAGTCTTCAAAAATAGGAGAACCAAATTGAGCTATATCTATAGATAAAAATTATATACAAAAAAATAATTCTTCTCTCTTTGGCCATTCTATATAATTCCCTCTCTTAAACTTTTCTATTTCTTCATTATAGTTTTTGTAAATGACTTTAAAGGTTATGTTTCACCTTTTTAAAGTCAAATAGAAAAATTAAATGTATAATAAAAAGGCTACCACTAAAGGTAGTTATAAATTGGTTATAGGGTGGTTATACCATCCTAACTCATATAAACACTTTTTGACATTGAAATAAATTTTGTGCAAGTTTGAAGGAAATAATTTATTTGTGTACAACTCCAAGGAATTAATACAAATGAAATTTATAGGGACATTGTTCCAAAAAATATTTTGAATTAATGGTATGCATATGTGTATTAATTTTTTTTAATTATTTTTCTTTTCATTTGTAAAAATGTTATTCGATTGTCAAAAAACTCAATATTCTTAGTGTAGAAATTCATTGAAATCTGCATTAAGAATTTTGAATTAGAAAAACCTTGGTGAAGTTGGAAATAAATTTGGTATTTATTTTCAAAGGGAAATAGAAAGTTGTTTCATGGTTTTTTGAATCGTTTAATCTCTTTAGTGTATGTATTTTGTTCTTATGTTTGAAATATGTCTTTCTCACTTCATTTAATGGGAAAGGTTTCAATCACTATATTCTAGGATTGTTTAAACATTTTTACACATTGAATATGCTAAAATAATTCCATTATTTATTCTAGTCTTCCTTTATCCTTTTTCCCTCCTTATTCCCATTACCATCACCTTTTTGTAATTTCAATTTAAAAGTATGAAAAACCCTAGAGAAAACATTTTTACTTTAAATACTTTCATTTTCCACATTTTCCTTATTTTAAATAAAGAAAGCTTTGCCTACAAATAGGAGAGGGACTTTTTCCCACACACTGTTTTCTAAAAATCATATAATTTTTACCCCTAAATTTTTTTTAGGCAATAATAAGAATGAAATTTAAGGCATCATCCTCAAAAATAATGTCAAAGAAGAACACATGTAGCTAGCCCATCCTTATCACATGAAATTCTATTAGAAGATGCCAAAAAGGTAGCAACTGAAAGGTTCTTGGCTGAACTAGTCAAGCAATCTAACCGTAAAGAAAAAATAATTACAAACCCCTTAAAAATATATCCTTGGTTGAGTACCAACTTTGCCACCTTATTCACATGAAGATGGTATTTACCCCATTTTACTTCACCTAAGCTTATTTCTAAAGGGGAATACCAAGCTCTTTTGTGACAAAAATAAAGTTAAACCTACATTACTAAACCCAACTAAGAAAGAGGATATCTTTGTCAAAATTTTAAAATAATCTATAGAATATTTCAATATATCATCTCCATCTATAATATGTTCATTACTCTTAATAAATCCTTGATCCATCATTCATTACTCAATTTGAGATAATAAAATTGACAAGGAAATTGAAGAGTGGGTTTCAAAGGTCACTAGTGCATGATTGGTTCATATAATCATGGGATATATAGAAGATGAAACCATTGATAGAGATACCACAATATTCTAAGTCCCCATTAATGCCCTTATGATAAATGCACCCATGAAAACCATTCCCATATCATCTCTACCTAACTTCAAGGAAATTGTGAGTGAGGACTCAGATACGTTCCTCTTTGAGTTTGACATCATATGCTGTAGTTATGACTATAATCAGGACACCCACAAGCTGAAGTTATTTCTAGCCATGCTCAAAGATGTAACCCTCCATTGGTTCATAGGGTTGGGAAAGAATGCAGTCATAGATTGGAAGGATATGAAAGACAAATGCCTCTCCAAATATCAAGATTAGTGCAAAGGGAGGGAATTTAGAAGAGATTACATTTTTTTGATGTCATAAAAGGAGGAAGAACCAATGGAAGACTATGTGGAAATATTCTTATTCAACCTTCAAAAATATAAAAAGAATAAGTTGGATGCAGATATCATGAAACTGATATTTCTAAAGGGAATCAATGAGGAATGTTTTGAGGTGTTGGATCTCATGAACTATGGAAATTTTTCCCAAAAAATAATTTGATGAGATCATCATCATGTAGAAATTAATCCAAGACTACAGTGAAGAAGACATTCAAAAACAAAGCATTTCCATTGTCATCCTCTAACAAAAATAATGGAGTCTTTAGGATGGAAGTCAACAACTTGCTTCAAGATATGAAGCAATACATTATCAAAGATGTGGCCACACAACTTGATAAATTTCATACACAAAAAAGAAGAACAAACAATGACTCTATATTGTCTTTATTATCATAGAAATAAATTAGATTATAAGTGCCACACAACTTATGTAAAGGTATAAACCATCATGGAGGAGGACCCAAATTCAATGTAATTGTACACAATAATAGGAGATGGAGATCAAGTCTTATACATGGCTCAATGGAAACTCTAGTCACAAAGACCTCATAATCCAGGTATGTCATAAAAAATAGAAAACTAAATATCTTATAAATACTTAGAGTTGTGTAAAAAATGAAATAGATTTTAATCAATCATATATTAGAAACAAAAACCTCTCTTAGAATTTGATCTAGCATTTTAGGTATTTTCACTTTTTTAGTTGTTAAAGGCTATCCCTCCTAGTTTCTACATTATATAAGAAGACTTGATAGCTAACAAAATTTTACTGCTAAAAAATCATGAAAGAGGTTTCTTTTCATCATACCAATATACACAAAAACCTCTCCCATAATATTATTTTAAGCATTTTTAATATTCTTCTTTTATTTTAATGTTTTCTCTCTAATTGGTAGCATTAAAGATAAATATTTCATAAATTTTTATGGATATATAAAAATTGAAAGAGGGTTTTAGTCAACACACTATTATGTACAAAAACCACTCTCAAAATTATAATCTAAGCAATTTTTTTTTTTTTTTGTTTTCTTTTGACTCACTAGTTTTGAGATCTCAAATATTAAAAACTATTTGTAGATACTCTAACCAATAATATCACTCACATTCTACCATAAGGACCAAAAAACCATAAGAATTATAGATAAAAACATTTGAATTTTATATTTACAAATCAATTATACATAGGCTAATCATTTATTATTAGTGATACATTCTTCTTTTGAATGAGGTAGAACAAGGATTGGATCATTATTGATGATGAAATATTTATTATGACTGAAAGACTTCTTCAGAGGTCATTTTATTATGGTTGGAGGGGGTGGTTTACAATACTTGAATGTATAGAATTTTATTAATGTAATGGGGTGTATTATCATTTTCTTATAAAAAACTCATTAAGATAGTGTGTTACTAATGTTCTGTGTAAAATGAGCAAGAAAATTTAACCTACTAAAGTTTGAGTGTATTAATCAAGATTAAACCATCAAATTTTATCCATACAACCAAGCCATAATATTCATATAGTAAGTATATTGACTTATAATTCAATAATACTCTATCATCCTAAAGGTTGGGTTGGGTTATTAGGTATTTTATACTAACAAACTTGTGATGGTTTGTTGAAACCCAACCTTTGTTGTGGCTATCAGTTTTGAGGTGGTGGTTGCCATGAGTGACCTCGATACCAAGGTCAACAGGCAAGTGGTTGTTGGTAATGTTTTAATAAATTTTGAGATAGTAGTGGGGTGTAACTCCAAGAATTGAATGCATAAAAAGAATAAAAAACCTAAATACATGACTTTAATAAGTCATTAGGCATACCTTGATTTATGTGTATTGGTAATCAAGATCTAATGTGAGCTACACATAAGTCTTGTTTTTTGTTTATCTAGATTGTATATCTTGCTTTATGCTTCCTTCTTGTTGTTAACCACATTGAAATCCATGTGCATTCTTCTTCCTATAATCATCAAGGTGAAAAGTAATAAAATCTTGTTTAAGATGCATTTGAATAAAATGCCCTTCTTGTATTGTATTACACAACAAGATAATTTTTTTCTTGCATCTTATTACAACTTTCACCTTTAGTCACAAGAATAAATTATGCATACATTTGTAGATCTATTATTCAAAAAATAGAGAATTTTAAATTGATTTTTTAAGAAAAGAGGTCATAAAAATACCATTTTAATAGGTGTGACTCCCACAACAATTTTGGTTGGTTCATGAAAGTGGAAGTGAGGGTCTGGGGGCACACTTTTCCTCTTTTTTAGCCTTGTAATTTTCCTTCAAAAATATTTTTTTGTCTTAATCTAGTTGTATCCAAACTTCATTCAAAATTCTCTAACTAGGCTATTTTAGGTGATTTCACCACCCATAACACCATGATTTACATAAACAATGGATACAATTTGTTTATCCTTCCAACTGGGTGAAAATATGATTACTACAAATCATTCCATAAAAATAGGTGCATGGATTATTATATTAGGAACATCCTCAAGCCATATTCCTTCATTAGTAAGTGTAATATCAATTATTAAATGTCGATCTTACTCATGGAAATGTGCAATGCTAATTTATCTAGGTTGGTCTCCTCCACCCATAGCATATTTATGTGCATTGGAGTATACTACGGGCCATGTTTATTTATGCATAGATGCAAGTCTCTATTCCACATATATAATCAACTGCTAAATCATTATTTCCTTTCTTAGATATTATTGTAGGTTCACTTATATAAATACATGCACATGTCCTTATTATGGGTGATTCCATAGAAGTAAATGGTTGTGAGTTGTTTATTACCATCATGTGAAATATTCTTCCTAATATATGCAAAGCAATTTTTATTGAACGTTGATGCCCATATAATTATTATAGGTTGATTTCCTTTACTAGCTGTTGTAGATTGATCATCTTCATCAAGAGATGGAGAGACTTTTATAAGCAATTATTCGTCTCTTTTAGTGGGTATAGGAAACCCCATATGAATGTTGGCTACAGACTAATTTCTCATAACTACATAGGTACATAAAGGAAATCCAACACCATCTATTACAAGTTAATAAACTTTACCATACATTAAATAAATTAATACATGCTAGCTATCACTAACATAGGCATATACTTCTATAGGAGATACTATTATAGTCTGAATTTTATCAACAAGTGTAATGAGAGTTATTATAGGATTATATTATTTACCAATATACATAGAGGAAACTACCATAAAATATTCAACAAGCACTCTACGAACTATTGTAGGCAAGGTTGCATCAATAGGTACATATATGCCCATTGTTTCTATTTGGTTTTCCTTATCAGGTGCACGAAGAATGGCTTCAGGGACATGGAAATGGGTTTCCTTAATAAAAGCTTCTATAAGTTGGATTTTACAAGAAAATATAAATAATTCTTATTTTAGATGTCCATCCCTTATTTTTCCTGAGCTACTCAAGGCTTGTAACCTCTCCTGAAGATTTTAGATTATGGCCTTAAGTGCCACTAATTATTGGTATACATCAACCTCCCCTTTATTCTCTATATTATTACTAACTAAAAATCCCCTAATTTTCTTTTTTTATCAACCATTGCTCTTATCTGCATAGGGTTAGTTTCTTTTTTAAGAATGTTTTTATGATTTTTATCTAATTAGTGATATATCACATAGAGATAAACAAAGGTATGAGCTAACCTTATTTATATTCTTTAATGAAAGGAGGAAATTCTTATATTTTAAATTCCTAATTAAAATAAATAAATTTGCTTTAGGAAAGTGGTAAATTAATTTAGAAATCATAAAACTTGATCTAATAAAATAATAAATTTAACCAATATTCTTAGATTACTAGTACTTGCCACCTTTCCTGACAACAACGTCAAAATGATGAGTAAAATTTTAACCACCAATTTTATTGATGCAAACCAATATCTAAATATATAAATTGATCTATAAGATTGGGTAGCCACTTAGTTTATAAAATAAATTATTCCATTAATTATCAATCCAAGGTGCATTTACCTTTGACAAGATGCCAACACTATATGTGCAACATTAGTTCCATATGGAAGGTTGAGTCCTAATCATTGCGTAAACATAAACACACTTACATAAAGTAAATTACAAAAAAATAAATAACAGAAAGAAAATCTAATTTATTTTATAATTGAATTATGAATAATACATAATTAAATATGCTTATACATCAAATTATACATGAAACCCATCACACACGTTATAATAATTCAAAATAAAATAAGAAATACACACAAGTAATGCATAAATAATACCAAACTAATAGACAAGGAATCAGTTTAAAAAATCAAGTGAGTGGGCCTTGCCTTAATTAGATTGGATATTGACTCCTCTCTTTCTTAAGATAGATTAATTACTTTAACTTGAATTTATTCTATTAACAAGTCCTGTATATCAGAATTATAGAAATACTATGCTCACACTTATTAGCCTTTCAACTATTTTATTGACTAAAATATTAATTAAATCTTGACTAACTCTATTGTAATATGATATTTAATCCTTATATAGGGGAGACAAATGTTTATTTAATAAATTCCTAGAATCTAGTGGTTACAACTAAATATATATGGTTGTGCCAAAAATATTGTTGGTTACAATAATACAAACAATAAATTTATTCAGTTTCACAATATAAACCTTAGACTATTAAGTTTAAATAATAAAACAATTAAAATGGATAAAAATTGCTAAATTTGTTCATCCCTAGATTCAAGTAATCAAGTTAGCTCCTTAAATCATGGAAGATATCTTTAACTCCAAACCACCAACTAACTTCCATTAGAAACAATTATTACATGAATGAAAAATATGGTTTAATAAATCTTATAAACTTATTCCTTTTCCTACAATCTAGGAACCATTCCATTCTTCAAATCAATGAGAGTATCCATTTAAATCTATTAAAAACCATTACATTCTTGAAAATTCATCTATAGTTATTGCTATGGGCTATCACTATTTAGATTGCTATGCGCTGTCACTACCCAGATTGCTAGGTGATGCTTCTGGGAGCCATAACTTTTGCTTACCTCAAAATAAGATATCATTTTTTTGAAAATGTATAAATTTTCAAGGGTAATCCAAATATGTAATAATATTCATTATTAAGATTCTTTATTTCATTTTTACTACTATTCAGAAACTAGATTATTTTAGGACATAAATACATATAACCACTTGCTACAGGGTGGCAACAAGTTAAATGA
This sequence comes from Torreya grandis, assembly GCA_037957365.1. Lineage (NCBI taxonomy): Eukaryota > Viridiplantae > Streptophyta > Pinopsida > Cupressales > Taxaceae > Torreya > Torreya grandis. Next base: position 5,730,813 of record JARHVA010000085.1, read on the forward strand.
ATCTCTCTCCTTCATAGTTATAGGTATAAGACACCTTGAAATAAGTATATTTTGAATTCTTCACTGTCCATTAATAACACCATAAATATTAAAACTATTAAATCATACTAGTTTATATAAATATAATTAATTTTAACTAAAATAATATGCATATACATTATTCATACAATGTGTGTGTATATCGTCATTATATAGGTCAAAAGAGTGTGGATGGAAACATAAGAAGGTGTTTTTAGAAAAGATAAATAAACAAGATGAGGGAAAATTATGGGCCTCATCAAACAACCTAAAAATGTCAAAGCTTTCTTTCAATATTCTCCATTCATCTATTCCTATAAATGTCACACAAATTATTTGTCCTTCAGCATTGATTGATAATACTACTAAACAAGTCTTGGCTAGTGATCTAGGTTTTGTGTCATTATTTGTTTCCTCATCTCCCATAAATCCACTAGTGATTTCTCCACTTAAATATTCTCTAAAGGTTTTGAATGTATGGAAAGAGTGAAAATCAACTCTTAATTAATCTAAAATTGAAACTACATATCAACAAATCTATTCTAAAATCACTAACTATTAAACTAGTTATGTTGTAAGTGAGATTATTGACCAAAACTTATATTGAATAACTTAAAAAGCCAAAATATATATTTTTTGGTCTTATTTTATGAATACCTATATAAAAAATCATAAATTATAATATACAACATGAATTTCTAAAATAGGAACAAGTGCTGTACAATAATTGTGCACAAGTGCTGTACAATAAATCATAAATAATTGTGCACAAGTGCTGTACAATAAAATTATTGTACAGCACTTGTGCACAATTATTTATTTAATAAATAAGACTTAAAATAAGCCTATTACAAGATAACTTACATGCCAAATTATTTCAAGAGAAGCATAAAGTAAAAAACTAAATAAATAAATTTACCTAAAAAAATAAGTAATCTATAATTATAATTATAAAATATAATCTAAGATAACTTAAAGAATACTAAATCAAAGACTAAAATAAATACGGTTGACTCGTGTTCAAGACAAAGTCAACTTGTAAGATACCTTGCTCAAAAAATACCAAATCATGCAACCTATCCAATTATGGAATAAAAATTTGCAAATAAAATATGAATTGAATTAAATACACTTTGATTTCACTTAAATAACACTAAAATTTTTTCCACCTCTTGGGAACTCATTTAAGTATTGAGATAATGAACTCACAGTTCCATCTATTTTTTAGAAAATTACTAAAAAATGTCCAAAATAACTAAAAAACTAATTTTTGACATAAATAAATTAAATAACCTTCTTAAAAACTTAAAAATTTTAATTATAAAAAAATAAATCAGGTTTTCATATTGGCATCATACTCAACATTCTTCCCTTTGATGCAAAGAGGTGAAATGCCTATCATCTACTTAAGTTTTCCATGAATCTACTTGCACAATCCTTTGGTGAGAATATCAAAAAACTTTCACATATCACATACTCAATGACAAAGAGTTTATCATCTACCAAGTCTCTAAAAAATGTTATATTTCCCCAGTGTTATAATTAAATATCTACATTGGCTCAAATTGAACATTTATAAAATTAACCAAGAATCTTCCCAGTCATAATCTTTGTGTGAAAGCTGATGTAAGGACTGTATATTTAACTTCATTGATGGATAATGCAATTGTATCCTATTATTCTGAATACTAAGAGTCTTCTCAGTCATAATCCTTATGTGAAATATGATGTAAGGGCTAAATATTCAATTTTATTAGTGGATAATGCAACTGTATCCAATTCTTTTGAAGATCAAGAAACCAACCCACTTCCTTGTGTGAAGCAATAACTTGAAGTTAACATCATCTCATCAAGAAATACTTACCAATCTAAATTTTTCTATCTAATTATATATAAATACCTTTTTGGTATGAAATGAATACCATTATTATAATTACCTCATATATATCTAGAAATTTTCTTCATTGTTTGTAAATGCTTGAGTGATGGTTTACTTATAAATCTAGAAACTAGTGAAACCCCATAGTTGATAGCAGGTCTTGTCATAGTGACATAAATCAAACCTACCATAAATATTCTAAATTATTTTTATCAACAAATTAATTCCATCCTTCCTCACAAAATTTTCTCTACTTGCAATTGGAGTGTTTTTGGGCTTCGAATCTTGAAGATTGTACTACTTTAACGTGTCTTGGGTATACTTGGATTGACAAATGAATACTTCCTCTTTATTTTAATCAATTTTCATTCCAATAAATTAATTAATAAGTCCAATATCAGTGATATGAAATTATATTTTAATATATTCCTTGAAGCTATTCAACATCTCCATAGATCTACTTGTAAATATCAAGTCATCTACATAAAGACAAACATATAAAACATTAGAACTAGACGCTTGTATGAAAAGATTTGATTTAATTTAACTTATAAAAAATACTTAATACAATAATAATCTATAAATTCTTAAGTAACATGATCTTTTATCTTTCTTCATCCGATAAATATCCTTCTTCAACTTATCTACCCAAAATTATTTACTCTTTACCTCAAAACCTTATGGTTGTCCCACTTATACTTCTTGTTCAATAACTCCATTTAATATTGTAATTTTTACATCTATTTTATGTATTTTCCATCCTTAATGAGAAATTATAATAATCACTAATTTTATAGTATCTTGACGTGCCATAGGTGCATAGTTTTCCTTATAGTCAATCCCATATGTTTGTGTAAATCCTTTTACAACTAGTATAACTTTTAGCTTGTCAATTGTGACATCACTTTTAACTTTAGTCTTATAGGACCAATTTCTTTCAATAAAATATTTATTTAAATAAGGTTTAATTTAAGTCCATGTATGATTCCTTTCAATTAAATCCATCTCTAATTTCATAGCATCAACCCATTCTTTTTTTACTAGCTTTTACATGACTTCTAAGTTCATTAGTCACAGATGATAATATAAACATAATATTTTCAACATAAAATTCATAAAATAAGTTACCTTCCTAATATTATATCCTTGTGATCCTCTTCTCATAATTATAATCCAACATCTGATTGGTTGGATGAGGATTTAATAGATCCTTATTCTTGTTTGGTGTTGATGTATATGGATGCCTAGTCTATTGCGAAGAGCTAATAATATTTCATGTTGAAATAGAAACATGTGTAAGATTTTTTAAGCCATAAAAATAAAATTAGAAAGACTAACTGAATTTTTTTTTGAATTATTTAGTTTAATGATCATATTCAACATACACCTTATTTTTAAAAAATTACAATCCCTAGAAATAATTGTGGATTTATTAGTAGGATTATAAAATTTATATGATTTGCTTTCATCACTATATCTAGTGAAATTATGATCAATAATATTAAAATAATATTTATAAACTTTAAATTACTTTATTTTTATTTTTATATATCCATTTCCTTTAACATTGTTGGACTTTCCATCTTCTAATTTAACTTTACTTTTGAAGGAATCATCTAATTTATTGAAATCATATTTTTTACTTGTCATGTGATTTGATTAACCTGAATCAAGAGAAAATAAATTATTTAAATTATCTATTCCCAAAACACTTGTGAGACAATAATTTGAGTGATCTTCAAACTTATTTTTTTATTTTGAAAATACTTTTCTTCTCTCTCTTGATTAGCTTGATTCTTAGTTACTAGTATCCAACAGTCTTTTATCATCTATCCAAGTTTGTTGTAGTAGTGACAAGTATTTATTGATTTTACCTATAAATTTAGCTTCAAATTTATCCTCTAAATTTGAGTTTTATAAAATACCTTGATTTTTATTTTTATCTTTATATTTATTCTTTCAAAAGTTTTCATTTAGTTTCAAGTGCCTGTTCTAGACAATGTTCTAGATCTATTGCATATTGTCTCCTCTTGTCTTCATGAGACAAAAAAGAACCCACTAACTCATCAATATGTATAGTGTTATTTTATTTACACTCTTCAAGAGTGGTCATAATTTTAAATCATATTTGACATAAATATCTCAAAATATTTATTAATATAACACTATCTTGGATAGTTTCTCCATAAACCCTAATTCTATGAACTAGATCCTTTACCTTTATGCAATAATCTCCTACTCCTTCAGAATATGGCATTCTCGAATTCTCAAAATTCATTTTAAGGGTTTGAATTTTTAATTATATTACATTAATTTATCTTTAATATTAAGTTTTCAAGGTATTCCATGTCTCATGGACATTCTTGCATCCTACAATTCTTGGATAAACACTTGGGTCCATGACACTTTGAACATAGAAGAAAGTTTGTACATCTCTTTTTTATTCATCTTTTTATTATTTTTTGATCTTATGTCAAGGTATTCCAATATTAAAGTGGTGTGTACCCATAGATAAAATTCTTTGAAACCCATTTTCACACAATAATTCTTTTCAACTAATCTCTCTAATACTCAAAGTTGTCACCTTTAAAAATAAGAATATTTATGGAAGCATATTTACTAAATCCATTATTTCTTCTGATAATGGCCTAAAAAACCCTATGAACTTTACTTGAATCTAGATCTAATATAAATTAAGGTTTTTAATATATAGAGGGAATGCAAATAATCTCTTAATTAATCTAAAATTGAAGCTATGTATTAACCAATAAGTCTCAGAATCACTAATTGTTAAATTAGTTGTGTTGTAAGTGAGATTGTTGACCAAAACTTGTACTGAATAACTTCAAAATTAAAAACATATGTTTGATGTCATTCCTTTGTGAATACTTATAAATACAACTTAGATATAACAATATGAAACACAAATTTACAAAATGAATTATTTTACAACACTGGGATACAATTCTTTATTTAACAAACAAGGCTTAAAATAATTACAAGATAATTTGCATGCCAAATTATTCCAAGAAAAGTAAAAAGTAAAAAATAAATAAATAACTTTACCTAACATATTAGTAATCTATAATTATACATCCAAAAGTATACTCTAAGACAACTTAAAGAATAATAAAATAAAGATTAAAGCAAACAAAATTGACTCACATTCAAGACAAGGTCAACATGTCAAAAGCCTTGCTCAAAAAGTCACCAAATCATGCAAACTATGAAATTATGGCATCCAAAATCCACATATAATAGGAATTGGATTAAATATAACTTAATTTCACTTAACTAACACTAAAATTATGTCACACCTATTGGTAATTCATTTGAGTACTCAGAAGTTAATTGGCAGTTCCAACTATTTTTTAGGAAATCCTTAAAAAGTATTCAAAATGATCAAAAATTTGATCTAAGATACAAATAAATGAAATAACCTTCTTAAATGCCTAAAACATAAAAAATTATGTCTAAAAATGGAACTCAACTGCCCATATTAGCATCATATTCAACCTTCTCCCCACTTTTCCACTCCCCCTCATACACCATCTTCCTCTCTAGCTCTTCCTCCACCTCCACCTCCTATTATCTCCACTCAATAAGTTATTACTTAATAACCTATTAACCTTAGAACTAGTCTTTTGTTACATTTTCATGCAACTTATTAATTGGATCTTTTTCTATCCCCAAGTTCTTAATTGATAACATCTCAAGGAGATACATATTCTTCAAGGATATGATAGTTAGTAAGTAAGAATAAAGCCTCAGTAAAACATGTAGATATTTATTTAATATTGTTTATAACCTTATACAATGTCATATGATGAATATAAAGGCTAAATATAATTCAAGGTTGATGATTAATTCTTTATGGGCTTAGTCTATGGAAATTGTTCAATCCCTAGTGAAAAAGAATCAAGATGATGTGACATTGGTTGATTACAACATCAATAGGATATATCTCTAAGAGTCAAATCTTGAAGGTAACATTCATAACTTCAAAGTGATTACAATAAAGATAACTCAAATGACATAGGAAGTAATAAAGACACAATAAAAATTAGAAAAAAATGTACATATGCTTTCAACAAAAATTAATAAAATTTTAAGTGGAGGAAAGACCTCTCAAAAGATAATCACTACATATACACCAACTACTCTCACAATAACTAAACCAATGTCATATCCTATAGTATAAATTGATAATGAAATTGTTGCAAATGTTTACAATTACAATAATCATGATAAAGTGATGGAATCTTAGATGGAAAAATTACTCATTGATTCCATGAAATTTATTGAGGAGAATTAGAAAGCCTATGACTAGATTAGTTTTGCACCAATGAAGATTTGTGCAGAAATTGTATCCACTAAGAAATAATTTAGTATATGTAAAGGATTGATCAGATATTTTCAGGATATGGTTGTTCTGGATGATAATGCATTTATTTATTAAGGTATTTTAATAAGGTTGAGGACAACTACTCACACATGTGAGCTCATTGTGTATATTGGAAAATTCATACTCTAGATGAAGCATTAGAATACCTTCAAAGTCATGGAAAAATTTGTGATAGCATGATCATTGTAGTTTTTGTAAATGACTTAAAAGTTTATGTTTCACTTTTTGAAAGCCAAAATAGAAGAAGTAAATGTAAAATATAAAAGTTACCACTAAAGGTAGTTATAAAATGGTTATAGGGTGGTTATGCCATCCTAACCTATAAATATGAGCCTAATTCATTATATAAACACTTTTTGACTTTGAAATAAATTTTGTGCAAGTTTGAAGGAAAGAATTTGTTTGTGTATAACTCAAAGGAATTAATACAAATGAAAGTTGTAAGGACTTTTTTGCAAAAAATATTTTGAATTATGGTATGCATATGTGCACCAATTTATTTTAATTGTTTTTATTTCCATTTGTAAAAATTTTGTTGTTATATTTTCAGAAAACTCAATGTTCTTAGTGTATAAATTTATTGAAATCTGCTTTAAGAATTTTGAATTAGAAAAACCTTAGTGAATTTGGAAATAATTTTGGTTTTTATTTTCAAAGGGAAATAGAAAGTTGTTTTATGTTTTTTTGAATTATTTAATATCTCTAGTGTATGTATTTCATTCCTATGTTTTAAATATGTCTTTCTCACTTCATTTAATGGGAAAGGTTTCGATCACTGAAAAATCATATTTTGGGATTCTTTGGACATTTTACCATATTGAATCTACTAAAACTATCCCATTCTTTCTTCTAGTCTTCCTTTCTCCTTTACCCCTCCTTATTCCCATTACAATCACCTTCTTGTAATTTTAGGTCAAAAGTATGAAAACATCTTTACTTTAAATAATTTCATTTCCCACATTTTCCTTATTTTAAATAAAGGTAGTTTTTCTTGTAAATAAGAGAGGGAACTTGTCCCACACATTGTTTACTAAAAATCATATAGTTTTAACCCTAGAATTTTTTAGGTAATAGTAGGAATGAAAGTTAAGGAATAAAAATGTCAAATAATCACACATGTAGTTATCCCATCCTTATCACCTAAAATTTTATTAGAAGAGGTCAAAGAGGTAGCAACTAAAAGGTTCCTAGTTGAACTAGTCAAGCAATCTAAAGGTAAATAAAGAAAGAATCACATACCTCTAAAAAATATGTCCTTGGTTGAGTACCAAATTTTCCACCTTATCTGTAAGAATATGGTATTTAACCCTATTTTACTTCACCTATTATTGTTTGTAAAAGGGAATACCAAGATCTTTTTGTGCCAAAAATAAATTTTAAACCTACATTCAAAAACCTAGTTGAGAAAAATGATATCTTTGTCAAATTTATAAAATAGTTTATAGAATATTTCAATATATCATCTCCATATATAATATCTTCCTTTCCCATAATAAAGCCTTGATCCATCATTCATTCCTCACCTTGGGCTAAGAAAATTGTCAAAGAATTTGAAGAGTGGATTTCAAAGGTCACTAGTGCACGAGTGGTTCATATAATCATGAGACATATGGAAGATGAAACTATTGACAGAGAGACCACAAAATTAAAATTCCCCATTAACATCCTTATGATAAATGCACCCATGAAAAACATTCCCATATCATATCTTCCTAAACTCAAGGGAATGGTGAGTGAGGACTCATATACATTCCGCTTTTAGTTCAACGTCTTATGTTGTAGTTATGACTATAATTAGGTCACCCACAAGCTGAAGTTATTTATATCCATGATCAAAGATGTAAACCTCTATTGGTTCATAGGGTCAGGAGAGAATGCAATGATAGATTGGAAGGATATGAAAGACAAATTCCTCTCCAAATATCAAATTTATTTAGAGGGAAGGAATTTAGAAGAGATAACATTTTTTTGATATCACAAAAGGAGGAGGAACCAATGGAAGAATAGTGTAAATATTTTTATTCAACCTTCAAAAATATAAATAGAATAATATGGATGAAAATATTATGAAACTAATATTTCTAAAGGTAATAAATGAGGAATGCCTAGAGGTGTTGGATCTCTTGAACGATGGAGATTTTTCCCAAAAAATAGTTTGATGAGATCATCATCGTGTATAAATTGATCCAAGTCTAAAATGAATAAGAATTGTAACAACAAAACATTTCCATCATCATACTCTAATAAAAATATTGGAGTCTTTAGGATGGAAGTCAACAATCTACTATAAGATATGAAGCAAGATATTATCAGCCACTTGTCCACACAACTTGATAAATTTCATACACAAAAAATAAGAACAAGATCTAAATCAGTCTATATTGTCATAGAAATAAAGTGGATTGTAAGTTCCACACAACCTATGTAAAGGTATAAATCATCATAGAGGAGGACCCATATACAATATAACTACACACAATCATAGGAAATGGAGATCGGGTCTTCTACATGGCTCAATGGAAACTCTAGCCACAAAGACCTCATAATCCAAGTATGTCATCAAACACTCCATTTTATAATACACAATTCTAATTTAACCCTCTTATAACCCACCCATTGGAATCAAACACAAAAAATGCCATCACAAAACCAATCTTGGTCACACAAAAACTACCAACCTCAGGCCCATTGGCATCAAATCCAACATCAATTTTATGGTAGCCATAAAATCAAAAATATAAATGGTATCCATATCCAACCAATGGTAAGAACCATGGATAGAAACCTCACCATGGTTTAAATATAATGTTGGATACCAATATTAAAATAGTGATCACTTCTACTATAAAATCATATTTAAAATCAGCTTAGATCCCATTAATTACTTACCCAACATGTACCTAACCCTAAAAATAAACTGGATTACTGACATAAACTAAAAATATGATGTAATTCTCCCAAATACCACCACACCCATAATAACATAACCTCATTAAGATGTCCTTGACATGACAACTAACTCACAACCATACAATAATGATTCCACTCAACCAAACATGTGTATCAATTAAGGAACACCTACTACCATTCCTTTTATTGAAATACTAAACCTCTAAAAACAAAAAACAAGATATTTGAATTTTATTTTGCAAGATAATATAAAATTGTCTATGTGAATATTCCACTATTTCAATCTATAAAATATGACCCCATTTACACTAAGGTTGTATAGGAACTATGCCTAAATAAGTCTAGTGAGAAGAAGAAGGATATCAAGACCTTCTAAGTATTTGAAAAACTTATGGACATCATGTTTGGAAATATAGTCTCACCTAAGTGTTTTGATCCAGGCATCCCAATAGTTGATGCCCACATCTATGGCATCTTCATTCAAAAAGCTTTGATATACTTAGGGGAAACCATCAATGTCATGACTAAGGAAACTATGGAAAAAATACACCTTAAAGGCCTTTGCCATACCCCTAACATTCTACAAATGATAGATAGGTCAATAATTAAACCTAAAGGGGTTATCAAAGACCTAGTCATCATCATAGAATCATGGGAGTACATGATAGATTTTATATTATTACAGCCTAAAGTCAACTTAGGTGTATAATTGATTATCCTAAGAAGAACCTAGATTTATAAAATTAATGCATTCATCAGATATAGGTAGGGAAACATGTTGATATAAAATGAAAATACCAAAACAAGCTAGTTTTATACCCACCATCTAATCCTTCAAATGAAGTAAAACAAGCATGTTAGATAGAAGATGAGGACAATGAGTAATATTCTTTGCATTCATTGATCATGATTGAATGCAATATACCTTTGAAAAAATAATATGATGACACTCTCATTTATAATATTTAAAAAAATACTTATCAAGATGACATATAAGTAGATAAATAATTACAATGCATGCATTATTTGCTTAGTAACATATTTGCAATAGGTGTATCCATAGATTCTATATGATACATTTAGACTTTTCATCAACTCCTACCACACATTGTAGACTTATCCCTCAATTAGGTAACATAGATTCCATGGGGTACCTATCCAAACAATTATAAATCCTACTTAGATCACCTTTCAATATCAACAACAAGATGATCCCTCAATAAGAAACTCAACTAGTAACCATGCTTCAAACACACAAAACTATGTTTGCATGGGACTATCATGACATGAAAGGTATATACCCAAACCTATGTACCCACCATATTTACATAAAATAAGAGATAAAATCTATCCTAAAACCACAAAGATATATTAACCCTACTATTAAGGACATAATAAAAACTGAATTATAGAAACTCCTAAATGTAGGATTTGTTTATCCTATCTCCAATAATCAATGGGTATCACCTCCTATTATTATGAAAAATAAGGGTGGAAAATGTTGTATGTGTGTGGATTATAGGGATATTAATGCAACCATGGGAAATTATTATTTTTCATTTCCTTTCATTGAGCAAGTACTTTACACACTCTCCAAGAAGAAGTACTTATCCTTCCCCTATAGGTTTAGTGGGTATAATTAGATCATAATAGCTCTTGAGTACTAGGATAAAACTACATTCACATGTATTTGGGGCAGCTACACATATTTCATAATTTAATTTGGGTTATATAATGCTCTTACCACATTTCAAAGGGTTATTTTGAGAATTTTTTTGGCATGTCCCATGACTATGTATAAATTTATATGGATGAATTCATAATATATGAAGGCACATACGAAGAAGGCACCATGAACCTCAAGAAACTCCTTCAACACTATCAAGAAAATTGACTATTAAATGTTACATGTTGATGACAGAGGGAATTGTATTAAGATACAATATCTCACCAGTAGGAATAGAGGTAGATCTTGCCAAGATAGTGTTGTAGTGAAATTTTGCCATCCCAATTTCAATACCTATTTATTACATTTTTATGTCACTTTTGATTATTTTCCTAATTTATATGATGGTTTAAGGGAATTCATATCCCAATGGATAAGGATTAACAAACCCATTTAAATCTCTAATAAGTTATACCATAATTTTAATCTCATCATAAGATATCAATTTCTATTCCATTGCGTAAACCAAGTCAATTCGATCATTTTTCACTATAAACACTTGGTGTGAAAAGATAGTCTTGTACCTTAAAACTTTAGTACTTTTTAAGAGAAAAATTTTGATTTAGTCTTGGTACCTGAGGTACTAATGTTCACTGACAAACCTAAATTGGTCTTGGTTCTTAAGGTGATGATAATCAACACCATACCTTATTTGGTCTTATTTCTCATAGTGCTCAAAGCGGTCAAAGTTCTTGATGGTGTTGACAAGGTCTGTAGATGTTTAAACAGTGTTTGAAGTGTCATTAAAGTCTAATGAGCTCAATGGAGTCTAATTGATTAAGGTTATGTAGGTTCTCACAATACCCAATGGGATCGATAGGTGCAATGGGGTATGCAAAGTTTGTTAATGTGATCGAAGTACTAAGGAAGCCTAATAGAATCGATCAAGTCTAGAATAATTTTGTACTTTGTGTGTCTTTAATTACCAATGGACTAGATTTGGTCTAGGGTCATTTAGTACCACAAGTACCCTAAGTACCCAATGTGTGCACTAGGCATGACATGGTACATGGGTTGTGTTTTTATCACTATTTGTTGTTGCCAGTACTAAAAAGACCTGATGGCCTTGATAGGTTCTATCACAAGACTAAAAATCTTATTTTATGAAATTTTGAATGCCAAAATTCATAGTGGAATATGAAGATTAATCCAATTCCCTCCTATCTCTATAATTAGGAGAAATTAAAATTGTATAGGGATCTTATTTCTTTCAAGCTCTTGGGGAAGAGATTCCTACAACTTTGCATGTGTGCTATGAATTTTTTTGTTATTTAAACAATGGAATGAAAACAAGTAGGTGATATCAATCTTTAGCTTTATGAGTTTTGAAGATCTTTGTTTGTGAATTTTTTACTTTTGTTCACATATATAATCCATTAAAATTTTTCACTTTTATTGGTTGTGTATAGACTTTATGTTGAAAACCACATGTATTAGATTTGGACCAAGTGTGCCGAATTCAAGTTTTGAGGAGACTTTATGCTTCTACAAAAGCCTTTAATTCCTATTACATTTACTGATTCTATGTCAATTTTTGTGTGAGGGGAATAATTTCTAGCTATTTCATTTAATTTTGAGTTATTCTAGCATTTCTCTACGTTTATTCCATTATGGGTTTCTCTCCTTCACCTACACCCTCCTATTTTATCCATCCATTTTCATCTTCCACCATTTCCCAAATTTTTTTCTTTTTGTGTTTTTTCAATTAAAAGTACAAAAAACACAAAAAACAAATACACATATCATATGAGGGATCTTCCCCTCTCAAATGTGGAGTAAAATCACTATCTCAATGGTGATTTATCCAATTATTGGTAAGTTTTTTTCACTTCTCCTTGGGATAGTCATAAAACTAATGAATATAAAAGCAACCTAAATTGCACCAACAATGTTTTGTGACTCTATTGGGAAATGAAAGGTTCCTTTGATTTCTATAATTTGAAGGGAATATTCCCCTTATAAAATAAGATTTGAAACTTTGTTAAAATGATAGAATGAAAACTTTGTTTATGATATTCTGATCTTTCATCTCACTACCCATGGACTGATTTCGTGTTGTAATCATGAAGATATTTTAGTTGAAATCAAAATACACATACTTTTGAAATATTGTGTGGCAAAATGATAAAGAAAAAAATAATTAAAATATTTTAAAATATCACATATTAGGGTCTGATTGAATTTTTGAAATTGATGATACAATGAGAAATGTAATCCTCTTCATATTTTCATTCATATAAAATCCAATTCATAAAATTGTTGATGATTCATAAAGAGTGTATTTTTTTAAAGATGGCTATGGGGATATACAAATCAAGTAAAGAGAAGCTTTCCCAATTCAAAATTTACCCATGTTGGAGCAAATAAAAAATTCCTTATGTTGTGCATAAAAGTAATAGTTTGAATTTCACCATAGTGAACACTCATATAGTGGAATCATATTCCCTCTTTTGGTGCTCCAAAGAAGAGCTTAAAAGTTTAGCCTAAGAGAAATAAGTCACAAAAGAATGCATTGAAAACAAAAATTTAGCCTCCTTCTAATCACATGAGATGAGTCATGAAAATAGTAAGTTTCACATTGATGAACAAGAGGTATGTGATGATGTTGAGCATAAGCACATAGAATATTTTTAAGAATAAACAAGAAATAATCAATAAGAAGTTTTTAATCATTTTGAGTGACATGAGGTTTTAGTCCCAAGATCACCTTTGGATGCTCCTAAATCACATATAAAGATCCATAAGAAAAGGCACAAAGTGAATAATTTGGAGGTATGATTCATGTTTTTAGTATTTCAAACATAAGTTTGAGACATATTCCTTCTATTCATGAGGAAAGTGTTCATGGTCAAATTTGTGATTCAATATTTTTCTTCATGCCCATGCCTCATGTTTATCTCATGGATGCACTAGAAAACATGTCATTATTTTTACTCATGTCTTTGCAAGGATTGTCCTCTTTTTTCAAAAAAATGTCTTGTATGGGATCATATTTTCCCAACCCATGATAGGTCATGTTTGGTCATGGTGTCCAGCCCTCTCCTTTGTAAATAGTTTACTTTTTTCCACAATTATAGCTTGTTTTTTTTCATTTAATTTTTCTATTGTGTGTGTGTGTGTGTGTTCATGTTCAATAAATGCAATTTATACACTATGGTGTTTTCCCCTTCTCCCCATGTTGTTCTCTTGCACCTATAATAAGTTTGTGTTTGTGTTCCTTGATGGATATTTCTTTTTATTCATTGATATGTTGATAATGTTGTTGAGATGAACCCATTTTCAAGATTATTCTTTCCAATTGCATTGAATATTCACAAATTTATTTATGTAACATTATATTACTGACTAATGACAATGTGGAGAAAACAATGAATAACAAATATATTTGGAAGGTCAAAGATAAAAAAATTATCATTTCCATGTTCCTTTGTCACAATAGAGGTTTTGTAGAAAAAATTAGTTAAAGCTCAAGATATGAAAATAATGTTCGTCAATTCAAAATGAAAACTTGAGTTTGTTGTACAACTAAGTATGCAATACCCATCTAGAATATGGATTACGTCTTTGGTTAAAATTTTGGAAAGACAAGGGTAGATGCATGTATTATTAATCAAGGTGAAACACAATCACATGAAAAAGGATCCTTGTCATGGATATTATAAATTAAATATGTGCAACTTGTTGTAGATTACTTGAAAATCTTTGAATTCTCATTTCACCTTGAGAGTGGACATGATAAGGAAGTAGTGAAACATATAATCAAATCCATGGATGACTTAAGTGGTGAAAATCTTTCCCAATATATTTTATTTTCTTATTGTAATATAGGATGAACTTGTACTAGAAAAAAATTGCCTACACAAAGGTTGTTTCAATCCCATTCATCCCTTTAAAAGATATCATCTAGGATTGCATGGTCACATAAAAAATGAATATTCTATGAATTTTTGTGACACAAAATGAAAGGCTTGTGGTTAATTTTTTAATAAATACATATGGTGATAAATTTATTTAGGTCATTGTGTCAAATAATTCAAATTATAACATTTATTTGAGACATTTTATCAAATAGTTCACGTGCCACCTACTCATATGATAATAGGTAGAGTAGATTTCAAGATTATTCCTAGTAGGTTTGAACCATGTTGTCTTATCCAATAATATGCAATGCACTATGGAATGGTTACCATAGTTTCCTTAATAGGTGGACCTAATAACACTGCTCAAGAATGGATGTTCATTCTAAATTCAACTAGTTTATGCAAATTCACCATTTTCTATGACAAAAATATACATGAATATGAACATTATACAAAGATATATACAATTCATATGGAAAATTAGATAATTTATATTAAAAATGAATGCAAGAGGTTATTTTATATAATCAAATATGAAGATTTTTCAAAATTATGATATGACCTAAAAATGCATGTTCATTCTCATACAATTGGGATAGGCAAATTGGTTGCCTATTGGTCAGATTAGAACATGGGAACATGTGATAATTATAATTTTTAAATATTTTAAGTGAGTATGATTTGGCCCAAAAATGTGTGTTCATTCCCATATGATTGGGATAGGTGAATTGGTTTCTATTTGGATAGATTGAGATATGTGAGTGGCTTCACATTCACAGGCTGGATGAGACATAGATGACTAGTGATTTATAGATTTCTCATGTATTCCATGAGGGAATGTGGTCCCATAATCATATCTAGTTGTTTTAATGAAATTTGGACATCCAAATTTCACTATCTTTTTTTTTTCATTTTTGTTTCAAGGTAAGTGCACCAACTTGGGGGACAAAAAAGGGCCTACCTGTGGACATGATTTTTCTGAAATTTCAAAAATATGAACTTTTGGAGATAATTAGATATGGCTACACTCAAAATTTGAACATGGTATAAAAATATGAATTATAAAATTTTGAGTCTAGTTTCCAAAAAGCTTATTTTTTTGAAAAATAGTAAAGTATAAATAGGTCAAACATCTAAAATTTAAAGAGGACCTCCTATTATTTTTAAGAAAATATGAATTGTACCATTCTGTGTAACCCACCATTTTTTATCATAATTTAATATTGTTATAAACCCTTTGGTGAATATTTAAATTATCTATTATAGTGTGTTACAATTTTTTTTAATATTTTTTTGATGAATATTTTTTTATTAATTTTATAATTAAGCATATTTTGAAAACTGACAAAATTATGGATAGCCATCCATGCGACCCACCCTAACTACCTCAAAAATGATTTCTTTTTTAATGTGTGTAAAATTAGGCCTAGTTAATTACCATATAATTTGTTTTGCATTTAGATCAATGAAAAACAAATTAGATAAACATGAATAGGCATGTATGGGTGAGGCATGTAGTGGCCTAAAAAAGGTGTTGTTAGAAATAAATATAGTTTGAACCCTTAAAATAACCCAAAAAATATAAAAATCATACATTTAGAAAGAGGACAACGTGTTTGTTGTAACAATAATAATTTTTTGAATTTTGATGTTGAAATCCATAGCATATTTGATAATTAAAGTTGAAAGTTGTTGGTTTTTCTTAAAACTCTTAGTCTCGACTATAGATACACAGTCCCAAGCCTTTGGCTCATAAATCTAAGCCATTTCTAAGCCTAAAGGCTCATTTTGAAATTCAAATTTAAATAATGTGTACGTGTTATATAATGCAATAAATAATGCATACATGTTATATAATGCATATGCATTTCTTAGACATAAAATAAAACAAACAAATTTCATGTTTGTTATGGGGGAAAGGTCCCATTAGTCATGCATCCTTATAGGGGAAATATCAAAATTCATTTTTATTATAGGGGGAAGGTCCCATTAGTTCTAGCCAGTGAATTAAGGTACCATAACATCACATTAGACTTCAAAAAATTTACCCATTTCAATATGTCATCTTAAATACTTATAACTGAGGTTTCAAGGTCTACCACATTATATATTTGATAATGTAACTGATTTTATTACAATAAGTCATGAAATGCATTTTTTAAACCTATGATCAAAACTTAACCTTTAGTGTACCAATCATTGTGCATTAGAGTATCAATACTTGGCTCTTACTTGTCAAGATGTGATTGGTTACTTTTAATTTTTTAGAATAAATGTTGAACAAGTATTAGATATAACATGTTCAGCTTCTAGTGCACTTTTATAATAAATATATACACCAATATGTTTCGTTAATAGAACACATGTTAACAAAATCCTTGTTTGAGAATTGAAACATGCACATCTATTAGGATCTTTCCCCTAGTAGGGCAAGGATATACTTACCACCTTACTTGCCTAAAATCCTACTTGCCCTTAAATTTTATGTTTCTTATTGATATTATCCTACTTGCCTAAAATCCTATTTTATCCTTTTGTTGTTTCTTTGATATCTTTGACCAGACCCCTTTATTTATAAATTTTAAACTAATTTTTTTAAGTAGCAAACATGTTGAATTGGACTATGTATTATAGATAATCTTGTGTAAGTAGAAATAAGAATTGAGCCCTTGGTGTAACAATGCATCTCTTTGATATCTATTTCAAGAATGCTATCTAATGGAGCCTAATACCTATGAATCATGCCTTGGATTGTCCCAAAAACACTCCTAAAATGTGTTGAATAAAATCCCTTAAGTTTCCTCTAAGGTCACTTAGTGCATCTAATTCAATAAGTGCATTTTGAGGTCCCAATTAAAATTCTAACAAGAGTATTCTATTATTACAATTATTCAAGTTTAATTCCCTAATGTATTCAAATAAATTATTCAAATTTTGCCTAAAATTAAGATCTCTTGTGAAAATATGGTTAATCCTCCATTCTGTGCACCTCCTTCATCTACCCCTCCATCACATATGGGATAACCATCAACCAATCCATCCATTCCCACATCATCTGAAGAGTGTGTCTTTGACATGGGACTAGTCCTAATTTCACCATGGATGCAACAATTACAAGCTCAAAAATAAGCTAGACAACACTTGATGCTTATCAATACCATAGAGTTTTATACCTTACTATGTAATTGGGATGGTAAGATATGAAAGTAGGATGATGGACCTACAATTTATTTACATGTTAAATTCTAAAATATTTTGGTCAAGTTAGGTATGCATTTTATTTTGTATAAGATGTGGTTTTGATCTCAATAAACTTGAAATGGTCACATGTATCCATTAGTGATGATGTGGTAATTTATTAAGGTGTTGTTTTAAGATGACATGCCTAGTGATGAATGTATAGCTTATAAAATATATATTTTCACTAGGAACTTTATTCAAAACCATTAAGGGATGGTGTAGACCTGGAATTAACCAAGTATGACATATGTATAAGTTATCATAGCTCAAACTCTATTGAACTTATTCAAGATACATTAAACCTATGATAATGTCCCCTAAATTTGAGACTTTCTTCCCCTCAAGGATGATGTTGAGTAGAGAGACACAATTATTATTCATGTGGATGATGAATTTATCACCTCATATAGATGGTTGACCAAAATTGATTACAAGTTTGCACCCCCTCACTGAAGGTTTCAAGTTTATATATATTTTATACATATATCTTCAATCATCTTGTTCATATTTCATTGTAATGAGCTTAAACTTTATGATGTGGATTGTAATAAAGTAGTACACGTCTCAAAATTCTTGCTCTAGCTTGGGATTTGAGGTTGAGGCTCATCCATTATTGAATTATGTTATCTCCTGCATGTAGGACTTAATATGAATGTTAGTTTTGGGATCTCTAGAGGTAATTCAAGGCAGAGGGATATAAATAATTTGAATATGTATACAAGTAGAAAACTGATAATGTTTGATGCTTGCTTGAAATTTGGATGGGACCTTAAAGGGCTCTACATGACAATTTTCATATAGTAATGGCAAATCAAAGGCTCACACCACGTGTGAATTATTTACTAGACATGAGTTGATTGGATCGATATCAATCTTTAAACATTATTGGCTTCTATGTATGTATGATAAATTTGTGAATATGCCTTAGTTGGATTGGATGGCTCGGTGATGGAAAATGTCTAAGTATCAAATATTTGAAAATATGACAACTCTAACACTTCTCTAGGTGTACTAGACCTACACACATGTGGAAATATTTGATTGGATTAGGCATCCTAAGGCTCTGACAAATCTAATGCTTCTAGGACAAGTGACAGTTAGATCTTTGACACAAATATATGTGTGTACAACATACACACATGCATACATATCTAATTGGATTGAGCTCATAAGGATCTAATAACTAGCTCTTTAAAGCTTTTAGGACTTGATACCTCTAACAGTGTTGATACTTCTAAGCATGTACAAAGTACACATGGTGATATGTAATTGAATTTATCCTCCTAATGCATTATCAACTCTAAAACTTCTAGGACTTCATGCATACCTGATAGCTTTAACACTTTTGGGTGTATGAGGTACACACATGGCACAACAAGGTTCAATTATAAGGGAAATTCAATCAAGGAGGCATGGGAGGCCAATTTTAACCCCTTCTTGACATAACTATAAGATCATTATATATATGATTTTGATTAAAATTAAGTATGATTATATATATCATGAATTGAATCAATTAGTCGATTGGTTCAATTCTGGACATGATTTGGGCAAAATTGAGCCCCTAAACCAAATTAATGGCCCAATTGATTGTATAATCTAGATGCAACATGTATGACTTAATTGACCCTAATTTAATCAAAAATGCATTTTGAAATGTAAATGTGGCCAATTTCAACCCATTAAACCTAAATTAGAGTCTACAATGTGATTGAAAGGCTAAATTAGGTCACGTTTCATGACATGTTGATTATAAACCCTAATTTTATCACTTAAATATGTACATAGTTCCCCTAAACCCTAATTTTATGACATATACACATGTACAAACTTGTTACACTAAACCCATAACCCTAAATCCTAATTTTATAAAAAACACAACCCCTAAGTTCATGTATTTCATCATAAATGAATAAATTCATGAATGTGATTAGTGCTAATTTATGAACCTATTATTCACCTAGTTTTGTAAGGACCTATGATGGGATTTTGGGTAAAATTAGTTCATTTTGTATTACATATTGATCTTTATTGTATCATTCATTAGTCTTATTACTTTATAAACTAATCAAGAGTCTTATTTCATCATGTATTGGAGATTTATGCATCATATTAGGCATTTATGCATCATATTAAGCCTTACTGCATCATATCATAGCCTAATTACATCATATTGAGCCTTATTTCAACATATTATAGAATAATTGCATCAATGCATCATATTAGAGATTTATTATGTATAATAGTCTTATTACATCACATGATCATCTTATTACATCATGTGATAGTCTTATTGCATCATATTGAGCCATATTGCATGATATGATAGTGTTATTGCAATATTTGATAGCATTATTACATCATATTAGGGATTTTTCTATCATATTATAGTCTTATTGAGTGTTATTGCATCATATTATAGTATTATAATATAAAAATAGTTGAATATGAGCCTTTTTGCTTGTTTGTATAGTATATGCCTATACTTCAAGGAATGCATATGTATTATAAAAATGTGTAGGTGTTTCTATAACATGTATGAATTAATATAATTTGTATGCATTCCTTGAATTAAAAACAAAAACTCACTTTTTAATGTCTATTTTTATCCCTAATCAAGATTGTTGTCCCCAAAGACATTCCCTATGTACTCTATGTACTTTCTTGGTTGTAGTTTTTTTTAGACCCCACATTTGAAGTAATTTCTTGGTTTCTTTTGTCAAAATGCGCTCTGGTTCACATTAAAGGAGGAGGAATAATTTTAATAACAAAACATCAAAGCAATTAGAAGAGTTGAGAGAAAAAACAAGGTTCGAAAGCTATCAATTCATTTTAGACAAGGTACAAACACTAACCCTGATGAGCCAAATACCTTAGATAATGATGTGATTGATAATAATCAATTAAATAATGATAAAATTTATAATAATGAATTGAATTATGATTAAATTCACAATAATGAATTTAACTATGATGAAATTGAGAATAAAGAATTAGATAATGTTGAAAATTCACATTCAAAGTTTAAAGTTTTTTTATTATGTTGATAAAGATCTTGTGCATGATAATTTACCCACAAACAATGAATAAAATTTAATGAGCTCAAATAATTATGAAATTAACAATGAAAAAAATTTCATGGAAACACAATAAAGAAACAAACACATTTTAATAAAATTTCATGGAAACATATAATGATTTTAAAACACCCTCTGAATGGATTCCACCAATAACAACACCTCCAAGAATTATGCATAGAAAAGATAAGTAATTAATTGAAATTGATGAAAATATTTTGAAAACAATGCATAAAAAAATGTTTGACCACCATTCAAGAAGATTGGCTCAAGAAATTTGGGATAATTTCTTTCATAATTTGGAGTATGATAGTCAAATATGTCAATTATTTGTTTCATTGATGAAATTGCTTACGATGAGACCTATAATTTACACATTAAGACTAATAACATCTAATATGGATAATAAAAATGATGAAATTGTTGAAAATATACATGATGCATATCATATTATAGGCTTGAAATCATGCAACAAAGATTGTAATGTTGCCTAATGTATAATGACAACTTGTGCAATAAGTGCTAAAATAAAGGAAAATGATTGATTTCAAAAACAAGTCAAAAAATTGATATAAATAGAAAAACATTAATGAAATCAATTAAAAGACATGAAATACTTAATAAACCCAATATGAAAGAGATCTGGTCATTCTTTGATAGACTTCCACGAAAGGACAAAGCTATAGTCGATGCTTTGAAAGAATTACGTGCATAATTTTGGAAAGATAATATAAGAGTTTTGCCCAATGCAAGAGATGTAGTGAAAATAAGAGTTGGTTCTCATAATCATGAACCACATTTGAAACATTTCTTGGATATGACTCAAACACAATTCTACTCTAAAGTTTTAGAAAAACATCTAAAAATTAGTATTAGTCAAAGATTTTTTGAGATGGCTAAACCTTTTTATGTAAAAATAAATGCAACATGTTGAATTTTCAATGCACTATGATGTTTTTAAACATATGCATTGTAATTTTCATACTGCTAACATTTTTTAGGAGTGTGGCATAGAAGTTCCATCAAAATTAATCAGGTAATTTATTTTAAATATTTTTTGTGAAAGACTAGATGGATAGATCTTTTATAAGAAAGCATGTTTGGATAGAAATTGCAACATTTGCAGTGGATTTCCAAAATTGAAAAAAAGTATCCATGAGGAGTGTACAAGTGCAATTAGACAAGAATTATTTGGTTTGAACAAATACAAATCTGTGACTTATCAAGTAAAAGATGACAAAAAAATATGAAAGGTGTGAGCTTGTTACGAAAGAGATACATGTTTCAGAATTTATGGTTGAATTCATATTGAAAATTATTTATGAGTATACAAGGCACACACGTAGGAATAAATGGTTGGATGAACATTTCAAGCTAAGCAAGGACACATCCCCACTTGATTCTATTATTTTATTAGTTGACTTTGTATAAAATTACACATTCAAACCACAAATGGAAGTTCAATCGCAGTATTACAACTCAACACAAATTGCCATATTCATGCATATAACATTCATGTATGCACCTGATAGTACAAAGTAAGATTGAAAAATATTAATGGAGTACCATTTCTATATCAATGATGACCGATCACTTTGTATAGAGTATGTGCAAGGTTGTTTTGATAACTTCTATGGACAGTTGACTCAAAGGAACATTAATTTCAAATGACATTACATTTGGTCAGATAATTTCATATCATAATTCAAGAAGCATGGATGTTTTATTGGTTGATCAAGATGCATGTTACCATTGGTGTAGAACATATTTAGATTTTTACTGAGGCTAGCCATGGAAAAGGGGAGCATGATGGTGTTGGAGCATATATAAATAGAGCCATTACAAGGGAGGAGTTAAGATATGACAATGTTGCTAATTTGATTGATGAAAAAACTATGGTTGACTAGTGTAATGAGAACATATGTCATGGTGGTCAAGAAAATTCTACTATTCATAAACATTTTTGGTTAATGGAGGAAAAAGACTTGGCAAACTATGAGTATTGTATGACTCTAATAGGTTCAAGTGAGTTCCACTCATTTCATAGTTTGAATGTATGTTCTTGGACTATTCATATGTGATATTTGGCATGATTTTTTTCTACATGCATGGACTTTATTTGGAATGAGTGTGAGTCACAAGAGTGGGTGGATGACCAGGGTTCCAAACCTCTAATTCTAATCAACACATATCAGGTTCTACCAGCTTTGAAACTTACTAGCATGACATCCTCACATGACTTTGACCACATATCCAATCTAGTACAGCCATGTAGAATATTAATCTTTGTGTACTATTTATTCTCATAATCTATCTTCATAATGTCATTAAATTTTTTTTTATCATGCAGCCCATGTTTTTGTAGTTATTTTAAATGAGGACAATGAAGAGGGAAAAGATTAATACTTATGTTGATGTGTAGATGGAAAGAAAAAAATGACTTCCTCAGTTATAGATGGAGAAAACATTGATTATCCCACTGGGTCTATGGTAGTGATTAGAACTTGGCTTTGGTGATATCCTATAAAAAATTCAAATGTATGATTATTTGAAGACTTTGAAATTCACAAGAAGATTCAACACTATTCAAATTTGGTTCTTGCAATGAATATTTTATTGCAAAAATATCATGGAAGGCCAAGAAACAAGAATCTATGAAAAGTTCGTGAGTCAAACCATGAAGCTATTATTGATACTATCAAGATTAGAGAAGATCCAAGTGGTTCATTAGATTGAAATACGTAGGTAAGTTGACTTTTAAAATGTAGATGTAATCAATTTTACCAAATGTTTTTTTTTTAGGTAGTACATGCATAAATTTCATCTTTAATTACTTACTAACATTTTTTTGTAGGTTAGTGGTGCCAAATCAGCTTCCACCTTCACGTGGTTGGCACCGTTAGTAAATAATTTCATATTCTTGAAGCTAAGAGAAGCTTAGTAAAAATATGTGGCATTTTTGCACTCCTAAATAATTTCTCATGACATGTTTATTTCTCCTTATAGCCTTCCAAATACATTTGTTGTTAGTGTTTCCATGCTCTATAATAGTAGTGAAAATTCACTTGCGAGTGGAAGTGGGTGTCAAGGTTCTTGGAACACATATAATTTGCCTATATAGATGTGCTTGAAGTAGTGGATTTGTACCTTCCAGTCTTGAAGGCAAATTTGCTAGTTGGAGGTCAAGAAATTCTCTCTTCACTACCAAAAATTTGCATTTTAGGACCCTTTACTACAACTTCTAGCACAAATTTCTCTTAAATTTTATTTATACTAGATTTGGGATGAAATTATAAGACTCCCATACACACAAGGGATCTTATGGTTCCTTCATATGACTTACAATTTTGGTTTCATGCATTCCTAAAGTTAGGCTAAAAATAGTCTATTTCTTATATTGAGAAGGGCGTTATTGAACCTAGTATAGGTGGTGGGTTTGTCATCGAAGCTAGATGGGAAGTCAATACCCTGGTCCTAGACATTATTCACCCCTTAGGATGTGTTGGCAGTGCCTGTTTTCAACCAACAAGCACCAAAAATTGAGTTCTCAGACTGCAGCTTCAACTTTGACAACATTTGTTATTAGTGTTTCTATGCTCTGGAACAGTAGTGAAAATTCACTTTTGGGTGGAAGTAGGTGTCAATTTTCTTGTAACACATAATTTTCCTATATAGATGTGCTTCAAGTGGTGGATTTGCACTTTCTGATTTCAGAAGTAAAGTTTCTAGTTGGAGGTCAAGAAGTTGTCTCCTCACTACCAAAAATTTGCATTTTAGGATCCTTTACTACAAATTTAACATTTAGAGTTAAATTAGAGGAATTTCCCCTGCACATGAGGGATCTTATGGTTCCTCCATATGACTTAAATTTTTTGTTTTATGCATGCCTAAAGTTAAGTTAAAAATCAGCCTCTTTCTTGTATTGGGAAGGGCGTTCTTGAGCCCGAAATGGGTGGTGGGTTTATCATTCGAGCAAGATGGGAGGTCAAAAACCTGGTATTAAATGTTATTCTCCCCTTTGAACATGTTTTTAGTGCCAATTTTCATCTAATAAGCACCAAAAATTGAGTTTTCATACCATAGCTTCAACTTTACCAATATTTATTGTCAGTGTTTATGTGCTCCAAAAAAGTAGTGAAAACTCACTTGTGGGTGGAAGTAGGTGTCAAGGTTATTGAAACATGTATAATTTTCATATATAGATGTGATATAAGTGGTATATTTTCACTTTCTGGTTCTAGAGGCAAAGCTTCTAGTTGGAGGTCGAGAAGTTGTCTCTTCACTACCAAAAATTTGCATTTTAGGACCATTTACTGCAACTTACGCCATTAATTTCTCTTAGAGATGATTTAGACTAGATTAAGGGTGAAATTAGAGGAATTTTCCACACATGCAAAATATCTTATGGTTCTTCCATATGACTTAAATTTTTTATTTTATGCATGCCTAAAGTTAGGCTAGAAATTAGCCTCTTTCTTGTATTGGGAAGGGCATTCTTGAGCTTGGAATGGGTGGTGGGTTTGTCGTCTAGGATAGATGGGAGGTCAATATCCTAGTCCTAGATGATATTCACCCATTTAGACATGTTTTCAATTCTAGTTTTATCCAAAAATCACCAAAAATTAATTTCTTAGATTGTATCTTCAATTTTGACAACATTTATTATCAGTGTTTTCATGCTCTATAACAATAGTCAAAATTCACTTGCAAGTGGAAGTGGGTGTCAATGTTCTTAGAACATATAAAATTCTCCTATATAGACTTGTTTGAAGTGGTGGATTTTTACCTACTAGTCCTGGAGGTAAATTTGCTAGTTGAAGGTCAAGAAGTTGTCTCCTCACTACCAAAAATTTGCATTTTAGGACCCTTTACTGCAACTTCTGGCATGGATTGCTCTTAGAGGCACTTCAGACTAGATTCAAGTTGTAATTAGAGGACTTTCCCATGCACATAAAGGATCTTATGGTTCATCCATATGACTTACATTTTTTTTATGCATGATTGAAGTTAGGAAAAAAATAAGCCTCTTTCTTGTATTAGGAATGGCATTCTTGAGCCCTGAATGGGTGGTGGGTTTGTCATCTGGGCCAGATGAGAGGTCAAGAACCTAGTCTTAAACATTATTCAACCCTTTAGATGTGTTAGCAGTGTTAATTTTTAGCCAAAAAGAATTGAAAATTGAGTTCTCAAACCGTAGCTTCAACTTTGACAATATTTGTTGTCAGTGTTTCCATGCTCTAGAATAGTAGTGAAAATTCACTTGTAGGTGGAAGTGGGTGTCAAGGTTCTTGGAGCATATGTAATTTACCTATATATATGTGTACAAAGTGGTGGATTTTCACCTGCTAGTTTTAGAGGCTAAGTTTCTAGTTAGAGGTAGAGGATATTATGATAAAACTTTTGGTGAGGAGCAGAAAGATGGATCAATTATGCCAATCTACTGAACTTGTACCCACAAACCCTCTTTTCACACAACATATAAATTTAACATAATTAAATGAAAATTATGATAACTAAATGTATGGCTTCCCTACTCTAAGTTTTGAAGGTGTTTTAGAGGTTGGGGCAAGTCTATGGGAGGAGATATGGCCAATCGTTAGTATTATATGTGTGAGAGTGGGGAGAAGAGTGAGCAATAAGGTCACAGGGGAAAAATAATATTTAAGAACATGAATTAGGTCTAGTAGACCTTATAGTCCTACTTAGTCAAAAGTGGAAAATAGGTACAAGGAAAACTTGGGGCCTTCAATGAAAAGATCAAATTGGTATGTTTTAGATGTCATGAGTATGTTTTCAACAAAATAAGATTAGTGGGAAGGTTAAATTGGTCCTTTGGAGAGTATGTACAGGGCATGGAAAACCTTAGATTAGCGAGCTTCAAATATTTTTGAGAGATTCAACCATGGTAATTTAATGAAACTTTGTAATCTTTCTCCCCTATACATATACAAGGTGAATCAAAAGGTATTAACCTAAGATTATATATATATATATATATATGTGTGTGTATGGATTCTAGGTTTGAAATAGGGCTAATTAAGCCTAAATGAGGATAGGCCAATGAAAGAAGTGACAGTTAGAGTTGGATTTGGACTATGAAATTTGACTTAGACATGAAAAATAATAGAGTTTACCTATAAATGCCCTTATAATCTCTTTATAAATCATAATGTTTCCATGCAAGGCAAAATATAGTAAAAAAAAGGCTACAAGCCTTGAGAGAGCATTGTGTCCATAAGGTGTGGAATGAAAGAATACTATTGTTTGAGTACTTGAAAGGGGTTATACCATGTACGTTATGATAGTCTAAGACCATATGTGATAATAGGTTGAACTCTTGAAACATAAACCAAGATTTGGTCCTTGAGACCCAAAGAAGGTGCCTAGGAAGAAACTAGAAAGAGATTGAGAGGAAATTTGTGAATGAGACATGAATGGAATGACGTAAAAGATGTATGGATAGAGATCAATGCCATCAAGGAGGTGATACTAAGAGTATAAAGAATAAGTACTAGGTGTAAGAATATAAATTAAATCCAAAGAGTCAAAAAAAAAGCTAGCTTATGAAAGAAGATTCAAATAAAACCATAGCAAGTGAATGTCTGATTTGCAGCATTGTCCTAACAAACCATAGCATAACAAACCATATCATAACATAAAAAACCATATCAAGTGAATGTCAGTTGGTTCTTAATTTCTTATAAGGGTTTGATTTGCAACATTATCCTAATAAGTTATTCTCAATCTCATAACATTTGTAATCCTTAAGAATCCTTCAAAACCTATCACTTCTAATACTCTAAACACAAGTGATTCAAACAAGATTTACTTCATTGGTTTTCTTAAATATTCATGTAAAAAATAAGGATGCCATATATAGGCATACAATGTCAATAATACATGCATTGACATATAGGCATACAAAAAATTATATCATGTCTTACAACATAGTATCTAATGTCAGGTGAATACATCATATACACATGTACGATGACAAAAATGTGTACATTGCCATATAAGCATACAAAATAGTACATCATCTACAACATCCTAATCATCAAATAGTCTCCCTCTCTTTGCCTTATTTGAAGAAGACTCTCCTTAGGATGCCTTGTTTGTAGATGGAGATGTCTTAAATGCCTTAGATTGCTCTAAGGTTCGACTACAGGTATTTACTCATAACTCACTTACAGCCAAACCTATTCAAATAAAAAAATCATTATAAAATTAACAAGTATACATGAAACCAAGTTAATAAACTCATGTTTTAAACTATAATAAAAAAATCATTTAAACATGACTTATCGTAATCTTATGGCCCTCTTCAATTTGTCATTGACACTTGATTGGGTCAATGCCAGGTTTAGTTACACAAATAGGCATGTAAAATGATGAAAAAACATGAGGATTTATCATATTAGTCATCTGAATCAAACTATCAAATGTCATATGACAAACCTGCATACACAATACATTCATGCATATAAGTTATATTTGCCAAAGTATATAGTAAAATTATTAAAACAAAAGTACTAAATTATAATTCAAAATTACAAGTCAATATACATACCTCAGTGAGTTCCTATATAGATGACATTTTAGTAGTAATTCCTGAGTCTTTATTGACTCTTAACGATGGAGAAGTGTCCACCCTAGTCATCAGTTGAACAAACAACCTAATAGTTAATAACTTGGGCAATGCATTGATTAAACAAGTTGCTAACAAACTTAGTATTGCATATAGTCCAAGATTCAACTATAGTCCAATCATTTTATTATTTTTTTATAAATATATGTGGAAGGTTTACTAAGGAATGTGCATAAGAGTGTTGAGAATAATCTTTTTAGGAATCTAATTGGTCAAGAAGTGGTAAAATCCTATTTGTCCACAGTCCTTGTTCTTGGAAAATATATAGTTTGTAAACTAAGAAATTATGTGCCTTGTGTTTAGTCTTGTAAATTGTTATGGATTATAAATATTTTAACTAATGATGTTTAATGATCATATAAAGGGGGATATCATGTTGATATAGGTTTATAGTGCTTTGAAATTGAAAGAGGAAACAATCCTTGAGTACCATATTTGTTAAAGGGTAACATACAGTCAAAGGACTGAGTTGTATTATGTTGAAACTAGTTTGGGATTCCATTGAGATTGTAATGGGTATAATATATTAAATGGAATTGTATATAATCCCATATTATGTTTATAAGATATTGGGAGTTGAAGGAAAGGCAAAGTAACCCTGTACCCTATTTTCCTATGTGCATAAGCAGGGTTGTAAACTGAGAGTTTTGAGTTTGCAATTGATTTTGGGTTTTCAAAACTTGTTGTCTAAATGAGAAAGTTGTATATGGTTAGTATAGACCCAATGAAAAAATTTTGGGGTTTTGAAACCCACTAAGACAAAAGTTATCCCCTTTAGTTTGCTCTTAACCCTAGTAATGGATTAGAAACCCTGATTCTAGGGTCTAGTGTATAAAATGAGATTTGACTATTGAAAAATTCCAAAAACTTGTAACATTACATTATTTGATTTATTCTCACTAATTGATGTGTTTTTAGGATTGTCAGGTACATAAAAGTACATAAATTAGGCTATGATTAAGTGATAAGCCTAAAAAAGGGTTAAGGGAGAATGGATGATATAGAAATAGGAGAATTTGTCTAAAGAAAGGGGTCAAAAAATGATTGATTTAGATAAAATATCTAAATAAGTATGTTTAAAGGTCAATATATTATAGATAAAGTTTTTACATGTTTCATATTAAGGAGGTTTACATAAATGGAGGGTTAATTGGTGAGAGGCCTAAATAAGGAAGTACAATTTTCCTTAAGATTTGTGTCAGAGGGTTAATATGGGAGTTGTATGGGCCAAATGGGTCCTTAAATATGTAATTATTTTCTAGTGAAGATTTATTATATGCTCACAACAAGGAGCTTTACCCAAAAATAAGGCTAGTAGAAGGTGAAGCTAGAAAGGTGTATGTGAGGGGTAAGTAGACAGAAAGTTTGAGTTAGTGACATGACCAAGGATGTAGAGAGAGAGTTATAAGAAGATAGAAGGATTGATTTGACTAATATTATCATTTTTATTTGATTACCCAAAGGACTAAGGGAAAGAGTTATGAATGGATGAAGGAGAACCTTGAAAGGAAGGGATATAGGCAGAGTTTGGTATATAAGTTGATATAGCTCTGCATAAATGGATATAGATAGAAATTCTCCCCTAACTAGATATAGTAGGTATTTGGGCCCCCTAATTAGGTGGTGGTAACAAAATAATCAACCCCATCTATCTATATGGGGTTGAGGTCCCCTATTTATATATGGTTGAAAGGCCTATGCCATATACATATAGGCTATAGTTTATAGTCAACGCTCTTCCAACAAACCAATGGGATATAATGGATACTCTCCCAAAAAACTAATGGAATTGACTAGGTGCAATGGGATTAAGAGGCTATGCCATCTAAATTTATAACTCCATAGATAGAGATGAAATTATTATGCTTGAATAGAATCAAGATGGGAATTGAATTTCTAGTTATGACTATTTTGGATATCAATCATAGAGATTGAACCACTATATGTGATTAGGATAACAAGGAATAAAGTGTCTAGCTATAAGGCTATTATTTAAAAGAAAGGACTGGTGTGCATATTGATGAAGATATGTTATGCTCGATTGGCAAATTGATATAAATATATTATACCAAATAAATGAATTATATATATGTACATCCAATCCTACTAATTGGGATTGAACCGCTATGGAAACTACATTTAATGGGATATAAATCAAATATTCAACTTGTTGTTTTGGTTATTAAAAACATAGTTGAGATTGAGGATGAGTTTATAACAAGTTATGTTGATCCATGTTAATACATCAAACAATAAAAAGTCTAACAAAATTATATTATGTATTTTATATAAATTATTACACAAAATCTACCAAATATGCAATTAAGGTGTATAAATGTACATCTAGAGTATATAAGATTCACTTTAAATTTTACCTCTATAAATGTATATGGTGTCATACTAACATGGATAGATGTAGTAGCATGGGTTGGCCCACTACCTAGTTATGATGTTGTTGGCCCACTACCTAGTTATGATGGAACACAAAATTAGTTTTTACCTTTTTAAATTACAAATATAACTTAAAAATTTAACATTAAATTTATATAACATATACATGCATGTGTGTAGAGACTCCGAACATATCTAAACCAAATGTGTGTGTCAACAACTCATCAATCAAGACCACATATTCCAAGCCCCCTAAAGCACCACCATCATCATCTAAAGGTCCAATGCATATAACACCACAACATCTACATTTGTGGGGTCAAGTATGACCACTAGCTGGAGTATCTCAAGCATCTATTTTTGAAAGTCTACTCGTATGATGAATGAGTGTATCAGTAAGCACATGCAAAGTGTCTATCTCCACAACCTCTGTCACCATAGAGGGAATCTCCAAATAAAGTGGATTTTGGATAGGGATCCTTGTAGGTTAATTAGGTACATGATGTACACCTAGTTGATCTTGTGTGGAACCTTTCCCTTGGCCGTAAAACTCACCATAGTCAAAGTAGTTTGGAATTTGATTGAGGATAAAGTCACAATAGAGTTTCCTCAAAAGGTAAAAAGGGACCTCATGGTTATTACAAGGGGGATAGTCAAACACCATCCACCATCACTCCCAAAAATTGGCCTTAATCAAATCATGTTGGCATCGGTGGATTGGAAAAAGTTTGGTTGTTATGGGAAATGGGGCATTGGTGGTCGAGTCGATAAATACATCACAAATTTGATCTTTTGTTATAGTTTTGTTCTTTACCTGAGATGTTGACAATTTTTCAACATAGTAAGCCCTAAGACTATCCCTATATGACCTCTATCTATCAATTTGACTTTTTATCAAGTTAACTTGACCTAATACTAACTCTAGGTTATTGGCCAAATAGGTGCAGTGGGTGTTTGTGGAAGTGGGCTCCTTCATTCTCCTAATTATTTGCTCAATTTTGATTTTTCTCTCCACTACGTGAGCAAATAATTCCTCCTAGATTCTTGGGGAATCTAGGGGAACTACATTAGGGTTAGGTGGAGGCTTAGGTGGAGGGTTAAGAGGGTTGGGTGGGATGTTAGGCTAAGGATTAGGTAGAGGGTTAGGTCAAGCATGCTGACCTATTGCAAAAAATAAAATTGTAATTCACATTGAAATATATATATATATATATATATATATATATATATATATATATATATATATATATAATCTACAAAAAACATACCTCTTCTTTGTAGTGACATCATTGATTTGGTGAATAGAGGGAAAAATGTGAATCTTGCAAGCCAAAATATGATCTTGCAGCTAAAATGTGATCTTATAGCCAAAACATAAATGTGAATTAGTAAAACATGAATGAATAAAATTTAGAGGATGAGGGTTGTTTTTTATTTTATAGTTTTAATAACACGTGCACATTATTAAAACATATAGGAATACATACGTGTTCCTATAATGCGTATAGATTCTTATATGTTTCAATAACACGTACATGTTTTTATAACACGTACACATTATTTTTATAATTTGTATGTGTTATGGATCGATAATACCAAGCCATAATGTATATGCATTATAACAATAACATGTATGTGTTATGTTATAACACGTACACATTATGGGTTATGTCCATAAAATTGTCCCCCAACTCCATGAACATACCCTTCATTTTTGCTTATTATCATACTTTCTATGATGTTATACAAGACCCCATATCCTAATGGATAAGGATTAGTAAACACATTCAAAAATCTTATAAGTTTTAATAGAATTTTGATCTCATCATAATCTCTCATTTTATATTTCATTAGGTAGACAAAGTCAATTTGATCAATTTTCATTATAAACACTTGGCATGAAAATTTACTCTTGTACCTATAAACTATGCTACTTATCAGGAGAAAATAATTGATTTTATCTTATTTCCTAAGGTGACATTGATAATTAACATGCCCAATGTGGTCTTGGTTATTTAAGTGTGGCTAATCACTAATAGACCTGATCTGGTCTTTTTTCTCATGGTGATCAAAGAGCTTGATCAGCTTTATAGTGTTGACAGGGTGTATAAAAGTCTAAACATTTCTCAATATGTCATTGAAGTCCAATGAGATATATGGGGTCTTAGATATAAATGTTACATAGGTGTCCATAGTACTTGATAGGCCTGATGGGGTCTATGAATTTTATTAAACTCACTGAAGTACTAAATAAGCTTGACATAGTCAATCAAGTCTAGAACAACTTGTTTTAGATTAAGGTAAAAATAGGTTTTGAAGGGACCCCAAAACCCTGAACAAAAGGAGAAAGATAAAACAGTAACGTCCATAGGCAAGCCTTAAACCTACTTCACTGAAGTAACAAAACCAAGTTACAAAGACCTAAAGCTAACAAACGAAAAACCAAAGATAGACCCCAGGTTTTACAGAGACCTGAAAACTCCATAGTAAAAAGAGTTCAAAAAACTAGGTACCAAGACCAGATATCACAACCAACTAGCAGAACCAACTAAAAGAACCAGGAACTATTCTTCTAGTTCCAATATCATCTTCACTGCTTCCTTACCTTTCACAACAGTGTCCTGGATGGCAGTAGTCGCCTGTGTAGATCCCTCTTGCATTGCTTTCTTTCTTGAGCTTTGTCTAGTTCTCTTGTTAGGCCCCTCCAAAGTTTTGATTTCCTCGTTTGCTCTTTTTCCAATGTTTACAGCAGTAGCACAAATGCTAGAGGTTACCTCCTCCATCTTTGTTCTACTTTCCTTTATGAGTTCCCTTAGGTTGTTCTCATAATCTTTAAGTTTTATGGGAGTATCCCTCATCTGCTTTTCCATGTTATTGATTTTGTTCCAAACTGTCTCCTGTTTACCCTCCATTATTTCCATTTTCTTATTGATTTCCATTATCTCCTTATACGTCCATAAATCAAATTGAAGAGTAGCATCAGCTTTGTAATTGGCCAATCTAGTAGGTGGATATCTTTCATCATTCTACCTTTTGTCACTCCAATCTTCTATGTTCTTTTTAGGACTGCTTCCACCTTCTTCAATATAGTCCTCCGTTTCCATTCGTTTTTGTTCCTTTGTTTCAGCAGGGCTTACATTTTGGTTACTAACTTCTTTTACTTGAACTCCCATTTCCAAAATTTGGTTAGCGACCTGAACTAGATTTTCCTTTTCATTAATCAGATCAAGGTCCACAGCAGGATCATCTAGATATTTATCTATTTCCTCAAACACTTGCTGGTTTTCCTCAGACTCATGGTTGCAATTTTCAGACTTTTCCTCTATAGTGACTCCTTTCTCATTCTTATCTTGCACTTATTCTTCCTCACTAGAACTTGAATGCCTACTTTATGTTCCTCCCTCTTCCTCCAGACTCTCCTCCCCAGTGTTTTCAAAACTTTCCCACTCTATTTCCTCATCATCAGTCTGGTTATTGAAGCTTGGGAGTTTGAATTTAGCTTTTTCATTCCCTTTTACTATTTCTTTCTTGTTACTCTGTAGGTCCTTGTTTTTTCCCGAATAAGGATTTTTTACAATGGCCTTATTCTTGCAATGCCCTTCAATTAAAATAATTAACCCCTCATGTAGGATGGGATGAGATTCCTTTTTCCTATGAGTGAACAGACTTTGGAGCAAGGAAAAACGCAAATAAAAAGGAAAGGAGATTCTTACTTTGTGTCTGAAGTGATTGAGAAATACAAAGTGAAATGTGTGGACTCTTTTGCTTCTTCCATCAAGTATGAAGTACTCATGGATGTAAAATAAGACGTCCCTCTAGATACCCTTAATCTGCTCCAATTCAAAAAAATCTCCACTTTTTTCCAGTTGCTGCTCTTCAGCATCCTTTTTAGGGAATTTGCAAAAAGCCTCATTACAACTTGTTACTACATGTGCCTTTCACTATTGATGGACCTAATTTGGTTAATATCATTTGGTACTGTAGGTAACCTAAGTAATTGATGGACTTGATAGGCTTGAGAGGGTCTATGGGATTTTTTTAATCAGTGATTGGTACAGCTAGTGCTAAAACATCTAATAGACTCAATAGGGTCAATCATAAGACCAAAAATCTTATTTTACAAAACTTTGAATGCCAAAAGTCATAATAAAATATGAATAATCAACCCATTCCCTCTTATGTCTATAAATAGGATAAATGGAAATTGTATAGGGGTATTCTTTCTTTCAATATCTTGGGCAAGAGTTGCTTGTAACTTTGTGTGTGGAATATGTAAAGTTTAAAATTTAAGCAATGGAATGCAAGCAAGTGGGTGTTATCGATATTCATATTTATATGTTTTGATGCTCTTTATTTTTTAATTTTGTAACTATATTCATAAATATATAATCCATTAATTTTTTGCATTTTTCTTATTTGTGTGCAACTTACAATGTTTTCAAACTTTGTGTTAAAACCCCGTTTATGGGTTTTATACCAAATCTACCTATTATCACACTAAATTGCACCCTTGAGGAGGTTATTCAAGACTCCTCACCAAGGTGATAGGATGGAGACACCTATAGGCTATAGTTTACCTAATAAATGAGGTGATTCTCTAAATAGGGTTAGCTCCCTTGATGCTTCACTTTAAAATGACAAACTAAACCTATTGCTTTCAAGGGAAAAGGGATAGAAATAACTAAAAAACAATCTAACTAAGGAGGTGATGCACCAAATTTGTTGACCACTAACACACATTTTCATATGAAAAATGAGCATATAGATGACCTATTCATACACTACTCCTAATCTACTCTTCTTACATTAGTATTTCAATATGAAAGTGATAGATGATGATTAGGCTAGGAAGGCTGATTTTTAAGAGGTCTAAAAACACTAATGGAAGATTGCCTCAGTTAACCTTTACAAGACTACTTAAATAGTCCATATGACCTAAAATAATGAGCTTAAATTGCATATAGGTAAGATAATGAGATAGCATGTCAAGGAAAATTGAATCAACACTAGATAAGATAAATCATTCATGCACAAACACTAGAATATAGTCATAAGAGAAGGTAAAACCAACTCATCTATTATTTTAAAGGCTTATAAAAAGATTAGGTATTCACCATAATCAAGTTGAGGATCCATTTCAATGCCAAATTTAGACCTACATATAGAAGAGATTGAGGAGAGAGAGGATGGGCATTGGAGAAGCAATGACAAGTGTCATCTCATGATGAAGCAAGTTACAAACAAGAAAACTTATAATTAGGTAGTTTTATGAATTCTCTCCAGTATGTGTCATCTTTGTCTAATATTATTCTTCATCAAGGTGGTATAGAGTGACTCTTGAACTTTTTGGATGACTCATCAACTTTATTTTAAATTATCTTCTTGGTTTAGGAGTTACAAGTCTATGTTTTGACACATGGAACTCTTGATCATGATTCCTAGAGTCTTCCCATGTTATCCTTGGCTAATTAAAGGCTTCTCTCATCTTGATGGGAGTGAGACATGAAACTCAATCCTCTTCATATTGATAAGAACCTACACATTCATTGTGTGAGCTTGGTTGATGCAAAATAAGCCATGAAAACAAGCCCATCTCTTCATCTAAGGTATAGTCCCTGCTTGAGGACTGCAATCACATCTTGCCAACCTCATAGAGGTTTAGTAAGAATCATGTTATTCATGTTTAGCTTATATACCACCTTCAAGCATTGACATGTAGATTCATTTAGTCTCTTGGATCTCTTGATGACATTTTTTCTTACTAAAAGGTTTATTGAGCTTGTTGGTAGCCTGTATGCCTCTTGAGGGGTCTTAGAGAGGTTTTAGGGAGACCACCAAATCTCTACCCATGCTCAACAAGTCATCACAACTAGTCAAGATGCTTTCACTTATCATAATCTTTAAAAATAAGCCTAAAATTACCACTTATAGACCATTTTCAATCCCTTCTGATCTCCACATGTTCCAATGAATGGATCTCTATAGTGTTCCCAAGCCTATATGAGATCCCAAAACATCAATGATCACCTACAAATTTTTATGCAAGATTGGACAATATGATTATGAAGGCATGATGAAGATCAGTTAGACTATTAAGGTTAAATTTATTGGTCCAAAATATGTAGGAGATAATAGGAAACATGTGTATTAAAGTCCAAAAGGTGTCACTAATGACTTCCCAAGTCTCAGAGGTAAAAGAATGTAAGAAGATACAAAAGGCCTAAAGGAACAATTATTCTTGTGGATTCAACCTTCTCAAGAAACCAATAAATATGATTGGTTTCTTATTATAAATAGGATATATTTCACCTCATCAAATTACTGAGTAAGTTTTATAAAGTATGTAGGTCAGGGAATAACAAGAAGGAGGCCCTTTTACTCAAGATTGATTGGATTTGTATACACACACGGGTTTGCACATTAAGCTTGAGGAAAGTATGCAAACTTACAAGGATATTTGATGTATGAAAGTTATTTCAGGGTGATTAAAACATTTCAAAAGGGTCTTATAAGGTATATACCAAGTTTCATTGTCCATATGCTTATTTGAAGAACATACATAAATTTCAAGCTCAGTCAAGAAGCCCAGAAAATACACTTATAAGCCTGAATATGAGCATTGAACAAATATGCTTTTAGTGTCAATAATGGAGATAAAATAAGTTATATTTGGTATAAGGTATCATGATGAAATCCTACATTTTTCAAACTCCTACCACCACTATAAATCACCACTCAAAGAAAACATACTCAAACCTAAGCAAGAAATAGGCCTAATGGAGACTTATATGTTTGTTCTCAATAATGTGAAGAAATCATGCATATTTGTATTTATTTTAGGGTTTTAATGTGAAATAAAGGTCTATTATGTCCTAATATAGGTATCCATATTTTTTTTAATGTTTGGAGTGAGAAGGAAACATCAAAAACTAGATTACTAGGGCTAGTTTGGCCTAATGGTTAACAAAACCTCATGATGGGAAACTTAGGATCTAGATCCTTTAGGAAATATAATACCTATTTAAAAATTATGTAAGACCTCATATATAATTCCTTAAACACTTTATAATATATTCAAAGTATAAAATAATCAATTTTAGAAGTTTTGGTGCAAAATAATCTTCTCAAGATACACACATACAGGTTGCAGAGTTTAAGAAAGCCTACTTCTTACATTGAGATCACACCTAAAGTTTTGAATGGGATTTAATAAATATTATATGAGTTAATTAGGCTCCCATAGTACAAAATAATGACATTGGTTCATGGATCAAATCCCTGTATGGTATGCACAATGTTTAAGAGGACTGATCATTCAAAACCTTCCTAAAACACCTTTAGGAGCTTGAAAATACATAGTTTCTTGATCAAAAATTCAAGGAGATTTTGTATGGATTAAAATGGATATTATATGTCTTATTATATTCCCCATACTATAATATTTTGGCATTTATTAATCCTAATAAGGCCTCATCTTTATGAATCACTGTAAAGAATGAAAATAGGCCTAAACCCTCTTTGAACTCTTCTAAGAGCTCGATGGGAAAGATAAATAACCTAAGTGATCATAATGATCTTATTATATCTTTAAATAACCTATATCAAATTCATAGGTCTTAGTAAAAATTTTTATATCCATTCATTAACATGTGTGGAGAGTAGAAGGGACATAAAATGGTGTAGAAGTAGCAGTTTTAGGCCTATTTGCAAGGATTTGGCTATATGAAAGTATCTTGACCAGTTTTAAGGATTTTTTGAGCATGGTAAAAGGTTTTTTGGTCTCCATGAAATATATATAATACCCATAAAGTGACATATAGGCTACCAAAAATCTCAAGAAACCTTGTATTAAGCAAACATTTCATCAAGAGCTCCAAGATACCAAATGCATCTACATGCTAGTCCTTAAAGGTGGTATACAAGCTAAACATGGATAGCATGATCCTTTACTAAACCTATATGATTCTGGAAATATATGATTGTATTTCTAAATCAAGGACTAGACCTTGGATGAAGAGATGGGCTTGTTTTCATGTCCTCTTTTGAATCAACCAAGCTCACATAATGAAAGTACAAGTTCTTATCAATATGAAGAGGCTTAAGTTTCAGGTATCACTCCCATCAATATGAGATAATCCTTGAAGTTCCAAAGTATGGTTTGGAAAGTCTTCAAGAAGCATGATCAGGAATGTCATGTGTCAAAACATAGACTTGTAACTCCTCTTAAACTAATAAGACAGTTTCAAATGGAGTTGATGAGTAATCTAAGAAGGTCAAGAGTCCCTCTACGTCATTTTGATGAAGAAGAAAATCAGACCAAGATGACACATGTTGGAGAGAAAAATACCTATTTATAGGTTTTTCTTGTTTGTAACTTGCTTCATCATGAGAAGACACTTGTCATTACTTCTACCAACACTAATCTTCTATATCATTCTCATTCTATTACATATGTATGCCTAATTTTGGCATTGAAATGGATCCTCCACTCAAGTATGGAAAAGTTATGCTCCTTTTGTAAGCCATTAAAATAATATAAAATATAATTTTACCTTCTCCTATGACTATATTATAGTGTTTGTGCATGAATGATTGATCTTGTCTAGTATTGATTAAATTCTATTTGACATGTTGTCTCATTCTCTCACCTATATGTATTTTGATCTCACTCTTGTAGGTCATATGTATTTTTTAAGTATTATTATGAATTTTAAGTGAGGAAATATTCCATTATTTTCTTTGGACCTCTTGAAAATCATCCCTCCTAGCCTAATCATCATCTACCACATTCATATTGAAATACTGATGTAAGAGGAATAGATTCGGAGTAGTGTATGAATAAGTTATCTCTATGCTCATTATGCATCTTAAAATGTGTGGTAGTGGTCAAAAAATTTGGTGAATCACCTCCTTAGGTTGTTTTCAATTATTTCTATCCATTTTCCCTTACAAGTAATACATTTAGTTTGTAGTTTCAAGGTGAAACATCAAGGGAGATAGATTTATCTAGAGATTTGCCTCATTGATTAGGCCACCCATAGCCTAAAGGTGTCTCCATGCTATCACCTAGGTGAGGAGGCTTGAAAAACCTCTTCAAGGGTGCAATTTAGTGTGATAACAATACCTAATCAGAGTTTTGAAGAGAATTTATGTTTTCAGAAAATCCTTTCATTCCCATTACTGTTAGGAATGGTAAAGGCATTCTAACCCAAGAAGAATCTAAAGTGTTGACAAAAAAATACCACAAAGGAATCTGTAGATATGAAATGCAAAAATAAGGTAGATCATATATATTTTAAAATGAATAATATCAAATCATGCTAGTACAATAGGTAGGAACTTGCTTATATAGGTAAGGCACAACAATATGCAAGCTAAACTGGACTATGTGGGATAAATCCTCACATAGGAAAAACTCACTAGATGATTAAAAAAAATAGAAAATGTGAGAAATACACATGAAATACATACTCTAACACTCCCCCTCAA
Organism: Torreya grandis; assembly: GCA_037957365.1. NCBI lineage: Eukaryota > Viridiplantae > Streptophyta > Pinopsida > Cupressales > Taxaceae > Torreya > Torreya grandis. The sequence goes on from JARHVA010000085.1 coordinate 5,771,456, forward strand.
GTGAAGCTATGGGATAACAAAATCCGAAAAAAATAGTGGCATATCAATATTATGAGTCCCAACAACTAGGCCTGATAAGGTATTCATGTAAAATATGTATCCATGAAATGAAGATGGAAGATGTCTTATGAACACCCCCCAAAGAAAACTTATGAAACCCCAAACATGCCTTGTAACTCAAGGAAACAAGGTGATGTAAAAGGCTTCATGGATATGTCTACAACCTACTACTGAGTCAAAATGTACTCTAAGCTAAGAATGTCATCTTGAAGGTGGTGACGAATGAAGTGCATATGTACCTTAATGTGCTTGATCTGTTGATGCTCAACTAGGTTGTGAGATATATGGATTGCACTTTTTTTGTCACACCAAAGTATAACGGGTGAATCCTGCATGAAGCCAAATTCTATCAACAACTGACAAATCCAAAGAACTTACTGACTCATAAATTTTTCCCTATACTGAGCCTATATAGATGAAATTTAAATATTCCATTTCTTTTTTAACAACCAAATAATATGATAAGAACCAAGACAAAATATGTACCCAAAATTGGAATGCCTGTCATCAAGAGAACCTGACCAATATAAATCACTATATCTAATCAACTGAGTAAAACCCCTGGTGTAGTGTAATCCAAAATGAGTAGTGCCTCATAGATATCACAATATCCTATTGGTAGCCTAAAAATAATTGTTATGAGGGTCATGTGCAAACTTATATACAAGCCCAATTATAAATGAAATGTCAAGGCAAGTATGGTTCAAATACATAAGACTCCCAACCATTTGCCTATATAATGTATCATCACAAAGTGGATTAGCACAAGAGGTAGTGAGAGTCACTCCAAAATGAGAAGGAAAAGGATTTGGATTGCAATCATCCATGCTAAAATTTTGAATTAGATCATGTGTGTACTTTTACTGACTCAAATAGATCTCTATATCTAATTATGAAATCTATAGACCAAAGAAGAAATGCATAAGGCCAAGATCTATCATCTTGAATTATGAAAAAAGTGACTATTGAATGGTCTAAATCTAAGATGAGGAGCTACCTATGAGAATCAGATCATCAATATACAAGAATAGAATAACAATTTCCTCCCAAATATGTTAAAGATACATTATGGGATCAGAGTGGCAATGAACAGATCTAGTGGAGAGAAAAAAATGAATCCATATTCTCATACCAAGCTTAAGGGTCATGTTTGATATCGTAAAGAGACCTCCTAAGTTGATAAACAAGAGAAGATTCATGAATAAACCCAATAAGATGCTCCATATAGATTTCATCATGCAAGTATCCATGCAAGAAATCATTCTTAATGTCCATCTGATATAATATCTAACCCTATGATGCAGTAAGAGAAAATACAAGTTAAATAGAATCCATCTTGGTAATAGGTGTAAAAATCTAAAATTAGTCAAAACCTTTAATTTGTGAGAATCCCTTTACAATAAAACATAACGTATACTTGTTAATGGACCCATTAGCTACATACTTTGTGCAATAAATCTATTTGTAATTGACCATCTTTATTCCCTTAGGAAGAGTGACCAAATCCCAAGTGTGATTCTTCATCAATGAAGAATACTCATCTATCATTTCATCATCCCACTCTTATATCCCATGATCTTAAAAAAAAGATTATGGATCCCCAGAGAGTGCCTAACACAAAATTATAGTACCCATATAATGTGCAAGATGATGTCGAGTAGGTAGAAGACCCTGTATGAATGGTGTTGCCTCAACAACTATAGTATGAGCCCACCTAGGCATGGTGTTAACATGAGTGTGAACAAGATCCTCATCCTCTATATTCTTCTCAAGAAATTCTTGAAATATCTCATCAAAGAATGAATCCTTAAGAGGAGGTGAATCATCAAAAGAAGAAGGCATGGAAAAAGATAAAGAGTCATGAGATGTGAAATGCTCATCAAATTATACATGTGTTTGAAAATTAACATCATGAGTATTATGGTCTAAAATATAATAATCTCTCATGTCCTTAATATACCCTAAAAATATCAAAGGTTTACTCTTCTTATCCAATGCTTTCCTTTTCTTCTTTGGTACAAATTCACAAACAAGGCTCCCAAAGACTCAAAAAAATGAGACATCAATCTTGGATCTAGAAAAAGCCTCCTCCAGAGTCATATGCTCAAGTGATTGATGTGGTGTGTGGTTTTGAATGTAGTTCACACAATTAACTACCTCCTCCCAAAAAATAAGAGGTAAATCCCATGAATGCATCATGCATTTAGCTATCTCCTTCAAAGTTCAGTTCTTCCTCTCTGCTAAGCCATTTTGTTGTGGAGTATGTGCAAAAAAATACTAGTGAACAATACCGTGGGCTACTAAAAAACCAGTGAACTCTCGACTAAATTACTCCCCCCATTATCTATATGAAGCTTCTTAATGTAAATTAATGACTATTTCTTGACCAAATCCTTAAAGACTTTGAAGTGAGCAAAGACATCACTCTTGTACTTGAGGAAATAAACCCAAGTACACCTCTAAAAATTATCAATGAAGGTAAGCACATTTTTAGCTCTATTTAAGTAAGGAGTAGAAAAGACCATCAAATTAATGTGCAAAAGCTCAAGTGGTGAAGAAACTCTCATGGACGTGCCCTTAAGAAATGGATCCTGATGTTGTTTCCCTAATACACAACTGGGGAAGACTCCATCAAGACATGAAACTATAGGAAGCCCCTCTACCATACCATGAGTGCTCAACTCCTTCAAATATATATAGTTGAGGTGTCGAAATTTCTCATGCTAAAGACAACTCTCAAAATCTTCATGAGAAACTAAACACATCCCAAAAGGAAGATCATAATCAAAACCCTCAAAATAGTAAAGTCAAGAACCATTATCAACAACACCCTGTGCAATGAGTGTATGTGTCTCTAACAATTCTCAAACTTTAGCATCATGTGGTGTGAAAGTCACTATCTTACCCTAAATAGAATGGCAAATCTGATATGCTAAAAGTAGATTGATGGTGATGTCTGGAACATATAATTCATCATTAATGTGGCCACCATCTAGTTGTATGTCACCCTTCCCCTTAAAAAAATCAAGGAATAATATCCAACCTTAATGTTGGAAGTAGAACTCAAACCAAGAGATACAAAGGACTCCTTAGTATAATTCATATGATATGAAGTACTAGAATCTAGAACCCAACTATCTAAAATAGGTAATTGTGATCTCTCAACAACATTAAGTGATTTCCCATGTTCATGATATGGTGGAGTGGAGATAGAGATATTATGTTTCCTAATGGTATCCTCTAAGGTTTGTATTCTTTTAAAACACTTAGACTCTTCATGGCTAGTCCCCCCATAATAAGAGCAAGATAGGTCATACTTGTTTTTGGATTTGGAATATGTTTTGGGTTTAGATGAAGTAGTGTTGGTGGGCTTAGGTGCATTTTGAGCTGTAGGAGGAGTGTTTTTATTTTTAACCTTAAATTTTCCCTTAGACTTAGGATGTGAGGCCACTAATGCTTTTTGAGAGGTGAAAGACTCAAGGTGAGACAATTTGGATTCCTCCCTAGTAAGTCTCTTACAAAACAACTCTAAATCTAGCATTTTGAATGTGGTACCTAATGCATCCATACTAGAGAAAAAGATAGAAACAAAGATTTGGAATGGGCAACTCAACTGAGACAAGATTAAGTATACATACTTTTCACTATTTTTATCTTTACCACTCCCCTTCAACTATGTCAATAAATCCATACTTTGCGAGGTAACCTACAATGGAAGTAAAGTCATATGGATTTAGTGAAGTAATCTCCACTTCAAGATGCATCGCTCTCAAGTGGTCTACTTTCCCAACAAACCCTTTAACTTAGTCCACATTTTTAATGGATAATCACACCCATAAAAATGAAATAAGAGACTATCACTCACATATCCTCTAATTAAGCCCATACATTCTTCAAACTTACACTGATTCTAATTTTTTTCAAATTCTCATGTGAACTATGGTTATGTTTCATTCATTAGGGACCATAATCCTGTATGCTTTATGATTGTTTCTATTTGAGGTATCCATGTGTGATAATTATATATAGTCAAAGGATCACAATGGTAAAAAATAGAAGTAGAATCCATGCTAGTAATCACCAAAGAGCAAAAAGAATGCAAAGGGTGCATAAAATCAGTACTGAGACAACCCCCAAAAGATTGTATTCAATTTTGACAATTTATAAAATAATGAATTTTTAAAATTTAATGATAGAAATGGATAGATAATCTAAAAACACACACTTTTAAAAAAAATAGAAATCAAATCTAAGTTACGGTTCAAAAGTTACAAGTGTTATGATTTCTCATAAAAATGGGTCAAAACAATTAAAAAACACTACAAACTAGTTTTAGTGACCAAAATGAAAAAGAACATAGTCATCCAACCACTCATTAGAACCAAAAAAATTTATTGGACTTAGAAAATCTAATGTAATTGAAAAATGATCCTCCTAGATAATGTTATGTTTGTGTAAGTGAACAATACTTCCACTTGAGGCAAAAATTTAGCCTTGTAAAAGCAAAAAAAATGAATTGAGATGTTGTTTTGAGAAGATAAATATGGTTTTACTATTATTTTTGGCTCATATTTTCCTAAGGGCCTCAAATCTGACCTTTACACAATAGTTGAAACTCAAAATTTGAGAATAAAATGATCTGCAACAATGCTCATACGTGCAACAATGCCTTATCCTTTTCCAACACTCAGTACAAGATGAAAACACAATGCAAGAGACCAAAAAACATATCTAAAAATAATGATACAACATATTTGGAAAATTCATACATAGCATTAAAAAAAATCATCATTATGCTGATGATGCCAAATGTCAGGAAGAGGACAAATCAAATAATGATGCCAAAAATAACACATCAAATATTTTATGCCAGATCTCCTTTCTCCTTCATGCCAAGATTATTCCTCTATTATAGAAAATCTAGGATTCTATAATGCTTCTTTTCTCCGCCCTCCAACACCAAGGTAGATGAGATCAACTTTCAATGCTTCACTCAAAAAAGGATGCCAATGCAAATTACTTGGATCTTACTTCAAAAAATGATGCCAAAAATTTTCAAATGTTATACCAGGTTTCTTGAATAGTAAAAATGCCATAGCAAAAAAGGATACCCTTCCAATGGATGCCTCCTCTCTCTTTCCACATATTTGACATCAAAAGATAAAAACTATCCCAATGCCTAAATTGGAAAGGATGCAGAAATGAGATAAGGATGCTTCAATAGATATTCAACACAACAAAAACAAAGATTGAATATTCTTTGTAGATCTTGAAAAAAAATTAATGGCACCAAAGTCTTAAATATGATATGCCAAGCTTAGATCTTCCACGCAGTAAAAAAAGGAAAACATGGATAAGAAAAGTGCCAAACTTCAGAAAATGATGCCAAAGACAAAAAACTTTCTTCCAAAGCCACTTCTTTTTATTTTAATTCCTTAAATCTAAAATTCCACTTATATATTGGTAGAATTATAACACAAAATTGCAATGCCTTAAATCTAAAACTCGGATTTGAAATAAAAAGAGACAAAAAAACTCTAAAATAGATCTTATCAAAGGCAATGCCAAAATCAAATATTTGATCTCTTGAGAGATCTCCTTAACCTCTCCTCCAAAGGCAATTGTAGATCTCCATGAGTAAGAAACCAAAAAAAACTTAAAAATCTTCAAAAATTCTGAAAAGAGGCACCAAAATATTCTTGCATGCTTCTATTCTATGCTTCTATAGTGACGATAGGGAAGTAGATAAAATTATTTGATCGTAAGCTAGTAGATAGTTGTAACTTCTTCAAGGCTCTAATAACATGTTAGGAATGGTAAAGGAATTCCAACCCAAGAATAATCTGAAGTGTTGATGACAAAACACCACAAAATAAGCTAAAAATATGAAATACAAAAACAAAATAGATCATATATATGCAAAAATGAAGCATATCAAATCATGTCAGTACAATAGGTAGGCACTTTCTTATATAGGCAAGGCAAGGCAATATGCAAGCTAAACTAGACTATGTGGGATAAATCCTCACATAGGATAAACTCGCTAGATGACAAAATAGCTAGCTAAGACCATAGAAAACATTAGAAATATACATGAAATACATACTCTAAAAATTACATCTACTGATCGTATGTCCATTTTTGTGCGATGGAAATAACTTCTAGCTCTTTCATCTAATTCTAAGTTATTATGGTGGTTATTTGCATTTATTCCACTATGGGTTTCTCTCCCTTACCTCCACCCTCCTTTCTCCATCCATTTTCATATTCCATCATTTCTTGATTTTGTTTCTTTTTTGTTCTTTCCATGTAAAAATATATAGAAAAACCAAAAATACACATATCCTATGATGGAAATACCTCTCTCAAATGTAGAAGAAAATCACCATCTCAATGGTGATTTCTCCATTTTTTGGAAAATTTATGTCATTTCTCATTGGATCTTTCATAGAATTAAGGAATATAAAAGTGACCTAAATTTCCAGCAACATATAGAAGTAAATAAAAAACTTACAAACCTCACAAAAATAAAAATATGTTCTAATATTCTTAGACATGTTGTATATTTTCATTGAGTTATTAAAGACTTCAGCCTAATAACATCACCTTTATTTGTATTTTAAGATAAAGTTGTTGAAATTATATAGATTGATGCATGTTAGAGAGACTCCTAAGAAATAATGGATATACTAGCAATAACCCTAGTTCCAAGAGACTTGAATTGGAAATTACCCTTCCACACATGCATATAGATGATTCTAATACAACACATGGGATTGTCTGGGCTAAAAATAAGGATAAATTAACTATGCTATATACTTCATTAGGAAGAACCTTCATGAAGTTAAACTCAATTACACCCTAAAAGAAAAGGAACTTATTTTAGTAGTGTATTTCATCAATAAATTTAGACATTATATTACTAGATTTTGTATTTTTTTCACACTAATCATGTTATAATTAGGTATTCAATGAAAAAACCATCAATCAATGGGAGAAAAATTAGATGGTTGGTACTATTGCAATAATTTGACATAAATATTTTAGATAGGCCACACAAGGATATGTAGTTATTTAATTTCTATCAAGACTAAGATTTGAAGAACATAATCCATTTTTATATGACTCATTTTGTGATGAACATATTTTTTATTTTACCATTAACATTCATTAATTTGTAGTCATTAATAACTATCTTTCTATAGGGAAGATTCCACAACATTTCTTGCCAAAATAGAAATGCCAATTAGTGCATAAAATGATTCCCTACACATGTATATCAGGGTATTTCTTTTACATTGGGCCTAACTTAATCATGCACAAATGTGTATGTGAATACAAAGTAGTAGACATCCTCTAGGCTTGTCATGATGAACCTCGCAAGGGATATTTTATATCTAAGAGGAGTGCCTTAAACATAACTTATAGGATACTAATGGTGTACCTTACACAAGGATTTCAAAACATACACCCACTAGTGTGATTAATTGTAATGTATGAGGAAACCCATAATTCTGATGAAATGTTGCTTTAACCCCAATTAGTCTTGAAACCTTTTGATGAATGGGGACTTGATTTTGTTTGTTGGAAAGATCTAACATCTATAAAAATTGAGTAAATATCGGTATGTACTTATTACCTCACCAAATGGGTATAATTAAAAGCCTTAACACATGCAAGGGATAATAAAGTTGTAAAATTCCTTTATGAAGAAATATTCACAAGGTATGGAGTGTCAAGGTAAATAGTTATAGATCAAGGACAATAATTCACATCTGATTTTTTTATATCCCTTGTTTGATAATATGAAATCACATATAAATATTATATTCCATACCATCCATAATCTAAAGGCCAAGTGGAGGTCACAAATAGGGAATTGGAGAACATTCTTATGAAAAATAGTAGTTGTACATTATAAGGAATGGATAACACACATTCCAAAGGATGTATCAATATCAAATCACATATAAATATTATATTCCATACCATCCACAATCTAATGGCCAAGTGGAGGTCATAAATAGGGAATTGGAGAACATTCTTATGAAAAATAGTAGTTGTGCACTGTAGGGAATGGACAACACACATTCCGAAGGATGTATCAACTTACATATCAATGAGGAATGCTTGGAGGTGTTGGATCTCATTAGTGATGGATATTTTAAAAAATAATTTGATGATATCATCATCTTATGCATAAATTACTCTATGTCTATAATGAAGAATACTTGCAACAAAAAAACATTTCCATCATTATCCTCTATAACTACTAATAGAGTGTCTAGGATGAAATTCAATAATATATTAAAGGATTTTATCAGCCACACAACTTGATACATTACATACATGCATAAAATAAGATGAAGCATAAAAATATTTGGTTGTATACTATACATATTATCACAAAAAGCATGTGGATTGTAAATGCTACATAACCCACATAAATGTATCAAGCATCATGGAGGAGTACCAAAACACAATATAACTACACACAATCATAGGAGATGGAAATTAGATATTCTACATGCTTTAATAGAAACTGTGGTGGCAAAGACCTCATTTAGGTATGTCATTAAACAATCCTTTTTATAATACCTAGTTTTAATTTCCCCCTCCTCAAAACTAGTATAGACCCACCCCATTAAATCAAACACAACAAATACTAGAAAAAAACTAATGTTGGCCATAAAAAAATAGCAATCATGCCAATTGGCAGCAATTCCAACATCAACCATGGTAACCAAAAAATAAAAAATGTCAATGGAATCCACCATCCAACTAATGGCACAACAATGGAGAGGTAATAAACCATGGTTTAACAAGAATGATAGATACCAACAACCATAATAAATGAAACAAAAACAACAACAAACACTACTACCAAGAAATCCTACTTCAAATTAGACAAGATCCCCTTAATTTCCTACCTAAATTATACCTAAACCTAATAATAAATCAACTCAGCTGACATACATTAATGATATGATGAAATATATAGCTTATTCAATAGAGGTAGATGAAGTACAACTTTGCTTTGGAGGAATTATCTAACATCCCACCACGCCTATAATAATGAAACCTCTTAAATAGGTTTCTGACATGGAAACTAACTCACATCCATCAAATAATGATTCCATTCTTGAACTAGGTACATCTACTAGTTAAGGATCACCTACCACCCATCCTTTTCTATAAAGACTATACCTCAAAAATCAAGAACAAGAATCTGATTTTGATTTTGTAGGATAATTAAGTAATGTCTATGTCAATATTCCAATGTTTCAAGCTATAAAACATGTCCCCATTTACACCAAGGTTATTTGGGAGCTATGCCTAAATAATCTTAGTCAAAATAAGAAGGATCCCAAGACCTTCCATGTAGTTGGGAAATTATAGACATCATGTTGGGAAATATATTCCCACCTAAGAATTATGTTTTAGGAAACCTAGTTATTGATGTCCACATCTATGGCACCCTCATTCAAAACAAATTGATAAACTTAGGGGAAACCATCAATGTCATGACAAAGGAAACTATGAAAAAACTACACCTCAAAGGCCTTCACCAAAACCCAACCATTTTTAAAATGGTAGATAACTCAATAGTTAAACCTGAAGGGGTTATCAAAGTCCTAATCATCAACATGGACTTATGGGATTACTCAATCTATTTTATAATATTATAGCATAAATCAAACTTACGGGGATACTACTTATCCTAGGGACACCTTGCCTCACTACATATGATGCATTCATCAGCTTCAGGCTAGGAAACATGTTGATATTAAATGGAAATACTACAAATAAGTTAGTTTTATACCCACCAACTCAACTTTTAAATACATCAAAATAATCACATTGGATAAAAAGATGAGGACAATGAAAAATAGCCTTTATAGACCCTACTCATGATTGAATGAAATATGCCCTTGAAAAAACAAGATGATTTCACACTCATTTCTAATATTTTGCAAAATACTTATCAAGATCACTTACAAGTAGATAACCAATTACAATGTTTACATTGTCCTCTTAGCAACATCTTACCAATATATATCCTCAAATTCTCTAGGATACATTCATAATTTTCATCAAATCCTACCACACCATTATATCTTTAGCCCTCTACTGGGTAAAATAGAGTCCATGGTGTCCCTATCTAAATAGATAGAAATCCCATTTGGACAACCTCTCAATATCAACAAAAGGTTGAGCCTTTAAAAAGGAAACACAACTAGTAACCATGCTTGAAAAATACAAAATTATGTTTTCATGGGACTATCATGACATGAGAGGAATACACCCTAACCTATACACCCACCATATATACATCAAATAAGAGTGAAAACATATCTAAAACCACAAAGACAAATTAACCTTGTTATTAAGGACATAATGAAAATTAAATTACAAAAACTCCTAGATGCAGGATTTGTTTATCTTATCTCTGATAGTTAGTGGCTCACCTATTTTCATTGTGATAAAGAAAGCTGTAAAATGGTGTACATGTGTGGATTACAAGGAACTTAATATAACCATAATAAAGGACCATTTCCCTCTTACTTTCATTGATCAAGTACTTGAAACACTATATGAGAAGCATTTATCATTTCAAGATCAGTTCAGTGGGTGTAACTAGACCAAAATAGTGTATGGACCAGGAGAAGAATACCTTCACATGTCCTTAGGGTAACTATGCATATTTTGTATTTCCATTTAGGTTATGTAATGATCTTACCATCTTTCAAAGGGTTACATTCATCACTTTTTCTAACATGTTCTATGATTGTGAATAAATTTATATGGATAACTTCATAGTCCATTGGGAAACATAAATAAGCCACCATGAACCTCAATAAAGTATTTCAATGCTTTCAATACAACAATTTATCCTTAATTCATGAAAATGGTACATGTTGACAATAAATGACATTGTATTATGACACCATATCTTACCAATAAGAATAAAAGCATATCCTATTAGAGAGATAAACACTCTTTACCCATGATCACATCCACAAATCATCACCATAGTAAAATCCATTAGATAATATGAGATGAAAATACAAGTCTATAAATATATAATTATAATAGATGATGCATGTTTAAAGGGATATGAGGGGTATAAATATATTGTGCAAAAGTAATCTCCCCTTTCCCTATTATTTATACTAAAGGTAGATTACATCAATGGTGGAATTAAAAATGGAAATAACACATGTGAGGTGCGTAAGCATTAACTACACACTTCCCTAGACATGTGCACACACTAACCATATTTAGTGGAAAAGCTAACTCACTAGGTTAATATAACATTAGTGCATCTATAATATTTCCCTCCTCATCCCATACCTCACCCCCCCCCCACCTTATGTTAAACTGAGGGAGGTATATAAAAATCAAGGAACCTAATAATCCTCTAAGAATGGGTCTAGACAACTAGACCTAATTAAGTACCCATGTAAAATAAGTACACACTAGAAAAAATAAGATATGCCACAAGGGTCTCTAAAAAAATAGTAACAATATATATATATATATATATATATATATATATAGAGAGAGAGAGAGAACATATGTTGAAAAGTGTCCCAAGAAATAAAATGACTCAATATTCAAACATAATGTTGTATGTGGTACACTAGATGGAATAGAGGACATCAAATAAAAATGCACTCAATGGACTTTAAAATCACAAAAGAACTCAATTCTTCACAAGTGGTCTCAACCCACTACTCGATCTACAAAAATAACTGACATTTTATTCACTATAATAGATCCTTATAAAAAAATTGTCAAAGGTGTCAAAAGTGCAAAAAAAATACCAAATTGAATTCGATCTACTATCATAAGATGTGGTGTGCCAAGGTTTAGTAAGGGACACAATAATCAAATAGTAATTATCTACACCACACCCACCCTTTGCCCCCCACCTCACCCATATTGTTGATTAGATGAAGTGATGTAAAAAATATGTTTGAGTGGACAAATCCAACTACTTAAACATAGACAAGCTGACATTATATGCACTAGAATAGATCCACATCAAGCTTAAAGAGACTATCAAATTTTTAAATATACAAATAAAATATATATGAATAAGATAGACTTGGTGGTGATGGGAAAGTTAAGTAACTGAAATAGTGAAAAGGTGCCCATAATAGAGCACACGCATGAAGGTAGACAAGGTTGGATAAAAAACTCCTCATGGCACTTTATAATTTAGTTTGAGTACAAAATAATCACAAAAAATAAATATATTATGATTTAATACACTATAATTTTTCTAATCTATAGAATATGCCATCAAAAATCATGAGAGTTACTCCTAAAAAATGGAGCAGTGTGCAGATAATGAAGCTTTATAGTAGAGGAACCATGTTGGTATAATTCTCATAAAGAATGTTGATGACACCACCATAAGTGATCTAAAATCCATTTTGAATGAATAAAAATGGTGGATGATGATTCATGCATGTGGGTAGGTGAAAAAGATACAATAGTAACATGTAAAAAAAATCTAAATGCGTGTCAAGTTGATCATGTCTGAAAATTGTAATATTAGGTTTCTCAGACATGAGTGAAGGTGCTAAAAATCTCATGCATTGTTGAATATCCTCACACATAGTAGAGAAAACAAAAAATGGAGATATATCATCAAATAACCCCATGCAAGATGAAATATCTAAATCAAAACCAATGTCATGATGATATTTACAACTAACTATATGAATGGGAGAAATAATAACCTATGAATGTGTACCAAGATCTCCTTCAAAATATCCCATGGAACGGAGAATTGAGAACCAAATCTAGTAGCATGTCTCTCAAAAGTTCAAGACAAGTATTCAAGTGAATCTGAAGTGGGATAAGTAACATTTGTAGGAGTATAAACATTAGATGCACATGATGTAATACTAGGATCATCATGCTCACATTAAAAAGTGCAACAATAAAAACATCAAATTCAAAAGTATAAGAGGCAACATCAGAATCAATAGTAATATACCTTGAAATAAGTACAGGTGCAATGTTTATAAATGGATAAGGCTCAAGTTAATTTTGATCCAATAAATGTGTGTTGCAATGAATGTGTAAGGGTGTCCTTGCCATAAATGAGGGTGCTTAGAAGAGAATTTTGTTTCTTAAGTGTCCTATTTTCTTCCACAAATTTGATAATGTCATCTTGTAATGTGAAAATATTAGAATAAAACATGTCATTTTCCAACTTAATATTGTGGAAAGCGGCTTAAAGATCCATGATGAGTGAAAAAACATGCTTAAAAAAATTAAACCCAAAAAATGTAGCACATCAGGCTCTGCCAAAAATGCATCCACAAATGAGATCAATGAGTGGCCAAATACAATGAAAAACTCCTCAAAAGGATGTCATCCTCTATCAAAAAATATGTCTACAAGTGATTAGAAAGTAGCACAATATAAATAATAAGGATCAAGTGGTACCAAGTACACTAATCTCAAGAAGGTAGAAGGATGATAGAAAGAGGTGTTTGAAAAAGGGACCAGATAACAAAGATCCTTTTCAAGATAAATGATGGTTGTTCTAAGAAAATACACCTATTTTCAAAATGTGCCTTTGAAAAAATATCACCCTCTTCTTTTTAAAAAATAATTCATTACATCTACTGATCCTATGTCCATTTTTGTGTGAGGGGAAAAACTTATAGCTCTTTCATTTAATTCCAAGTTCTTCTGGTGGTTATCTACATTTATTCCACTATGTATTTCTCTCCTTTGCCTCCACCCTCCTCCTTTCTCCATCCATTTTCATATTCCACCATTTCTTGATTTTTTTTTATTTCTTTGTAAAAATACAAAAAACTTAAAAATATAGATATACTACGATGAAACTCTCTCTCAAAACTGGAGAAAATCACCATCTCAATGGTGATTTCTCCAATTGTTAAAAAATTTATCACTTATCATTGGGCGAGTCATAAAATTAAGACATATAAAAGCGACCTAAATTTCCACTAGCATAAATATGTAATAAGAAAATTACAAACCCCATAAAAATAAAAAGATGTTCAAAGATTCATAAGACATGTTGAATATTACTATTGATTTATCAAAGACTTCAGCAAAATAGTAACACTTTTATTTGTTTTATTAGATAAATATGTCGAAATTATATAGATTAATGCATGTTACAGAACATTATAAAAATTAAAGGATCTACTAGTAATAACCCTAGTATTGAAAGACCTGAATTAAAAATTAACCTTCCACACACCCATACAAATGCTTTTGATATAACACTTGGGGTTGTCCTGAGCTATAAAGAAGGATAAATGAACTACAATATATAATTCATAAATAGGAAACTTCATGGAGGTGAACCCAATTACACCCTGAAAGAAAAGGAATTTCTTATAGTAGTTATGCCATCAATAAATTTAGACATTGTATTAATTGATTTTTTATTTTTATTCACATTTATCATGCTACAATTAGGTATTTAATAAAAAAACCAACAATCAGTGGGAGAATATTTATATGGTTTTTATTTTAACAATTTGACATTACTATTGTAGATAGCCAGATAGATGCAATATAATGGATGACAAAAGGGGGGTATAAAGTGACACTTTTATTTTTGAAAATTACAATAGTTGAACCTGGAGAGAATGTTAGAGACACTTGGAAAAATAATTTGACAATGACATAAGAATATGAATTATGTCATTTTGAATTAAGTTTCTAAATATATAAAAAAATTCAATGCTTAGATGATAAAAATGTGTAAAATAGATGCATTTATGACAATGACTTGACCCTTTTTGTGAAAAGTAAAACAACCCAAAAAAAATTATTTGAAATTGCCTTATCAGATTACAAATAACATTATGCATGGGCTCACCACACCACTTTATGATGCAAAACCAAATCACTTACTTACACTCATAAAAGATAAAGATAAGGATTTCACATTCATCAAAACATCATTCCATACCCAATACCTCCAAGCATATCTATTATGTGACACACCAAATAATTGATGAAGTTTATAAACTCAAAAGAGACACCATATCAATGATATATGATCGACTATGGACTCAATGATAATTTTCAGCTAGCTATTTTATTAATATGAAGATCATGTAGAGTTGCAAGATTTTACATCTAGTATTTAGTTGATATAAAATCAAGGCAAGAGAATCTCTACAACATAGCCCATGCATGATCATTTAACTTATAGGCTAACTACTAAAACTTCAATGATTAAAAGAGAGTAAAGAGTCACAATAATCCAACTAATGTTTAACATGCCAGTACAAAATATCCAAGTTAATAAATATGTTATTATCACAAGACACAACAAATCCTTTTAATATAGTGAATAGATCAAATCTTACATTTATTAGCCCATAAGAATGATCACACAAATCTGTACAATTGTAACAACGGTTTGACCATAAGATATTTGAACCGTAACACAATTTCTAGCCTCTTACAAGACAAAATGTAACTAATAACTCATTATGAAAATATTGTTACTTGTAATTTTCTCACATGAAGAGTTTCTACAAAGCTAAGACTGATTTTATATAATAAGCCTTCTTGTGGAAGTGATAAAAAACAATACTAACAAGTTCCAAAATTACTCGTAACTAAATCTTACTACATCAAGTTCCTCTATCTAGGAATTTCAATAAAAAAAAACCCATTACTTCATGAATTTAACTATTTTCTTGTTATTTCTTCATGCAATAATACATATATGGGCTGCATACATAATGGTTAGAAACAATCCACAACAACCTCAATGTTGGCTCTAATGTTACCAGTAAAGACATAATGGTAACCAAGTTTAAGTATCCCTCAAACGGATGAAGTGGTTAACCATTATAAAACAAATAAGTAGTAATTGATCATACTACATGATCATCAAACTCAAAATTTAAAACATTTACAATAACCACTACAAAGAGGGCAAGTGCCAATGGTAAGAAGTTAGAACCAAATATTATCTACAACATAGTTACCAATGTGAGGGCAACAACACATATTGATCTTACCTCATCAATAAATTTGAACATTGATGACCTCTATTAGGCATATAACAAGTACAACTCATATTTTATTAAGCCAAAATATATCAATAAATTTACTAAATGAATTTATTATGCAATGTTATTAAAGACTAGAGCTAAATTAGAAATCATAACTCATCATCCAAATAATAGACCTGGTTACAATATCATGACCAATCATGGTATAAAAAGAACATTTTGATGGAAATCATGAGGATATCAAGAATTTGAATAATATTTATCTTTCATGTTCCTAATTTTCTCTTTTCATGATGTGTATATGTAAGGTCTTATAATCATTTGTTGAATTGCCATTACCATTGTTATGTAGTATCAAGGTCTAACACTCATAGATAAACATTCGGTTAAATAACCAAAACATAGGATTTAAAATTAACTTCCACAACATTAATATATAACACCAAACCATAATCATAAATGAGACAATACAAATTCATAAATAATGGAAAAAAATTACAATTTCTACTTCAATTCCATTCATTTGTTAACATACCCACAATGTCAAGAGGGTAAACAACACAAAGTAATCTTGCACATATTAAAATCTATATAATGTATTAGCATGTCTATCCAAAAATTAATTTTCATAAAATAACTACTATAACTATTTACAAATGAGGCATCCAAAAGTAGAATAAACATCTACATAATACATTACTACATTCAATGTCAAGAAGTACATCCAATAGTACTATATATATAGCAATGATCATCCTTAGTTGATAATTCATCATCAAGAGTGTCCTAAGAGTAATAAGTCATATGAATGGATATGAAACAAACCCTCGTCACCATCCCTATGAGCCTAACCATCAGTGGCCCTTACCACCCTGACCATCAACTGGATGGTAGTTCCATTAACTGTGGTTAGGAAGGGATTCTGAGCAAGTTGGGGTTCCCAAGCCATTGGATGACTCAGCACACTAACATAAGGTAAATAGACAAGTAACTAACAAAATGTCCTCCCAAGAGATAGAAATAACCAAGCAATTGCCATTGCTACAAATTGGAAGTGGGTATAATCCATTATAGGCTAATCAAGGTTATATCTATGGATTTATAAACCAAATACATGTCTATGACATTCGATATCACCATACTTGGAAACCTCCAAGTGTATGGTCAGCCTATAAATATCCCAGCTACCAATTCATATCCCAAGCTCATAAGCACACACTACAACTTAGCTATTTAATCATAGTCAAAGGATAGTTATGCAAAAACAACAACATTTGACCAATCATTTAATATGATAATAATGGAAATTATAACTAGAAAAAGGTATACTTAGCACAATACCACAGTCCATAAATAACCAACAATATAAAAACAATCAAAAAACATATGACCAATCCACGTATTTGACATGACTTACAACCATACACCAAGATCATGCAATGATAACATAAAGGTTCAAACAACTATTCAAAGTTTTAAAAGTGATTTTAAAGGTCAAGAGTTAATAAAAGGGATTTATGGGATCATCATGAGGTCTCATGACCTCATATGATCCATGAATCTAAAAATCAAGTTTAAAATGATTTTTACGTATAACACAATCCTTTATAAAGATTTAGTTACAAGTCAAATTAAACTATAAGTTAATAAATCCCAATAGAGCTTCAGCCATAACCCAACACCATAAGAGTTTTGTGTGTGTGTGTGTGTGTGTGTGTGTGTGTGTGTGTGTGTGTGTGTGTGTGTGTGTGTGTGTGTGTGTGTGTGTGTGTGTGTGTGTGTGTGTGTGTGTGTGTGTGTGTGTGTGTGTGTGTGTGTGTGTGTGTGTGTGTGTGTGTGATTAGTTTAAAACATCTAGTAGGATATAAACACATAGCCCCTTTAAATAACAAATTTGCTCTATGTCTCAAATAACTAGATAGGGTATATCGACTTGGTTTATTCTAAGGACCATAAATTAACATTTCATAGCAATGAATAGCCAAAAGGAAATTATTTCAAGCATAAAAAGCACAGGAATTACTCCCAGGTTGGTTCAAACCAAATTGAAGATTATTTGCACAAGGTAATACATAGTAGTTTGTAAATTGAATTCCTAATGCAAAGAAGAATAGATCCATTCCCCAAAGAGATTTACACATCTACAATTATATCTCAATACAGGTAAATCAATATTAAAATCACTTACTTAGGGAAATTATAAGTTAAGTAGATAATGGGTTAAAGGGGAGAACTAGGTTGTGGGTTTTTTTTGGTGCCCAAAATAAAGACCCAAAAATCTCACATCACCAACCTTAGTTGTAATTTATTTTTGTATTCTCCATCACCTAGCATTAGATCTTGAGTTGAAGAGAAAAACATTTTTTCTTTCATCCATTTGCTATTTCCTTCCTAACTAGAGAATAAAGGTACATTCAAAAATTGAATTTAGATTAAGGGAGGTAACGCAATGTTTCCTATGTTTAACTTGTTTCTTAGTATAGCATTCTAATAATGCCTCAATAATTCCACCCCTTCATTAATAAGATACCAAACCCAATAATATCAAATTCCCTTTAGTGCAATCCTTTATCTTTTATTTTATAACTCGATTATGCAGAGCCTTCCAGTGTGGATTACAGATTTAGGGTAAAAATAAAATATTTCCTTCGTTTAATTTTTTTCCATTTCCCTCCTATGTTTTTACCCCTATCTACCACTCTTCACAAGGTAAAGGAGATCCAAACCAACAAAAATGCCACATGGTAATTCCCCTTGTTATATATATTTTGTATCCTTTACTGGTGTGTGCCTTCTTCCTTCCACACTTGTCTGCCTATCATTCAATCTTGTATTAAAGAGGAAACATATTTTCATTCACACATTTATTAATTCTTTCTTAACTAAAATATTCATAGCACATTCCATCGTTGATTGTGGATTCAAGGGCAAATATGATGTTTATTGTTTTAGCTTATCTATCTTCATAGGCAATTAGAAAATGCCCGAACCCTTCACTATTCCCTCACACGCCAACCCTCTTCTTACTTTGAACCCATTTGTAGTATCAAAATCTCTACAAAAATAAAATTACCCCCAACATTTTGGTCTCCTCTCCTTTAATTTCCCTTGTGTCTCCCCTATGCCATTTGTCTCACTCTTTCCCATACATTGCTTATCTCCTCTCATGTTTTGACCCATATAACTTGCTTTTTCCCAATAATAATTGGCTAAAGATCATCCCCCTACCCTCTAGTCCATGTATCCCCAAAAAGGTATGCCAACATCTCATATAAAAATAATAAATATGATAAAAATATATATCCTTGCCATGTCTTTGTTTCTCCCCCATGCTTCAACACTCTTCCCTAAGTCCTCGACCCCTGCGTCCCCTCTCTCCATTCCCCATATGCCAGGAACCACACCCCTTACCCATTAGATTCAAGTATTGAATGCTAATCAAAGAGAAAATCCTTCCCCAACCCGTCGACCCCCATTCCAAGAACTAAAATTCACCGACCATAATAATTCCATAGTCCTCCAAGTTTTGGATTTGAAAATTCAAATAATAATAATAAAATAAAAGGACTCAAATGCCCAATGGTTTAAACCATACAAATAAATATAAAGGGAGGTCAGCTCAAGGTTCAAGTGTGATCATGGGAGGATTTAGGTGAGTCCACCTAAGATGTCAAAGTCACCATGCAAGATAATTGGCTCAATAATGCCAAGGTAGTGATGGGTCATGAGAGAGAGAGAGAGAGAGAGAGAGAGAGAGAGAGAGAGAGAGAGAGAGAGAGATTGGAAATGGTAGGGGGAAGGGGGTTCAAATGGGAAAACAAAACTGACCACAACATGTCATTACATGATAACTAAACAATATCATGATAAAACATGAAAATATACAGTGACTACACGAATGAAGGTGACATAATTTTTCAATAATAACATACCAAGTTGGAAATAAATACACTTGTTTGAACCCATTTGACTACTCAAGAACTGCTTCATCATCCTAGGTGTCAACATCATCATCCAGCCTAGCTCACATCAGGTACCTGCAAACACCAATTACACATCAATAGTACCTGATTGACAATGAATAAATTAATGTAAAATAGTAATATAAAATTAATTATATCAAGTATCCCATATATCATAAATTTCAATAAATTAATATAACATATCCATCAACTTGCATTCAATAAATCAATGTATCAAAATCCATCAATATTGTCCAACTAGATAAAAGTAAAATAGAAGTCATCTATACATGCAACACTAATAGTGATCAAGCAGTCATATATGTATCAAGATAAAATAAATACAAATATAATCACTATATATATCAAATAAAATAATCCAATTTGAACATCATCTATGATATCCCTAACCATAATAACTACTTGAATAACTTGCATCATACCAATGAAATAGGTCCAACACCAACAACCATCAGTCTAGTGCTAGAAAAATGTGCTAAACATTATGTAAGCAATTTCCTATATAAGGATACCAGGTCAAGTCATGACATCCTCCCCTCTTTAAAGAGGATCCATCTTGATGACTATCTATAGTCAAGGACAAAATTCCCTAAAAAATCCTAACTAAATCAATCAATACTATTACAAAATATCTATACCCATTGTAGGGTGGCAATATGAGAAGAACCTCCTGCAGCAGATTACCTCCTACAATAGATTTAATCTAAATATGTGAAAATAAAATAACTCTTACGAATAATAGAAACATAGAAAGCTTATATTGATCGCAGGCCACTTCAAGGGGGCAACCTCCTTTGAGCAAGCTCAATACAATAAATTCGTGGATGCCTTCATTGGGCCTCAACACTTACTTATATACTAACTCTATTCTAACAACTACTATTTCCCTTGTATGTGGGATAATTCAAATATGCTCTAAGGGATGACTTACAAAGCATATGTGCATCCATATTAATTATTACATGATTACTGCAAAGAGAAGGGTAAGGCACGGGTTCCTAACACAATATCTCAGCCATATCATGTTGGCATTCTTATCTGCTATCATCAAGACAACCACATTATTTAATTAATTAGGCCAAGTAATGGCATCCTTCCCAACTTCACATATCCTTCATGACACTGAAAGGGAAAAAATAACACTATCACAATAGAAAATTCCACCAAGTCTCCCAACTTGGTTGGAACTCTTCCACTCGCATGCCTTAAAAAGGCCACAACAACATTAAAATTTGGCAAAACCAACCACAACAAGTTCACCAAACCAAAAATGTCTTTCTTAGACAACATAATTACATAGCAACAACTAGTAATGCTTCCCATATATCATTGTAATTATTAGTCATTCATGTCATTTTATGAAGACAATTAATTAATAAATTAATGTTCCAAGCACAACATCTTATACATGCCTTAAAATACTTTCCAATAAAAGTACTATAGGCACTTCCAATCAAGGAAATACAGTCATAGAACAACAAGACATAAACACTAGTGTCAATACACCCAAACATGCAATATGAGGTCAACAACATAATCATCCAATCCCACTGGATTGTAGCCAGAATCATAATTAAAGATTAGAATATTCCACTAAGACATTATTCCACATGCATAATCTTAATAATGTGTATTATAGAATGTCATATCACAAGGGTAATAGTCCATACTGTTATAGTTACTCCACTACATCATCAACCATCTAGGGGTTAGTGCAACATCCCACACCAATCATGTTGAATATCAGAGAAGACACACTAGACATCACATGCAACCCAAATGCTTATAAAATGTTCTCCAACACACACACGAGCTCTCACAATGGTCCAAGGATACCAAATACCACCATCCAAAAATATCCATTTGAGGGCATCACCCAACTTTCATCACTCTATCCAAGAGTCAAGTGGGTACCTAAGATTTTAAACACCACCTGATCAGGGCTTAGTGTTGCTCTATTAGAGTATAAAATTAGAATACATTCCAATAATGCTTTTAAAACAATATAAAAAAATTCATCCTAGAATATTTCTAATAGGTATAATAAAATAATACCTCAACCAAAGCATTGTCACACCTATAGCCCGATCCATGCATACATCTTAGCAAGTACCACCTTAATGATCATCATAAATGTCCAAAATTCAAGACCAAATAATGATTCACAAGGGAATATAATAATAAAATTCACAGGGGATTATTTTACCATAACCTCCAAGAGGTAGTTAAGGGAATGTTAGATCAATAAAGTGACCACTGTGCACTTAGATCTCATAGACAACTCATGGCACACATGGTGCACACTCTAAAAAAATTAGGTAACTACTTGTGCAAAGGGGAAAAGGGGATTTTTATCCTATTTGAGACTCCACTTCCTAGCTTTTACCTAGTCAAAATCATTATGGATGTAGTGCTTCTCTACCCTCAACCTCATACTTGCACCAATACTCAATACTAAAGTAGTGATGTGGGATTACATCACACAACACAACATTATACCTTGGCATATTTCAATTCCATAGAATTTATCTTCAGAGGGGGGGAGACACATAACACAAGTATTTTATGGCCACCTTACTACATACAAATGTTAACAACACGAAGTCACATTTATTCTAACTTATGCACACAAGGTACTCATATAATAATTTTAAAAACATAGATCAAAGAATGGTCCACATGGTTAATTTTAAAAATGGAAAACTCCCTTACATAGTGATTGACTCCTTTACATAGTGATTAATCATCATTCTCATGTTTATAAAATTCTCATACAATAGTGTTGGTATAAAGACAAGTATGTGGAAGTCCACAAGGTCAACTATATATACAAAGTATAATAAAAACACAAATTTACATGCTTTAACATAATCAATGAAAAGTAATAGCTACACAACACAATAGTTTAATATACAAGGAGGATCCACATGAAAATAAGCCACACATACATGATTTAGGCATTTCAATAGTTATGCTAAGGTATCCTCACATCACAATAATAAACACACATGGCATGAAGTACAAGGGTCTGTAAATCCCATCAAGTCACATAATATCTAGATGTCGTCTAAGTGACACCAAATATCCATCATATAATATACATAATCAATCCCAGGGATCTCAAATCATAATCACCTTCCTTTCAAGAAGGTTGTCTTCCATGAGTTTTTGAAAATTTACCAACAATGCTCACACATCATGGATAGATGGTTCATGTTAACCCATAATGATGAGAGATCCCCAAAACTCAATAGCTTACCCAAGTAAGTCAGTCACAATCACCCACTAGACCCTTCAAGCTCTAGCCATACCCTTGGTCCTCCCAAGCTTTCATACCTCAACATCATTGGGTAGCTCACCCATACAAGATATAAATGACCACTAAGGCATTAACTCATGATTCTAACAACAAGCTTATGTCACTATCCTTCCAGTTGACTTAATCCAACAAGTCAAAGGTTAAATAGTAATGCTTGCTTTGATATAACATTGTGTTTAGGAAAGGGTGGACTTAGCCAAGGCATGGGGTGAATCCTATAGCACTAACATGGAAATTACAATTTTACATAATCAACAAGTTTAATTAAACTCACAATAAACATCTTCATGGATGCAGGGCATATCTATGTCACAATAGACATCCCATGAGTGACAAAACATAACAAAGTTTCCAAATAGGCATCCTCATGGATGCATAACTCATCCAAAATTAAAACAATATCCCCATGGATATAACATGTCCATGGTCAACATGACATACTCATGGAAATCAACTTATCCATGAAAAAATAACCATCATAGATATAAACATATCCATGGTCATAATAATATCAAAGATACAAAATAGGAAATAAACATCTCCACACACTTATTTACTTTCAACCCTTTAGAGTTATGAAGCCACATGATTCTCTATCTAACTCAAAAGATACTGAATACATGAATAAGATCAATCTCTTAATTCAACTCAATATTCTCCCTTAAAGAGGAGATCTCAAACCTCACTATTTTCCCCAACTAAATCAAACATCCTCACCCTACATATCTCTTTAGGTTTGAGCCCAACCCTTGGTCTTCTCGAGGTTAGGATGTTCAAAGCATCTATAGATGACTCACCCATACAAGTCAATAATATATATCGAACATCATTCCCTCAATTCTAAGGGCAAATTGATAATCACCATTCTCCCATCAACTTTCCCATACATGTCAATAGTTGACAGGTGACACTTGCCCCAATGCAAAATGATGAGGGAAGGGTTGACCTAACCAAGCCATGAGTAAGTATCACAAGATCACTTGCAAAAATTTATCAATTTTTGCATACACACACATACATACATTTCATCATGTAGGAACTTACAATACTTTAGGATTGCATAAACAAAGCACTAATTAAAGTAGTATTTAATTTATTTAAGAGACTAAGTGACTTTATAAGGATCACAACATAACCTTCTAAAGCATATAAGACACATATTAGTCTATACAAGGCACATAATTCCAACCAAAGTTTAGTATGTATACTATCATACCAATTTCTAATTTAAATCTTTAGAAGACAACATAACCATACAGGTGGCATTCAGCAACCACAAGGCATACACATACAAGCTAGTCAAATAATCCATCACCAGAATATGTACATCTATAATATGTGTGATTTCAGCCATCACAACATGCACTATGCAACATAAACCTTTGTAAAGGTATACACAAACACACAAAATCTCAAACAAATTTTTAATAATATGGTAAAAAATAGTTTAATATGTCCAAAACTTATCCAAAACACTTAAAACACAAGTTTTGATACTAGGTGAAACAACCCTTAAAAAAATATTTGGAATTGCCTTATCAGAGTGCAAGCAACATTATGTGTGGGCTCACCACACCACTTTGTAATGCAAAACCAAATCACTTACGCTCATAAAATATCAAGACAAGAATTTCACATTCATCAAAACATCATTTGATACCCAATACCTCCAAGCATATCTATTATGTAAGACATCAAATAATTGATGATGTTTACAACAATAAAATAGCCACCATATCAATGATATATTATTGGCTATAGACTTAATGGTAATTTTCAGCTAGTTGTTATATCAATATGAAGATCATGTAGAGTTCCAAGATTTTCCATCTAGTATTTAGTTGATATAAAATTAAGGAAAGAGAATCTATACAATATAGCACATGCACGATCATCTAACTTATAGGCTAACTACTAAACCTTTAATGATTAAAAGAGAGTAAAGAGTCATAATAATCCAACTAATGTTTAACATGATCGTATGCAATATCCAAGCTACTACATACATTATTATAACAAGACACAACAAATCCTTTTAATGTAGTGAATAACTCAAATCTTACACTTATTAGCCCATAAGAATGATCACACAAATCTGTATAGCTGTAGCAATGGTTTGACCATAAGATATATGAACTGTAACACAATTTACCACCTCTTACAAGACAAAATGTAACTAATAACTCATTATGGAAATATTGTTCCTTGAAAGTTTCTCATATGAAAAGTGTTTACAAAGCTAAGACCAATTTTATATAACAAGCCTTCTTATGGAAGTGATAAAAACCAATGCTAATAAGTTCCACAATTACTCGTAATTAAATCTTACTACATCAAGTTCCTCTATCTAATAATTTCAACCAAAAAAACACATCACTTCATGAATTTAACTATTTTCATTTAACACAATTTACCACCTCTTACAAGACAAAATTAACTAATAACTCATTATGGAAATATTGTTCCTTGAAAGTTTCTCATATGAAAACTGTCTACAAATCTAAGACCAATTTTATATAATAAGCCTTCTTATGGAAGTGATAAAAACCAATGCTAATAAGTTCCACAATTACTCGTAATTAAATCTTACTACATCAAGTTCCTCTATCTAATAATTTCAACCAAAAAAACACATCACTTCATGAATTTAACTATTTTCTTGTTATTGATTCATGCAACAATACATATATGTGTTACATACGTAATGGTTATAAATAGTCCAAAACAAGCTTAACTTTGGCTCTAATGTTACTAGTATAGACATAATGGTAACTAGGTTTAAACATCCCTCAAATGGATGAAGTGATTATCCATTATAAAAAAACTAAGTAGCAATTGAGTGTTGGGCCTCTAATTCAACCAAGTATGGATCCATGCCAACTTGACAAACATCTCAGCACAAGGTCACTTGGCATGATTGCTATCTTTGTATCTTTTGCACTAGATAGAGGAATCAATGTACATCTTGCACCAGCTAATAGGTGGTTAATTGGCACCTAGGTTTTTATAGCATCTTCAAGATTGGCTACATGTGGTGACCACAACACAAAGGATGCAAGCTGATGGATCCAAAGGAATTATCAACAAAGGCTCTACCTTAGCACCCAACATGCACTTTCCACCCTGGCAAGGAGATGCCCCTGTGTGCTATAAAATCGAGCTCAAGCCAGTGAGCAAAGAGATGCAAATTTAGGTAGTGAAGCTCTACAAAATTGGTTCTAGAGAAATGTAACTATACCATTAAAATAACCATTTTTATTAATAATATCATGGATGTTGTTAAATTTCCAAATTATAGTGCTCAGGCTCACTTGTGAGCTTTTGGGATGTTAAGTAGTTTAGCTAAGAATAGACTAGTTTTTTAAGAACTATGGACTCTATTTTGTAGCTAAGATTTTATGAATGACAAGGAATGGTTATGTTAAACATGATGTTATATGGTTTATGCATCTTTAAATTTTTATTTAAATTCTAAATATAATGTTGTGCATTCACTTCAGTTATTTTGGGAATGTTATTTGCAAGCTTATGGTTTATGTCATTAATGGTGTCCCTATTTAAAAGATGACATCATCATACTCTATGAAATAGCCTAAGTATATAGATCCCATGCACCTATGTTCTTACTTTTGATAGATGTGTGAGCTCAAAATGAGCCCTCAATTTAAAGCATCCCATTGGCCCATCTAGTGCCTATATGCCTCTAGACTTAATTTGATAGAGGTGTGCACCCTTATAACCAAAACTAAGTCCTCAAATAAGCTTGCACCTATAGACCATTATACTTAGCCTAGAAATGGCCTACGTCATTGAATCCCCTAAAATCCTTCTCTTAAATGAGAAAGTTTTATATGTGATGCATTGTGTCATGACACAACTAGCCTAACACAAACCTTAATTCTTTCTCTATTGTGCTTCGGGAGAGTGCATAAGGCTTGCACCTTATGTGAATTGATGACAACATAAAAGAGTGATAAATATTGAGCACTATTGGAACATACTATAGTTGTGCCTAGTGGTAATGAGTCTAGAACTGACTTGGACAACCAGATAAGCACCTAACTTCATAAATGATGAATTGACCACCCCTTTTTCTACAACATTTTAGTTCCATTGTCAAGACCTATGTTGATTTTTGTTTTTTCAATGGTATGAGAGAATAATTATTCAACTCTCCCTTGATAAAATTGAGCACCGAATGCAATAGTTGGAAACATCTTTATGCTAAATCATCCATCTTATAGAGGATAAAAGTTGAGGAAGTGGGTTCAAAACAACCTGTATGATGCTCTATATGAGGTCTTCTTTTGTGAACTACCTAATCATGTATACCGATGGTTGGCTACCTATGCAACTGATAAAATATGAAGCTATGAATAGTGCCTTAAGGCGACAATAGAGCACTTAGAGAGACTTGAGACTTTAGACACCACTTGGAATAGAGTATTAGGCAAATGGTTGTAAGGAGTGCTGAAAAATTACATGTTTGAGTTCATTGTATCAACTACTCATGCCCTGAGGAAGTAGAGTATTAGTTTTTACATGAACCCAAAGGCATGTTTGTGAAAGATTTCAGTGTAGAGATTTAAAATATAAGGGTGCATTATAGCTTTGAAATTATGAGGATGGAAGGCTAAATTACTTTTACATATGAGCAGTGCAATAAGGAAGAAGGGGATGTGTAGGTGAAGTGCAATGAAAGGGGATGAGCAGATTGAAACCTAAGAGATCAAGAGATAGACTTGTAACAAGAGAAGTCATAACATGATAAAATATCTAGAACTTGGAAGTGCTGAGAGAACTCATAGAGAGTGGGAAGGGCATGGGAAGGATCTCTTAAATTGTAGTAGCATTAGGTGGAAATAAATACTGAAGTCATAGATCGAGCTTAATATTTTACAAGTGTATAATGCATTGGCTTCATATATAATTTGATAATTGAATATGTGCTAGATTCACCTACTCCCTTTGAACCTATAGTATAAGCTCATGCATTGGATCCCCCATTAGAAGAAATAAGAGTGATAATTGACCCTATTATCAACATATACTTTCGACATTTTGTATACTTCAAGTATAATTTTATGATTTAATAAGTTGTTCTTTATGAGGAAATGAGTGAGTATACCTATAAACCTTTGGGCACTGGATTGAAAACATAGAATGTGAGTGCAAGCAATCTATTTTAGCCAATGTTAGTTATGCAAACTAGGCAAAATTCCATAGGAATTTGCTTGACACCACAAG
The DNA here is from genome assembly GCA_037957365.1 of Torreya grandis. Lineage (NCBI taxonomy): Eukaryota > Viridiplantae > Streptophyta > Pinopsida > Cupressales > Taxaceae > Torreya > Torreya grandis. Next base: position 5,800,102 of record JARHVA010000085.1, read on the forward strand.
TGAGTAGTATAACACCTTTGACATCAATGATGCCTGTAGTAACAATGGGGCCAATGCCTAACCCATTTCTTGGAGATATTAGAGGACCACCACCTAGATAAATGAAAGTAGGATAAGCACCTTAAATACTACTTTTTACCCCACAACAAATTTATGATGAGATGGCCATGCACTTGCCAGAGTATCATGACATGGAGAATACCATAGAGCATATGCTAAAGTGTGAACTACAATAACACACTTAGGGCATCACGTAATTAGAGTACAAGGAAACCTAGTTTGCAATAACTCTACTTGATCTCACCCATACCTGGTATAGTAAATTTAACCTTAACCAGGCTATGGTTGACTATAACACCTTGAAGGAATCATTCTTGAAGGAATTCGACATACCAAAGTTTGAACAAAAGAGCATCACAACACTCAAAGAGATTAACCAAGGACTCTTATAGAGCATGCACCTAATGATGCAAGGTTCAAGACTCTCTTTACTAATGTTCCTTATGATATTCACCCCTCCTAACATGCATAATGGTTTATTGGAGGATTGGTAGTACCATTCAAAAGAGCACTTTTCATGAAGACATTCACAAACCCTCACAAAGCACTTGAAGCCATGCTTAGATTTGAGGTAGTTAGAAACACCAACACTGGGATCAACACCATTCACAGAGGCACAGATTTCATCCATAACTAAACAACTCAAAAATCTTACTTCTAGATCATCATAATATGCTTAAAGTAGGTTATAGTGCGTCGATTATGAAATAGAAGGCCATAACAAGAATTACTACCCTCAAAATAATGTACACACATTGATTCTAAGTTATGAGGTCTATCATGCGGCACATGATGTTCAAAACTACCCTTTATTACAATGCGCTAGTTAGGTTACCAAAACCATCTATTGTCAATTATGCAATGCTTACACTCATACCATTATTTATTATTGAGTAATTGCTAAGATGTGAGAGAATATAGAAAGAGGTAAAAGGTATGACATTATAGCAGTTAGAGGGTAGGTGACCCAAGTAAATGAGGGATATGGCCATTATAATATAGGCTATGGGATGCAAAAAAGTGCCAGAGGATGAGGTGGAGGATTTGGTGGAGAAAGATTCCCACCGTGCTAATGTTACAAGTATGAATCGATAGAGAATTATTAGTTTGATTTCCATAAACATCCAATGTGTGGGTATTATCAAGGAACACATAAGGCCTATGCATGCCTCGACTTATATAATAAATTAACACAAGGTAGGCCTAGTGCAAATAAGGGTGAAGGAATGATCGATCACAAGTCAAAATTGGAGAGGTGGGATCCAAAGGCATAACCAAACCACATAGAGATAATAAAGTTACAGGTGACTACTCATAGTGGATTCACAACTAATCCACCAATTATGCCAATGCCTAATTTGTGCCTAGAATATGGGGAATAGAGTCATATTGAGTGCATCATACGTCTTGAACCCAAATTAGAACCTTATATAGACCCTACACATTAGAAATATGTATTGTAGCAGGTGATGAGTGTGATACAAAACCTAAAAAAAGATCTCCAACTAGAGCAAGACCTAGAGGCATAAGTTGATACCTCCCACAAGAATCAAGATAGTTAGGAGGCTGAGATACAAGATCTAAAAGATACCTACACATGGAGGGAATGCTTCCCCTATTTAACAATTTACTCTTGGAGCATGCAGGGCAAAAGCTAGTTGAATTTTTTATGCCACATATAGAGAGGGAAAGATAATTAAGTCATACATAGAATGTAGAGTATGATCAAAAACTCCTTATGAATTCCACCATTGATGGATGGTCTATATGTGAGGTCATTATGGACACAGGCACTAAGGTCAATATCTTGACCAAGAACACTTGGGAGAAGATGGGTAGGCCAACCTTGATGCCTTCCCCTCATGTACTTTTTATGGCCAACAAAATAAAGACACAAGCAAACAAAATTCTAAAAAGCATCATTATAGATATCATGAGAACCAAGTTTCATAATAACTTCAAGGTGATCTAGTTGGCAAAATAAGACAATTATCCAGCACTCCTAGGAAGACCATGGTGTTACACAAATAATACAAATATGCACTTCAAGAGGTGCTAAATGACCTTTGAATATGGAAAAGAGAGGGTAATGATCCCTCTATCAAGTGACCAAGGACCCCCTATGTAGAGAGTGTTGATCTTAAGGATGAGATCAACCATTTATATAACATCATGACATAAAGCACCAAGACTCTGAACCCTAATGATCAAGGAGTGATTTTTTAAGAAGATGGACAACCAACCTCAGACACCACCAATATTACTTGCAATCGATGGGTCAAATAATCTTATGAAACCACTAGTCAAAGATGCCACTCAGTGTGTGCAAAGGCACCAAAACCTATGAGGACTAGCTGGGTCTAAATTTATCACACCTCAAAAAGATGGGTCCCTTACACCAAGAAGAAGGGAAAGAGAGTATTTTACCTGAGTAAAGGTAAACTTGTAGTGATCCCAAGATTTTAGGGGAGTAATCCTATGGAAGAGTATGTCCATGACCTTAAATCATGTATCCCAATGGAGGTAGATAGAATGGGTGCACTAGTATATAATTTAAGGAGCACTACTGCTTATTAGTGGGTAGCATAAAGGCCTATCTTGTCAACTTCAAAAGATGTAAAATCAACCATATTCACTATATTTAAGAAAATAAATGAGGACTTGGACATCTATACATACTTTGGTGACTCATACCCTATAGCATATTTATGCTTATGTGAAGAAACATGGACTGACTACAGAACAAATTCCTCAAAAAAACCTATGGATGCATGCCTTCTATAGAACCTTGAAGATGTGGGTGTGATCATGTTATGTTGTCAACAAGATGTGTCACGAGACAAAAAATTGGGATATACTTAAGCAGCGGTTCATGCACACCTTGTACTTTTCTTCATAGAACCTAAAATTGATTAAGACACTGTAATTAATTTGTAGAGCAATGTTTGAGCACACTGCAATCCTAGAGGAACACTTCAAATATATGTTCATGGAAAAGGGTCGGCATTCCTAAATTTATTTGAAGAATAATCACTTAATAGTGACTCCAAGGAAGAGGATGATGAAACATGAAAGGAACGTAATTAGACAACCTTGACAGGTAAAAAGAAGCTAGTGCACCAAGTGGATGATAGTGCCCCCAATGAAAAAGACCCTACTCATCTTCACATAGAAACAACTAAGGGTAGAAGGCAAGTTGAGGACTTACATTAGGAAATTAATGAACCCTACCACACATCTCTTAAAACTACCAAGGTAGACATTAGTTCATAAGGGGAACCAACTATAGCTACAATAGGCACATATTGGTCTGACGTAGAGCTAGAACAAATTATGGATCTCTTGAAAGAATTTTAAGACTTATTCCCTCAAAATTATCAAGATATGAAGGGAACCCACCCATACCTTGTAAATATGAGCATAAATTTGGTGGATAACACAAGACCTATCAAGAAGTGCCCTTGTAGAATGAACCCCAATCTCTGTGATAAGGTTAAGATGGAAATTGATGGTATGACAAAGCCACAAGTGTCATCTACCCAATGTAGGAATCTGAATGGGTGAGCCCCATGATTATTAGCATCAATAAGGATGGGTGCATCTGTATTTATGTTTATTATAGACTATTGAATACCACTTGTATCATTGACCCCTTCCTGACTTCATTCACTAATGAAGTCTTAGATGGAATTATAGGCTGTGAAATATACACTTTCACTTATGGGTTCTCAGGATACCATCAATTCCATATTAAGGAGGAGGATAATATTTAAAAAACCTTTGCAATATAATGGGGTTATTTCACATACAATATGATTCCCTTTTGACTCAAGAATGCACCAACTGTATTCTTTAGAGAGGTAATCATTGTATTTAAGGACTTCATTCACAAGCTCCTCCAAGTATACCTACATGATTAGACTATGTATGGGATAGTAAACGATCATTATGAAAACTTTCACCTCATGTTTGACAGGTGCAGATAGTTATAGATATCCTTGAACTTCAAGATGTGCACTTTTGTGATACTATTTGGCACTTTGCTCGAGCACATCATCTGCAAGGATGGTCTGCTCATTAATCCCATGAAGATTAAAATTATTCTACAACTCTAGACCCCTTCCACACAAAACTACATTTGTACCTTTCTTGTAAATTATGACTACTATATAAAATTCATAGGAATGTATGCAAATATTATGATGCCACTAGAGGATATCTTGCACAAGGATCGTAAGAAGATGCCTTTGAAACTATAAAAGTCAAATTGTCTAGTGTGCCTATTCTAAAATTTTCCAACTAGATGACTTCATTCCACATCCATGTCAATTCATCTAGCTCTACAATTATCACCATTCTCATACAACCCAACAAAGGCAAAATAGATCATCCTATCTCCTTTGTAAGTAGGAAACTAACCCAAGTAGAGAAGAACTATACAACAACCAAGCACAAGGTGTTTGTCATAGTATACACCCTACATAAATTCATGAAATACTTTTTGGTGACCCAATTCATATTCTTCACTCACCATGAGTTGACTAATTACCTCATGAACAAGCCCATTCTCCATGGGTGCATTTGTAGATGGATAGTTCTATTCCAATAATTTTAGTTCTCAGTTGTCATAAACCATAGAAAATAGAACTTGAGCCTAGACCATTTATCTCACATTAACTTTGGTGATGCACTAGTGCCTATTGAGGATGACATGCCAAACACATATCTTTATAGGGTCCAGTGCATCCCTGAAGCTTTGGCATAGATAGCCATTTTTATAACATTTGGATTTGTGCCCCAGATTATGACAACCAAAGAGAAGAAAGCTCATCATTTGTACTGCCCCCTTTCATCTCATTAGCGAGGAACTGTATAAATTAATCTAAGATGAATTTTTGCACTGATGTGTCTTAGAACATGAATTGGACTCTATCTTACAATAAATGCCTAAGGGGATAGCAAGAGGCCATTATGTTGGAGATGCTATGACATGAAAGGTACTACAATCAAGCTTGTGGTGGCCAAGTCTATTCCAAGATGCAAAATATTATGCCAAGGTGTGTGACATCTACCAATGCACATGGAAGCCCAACCATCGGCATGAGATGCCTCTCATCCCCATTCTTTCTTAGGCACCATTTTAAAAATGGCCCATTTATTTTATTAGGTTGATCACTCCCATTATAAGGTGCACAAGCATAAGATATATTCTGGAAGCCACTAATTATTTCACCAAGTGGGTTGAGGCAACACCAACCAAAGATTTTACAGCCACCACAACTATAAGGTTTATATGTAAGAACATCATAATTCACTATAGGTACCCACTCAGTTTGACTAGCAATAGAAGAGCACACTTCATCAATGAAACTATGAAGATCTTGTTGATCAAGTACATATCGGTATACCATAAGATAACCCCTTATCATCCCAAAGCAAATGGCATTGTTGAATGATTCAATAATTACTGGGAACATATCTCACTAAGATATGTGATGTTATTTACAAAGATTGGGATGATCGAGTATCAGTAGTGTTGTGGGCCTACCACACTACCTATAAGTTCCTAAACAAGGCTACACCATTTCAAATAGTCTTTAGCATAGAAGTGGTTTTAACAATGGAGTTCATGGTGCCCCGATTTTGCATTGTGCATATTGGTCATTTGGATGACCAAGAATCATTGAGTACATGGTTGGAAGACTTAAAGTATTTATATGACATGCACACCCAAGAAAGATAGAGCCAATAGGTAGGTAAGGCATTCCAAAAGATATGGCATGATAAGCATATAATGTATAAGGTACTTAATAAAGGATCCTTGGTCTTATTCTATGAATCCAAGTACCCAGGTAAGCTACACATTAGGTAGATGGACCCGTATGTCATCCACAACATATTGGAGATAGACACATGAAAGTTGCACATGTTTTCAGGTGAAATGCTCCTTAGGAATTTCAATGGCAACTAACTGAAGCCTTATAGGCAATAGAATGACACTTATGCCATCAAGACACTGACTTCTTGATCATGAGTTAGTTGTGTTGTGTTGACCAAAATAAAGTTTGGTGCAATCCAAACATTTCCTTATGTTTTATATTGTTTTGTGGTATTGGTTGGTGATGAGTGAATAAGTGAGACACTTTTAGGCCCATAAAAAAACTGTTATGATTCTTCCACACATAATTCCAATCAAGTGAGTCAAGCACGGGTACCTTCTATGCACCTGAGGCTAGAAACCTAAGTTCCTAGGCATATGGAGTTTGCCAGACTTGGAAAAATATGAGTACTAAGTGACAAAAGAAGGTGCACAAGATGTTATTGTGCAATAAATAAAAAAGAGGTGCACAAAATGCTCATGCATAGGAGATTAATAGAGGAGAGTGAAGCACTAGAGGACCAGTACAAGGGATTTATATGGATTAGGATAAGCTAAATCAAGATGAAAGTGCAATAAATTAACCAAAGAATGGAAGTGTGCTAAAAAATAAGCATATTAGGAAGGATAAATGGATCAAGGAGGTTAAATTATGCACATGTGAAGCATTTCACCTATGTTTCCATAAGAAGGGTGAAGGTCACACCAAGGTGAATGAAGTGCAGAAGGAAGATCATCCAGACAAGCTGGCAACCACCCAATGGTAAGAGGGAAGTAACTATTTGAAATCACCTATCACTTCACCTAAAATACCATTTAGATAAGTTAATGCAATGATGATAGAGGCATAAAGATATATATTAAATGTAAATGTGGCGATGTATTTTCATAACTTTCATCCATCTTAGCAAATTTTAATAAATCTAGGCACCACCATGCCATTACTCACATGTAATTAAGAGGGTAACTGAAGTTAAGGTATAAAGAGGTTGATGATGACCTGGTTTAGGTTACAAACCTTAAGCAAATTTTAACCCAAAATGTAGAGTAGACCTAGAGTTGAACTAGAGATGAAGTGAGAAAATGCTACCAAAGTGAAACCCTAAGCACCCACAATATTCAAATGAGAATGACTGAATAAGAGAGGAGATTACATTTCATTTGAGATTTAAATAGAGGCATAGGGAGAGGTAATTACCATAAAACTAGACAATAGGAATCTAAGTGATGTTGAGGCTACCATTAAAGGTGAATAAATCTCGAGATCTGAAGTCACAATCACAGATCTAGTAATTGTGAAGAAGTGCCAAGAAACATTACAAGATTTGGCAAAATCAAAAAACTATGCTTCAACACTAGCTGATTTAGGATGGGAAATAAATTGATGAGTTTTGATCCACTACATGTGAAAAAGGATGCCAAAAGAGCATAAATGATAGAGGAGACAACTAATGTGAAGAAGAAGGCACAACTGGTTGAGGGAGCTAGCATCATCAAGGTTGACCTTGAGGAGTTTGCCAAAATGTCATACCAGGAAATGCAATTTCCCCTAGAGATCTTGATAAGGGAGACTTAGGTGTCTTTCATGCACACCTATAGGCTTAAATAATATAACCTCTACACACCAAGAAATGCATAGGATCTCAATCAAGATTGGGTGATTGACATGAGAACAAAGATAGAGGTGAGCACAACATTGTTTAACATATCCATTTGAGATAGACTTTCAATCACTGGTGCAACCCAACTCTATGAGTTACCATGTTTTGGAAATATGGAGGAAATCATGCAATTCCTTCTCTCACACATCCTTAAAGATCAGTTCTACTTTACAAGGAGGCACATGCAAATATTGGTGTGCCTAATCAACAAAATCATCAAGTTCTTAGATGCAAGTGTAGACATCCACCAAATGATGGTGGATGATGTAGAAGTAGAGAGGGTCATAAAAATCCTTGGTTACTACAAGGGAGGATTCATGTTCCCAATAAAATATATAAAGGACCCTGACATGAGGGTTGCATCATGCCTAATGAGCTCCAAGCTTTACCCTAGTAAGAGATGGATGGATATTAGCAAGGCCCACTTGTGCATCACCCATCACATGGGCAAAGAGTCAAATTCAACATTACAAAGTTCATTACTAAAGAGATTGTGAATAATATGATTGAGTGTTACATGATATGAGAGACCTTTAGATGGAGGTTTATGTTAATATTAATAGTCATGGAGGAGATCAGTGTGTCTGATGGTGATGAAGATGATCTCTAGGTCTTCTTAGTGCACAAAGAATCCCCAATGCTAAAGTACCAATAATTCACCTACCCACCCTCCTTTTCCTATAAATACAAGACACGAGTAATGGGGTGGTGCTCTCAATACATCAAGGCATTCGAGATAGAATGGTGCATCCTAAAGGATCTCCCCCAACATATGTTTGTAATGATGAATTTCATCATCATGTAATACTTTTTTGTGGTGCACCTGGAGCTCACAGATGGTAACCTATCCAACTGGTTAAAACTCCCTTATCCATTTTCCATAAAATACTTCATGGAAGTGCTAAGGAGGATTCCCAATGCATAGCAGTTAGACATCCAAGTGAAATTTGTAGACCTAGAAATGAATAGGCTAAGGCACTAATATGTATGCCCAAGAGGAAAAGTAATAAAAGATGAGGATGACTCCGATATAACAAACCTCCATCCCCTTCAAAGATAAATCATCATATGGCATATCTTCAATCTATATTATGAGATGAATCCATGGAAGAAGGGCACTAACCCTAAGAAGGATGATGATCACCCCCTCTAGATTGATTATGATGGGACACCAGTGCTAGCAATATAGAACAAGTCTCCCCAAAAAAATTGGGGATAGACACTTTAATAAATTCAAGAGTGCATCAAGCTAAGGTTCACCTTCAAAAAATAAGCAACCCCCTCATCTCTAAAGAAGAAGTGCATGACCTTCACACTGAAAACTACTTCAACTAGTAAGAAGTATAAAAAGGATTCCAAGGGGGTCGTTGCAATACTGATAATAACCCTAGTAGAAATGGAGGTGGAAGAGACCCGCATGTAAGTAAGGAAGAGATAGAGTAAGAGGTAGAATAAGAAGGGACAAAAGTCTACATTGTCTAGGAAGAAGAAGTGGGAGAATATTCCATCATCAAGGAAGTTCAAAAGGCCCTCTAAGGTGGCATTACCACCATTCTTGGAGAAGCAAAAAAGCTAACAAGTACCTCATCTGAAGATCCCTCCACACAACCTCTAAAAACTGAGGAAAATAGAAAGGTGTGAAGGAAACTAAGAATGAGTGGGGTAGAAATTATGTAGGCATTAGCGTTGGAGAAGAAAAGGTAGGCCATGAAGGAAGTCGGCATGACTCAAGAAGATATTAAGAGAGTTGAGGCTGAAGAAAAGGCAGCCAAGGAAAATAAGGCCATGGAAGAGAAGTACAAGAAAGAGATAAAAAAGGAGGTTCTCACAAGTGTAGAACCAACCAAGCAAGCATTAGAAAAGGTGCCTAGAATCCCCACTAGTAAAGTAGATAAAGTTGCACAATAGGTGCACCCAAGTAGTGAAGGGTTACCTGAGTAAAAGGAAAGTGATATTGGTTCCTTGAAAAAACAACAAATAAAGAGCATCGAGAAACCCTAGCATAAATAGGAGGAAGTCAAAGCTAGTGCTAAGAGGGCACACTTGGAGGTAAGCACTGATAAACCCTAGGAAGAAGAAGAAAATAAAGGGGACAAATCCGAAGAATAACCCCTATAGGAATAGGAAGAAAATGCCTATGAGGAAAGCACCAAATAAAGAAGTGGCATTGATGAAGAAGAAAAATAGCAAATGGAGCTAGAAATTGTAGAAGCCAAAGGCACAGAGTTGAGCCTCAAAAGAGAAGACATAGAAGGGCTAGATAGATGAATGTTTTTATATGTTTGAATACATATATCTTGACTCCACCATAAACAGGATGTGCAAACATCTTTCATTTGCATTTGATAACTACATGGATGAGACTCACTTTGAGGTGACACAAAAGGCCATATTAGGCATGAATAAACCTAAGGAAGGGCATGACTCCCTTATTATAAATCCTTGTACCATGAAAGTAGTTAATTAGACTAATGCACTCATCTAGATGACCACTTAAGTCATATGAAAGAACATCATCAATGATGTTAGGGTAAAAAAAATGGAATAAAATTGCCAAGAAGGCTGAAGAAGATGTGCAGGCTATGAAGTTCAAGCTAAAATGACTATGTGAGCACATAAAAACCATTGAACCATCCTTTTTGGTCGACATGGATACATCAAACTTATCAGATATTTATAAAGTTTGCATACTAGTGGAGTAGATGCTCTCAAGGATGAAAGTAGAGCCAGCACAGGAAGAAGAAGAAAAAGACCCTTATATTGTGTTGTAAAAAGAGCCACCTTCCAAGATCGAAGAGGTAGAGGACCTATTTATAAATTTACAAGAAGGTGAAGATGTATCGGATGCCATCTTTATGAACTTTTCGAACCAAGCATCAGTCATAGACACACACCTCAAGCAAACAAAGGGGGAGAAATAAGAGATAATGGTGTAGGTGTACTCTATGAGAAAGGCATAACATGCACAAATAATGGGCAAGGTCAACATGTTGAGCACATAAATAAAGGACTAGGAGTAGAACCTAAAATCACTCTTTCACATCTTAAAAATGAAGGGCTATGAACAAAGATCAATCCTTGATGGAGGAGTGACAAAGGCTAAGGAAAATCTTGAAACCTTTATAAAAGAGTTGGAAAAGATAAATATGATCATGATTAGCATTGCTTCCATGGAGATAGATAGCACCACTAAGGAAATAAAGCTTTTTATCAAGTGATTTGAGGATTTTAGCACCAAACTTAAGGAGATCACACCTGATTTTTGCATGCCAAAGGCTTTGGTAGCCTAGTTCAAGGGCAGACTAGGAATTTTTTATGGTGTAACATTGGGCCCCTAATTTGACTAAGTATGTATTTGTGCCAAATAGATAGACATATTGATGCAAGTCAATTAGTTGTCATGATTTCTATTTTGGTATCTTTTGTGTTAGCTAGAGGAATCAACACACATCTTGCACCAGCTAGCAAGTGATTAATTGACACCCAAATTTTTAGGGCATCTTCAATAGTGGCTACACATGGTGACCATAGTACAAAATATACAAGGTGATGGAGCTAGAAGAATGATCAACAAAGGATCTAGCTTAGCACCTGGTGTGCACTCTCTACCCTAGAAAGGAGATGCTCTTATGTGCTATAAAATTGAGCTTGAGCTTTTGAGTAAAGAGATGCAAATTTAAGTAGAGAAGCTCTAAAAAATTGGCTCTATAAAAATGAAATTACACCATTAAAACTACCATTTGTATTAATAATATCATAGATGTCATTAAATCTCCAAATTGTATTGCCCAAGCTTGCCTATGAGCCTTTGGGTTGTTAAGTAGTTTAGCTAAGCATAGAATTTGTTTTTTTAAGAACTATGGACTCTTTTTATAACTAAGATTTTATGAATGATAAGGAATGGTTATGGTAAACATAATGTTATATGGTTTATTAATCTTTAAATTTTTATTAAAATTATGAATATAATGTTGTGTGTTCGCTTAAGTTATTTTGGGAATGTTATTTGCAATCTTTTGGTTTATGTCATTAATAGCATCCCTATATAAAATATTATGTCAACATACTTTATGAAATAACCTAAGTATATAGATCATATGTGCTTGTGTTCCTACCTTTGATAGATGTGTGAGCTCATAATGAGCCCTCAATTTAAAGCATCACCTTGACCCATTGAATGCCTATACATCAGTAGACTTAACTTGATAGAGCTGTGTATGACTAGAACTAAGTCCCCAAATAGGATTTTGCCTATAAACCATCAGACTTAGCCCAAAAAAATCATGTGCCATTGAATTCACCAAAATCCCTCTCTCAAATGACCAAGTCTTATTTGTGATGTGTTGTACCATGGCACAACTAGCACAATGCGGGCCCTGGTTCTTTCTCTATTGCACTTCAGGTGAGTGCATAAAGCTTGTGCCTTATGTGAATTTATGCCAGCGCAAAAGAGTGATAAATGTTGAGTGATATGGGAACATACTATAGTTGTGCCTAGTGGTAATGAGTCTAGAACTAACTTAGACAACCAGATAGGTGTCTAACCCCATAAATAATGAATTGACCACCCCTTTTTCTACAACATTGAGTATACCACATGATCATAAAACTCATAATTTAAATAATTTAAAACAACCACTACAAAGAGGGCAAGTGCCAATGGTAAGAAGTTAGAACCAGATATTATCTACAACATAGTTACCAATGTGAGGGCAACAACACATATTAATCTTACCTCATCAATAAATTTGAACATTGATGACCACTATTAGGCATATAATAGGTACAAATCAAATTTTATCAAGCCAAAATATATCAATAAATTTATGATATGAATTTCTTGAGAAATGTTATTAAAGACTAGAGCTAAATTAGAAATCAGAACTCATCATCCAAAGAATAGACATGATTACAATATCATGACCAATCATGGCATAACAAGAACATTTTGATGGAAAACACGATGATCTCAAAAATTTGAACAATAATTATATTGCATGTTCCTAATTTTATCTATTCACAATGTGTATATGTAAGGTCTTATAACCATTTGTTGAATTGACATTACCATTGTTATATAGTATCAAGGTCTAGCACTCATAGATAAGCATTGGGTTAAATAACCAAAACATAGGATTTAAAATTAACTTCCAAAACATTAATATCTAACATCAAACCATCATCATAAATGAGAAAATACAATTTCATAAATAATGATATAAATTTACAATTTCTACTTCAAGTCCATTCATTTGCTAACATATCCACAATGTTAACAGGGTAAACAATAAAATGTAATCTTGCACATATTAAAAGTTGTATAATGTATTCTCATGTCTATCTAAGAAATCATTTGCCTACTATAACTATTTACAAATGAGGCATCCAAAATTAGAATATACATCTGCATAATACATTATTATAATTAATGTCAATAAGTACATCCAATTGTGTGTGTGTGTGTGTGTGTAGCAATGATCATACTTAGTTGATAAGTCATCATCACGAGTATTCCAAGAGTAATAAGGCACATGAATAAATACAAAAAAAATCATTATCACCAACCCTATGAGCCCAACCATCGGTGGACTTACCACCCCAACCATCAACTAGATGGCAGTTCTGGCAATTGAGGTTAGGAAGGGATTCTAAGAAATTTGGGGTTCCCAAGCCATTGGAAAACTCAACACACTAACAAAAGGTAAATAGGCAAGTGACTAACAAAACATCATCCCAAGAGATATAAATAACCAATCAATTAGCATTGCTACAAATTGGAAGTGGGGATAACCCACTATAGGCTACTCGAGGGTTATATCTATGGATTTATAAAATAAATATATGTCCATTAAATTTGATATCACCATGCTTGGAAACCTCTAGGCATATGGTCAGCTTATAAATATCCAAGCTACTAATCCATATCCCAAGCTCATAAGCACACACTACAACTTAACTATCTATGCCTAGTCAAAGGATGGTTATACAATAACATCAACATTTGACTAATCATTTAATATGATAAGAATAGAAATTATAATCCAAATAAGGTATAATTAGCATAATGCCACAATCTAAAAATAACCAACAATATAAAAACAATCAACAAACATATGACTAGTCCATGTATTTGACATGACTTACAACCATACACCAAGATACTGCAATGACAATGTAAAAGTTCAAGCAACCGTTCAAAGTCTAAAAATTGATTTTAAAGGTCAAAATTAAATAAAAGGGATTCATAGGATCATCATTAGGTCTCTCAACCATATATATATATATATATATATATATATATATATATATATATATATATATATATATATATATATATATATATATATATATATATATATATAAGCACACACTACAACTTAACTATTTATGCCTAGTCAAAGGATGGTTATACAATAACATCAACATTTGACTAATCATTTAATATGATAAGAATACAAATTATAATCCAAATAAGGTATAATTAGCATAATGCCACAATCTAAAAATAACCAACAATATAAAAACAATCAACAAACATATGACTAGTCCACGTATTTGACATGACTTACAGCCATACACCAAGATACTGCAATAACAATGTAAAAGTTCAAGCAACCGTTCAAAGTCTAAAAATTGATTTTAAAGGTCAAGATTAAATAAAAGGGATTCATAGGATCATCATTAGGTCTCACATATATCAAAATAAAAATAATAAACATGATATATATATATATATATATATATATATATATATATATCCTTGCCATGTCTTTTCTTCTCCCCCATGCCTCAGTGCTCTTCCCCAAGTCATCAACCCCTATGTCCCCTCTCTCCCTTCCCCATACACCAAACACCACACCCTTTACCCATTGAATTCAAGCATTAAATGCCAATCAAAGAGAAAATCCTCCCGAAACCATTGATCCCCATTCCAAGAACTAAAATATACTAACCTTAATAATGCCATGGTCCTCCAAGTTTTGGATTTGAAAATTCAAATAAGAATAATAATAAAATAAAATGATTCAAATGCCCAATGGTTTGAACCATATAAATAAATATAAAATCGGGCCAACTCAAGGTCCAAGTGGGGTCATAGGGAGATTTAGGTGAGTCCACCTAAGATGTCTAAGTCACCATGCAAGATAGTTGGATCAACAATGTCAAGGTGGTGATGCTCTCATAAATGATATATATATATATATATATATATATATATATATATATATATATATATATATATATATATATATATATATATATATATATATAATGAGGGAGTTTGAGCACAAAACCAAAACCGACCATAACATGTTGATGCACAACTAAAAAATAACATGACTAAACATGAAAATAGAAAATGACTACACGAATGAAGGTGACACAATTGTTCAATGGAAAGAAACCAAATTTTAAATAAATATACCTATCAAAACTTGTTTCACTACTCAAGAACCACTTCATCATCCCAGGTGTCAACATTATTATCTAGCTTAGCTCATATCGAGTACTTGCAACAACCAATTATACATCAACAATATTTGATCAAAAATGAATAAAGTAATGCAGAATAGTAATAGAACATTAATTACATCAAGTAGACCATATATCATCAAGTTTAATAAATTAACATAACATATCCATCAACGTGTAGTCAATACGTCAATGTATCAAAATCCATCAATATTGTCTAGCTAGACAAAAGTAAATTAAAAGTTAGCTATACATGTGATAATAATAGTGATCAAGTAATCATATGTATCAGGGTAAAATAAATCCAAATATAAGAAGTATATGTATATCGGATAAAATAATTCAATGTGAACATCAACCATGATATCTCTAACCACAACAGCTACCTGAACAACTCACTTTGTACCAAATAAATAGGTCCAGTACCAATAAATGTTAATCTAGTGCTAGCAAAATGTGTTAAACATGATGTAAGTAAATACCTGTAGAAGGCTACCAGGTCAAGTCATGACAAAGAGATAAGGAGACTGCATATATACAGACACCTTTTTTTGAGTAAATGAATGAATTGATGTATGAAATTTCATATATGTATAGATGAAATGTCAAAGATTGGTTAGGATATTTTTTTATTAATTTTTTAATAAATATATTTTTTTTAAATAATTTTACAAGTCAAGATAGCTGTAAAATTAGAACTGCAAGTGTATGAACGTAACTTTTTGACATTAACTTCATGAAAATCATTTTTTTTAAATCATAGTCAGTAATGCATAGATCGGTCAAGTATAAGTTTTATAAAATTATGATTAACATTCAAAAAGTTATAAAAATATTTATAATGATATATATAATCCATGATGAAGTATATTGTGTAGAAATTATGTAATAATTATAAAAAATAGTTTAACTTAAAAATATATATATATTAAAACACTAAGCTTTCCCCTCTACAAACTCATATAGTTTTTTTAAATAATAAAATATGCCTGATCAGATGTATTGACAAAGACGAAAAAGACTTCTAAATTTATTAAAATTCAAGTGGGTTGCTCCATGGCTGATTTTAGGCTAGGTTTGGACCTCCCAACCTTATACCCAAAGTAAATTTGGAGGAAAAATGCAAAATTAAAAAAATGAAAGGTTGAAAGCATGTACATCCTTTGAAAAGGGTGTATTCCTTTTACAAAATTCCTACTCCTTTTTAAAGACGTACATTTTTTTGTGTGCAATTAAAGTTATTTTTTTTACTTTTAAAAATGTATGTTTTTTGTTTCTGTGTATAGTCTGAGCTAGTTTTTTTTGTTGTGTTATTTTTTTGTTTATGTCTAGAAGGATATATTTAATAAAATAAAATTAATTTGTTGTGTTTTTTTTATGTGTGGAAGGATATATTTAGTAAAAATAAATGTAATAAGTTTAAGTTTACATTTAATTTATATTATTATACTTAAATTTATTTTACTAAATATAATAAATTAGGGCCACTACACATCTTATGAAATCGATTCCAGAGATGTAAGAGTTACCATTTAGAAGTTAGTTTTTTAAAATCTAATTTGGTCAATACTTAGTTTTTATAATTTCAAGATCGAAAGATAGAATGAGAAATAAGGTTTAAAATCATGTAACTTATACAATAGATCTATACCATTGATTATGACCCCTATTTTACCTAATTTAATATGCCCACCTACTTTACCTACTTGAGTATGCCCTACCCAATTGAATACTCGAGCTTGAAGACGGATTCCTGAATAATTTGTGAACTAATCAATCAATGGGTCTATCAATATGCATAAATGACTGTCCTATAACATGTAAATTGTAACATACCTATAGTCATGATACGGTCACTCATGCATGACATATACCACATACCTATTACAACATGTATATATGCAATCACTCATACATGACATCTACCTATAGTCATGATATGATAACTTATACTAGACATGAATTTAGCTAGTCACCCTAATACTGTGATACCCCATTTTGACATCACTCCCTATTATATATTTTTTGGACTCAATGGAATGTGTTAGACTATTTGAAGGCATGGGGTGCCCACATTTTATATTTTGTTGATTTTGTGGAATTTAATTATCCAATTGGTATATGTTATTTGTATGCATGGTTATTTATGAGTAGATATACTTTATTATCAAGATATTATATTTAATAACATGATGTTCTATTTTGAGAATTTACAGTTAATTATATTAACCTAACTAAAATATATTATTGTTTTGTAAATTTTTTATAGTGATATTTATATATACGTATTCATATTATCTTAGATATGAATTAATTTTTCATGGATGTATTTGATGTTTGTATTGAGTGTGCAGGTTATAGGGGGCCAAAGGCAGGATTACGAGGGACTAAGACATGCCTTGAGGGATCATATGAACACCTAAAATCACTTTAAACTTTTAATTTTATACACTTCTTTCTTTACAAATTGTTAATTATACTATTTTGTCTTTTAAATTCTTCTCTTTATTATTTTTAAATTTTGGTGTTTTGACCTAAACCTCTCTTCTAATTTATTCACCCTAAACCTATGTTAACCCTCAATGAGGTTATTTAATATTTTTAAGGGTTGGCTTGATCCATAAACCTAACTCATGTGTTCAATATTGGATTTGTCCTTTCAACCACTTTTTAGCTTGAGTATTTGACAAATAAAGCTCTTTTATTAGTCTTTGTTTGGACCCATGGCTATACCCATTGGATAGATGGGTTTTTTAAGGTCCTTTGACCACTTTTTAATCATAAAAAGGCCTTTTTATAGCCTGTATTTTGCTTCCACAAACAACCCTCTCTTTTTGTACAAAAAAGTTGTGTTATGTATTTGAGTGGAAGAAACACACATGTGAGTGTGTAAGGATATTCATGAAGTTTGTAAGAGAAATTTATGGATGGAAGTCACATCCTTGGGATGAGGATGGCCATGTTTCACCCTCTTATTGTTCATTGTTTTTGTTATCTTCTCTTTTTAAGAACTTTCTTTTGGTCTTTTTGGGTTTATGCATTTTGAATTTTTGGAGAGCTTGGGTGCTTGAAAAAAAGCTTTTGGAAGTGTCAAGTGGAGCTTTTGGTTTGAGGTAGGTACTTTTTATTATTTTTTAATATTTTAATACTTTCTCTTCTCTTATTTATTTTGAATGAATCTCATTTAAAAGAAAATAAATAAATGTTTTTACTAGATTTGAGGCCTTCTTTTTAGCATTCCTTTTAAGCTTTTCTATTTTGTATTATTGTCATGATTTCTTTTTATTGTTATTTTTTTATTTATTATTGTTTGAATGTTGGATATGAGATTTGGGAGCACCTCTATGCCACCCATGTGGGATTGGCAAAAGTTATTGTATTTAGGGAATGAGAGAGTGGAGCTCTTGCTTATGGATTGTTGGACAAGCCCATCTTAACCTTAGTGGCATGAACTTGCTTATGAAAAGTGGAACCTTTTAATAAGGTTGTAATTCACTCTTAGTTATGAGATATGGAAGATCTAAGGAGGGTTATGGGAGGTCTAAGGAGGAAAATTATTGATTGACAAGCAGTCTTTTATTTGGATTTAGAAGCCCTTGTATTTATTAATAAACTTATATGACAAAGAAAGCAAGAGCTCTCTTCGCTTCCCTTTAGTAAAGTCCTTTTGACTTATTTGTTCTTTATATTTTCATTTTGAACACCTTGTTATTCTATTTTCTTAATTATTGATAGGTAAAGCCATTTCTCTTTCAAGATTATTCATTATGCATATGCATTTGAGGCATGCCTCTTTCTCTTGGGCTTGGAGGAGGCTATGCATGAACCTCACTTGGTGAGGTTTGTATGCAATAATCCCTATAGTATGATTGGTCAAACACCTTCTTTTGATCTATTTTGTTGTTTTTTTGAAGTGTCCTTAGAGCTTGACTACTTGTAGTTGTGTGTAGGTTTTCCTTCTTGGAGTTTGGATCTTGATATTGGGGCATGACGGTTGCTCTCATTTATTCTTTTAGAATCTCAAGTATTTTATGTTGTTGAAAAGATTATTCTCTATTATGAATTATTATTTGAGTAAATCAAATTTGATGAAGTTTTTCTAGAACTTGTAGCCTTAGACATCTCTTTTATAGACTCTTGTAAATGAGTTGTATTGAGACAATGATTTTAGCTATGTGGCCTTAAGATTTATCCCTTTTATATCTTATTAAAGTGTTTGAATCTTTTTGTATAAATATTTGTCAGAATGTTTCTACCTCCTCTTGCTTTTAAATTATCCTTATCAATATGCAAGAGGTTACTTGTTGAAAATATGGATATAAGAAAATGTATGTTCATTGCATTCCCTTCAATTTTAAGTTGTTCATATATTTATTAAAAAGACAAAAAAGTCTTGATATAATATGCAAGTAAATATTGTGAATGAAATGTGGAGTTGAAGTTATCCTTGTAGCATTTTGATGTAATACATATTCTTGATAAAAGGGTTGAGTAGTTTTTAAAGGGAAATATACTACATGTTTATTTTTCTCTTGAATCTTAAAGAAGATTACCTTTTTTTACAATTAGAAGAAGTTATCTATTTATAGTTAAAATTTTAGATGGTGCTTAAGAAATACATGTTCTCTACTCTTCTTGCAAACATGAATGAAATGGTTGTCTTGTTATGACATGATTCCTTCTTTTTATTTATGTAAAAAAATAGATTTATAATCAATGTTTCATGTAGATATTCTACCATTTCTAGTTTATATCAAGCAAATAAAGTTTAAATTATAAACTCCATTATCTCCATTGATACACTTCACTTATAAAAATTTATGTAGTGGTAATGGAATCTACAAATTGTAGAGTTCTCTATAATCAATTTAGGATAGCTATTAATTAATTTACTTTCTTTTTGGGATAAAAAATAAAAATGTATATTTATATAATAATTAGTATATCTATTTTATTGATAATTAGATTTTATCAATAAGAAGAATGGATAATGGGGTGATTAGTAATTGGAAAATTTATTATGTTAAATTATATTCATTTTGAGTTTTAATATGTAAATATGTGTGAATAGGTTAATCAAATAATTATAATTTACACACAAAAGAACTATAAAACAGGTTTATATATATATATATATATATATATATATATATATATATATATATATATATATAAAATTTATTATGTTAAATTATATTCATTTTGAGTTTTAATATGTAAATATGTGTGAATAGGTTAATCAAATAATTATAATTTACACACAAAAGAACTATAAAACAGGTTGATATATATATATATATATATATATATATATATATATATAATTTATTATGTTAAATTATATTCATTTTGAGTTTTAATATGTAAATATGTGTGAATAGGTTAATCAAATAATTATAATTTACACACAAAAGAACTATAAAACAGGTTGATATATATATATATATTCTTGTATATTAAATTTAATGAATTTATTTTATAAAATATATTTACACATATAAAATTATATGTTTACAAAATATATATAAACATATTTATTAATTTATTTTATGGATTAAAATTTAATAAATAATTAAAATAAAATAAGTACACACACACACATAAAGAGGGAGGGGCGATGGTTGAACTGACCTCCCTCCAAAATTGTCTCTTTTATTAAGGAAGGAGGGTGGGGTTCGGCCAGTGAGCTTATCCCCTGCCCTGTAATCACTTGGGACCAACTACTCTTACTATAACCTTAGATGTAGGCCACAAGCCACAAAGAATCGATTGGCCCATAAGATTTAGTTTTATTTTTAAATTTAAAAATAAAAATAAATAAATAAATAATATAATATATATTTTATTTTTTATAATTTTTATTTTATTTATTTCTATAATATAAAATATATAATAAATTTGAGGAAGCTTTTCTATATATATTTATATATAAATATAAAGATAAAGTATACTTTAAAAAAATCTTTATGAAAAGCCTTCTTTTTTCAAGTTGCTTCTCCTCCTCAAACCTCCAACCTGCAAGTGAAACAAGGTAGAAATGAAAGCCAAAAACTTTGGAAGATAGATTTTATTTAATTACATGAGATATTAGGGCAACTTATTTGGTAAACCTAGATCCTAGGATTTGTCTCACCACTTGCAAGTGGGAAACTATTTTGACTTTTTATTTTGTCTTTTAAATTAATCAGTTGAGTTATTAAATTTTTTAGGCATTTTTTAAAAATTAATTCTTTCCCTCTTAGACTCTCAAAAAATTAATAATTAATTTTTTTAAATTGTAAGGGTTTTTTAATAAAATCGTGTGAGAGTTTTTCAATCATATTTTGGTTCACATTTCATGAACCATTTTGAAGATGAGAAAAATAATAAATTTGCAGACTTAAGTGTTCCTTTTATAAATATTATAATAAAACATAGTGATGTCAACGAAGCAAGAAGAATAGACCAATTTAAAAGGATTATAATAAATTCAATTAAAGTCAAAAATATTTAATATCAAATTATGTTATTTAAAATTATAAAGAATAAATTAATAAAAAATTTATGGAGATTGTCCATTCGGATTAAAAATTCTGAAATATAAATACTAAGATGCATAAAATTGCGGATTGTAAGGCTATGAGATAATTTTTTACGAAATCAAAGATATAAAATTGTGAATATAAGTTATGAGTTGAGATTATGATAATTGTGAAATCAAAGCATGGATCTTTCTCAACCAGTCGAACTGAAATCTTGGGTGCACTACTTGGTCCATCAACTTGGAAATCATGTGTTTCCACTCCTTCACCTCATCTTTACTATTTTCTACTATTTTTTCTTGGAGATTTTCCAGCTCACGGCTACATAGCCTTTCATCCTCAAGCTGGCATGTTGAACCCTCCAAGGGTCTTCAATCCTTTCCACAACAAAGTATTTATCCCTCATCAACACACACATCATCAACTCTCCTGGGCTCTCTCTTCCTAAAAACCAAGGTGCTTCACATTCAGGCTCTCCTTTCACCATAACATTTGTTGAGCTTTTTTTCCCTTGTTGGTCTTCGTGGAGAAGCATCCAAATTAGATACCATGTTTTTTAACACCACCTCTATTGCTGATATTTGTGACTCAGATCTTTCCTCTCACTTTTCTCTGAGCCATTTATTCAACTCTTTGTTCACTACCCATCTATCAAAAATGGAAAACACTCACCTTTCTCTTGCTCTTTACCCAATTTTCTTATAGTGGAGGAAGATCAGTTGCAACACCTTCTACCCAACACTCTTTGTTGGAATATGTTTTCTCACTTTCTCACATACATTTGGAGGATACTCCAGCTCTAATAAAATATGATGCAATCTAGGTCGGTCCAAATGAATGAAAATAGGTCCCTAGCAGCCCGAAAACAAGTTTTCACACTCTTATTTATCCCTGTTATGTTGTTCTCACCCTTTTGGTGGCCATTTGCAATAGATTTGAAAATTTTGTCATTTAATGGGATATTTCAACTAAAAACAATGATTATTGCCTAAAGTTTAAATTGCTTGAAAGAATAGAGGGGTTACGGTGTATGACTACTCGAAAATACTCTCACGGCCTATTATGACACGTTCTCGACCTCATATGGACCTCAAACAAAACCAGGTCTGAAATTTTAATTAAAATGCAGTTTGTAGGCCCTCCCAAAGTATATAAGCATACTCAAACACTACAAAGACTCTTGAAATGAATTTTATTCTATTATTACATGATTCTCAAGCATGAAAGCTACCCAACCATTCACAAGCATCAATTTGTTGGCTTTTCATTGATTGTTACAGAAAAAATGAGAAAAATGCATTTTATCAAACGCTTAGGACAATTTTTTCCACCCGAATTCTCACTACCTGCTCAAAGATACCACAAAAACTTTATATGCTCACCATCAGTGATGAAAACCCATTCCAAGTCAGGTTTCAAACCTTTGGGTTAGTGTCCCCAATCATCCACATCTTCAAATTCCTGAAACATCAACTTTTCTTTGCCTTGTTTTGCTATTTATTGGTTTTTCTTTGTTGTTGTTCCCAAAATTCAAGTTATCCTCAATTTTCATGTGCCATGGACATCCCTTTGACTTCCCTTTCATAGCTTTTTTTACAGAAAATTTAAAAATGCCATTTTGTCTTCTTTCCTAGGCATTTTTAGAAAGATTTCATATGATGAAAACTCATGACCCCCTCCTCCTTTGCCCAAACGATGCTTACCACACCATCTAACCCCAAAATCTATAATATTTACATATTCAATGCTTTTTGGGATGACCTTTAGACTTCCAACCTTCAATCATGCATGAAAAGCCTTACAATACAATTACAAATACTTTGAATTAATTTTTTATTTGAATAACAACATTACCTATTAAACAAGTCTTATATTAAAGTAGTTAGAGACAAATTTAATAACTTAAATATTTAATGTGTAATGAGATTATAGTGATTAAACAACTTTACTTAACCTATCAATTTTTAAACTATATTTAATAAATTAAATTAAAAATAACTCCTCTTACAAGATTTATTAGCTTGTGTTTTTGGGCATTATAAATACACTCCATTCAGAATAGAATGAATCAAAACACCATTCAAAATTCATTCTAAAAAGATACCATTCACTCTGAAACAAATGTCAGATAGATGGTCAATCCATGCATTCTTCAATTCCAATCTCATCCATTATTCCAAAGTCAAATAAAGTCATATTTTAGCACTCCAAATTCACACAGGAGACTCCCTCATTGACCCTCATCATCCCTAATCACTCCATCATCGACCCTCGTATTCCCTTATCATCCTTAGTCACTCCCTCATCGGTTCTCATTGTCCCTCATTGTCCATAATCATTCCCTCATTAGCTATCATCATCCCTCATTGTCACTAATCACTCCCTCATCAAACCTCATCATCCCTAGTCACTCCCTCATCATCTCTAATCATCCCTCATTATTCCTGATCATAACTAAACACTCCCTCATCAACCCTCATCATCCCTAATCATGCCTAATCACTCTCTCATCTTCCCTCATCATCCCTAGTCACACTCTCATCATCCCTCATCATCCATAATAACTCCATCATAAACCATCATCATTTCTTATCATCCCTAGTCAATCCTTCATCTTTCATTGTCCCTCATCATCCCTAATCACTCCCTCATCATCCCTCATCATCCCTCATCATCCATAATCATTTCCTCCTCATTCGCCTTCATTCCTCATTGTCCCTAACCATTCCCTCATTGGCCCTCATCATACGTAATCACTCCCTCATCATCCCTAGTCACTCCCTCATCTAATAGAGTGTCTTCCAATCTAGTAGTCAGTAGAAATTTGTTTTAGACCAAATAATATCTTTTTCAAATGAATCTTGAATGGTGTTTTGATTTTTTTTTGTTCTGATTGGAGTGTACTAGGGTGATTATTCTCATTAATTTCTAGTAGATTAGGTAGGGCCATGATGCCCTAGATTTTTTAATGATTTCCATGGTGTAAATAAGATAATATCCTCTTTGCACTTGCATGGTGGAAATTAATTTTGAACGATGAGGGATGATGATAGATCAAAATTTGCCTCTTTGTGCTTGCTTTGTATATTTTGATTTGGAAAATGAGTTATAAAAAAGGAAACTATGTTTCCTCCTCAGTGCAAAAAAATGATGGTGGTATGATCTTTATATGTGGGGATGTACATGTAGATTTAAAAATGAGTCAATATGATGCAAACTATATTCCTCATCAATGATAAATTGATACGATGTTGGTAAGTGAAAATGAGTTTCATTATGAGCTTGAGTTGCATTTCATGCCTGAGTTGCATTTCATGCCTGAGTTGCATTGTGAGGTTGAGTTACATTGTGAGCTTGTGTTGCATTTCGAGACTGAGTTGAATTGGGAGCCCAAGTTACATTTCCATCCCAAGTTTCATTGGGAGCCTGAGTTACATGGGAGCCTGAGTTGCATTACTAACCTGAGTTGCATTGCAAACTTGAGTTGCATTGCATGCCCAAGTTGCATTGCTAGCTTGAGTTGCATTGGGAACCCAAGTTGCATTGGAATCCTGAGATTTGTTAGGAGCATGAGTTTCATTGCTAACGATGCATTTTTAAAAATGAACATGATTATCATGGGATCCTTATGATAATCATGACATGGATTTTAACTTATAACTACTATAGGGGGGAGGATGTTCTTTGAATTCCTATGTGGGAAAACAAGTTACAACAAAGGAAACTTTGTAATTCCCCCTTGATATAAAAGCAATGTTGGAATGTTATGTATACTTGGGTTCAGAAATAAATAGTAAATGTATGAAAAAAATATGTTGCCCCTTTAATGCAAGATCGAATGTTGGCTTGAACTTTATTTTTTCCTTGAATTTGTGTATCACAATTTGTTTCGGATTGGATCTCTTATTACTCTACGAAGAGTGGCAGGTTGATGTTTGGATCTTTTGAGTCAGTTTGAGCTTTGGCCTCGAGCCATTGTAAGGGCTATCAATACCTTGTTTCTAACTCACCCACCTATTAATAGACTTGATGACATGTGTTTTGGCATTTTTTTACGGTTTCACAGATTTGACCTTTGAAACTATTGGATCTAACCCCCCTTGTCACCTATGTTCTGAATATGTTCACTAGTGTAGTGATTGTGTCAATTCCTCGTTGGTATTCATATTTTGATGAGGAGGAGGTGAAATCCTTATTCTAGAAATAGTTATTTATTTTATATTTGGGTTACAAACACTAAGTGAAAGGGCTAGAGTATTTTAGATCTTCTCATGTTTTTAATTTATTCTCAAAAAATGATGTGGGTCATGAGTATAAATTATTAACATTTGTGCCACTGGCTTTGCTATGGCATGTTTTCTCCTCGCATTGAAATCTTTGTGCTTGTGTGGGAATTATAATAGGAAAGTGGAGAGGGGGTTAAGCATAACTATCAATGCTTACATCATTCCTCTATGGTGTGGTCTCCACAATGTATGTTTAGTATTTGTCATTTAGGTTTCATTTTTAGGGTTTTGAGTTAAGGGTTTATGGTTTAAAGTTTATAGTTTAGTGTTTGGGGTTGATTATTTTGGTTATGGCATTTATATTTTAAGATTTAGGGTTTATGGTTTTAGGATTTAGGTTATGTGGTTTCGGGTTTGAGGTTTTATGGTTCAAGGTTTGTGGTTTAGGGTTCAAATTTCAAAGTTTAGGGTTTAGTGCTTAGGGTTTTAGGATTAGGGTTTAGGTTTAAGAGTTTAGGGGTCAAGGTTTTGGGTTTGGGTTTCAATGTTTAGGGTTTAAGGTTCATTATTTTGAATTTTGTGTTTAGGTTTTAGTGTTTAATATTGAGGGTATAGGGTTAAGGTGATATGTCTTAGCTAATGCCCCCTCTCCTTTCTCTATATAGGTGATAACTCAAGATTATGGTTTATGATTAGAGGTTTAGGATTTAGAAATTTAGGGTTTAAGGTTTATGGTTGATGGTTCAAGATTCACAATTTAGGGTTTAGGGTGTAGAGATTAACATTTAGGGTTCAAGTTTTAGTGTTATGTCTTAGGGATTAGGATTTAGGGATTTTAATTTAGATTTTATGCTTAAAGGTTTAGGATATATGATTTGTGGCTCAAGGTCAAGGCTTTAGCTTTTAGGGTTTGGTGCTTGGGGTTAGGGTTTAGGGTTTCTAATTTCACACTTAAGGTTTAGGGTTTAGGGTGTAAGGTTCAGGGTTTTGGTATTAGGGACTTGGGGCTTAGAACTTAGTGCTTAGTATTTAGGGTTTGGGATTTAGTGTTTAGGGATTAGGGCTTAGGGTTTTAGGATTCAAGATTTAGTGTTTATGGATTAGAGTTTGTGATTTATGGTTTGTGGTTTTAGGTTTAGTGTTTAAAGTTTTGCATTTTGGGTTTTGGGTTTTGGGTTTAGGTTTAGAATTTTTAGTTTAGGTGTTAATGTTTAGGGTTTATGACTTATGGTTTATGGTTTTAGGCTTGGAGTTAAGAGTTTATGGATTAAGTGTAAGGATTTAGGGTTTAGGTTTGGAGTTTACGATTTAGGATTTAGAGTTTAGGGCTTGTGTTTTGGCATTTAGGGTTAGGGGTTTAAGGTTTAGGGCTTTGTTGTTGGGGTTTTAGGTTTAAGGTTCGGGATTTATGTTTTAGGTTTTGGAGATTAGGGTTTGGGGTGTAGGGCCTAGGTTTTTCATTTAGGGTTTATTTATTCAAGGTTTAGGGTTCACATCTTGTGATTTAGGGTTTTGGGTTTGATGTCAATTTTTAATGTTTAGGGTTTAGGGTTTAATGGATTGGGGATTAGAATTTATTATTTAGGATTTAGGTTTTAAGGTTTAGGATTCAGGGTTTAGGGTTTAGTGTTTAAATTTAGTGCACCTAGTTTAGGGTTATTTTTAGGGTTTAGGGTTCAAGGATTATATTTTAGTGTTTGGGGTTGGTTGTTTTGCTTCCAACAATTATGTTTTAATGTTTATGGTTTATGGTTTACGGTTTTAGGGTCAACTTTCAAGTTTTAGAGTTTAGTGTTTAGGGTTTAAGGATTAGAGTTTAGAGTTAAGAGTTTAGGGGTAAAGGTTTTGGGTTTAGGGTTTAGGTTTAATTTTCATGATTTTGAATTTTTTTAGGGTTTAGTGTTTAAAATTAAGGGTATAAGGTTTTATGGTTTAATGTTTAGCATTTAGGATTTTAGGTTTATGGTGTGGGGTTTAGGGTTAAGGGCTTATAGGTTAGGTTTTAGGGTTTAGGGTATAGGGCATAAATAATAAGGTTTAATGTTTTAAGGTTCTATGTTTAAAGTCTACAATTTAAGGTTTAGGGATTATTGTTTTGGGTTTAGGGATAATGTATTAGGGTTAAAGGTTCAAGGTTTAGGGATTAGGGTTTAGGTTTTAGGTATATTATTTAGTGTTCATGGTTAAGGGTTTATGGCTTAGGGTTTGGGTTATAGGGTTTAGGTTTCAATGTTTAGGGTTTAAGGTTTAGGGTTTGGGATTTGGGGTTTAGGGTTAATGGTTTAGGTGGAAATGAAGTATACTAGGGTGATTAGTTGCATTCATGTCCAATATGAGTGACCATATCATGGCCACGATAAGATGTCATGTATGAGTGACTGCATACCTATATGTAGTACTATGTATGTGGTAGATGTCATGTATGAATTATTGTATCATTATTATATATATATATATATATATATATATATATATATATATATGTTATAGGTTGCATGCTCTAAGCTATTCATTTATGCATATTGATAGACCCATTGATTAAAGTTCATTTTCTAAGTTGAGAACTAGGCTGTTAATAAGATTCCAAGGCAAAGATAAAAAAATCCAAGTATAGTACATCTCCAACAACTTGATCAAATTTAAACCTACAAAAAATAAGGAATCAAAGGTCAGAACAAGCTTAAAAAGTGAAGAACTTCATGACTACAAGCAGAGTTGATAGTCTACCAAGACAGAACAAGGGTCTCTGTAGTTAAAAGAATAATTTTCTTGTGAATAAAAGGTATGTTATTAATTAATTGTATTCACAAAGTTATTTCATGTGTGAATGAAATTCAACTTCATTTGATGAGAATTTATACTTGATCCAAGGTTCATGTCATTGAAACCTCCTAAACCCTATTTTCTATGTATCTATAGTCACTTGCAGTCTATTGTATCACATATAAAAATTTTCATGAGTTTGTTTAAAATATTTGAGAAGTTGAGGGAGGTATGAACAATCAATTAAACTATCGGGCTCTGTGTGCACAATCAAACCCTATAATAGGGTTTTTGATACAAAAGGAACCATAACTTGTATCTCAACCAATGGAATCTTAAAACTCATAGATAATTTCCTATATAAGGTTTATAAGGTATTCCAATAGGTAGCATGCTCAAACTCACCTTGTGATTAAAAATACAAATGACTATTTTTCAATCTGCATGTAGATAGTCATAGGAAAGCTCAATCAAGAGAAACTTTGAGTGTTTTACTTTTTTTATTGAGTCTAAACCTCTTATGAATGTCTAATGTTATTTTGTAAACACTATAGAATACTTAGTTAAAATGATTCAAAGCATTTGACAGTTAAGCCAAGTCAATATCCTTCCAAGTAGGCAAATTAGGCCATCCAAACCTAAAGAGCAAAATTACCATTGAAGTCCAATTCTTAAGAAACCAATAAAGGAAATCAGTTTCTCATCCTTAGAGATAGTATCCAAACATCTTAATAAATATTTATAAGAATCCTTTGATGAGATTAGATTGAGGACACCTTTTCAAGACCAAACACGCCTATACACAATACTATAACAATTCTTAGGACTGAGTCAACTTTTTGGTCACTTTGGTGATCTATTTAGTATTTTGATCTTGTATAAAGACACCTATGAGTCTTGTATCATTTTATTGACAATTGAATTAAGTTTTTGAAGTGAATGAGTCCACAAAACAAGGTAGTTGTAGACCTCTTTGTATCAAGTCCTTAAGAGGCAGAATTTGGCCTAATAGGCCTATAAAGGGTAGAGTTGATGTCATCTAAGTTTTGAGTTGAATTTATTCATGTCTAAGAAGCTTAAGTCAAATCATTGGTGAAACCCTAATAGACTTGTTCAAATAAGTGAGGATGTACAATTGAGTGCTTTAGGAGTCAAAGAAGGGTTTTTCTTGAAGGTGGATTACTGTCTTAGGACTAAGTACCCTATTTTAAGTCATTGAAAGTTTTTTTTTGATCTGAATACAAAAACTAAGAAGTTAAGAGATAATACTAAATAATAAGGTCATTAGTATTTCAAGACCAATACTCATAAGACCTTTAGTGATAGACCAAGAGATAATTTATGGTTAGGAAGAGACCTAATTGCAAGCAAGATTCCAGAAGACCTTGAAGTAGACCAGGTTGAGTAAGTGGAACACTTACTTTGACACTAGGGAATGGTAAAGATCAAGATATGGATTGTGTAAATATTCATTGAGATCAATATATGGCTCAGTTATTCAATCATGTAGGGCATACTCAAGTAGCTAAAGTAGGTAGGGAATACTCAAGTGGGTGAAGTAGGCATGCAATACTTAATGGTATAGATATATTACATATGTAACATGATTCAAAATTTTATTTATCATTCTATATTCTGATCTTAAAATTGTGAAAACTAAGTATTGCCTAAAATAGATTTTAAAAAACTAACTTCTAAATGGTAACTCCTACAGCTCTATAATTAATTTAGAAAGATGCAATGGGCCTAATTTGTTCTATTTAGTAAAACTAATTTAAAATATAAGAATATAAAATTAAATGTAAACTTATACTTATTACATTTATTAAACACAAAACCAAAAAAATACAGGTCAAACACAATAAAACACAAAACACATAAAATATATATATATAGGTCAAACACAACAAAATACAAAAACAAAAAACAAAAAAAAAATACTAGTCAAAGGGCGTACCCCATTTGTATTCCAAAGGGAATATGCCCTTTAGGGTCAGGACTGACCCTTATGGTATTTGCATTGGTCTTTAAAAAAAAATGCATACACCCTTTACATATTTTTTTTTGTATTTTTCATTGTGTCACTTTTTTTGTCCTCCAACTTTGCGCATCCGCCCACCCACAAGTTGTCAAATTAGATCTTTCAACTATTTTTAAGTTAGCTTGTCTTGTTTAAACCTTTTGATCATCCTTTATGTGGTTTCTCAAAGGTTATGCATATCACTCTCACTAATGGCTATACCCAATGATATTATTTTTAGGGTATAATCAGATAATCATTTCCTCATTCTTTTCTACATTAGGCTCAAATTTTTCAAATAACTGAGCTCCGAATGGATCAAACACTAAACTTGAAGTGGTTTTGGCCTTATTTGGAGGAGCCATGATGAATTTCACCATAACATCAACATCAAGAAATTCTACCTAAACTACTTTCTTCTTCTTTCCAAGAAATGGTTGTATCCATTGGAAAGTAGTCTCATTGAAACCCACCATCTATGTTCTAGAGTCTATCAGAATAGATGGAGTTGTAGGTTGCCTTGGTGGTGTAGAATGCGACAAAGGTGGAATTTGAGGAGAGACTGAAGAAAAAGGAGATACTAGTACCCAATGTGAAAAACTCATAACAATACTTGCAACTACTAGTTGGTCCAATCCCTGATTGGATGCAATATATTCTTGTGTGGAGTTATCAATCAACAAAGATGAATCACCAATAGGGAGGAGAATCATTGTAGTTGCACCAATTTTTTGGCTTGCAACTTACTCACTATTGGTATAACCCTCACTATAGGTCTTACTCAGCGAGTTGGATTGATTTGGATCTTCTCCACCTCCATCACCTCTTGGGGTAGTTGATTGGTCATAAATGGTGTCAGAACTACTTATACCAGATGCATTAGGGATTAATGTGAAAGTTTGCCTTGGTGAGACTAAGGTTTTGGATCTCCTCAAAACACCACCTCAATGAACTTGGAAAGTTTCTCTTTCAACCATTTAATTGATATTTCCAATACTGTCTTGGTTCAAAGATGGAGATGTGATCAAGGAATTTGACTTAAGAGAGAAGGTTAGTATGGTGTTAGTTCTAAAAATAATCAAATCAACACATTAACAATCTAACATATCTAGGCCTAGATTATCAAGGGAGCTTAATGAACAAACCAATTGAAAATACAACTAATATGCAAAGAAATGACAACTTTCATTACCTTCCTTGATTGCTCCAAGAGATATCTTCATTGGCTTGCTCGGATTGTGCTCAAAAAGTCTTCATCAATGGGATTTGGTTATCTCCATCTCCTCTTGGCATCATGCTTGGCTTGGATTTGGCTTGATGTTTCTTGAAAAATGGCTTCGCTTGGCTCAATTTTGGCATTATAACACTATGCATTTTTATAACTCTACTATGCTCCAAGCTCTCTAAATGAAGATCTCTAGGCTTGTTTTTATAGGCTTTAATGACTTGGAATGGGTTAAATCCTAACTTTGATTAGCTTAGTTAACTCCATTAGGGTTAAGGGGTGTCCAAAATCTCATGATTAGCATGGAATAGGTGTACTTTGAGATATTTTGCATTTGGACAACACACAAAAGGGTAATGATTCATTCCTAGGATATTCATTGATTTTTGAATTTCCCTTTTTGATAATTGTTTTAATTGCTCATGGATGAATTTAATTAGGATTTTCTTGTTAATTAATATTTTTTAGGATTTTGCACATTTTCCAAGTTTGCATTTAATTGATTTAGGCATTTACTCTTTTGAATTGATTTATGGGCCAAATTGATTTAATTATATATGATGAAGCCAAATTTAAGACTTTTAAAGATTCTTAAGCTAAATTTTCAAAGGTTGGTAAGAATTGATCTAAAATTGGATATATATCCATTGGTGGCCAATTTTAGATGTCTACAATTTATCCCTATTTTGGAAGATGTTACAAACCGTAGGCACAACAATGTCTTCTCAAATAATGAGAAAAGGCGTGTATACCTAAAAGAAGATGATGATTCAATAAAAAGCTTCAAAGAAATGTTTGAGAATCCTATAATGATGCCCCCTCGAGGTAGTGGCCATCACATTTGTATATGGATAGACCCTGGAAAATAAGCAAGAAGAAAGGTGGAATTAACCCATGGGTGAGATTAATCCAAACGATAAAATGTTTGCATGCATTGATTTGTTAAAAAAAAAGTATTGATTTACCCAAAGGTGGTTATAATCAGTAACAAAAGTCAAAATAATGATTTGTCTAAAGGCGGTTATAACCATTAGGATGATTTGGATTGAATAAATGTGTTTGATTGATTGTGCCCCAGTAGGGTAGATTAGCAAGCATAACTCAAGAATATAATATGTTTCAAAGATTAAAGATGAGTGGGTGCAAACGTAGATGCATTATTTTAATGACTGAAGAAGCCACAAACAATCGAGCACATGAGGATGCTCAAAATGATGAAAGAGATGAATAGAAGAATAAAAATTGATCAATGGAAACGATTCAATTGTACCAACCAATGAAAATATGCTTATCCTAATTAATAAATGATACAACCAAAATAATCAATCATGTAAATTGCTAGCCCACACCTCATTTGAATAATTTCTCTGTCAAGAACCTACTGCAAATCTGGATGCCAAGAATGTTGTTCTGATCTTCATTGATTATTGATTTTGTTTAAGTCAAGACAAGTTATCTTTGTAGCCTATGCAAAGGAAAGTGTAGCCAAGGATGGTAAATAGGGATAAATGTTGGATGATAGGTTTGATTAGGAAATGGAATGGTGGTTGATAGTGGAATGGTGGTTGATAATGGAATGTATAATGGTTGGAAAACAAAATGAAGATCGATATTTTCAAGCACACACAAGGTTGTTCATTATGGATTCAACATAACTTTGGATGGGGTGGGGCTGAAGACTTCTAAATGTTCTCTTGATAATACCATCGGATTTTTTTGTTTATCGGCCCTAAGAGTAGCTACCATCTGATTATGATGTAGATTGGAAGTTATTTTGATTTTATCTTTGATTTTGTCTTCATCAAGTAGTGAAGAACTTTTGTGCTCAACTATTGGCACCTCAAATAGGTTTCTACCAATGAAGTTGTCTTGATTATCCCATATCACCTTTGAGAAGGTTTCACTAAGGAATGTTGACTTTTGACATTGATTATCTTCTAGTGCCTTTGAAAAGGTTTCATTAAAAGATGTTGAGTTTGAACTTTGATTACCATCTAGCACCTCCAAAAATGTTTCACTATGAGAGTGTTTTTGTTTTGCATTATTTTGGTCTTAGCCTCCTTGTTGTTTTTCCTCTGATATGTCACCATGGATGCAGTTCAATAAGGTGTGATTCTATCGGTCCTAATTGACACTTGTGAGAGGTGGAATGTCAATAATATGGCTATATCGGTTGGTGGTAATGGAATGGGATGAGGCAGGACAATCTTTGTAGAAGATACTAGGATAACTTGTGTTGATGCTGAAGTAATCATCTTCAAAAACTATAGAAGGATCACAAATGTATTTAAATTAATTTGCAAGGCATGCGTAACCAACATTGTAATAGTCATGAATATATTTTAATTTTAAATTTGATTCTGACTCAATAGACTCTGAATCTAATGTCAAGACTGACGTTGATTCTACTTCTGATGCTATATTTTAAGTTCGATTCAAGAATAAACCCTGACTCTAATTATGATTCTTCATCTAGTGTGGATGTTGTTACAATGATGTCTTATTGAATGCTTGGTATAAGAAAAGTAACGACCTATGATAGCATGGTGGGCTCCATAGAGACTGATTTATCAAAGTGAGATTCCTCAACAATGGGAAATAAGTCAAGAGATAACTCCTCAGAGACTGGCTTGTCAAAGGGAGGCTCTTGAAAAATAGGCATACAGTCGAGGTAATGATTTTTTCAAAGGCAATTATAATCATTAAGAAGTGACCCAACAAATATTGGCTCGTCAGAATAAGACTCCTCGACAGCAAAAATAGAATGAGAAGATGATTCAATACATATTGACTTATCATAAATAGTTGGTTCAATAAAAACAACTTGGATTGATTGGTTCTCTTGGCCTTGGTTTTCAATCAATTGTAAAATGCCAGTTTTGAATATAGCTTGGCCCTCAAATGATTGGCTCGGTTGAGGTATTGATTGGCTTAGTTGAGGTTGTGATTGGATCGGTTGAGGTTGTGATTGGATTGGTTGGGTAATGAAAGGGCATTGTGGAGCATGATTTCTCGTACGAGCCACAAGACAAAGTCCTAAAATGGAAGCAATAAGGTGTTGTGTAACTTGATTGCTTGTAAAATCCAAAGGATGAGGTCTTGGAATGATAAGTATAGGGCATTGTGGAGCCTAATTTTTTAGACAATCCAAAGGATAAGGTCTTGGTATAGAAATAGTTGGGCATTGTGGGACCTGATTGCTCACACAAGCCAAAGGATGAGGTTCTAGAATGATAAGTCTGTGGTGTTGTAGAGCCTGATTGCTCAAACAAGCCAAAGCATCCAAGTCCTCAAAAACTATATCATCCCAGTTGGTAACTTGATTTGGATCATAAACAGGTGTTTGACTTTGTTGCTCAAATAGATAATGATTGTGGTCAATTTGTGCAGCCATTCTATCATAACTTGGATTGTACATGACTCCACCATAAGTGTAGCTAGAAATATTTGCATCAATGAATAAATCTCTGAAACAAAGAGGTCTTAGATTTCTACAAACACTAAAAAACAATGTCTAAAGGATAAAAAGTTCAAACTTGGTCTAACGTGGTCAAAAAAGAGTGGAGTTGTATCTCCAAGCAATGGTCTGAAAATGGAGTTGTATCTCCAAAATGGTTTGTGCTAAAACTTGGCATAAAATAGTCTAACGTCAAATGTCATACACACAAAAGGTCAAGCATCTGAATAAAAATCGATATGTCAAACTTTATGTCCAAAGTGTTCCAAGTAGGTCTAAACTAGGAAAAGCAAATGTTGTTAGGTCTTTTGTCCAATCGTGGAGTCGAAATCCAGACTCAAACAGGCTATGCTAGGACTTTTGACCAAATGCAGTGTCAAAAGCTAGTTTTTAAACAAAGACGATCATGAGATTTTAATCTAACAAGATTGAAACACTTTGACATAAACCTGACACATGGAATCAATCATAAACATGATCAGTTGGTATAAGGCACCTGGAGAAAGACAGTGTTCTCCCAAATAAAGGCACAAAAAATGATGAGGATAGGCTCTATGATCAGATAATCAATAGTTTTCAAACTTGGGTAATCAATTAACTTAAGTTACGCAACCCAAAAAATAAATACGTATGTATCAACCCCTGCGAAATGAAGCTTGAACAGAAATCAATCAATGTTTAAATTTGAACTTGAAAAAAATAATTGAAAACTCAAATGTTGAAAGCTAGGCTATAGTTGACCAAACAAGCTAGATAAATTTGAACAACATGACTGTGTTAAACAAAGATCCAACAAGGCTTAAATGATTAGTTTTGAAATAATGATAGTTTGAGACACAAGACAAGACAAGTCTTTTGAAATAATTTGGGCAGTGTAACGACGTTATCGCTTCCAAAAGATGTGATCAATGGTTTGTTTCAAAGACTTCTAAGGCACAAGACTTGGAATGATTTGGGTAGCATAATGGTACTTGTTTCAATCAAGTGCCACACACATAAACAAGTTTATCAAAAGTCTAAGACAAATGTATGGTGACAAAACAGCTAGAATAATGCCTCCTTGAACAAAGGAGTGACATATAAACAAACTCATTTGGATGTGGCTTAAAGAATAAACAATATTTTTAGTCTAAAAACACCAAGCAATAAAAGAATAGATGACCAAAATACAACTAAGTATAATCAACCTAAATCCTATCAAGGTGTGGCAATGTGGGGTTGACTAAAACTTATAAGTTTTCAACTGTCTAGATTGATCCCATGTGTACACGCTTTCACGTATGCACATAATAGGAGCAACATGTCAATTGAGTCTGTATTGATCAGTTTGTTGTGAAAAGGTCTTATCCTTTTCACAACCACTATATTCATCACTTGTTTAGTGTAGTGCAATGTCCATATCGATCATACGTCCCAAGCTTAACTTGTCAATAACAGAGATGGTTTAACCACTCAAACCAGCATCCCAGTGGGGCGATCCTAATTTTTATACCCCCCTAGAGAGGGGTTGAAACATTGCCAAGAGATGAAGCCCTGGGTCAATGCTTCCCTAAAGAACTTGTGAGAGGTAATGACACCCCCTTCACAAACCAAAATGAATGAAAATAAAAGACTAGTATAATGACTTTAGGGTTGTTTTTAGATCACCCAATACTATGTGAATTTGGGGAGAACTTACGCAACTTTCTTTCTACGCCTTGGACTAGGCACTAAATGCAATGGAAAGGCACTTTTGATCCCATGAGTTCTCTATAGGGGACGAGGGGAGAGTATACATGCGCTATCCTTTTTGCAAAAATAACAATCAACAAATACACATGGCATAAAAGTAAACTTGCTTAAAATCACGAAAACTGCATTATGTTAAGTTCATTTTAAGGCACCAAAACGAAATGTTTTGTAAAGTTTTTCCCCTTGTCTTAAGTGCAAAAATGGAAAGAATTGCACAAATCCAAATGAAATAAAAACGTCTAGGTTCATTTTAAGCCCAAATTTCAAATGTTCAAGATTTGTCTTTGGTTTGTTTTAAAACACCAATTAGAAATTTTCAAGACTTAGGATTTAATTTAAGCACTAAAAATGAAATGTTTCTAAGACTTAACCAATATTATATTATTTTTAAGCACCAATATCCAAATGTGTGAGATTTTACATGTTCATTTTAGACCCAAATTGAAATGTGCATGATTTGACTAAGTTCTTTTTAAACCCCAAAACGAAGTGTTTGATTAGTAAAAAACCTGTAATTTTGTCTTCAATCAATCTTTAAACCTACAAAAAACAACAGAGCTTTCCCCTACTTAAAAGCTCTTTCTTGGTTAGGCAAATGATGTTTGATTTTTAGCTCTCAGGTTTTATTTTATTTTTCACAAAGTGACCGACAACGATTAGAGGTGACCGTCTGTCATTTCAAGGCAATTGTCGTCAGTTGGTCTATGAGAACTGTTGGTGGTCAAACATAATTGATGTTGATTGATAAAGACCATTGGTGAAGCCCTACAAACTCGAAGGCAAAATCACAAATGAGAAATACATCAAGTTAGGCAATTGTTAGATGAAATTTGATAAAAACCTATAAGGTAAAACTTAGTTGATGGATTTAGATGATCTTGAAACCTAGAAATCAAGGAATGAAATGAAAAGAAGAATCAAAATGCAATCTTCATGTCCGTTTCTCCCCTGTAACCTGATCGTCAACGGTCTCACAGAATCAGTGGTGATTGGGCATAACCATGGGTAGTTTAGCCAAACAGTCAACGGTTACTCTTGATCGTCAATGGTCTCTGTGTAGATCCAAGAAATAAAACAAAATGAAATCTAGCCAAAACAAGGTTAGAAAATGAATTTTAACAAGATTCAAGCATCCATTTCTCAGTTTAAGACATGCATAATGATCTCCTTGATATGTGGGGTGCTCATGGTCCCACCAAACATGCCATTTGTGATCAAGGAATTTGACTCAAGAGAGAAGGTTAGTATGGTGTTAGTTCTAAAAACAATGAAATCAATACACTAACAATTTAAAATTTCTAGGCCTAGATCATGGAGAGAGATTAGTGAACAAACCAATTGAAAACATAACTAAAATGCAAAGAAATGACAACCTTCCTTATCTTCCTTGATTGCTCCAAGAGACCTTTTTGTTGGCTTGCTCAGATTGTGCTCAAAAGGTTTTCATCAATGGGGTTTGGCTATCTCCATCTCTTATTGGCACCATGATTGACTTGGCTTTGGCTTGATGTTGCTTGAAAAATGGTTTGGCTTGGATCAATTTTGGCATTATAACACTATGCATTTGTTTGATGAATCAAATCATTCATTATAACTCTACTATGCTCCAAGTTCTCTAAATGAAGAGCTCTAAACTTGCTTTTATAGGATTTTGAATGACTTAGAATGGGTTAAATCCTAACTTTGGTTGGCTTAGTTAACTCCAGTAGGGTTAAGAGGTGTCCAAAATCTCATGATTAGCATGGAATAGGTATGCTTTGAGATATTTTCAATTTGGATAACTCACACAAGGGTAATGATTCATTCCTAGGATATT
This sequence comes from Torreya grandis, assembly GCA_037957365.1. Classification (NCBI taxonomy): domain Eukaryota; kingdom Viridiplantae; phylum Streptophyta; class Pinopsida; order Cupressales; family Taxaceae; genus Torreya; species Torreya grandis. The sequence goes on from JARHVA010000085.1 coordinate 5,838,933, forward strand.
TATTGATTTTTGAATTTCCCTTTTTGATAATTGCTTCAATTGCTCATTGATGAATTTAATTAGGATTTGAATAGGATTTGATTGTTAATTAATCTTTGTTAGGATTTTGCACATTTTCCAAGTTTGGATTTAAATGATTTAGGTATTTGCTCTTTTGAATTGAATTATAGACCAAACTTATTTAATTGCATATGATGAAGCCAAATTTGAGACTTTTAGAGATTCTTAGGCTATATTTTTAGAGGTTGGTAAGAATCTCTCTAAAGTCAAGTATAAATTCATTGGTGGCCAATTTTAGATGTCGACAAGAGATATGTCAACTCTCATGTAGACCAATTTATTATTGGCAGAGGTAGGTTATGAACCTCTCAGTGTAAGATGGGTCAATAAATTCACTCTCATCATCTACCATTTATTTTGGTACCCAAGTTTTATTAAAGGCATTGGTCTTACTAAAATTTAATCGACCCCAACCACGTCTTAGCACCTCATATTCATCTATATAATCATCCCAGTGATATTCCAAATGTGCTTTATGTACATATGCGGAGCCAATTTCACATATCCTTTGTTGTCAAAAAAAGATTTGATTGTGTGAGGATGCATTGTTAATTGGGCAATTAAGTATTCAATATTTTGAGAATTTATGGCATTATTGCAAGTATAGTGACCCAAGGTGAATAGAAACACCACACCAACCACATGTTTCTTCCTACATCGCTTGTGTACCTCAACAAATTGTCTGCATATCTAAATCAATAATATTTTGTCATTTGTTATCCTGGGAAGTCTCAGGGGGCATCCATCGAAACCTCCTACTCTAATATAGGATAATTTTTGGAATTGAATGAAATAACTCCTAAATTGAGATATTAGGTTGACAACCTCATTTGAAATATACTCTCCCCAATCTTCATTCAAGCACTGCACAACTCTCATGGTGAAAGCATCGTTGGCCCATCTAAAAATTTTGTTTCTTTGTTCTAGGGTCAATTGTGAGTAAAATTCATTAACCTTATTTATTAGGCTTGCATTGGCCAGTTGAATGAGAGCTAGGTAAACCCTTTGACCTTTCAACAAGTACACTAAGTATAAAGTCGTATAGAGGGTTTTTGTTAATTTATATTAGTGATTTGATGATGTATAACATCACTTGTGATGTCACCCCACTCAATGTTTTTTTTGTCCATAACATATGATGCTCATAGCCATGAACATCCATTGGTGAAACCCTATGGTAGTCTTGTTACCCACTACCCTATTGAGAAGGTGACCCTATCCAATTCCTCCTTTGAAATCTGATCTGTAGAATTTTTTTGAAACATTTAACATTTCCCTTCTCTTGTGTTTTAGCGACCCATTGTTGATGGTGATGAGGTGTTTTTCTAGGTTTTTGTTCTAGAAAGCTTGCCCTACCTTGATGGTCATTTTTGCATAGGTTTCCTTTGATGGAATCACCAAAGTTGTGTCCATGGTAGTGACATCTAGTTTGGCCATCAAGGCACCTCAATCTGACCATATCTCCCTCAATTCTAGGTCATAATGTCGAGCACACACAGATACTAGCTCCAAACATTGCACGAAGATGGGAAAACTAGTTGCCTCTAGTAAACCGCTTGTTAACAAGAGTGTGGCTATGGGAGTCAGAGTTTTAACGTTCTTTCTATTTTGAAACTCCTCTAGGTCCACATGCCCAATCTAAGAATCACTGATTTCTAGAATGTCGTTCTCAAGGACTAACATGGATTCATAACCCATGTATTTTAACTTCATTTTTGTTGATCAAGTAATTTAGAAGGATACCTCAATAAGAGCATGCAAGATCCTGCATGTATCTGAAGGTAAGAAGTGTTTATGATGTTGGGGAGAACGAAACATGGTGGTCATAAGAAAGTTTGCTTCACCTATGGATCCTCTGTCAAACAACCACAACGATTGACTAAAACTCTTGTGTACCAAGGGTATTGAGATCTTCCCTTAGAGTGAAAAATACTCAAAATTAGCTCCAAAACTTTTGAACCCTACACCAATGTGGAATACCTAAAGAAATGAATATTTTGATTGTATTTAACTTGATTTTTGAGTTCATAAAGATAAATAGTGTAGAATCAGAACTTTGACACATTGGTACAAAACTCAACAATCAATTGAAATCTAGAATATTTGTCTCAACTGGGTACTGAAAGGAATTTTATAGGCACATGGGGGTAAGTCAACATGTTTAGGTTAACTTCCCCTAGCTGATGTGGAGGGCATGCCCTCACATCTAGGTTTGTCAAACCTCCTGGGCACATGGCATGCCCAAGGGTTGGCATCTGCCACGCTGACCAAATCAAGTGAGTTTGGGCACATGGGTGCAATGACTGTGAAGTCACGCAAACCCCTATGAAATTACATCTATGTGTTTGGCACGTCTAGAAGGTTGGGTAAGCCCTGCCTTTTGGGCACATGAGGCGCGAATATGCGGTTTATTCTGGCTATCCACTACTTGACAAAAACTAAGTATTTTCTCCTATGAACAGATACGAACCATTTTGGCATTCAAATTCAACAAGTGACTTTTTGTGTTGGTTGCAAAATTAGGAAAATTTGACCATGACAATTTTAAGGACAACACAATGTTAATGTGATCCACACTGAATCTTAATCTTATATCATTACGTAGAGATGGTCGATTGAAAAGTTGAGCTACGAAGAGCAGTTCAAAGCTATGGGTTAAGTAAAGGTGTTGTGGTGTAGGATGAAAGTGGAACATGGTGGGTTGCTTTGTTAGTTCGGCAAAGGCGAACATAGGGAGGACGCATCCAGGGGATGGCAACATGTGGTGAGCAAGGCTAGGGAAGCAGTGCTCAAGATGAGCTACATAGAATGCAACAACATGTGGGAAACTTTGGGAATGCAGGTAATGGTTGACTAATCGCTTTATCGCTCTCTCGACTGTACGTAAGTGGCTTAGTGAGTACCGCGGTTCTCATCAAATGAGATAATGAGATGCGAACGGTCATTCATAATGGATCAACTTGAATTTTCATGTTTCGGTACAGGTCTTTCCAGTACAGGTGGGTTCTCCTACTGTTTCGACCCAACAGTTGGAACGATGCAGGTCATGGCATCAATGGTAGGTTGTAGAGATGTATTCCAGGTGGCTTGGTAAATATAAGGTGTTGGGGTGAAAATTGGTGGTTGGGGGTAAGGAACGTGTCGTGGGACAGTCGTAGGTGATGATGATGTAGGGCGTAATGCCAACATTGTAGGTCAACAGGGTGGTCACCTAAACAACCAAATCCTTTCTAAGGGCTTTAGAGTTTTTTTAATTTTTTAAATAAAAAACATTTGAAAAAAAAGCCCCCTTTTTTCAAAAAAAAATATTAAAATATTTTTTTTAATTAAAAAATTAAATACTCCCTATTTTTTTTTAAATCAAATCCATTTACTCACAAATGGTTAGATTTGAGAAAAAGATTCCCGTAAATTAGGAACAAAACAAGGCCATTTTCTACAAAATGAGAACTTGCCCTATAAATTAACCCCTCTAAATGCATCCATATAGTCAAATTTGGCAAAAAAATACACAAATTCCCTAGAATTGATCAACAATATGCACACTTGCTAGGTAGATTTGGAGCCATAAGTGTTTGTTTCATAAAAATGGAATGTTGAACTGCCTTTTTCAGATGCCACAGACACATAAAAGAGGTCTGATCTACTTCAAACTACAAAAAAATACATATGGATTTGAATCACATAACCATCACAAAAATAACATCGAATCAGTAACTTGCACACTCCAACAAGTTTACAATCATCCTAAGGGTTTTGGACCCTTCTGAACACAATGACAAAGGCAAAATCACCCTAAAATGCACCTAAAGTGCACTTCCCCCAAAAACAATTCCTAAAATAACAAATCAAGCTTAGAACACTCATTTTAATACCATATTAAAATTCTAAACCAATCAAGATCAAATACATATATCTTAGATATAACTCAAGTCATGACAAGCAAAGAAAGAGACACAGAGATTTGGGTATAATAGTATACCTCTTTTATAGACTCCGAAGGCTCTTATAAATATAAGTGGTTACATTAAATCTATTTTAATATGCAACTTGGAATTTAATGCAAAATGTTATGTGAGTGTGTAACTTGAACTTTAATGCAAGTTGCCATGTCCAATATGATTGTATTCCAAATAAAAAAATAAAATAAAATCATTACTTACTCACTAAATAAACTTGAGATATAATTAAAAATTTACACCAACACTTAGAAAGATCATGCTTAGATAAGTTGCTAAACTTTTAAAAAAAGAAATCTTTGTTAGCATCCATTCAAATAAAACAATAAGAAAAATGACAAGGGGCTAGGTTACAAGTACTTGTATGCTTAATGGTGGCATGCAATGTGTGTTAGAATGTACTGAAATAAACCTAAAGGCATAAAAAGCAAGGCACGTGGGTACTTAATCAAGGCATTTTAATCAGGGCATTTATTGGTGCATTGGTGTCAACTACATAAAGAGATGAAATAACTATATGTGAATATAAGATGGATGCATAATATTTAACATACTAGGTTTGTTAAATGTGTCCAAGACTAATGCACTTTACTAGATTTCCCTTATTATTGTTTAAGAGTTGTAAACGATGATCCTTTGGTGAAGTTCTTTGCCTTCCTAAGATATTTAGTGAGACATGGTGAAGTCCATGTAATGAGCAAATAAGGTAGAGATATTTCATCTTTGATTTTAAATTTGTAATCTAAGAGGTTTCAATATATGCATGAGGTCTCCAACATGAAAATCACTACAAGTCATCATTTTCATTCATGGATGAAAATGTTAGCCTCATAAAAGGAAGACTTGGGACACATTGTTAGTGCATAAGTTCATAGCAATACCTCCTCATTGGGATTCTACTTAATTAATGTTTAAATATATCTCTTTTGAGTCTAGGGGGTGGGGTGATCCGTTGAGAACGTGTATGCATCCTCAAGTGGAGCAATGAACATGTTTGAATTAAAGAGGATTACTCTCATCAATATTCTAGGGGCTAGCCTTTGAGTGATGGTTATCACTTGGCATGTTAACTCAACCCTTGTGTATAACATAGTATATATGAAAGGCTTTTATTCTACATTCAAATATAATGATATTTTTTGATAGTGCCATTTGTTCTTTTGTTGCCCTAAATATCTTTGTCATGTGATACTGGTCTCTATTATGTGGATGATACTATGTAGTGTGGAGTAAAGTAGTAATTTGTTGGTCCTTCAATAGTATTGTGTTGTGGCTAAACTAGACCGAGTCTAGAAGGAGGGAAGAGATAGAAAGAGGGAAAAGACAACGAAAAATAACCCATAATTGACAAACACGCAGGTACCCTAGAATAATGAAATCTTATGACTAATAAATACAAAGGGGCTGATTTTAAGTGTCTACACGATGATGCAATCTCTCATCAATTTTAAAACATGAACTAGTCGTGCAACCCTTGTTTAGACTTGAAACCATTCAGATATACAAGTTATTAAATAAATATCACAATTTCTTTAAAAGCTTTAGGATTAATTATAATAAGATTTTGAAGCTTTTGGGGGAGCTATATTAGCTTATGATGAGCATAAGGGATTAAATCGAGTTTTGGCAAACAATTTTAAGCTTACAATTTTGAGGCCTAATCTTCTTGATATGTTCAAGAAAAAGGTAGATTAGGTAAAGAGCTAACACTTAAATTTTGCATTTCAACTCTTTATGATTTAAGAGCAATTGAATTTTTTTATTTTTTCGAAGTCTCAAATTTTAGGATCTAAAAGATTTTTTTTTTTTAAACATCAAGGAATATTTTTTTACACTTTTCTATGATTTTAAATTCATTTTTAATTAATTTTAATAGTATCCCAGCAAAGCTCTTCAAGGATTTCAATGCTCAATGGAGACCGCTGACAATTGGGAGCCAACATCCTTGATTTCCTGATAATTAAAGTTTAAAAAGAATAATTGAAGCTAAAGGGCACCTTAATAGGACTGATAGGCCATTTCAAAAGTGCACTCCACGTACCAAGGTATCAGGAAAATATTAAGACATTAAAGGAGGTTGGAACACTTCAACATCTTGTCTGTGATTGCTCCAAGAAACGATCGTGGTCCCTCCAAAAAACTAAAGTAGGTTAAAATACTTCAATGTCTTGTCCATGGTCCCTCCAAGAAATTAAAAGATGTTGAAATCTTTCATTATCTTGTCCATGTTCCTTCCAGGAAACCATCTCCAATCATGTAGTCCACATTTTGGTTCTAAGCATAATAGTAGATCTAGCATCATTTATTAATCAACCTTCTCTAGATCTAGCATCATTTATTAATCAACCTTCTCTAGATCTAGCACTTGGTTTTGATGAGCCCCTAGCGAATACTTCCTACCATGTATCTAGAAATCAATCTAAAAAAGTCTCCCAGTAATTGAAGGCAGAAGAGAATCGAGTTGTGAAAACAAAATCTTAAAAGCAGCCTCCATAAGGTTCTCATATTCTATGGTAAGTATTTTTCTTTTTGGCACCTCCTCTCACTTTCATTTGGTACAATTTCATATTCTTTTTCTTCGTTTTACTCATTTTGTGATGTTCATTGGGCTCATGTTGGCATAAGAAAATGGGATCCAATTAAGCAATCAAATGAAGTAACAATAACAATTGCAAAACACCTAGTACACCTTAAACAAAGTAACATCTTAGTCCATTAACCACGATCATACTAGAACTAATGGTGGCAAGGTCTACTTCTTTACCTTATCAGCCAACAAAAGATTATCATGTTTTATTGCCTAGAAAGATAATACGACCTTCTAAGCATGGTAAAGGAGACAAGAATAGGGATATAAACTAAAAGTTCTAAGAACAATGAGATAAAAAACGATGATGTGATCAATCTAATGTGGTTTCACAATTTATAAACAACAAATATTGTATGCATAGTAAAAGTATATTGAAACATTAATTTTCACTATAAAAGTAGATGAAGCTACTTAAAGCATTGCCTCTATAGAGATGGTTTTGACTATTAAGGACAATGAGGCCAAAAATTGAAGGAATTTGTTTGAGGGTAGTTGATCCACTGCTGGACATGACAGCGATCAATTTGTTCCAAGAAAGATAAACCAAAACAAAGACCACACAAAGTGGGAAGTGTGAAACTACAACGACAATAATAAAGAAGGGGAGGTAGTAGAAGCACACCCCATTGATCTAGCCCCACATGTTGTAACCTCATAATGAAATGAAATGAAAGATTTAATGACGTCCATGAGACCAAAAAGTCTAAGGGACCAAGAGCCAAAACATTAAGACATTCCCAGGGTTTTCTCAATATTAAATCTTCTACTATGAAAGTTGATCAATAAACCCGCTATATTGTAAAGCCTAGACTCCTCAAAAGCTCACTCAAACTACCTACTTTCATACTGTTTTCATATTGACTCCAAATATCCGCATATGTAGCGCATTCAATGATGAAATGCCATTCAATTTCAACCACCTCTTTGTTACATAAAATGCAAGTTCTTTCTTCCCACTCCTCCTTGGGGACCATTCATCTACGAGTTTCGCACCTAAAATGATGTGATCCAATCCTCAATTGAGCCACTAAAATCCTAGTTTTACCCTTAAGAGCAACCTACATATAAGCGTTCTCAATCCTCAATTGAGCCACTAAAATCCTAGTCTTACTATTAAGAGCAACCCATATATAAGCCTTCTCACCATGCTCTCACGTGGGATTGAATTCGACATGATATATTTTTTTCCAGCGAATCTTATTTGTCCACATGGCAGTCCTGAATTTTTCTAACACACTTCTTAATTTTTTCATTAATGTTAGGACATTCTTGCAAATTAATGTCTCACTTGACCATCAATTTGTTGTTTTGCTTCATTCATGTCTTCTTCCTCTGATCTAGTTTCTCCTCTACAACCATTTTGGGCCAGCGATGATTATCCAAATTTCTAAACTTTTTTAAGTAGCTTAACACCTTGATTAGCGTTGAAACCTCCATTGAAAATGTTCCTACTTCAGCTAAAAGGATCTCATAGGGGACCGTTGTTTTGACTTTAAAGCTACTAGTGATTATGTATTTTTGAATTCTTTCTAACTATTTCCCCTTGTAATTTGGCATGCTACCACCCCAAACCTCACAACCATAAAGGACAACTGACATGACTAGCAAACCAAAAAAACTTTTTTGGGTTTTCCAATCCCATAATTCAGCTTTCTTATACATGTTCTAAAGAAAATAAGATGCTCTCCATCTAACTTAGATTCTTTCGATCTACATGTCTCCCAACTAAGTCTATTGTGAAAATCAATTCCCAGGTATTTATACTCTTGCACTACCTCCAACGAGCTTCCTTTAAAAATAAAATTAACGAGTTTTTTCTTTTTCAATGAAAAAATCATGAATTTGGTCTTGTTGATATTCACTTGCATCCCAACTTCATGGCGAAAAAGCTCCAAGGCTTTCAAATGTTAGCTCAAATCATTAGCTGTTTTTGCAACTAAAATAAGATCATCCACATACAAAAATAACTTTACCACATAACTTGCCAGCTGAATACTTCACACATAACTTCCCAGCGAAATACCTCCCCCATAAATTAAGAGTAACAAGGCTTTAAGACAACGAAGCAACAATGACCTAGCCCCACATGTTATTTAGTTATAGGGGGATGATACAATTCACTAATATTAATTAATTGTATGCTTCTTGTTTTCTATTAGGCATGCCTAACAATAACACCATCAAACCAATAAGTAAAATCATTAAACTAGTTGTGGAAAATGTAATTCGCTAATATTGCTTTTCTAATAGCCACACCTAAGGATTAGACCATTGAATCTATTTGCCAGATCATTTAAACTAATTATGAAGATTTATATCTCTAAACTACCTTGACTAAGTTATATAAGATATACTTCACTAAATTCCAAATAAAATCCATAAGCCAACATATTATAGTGAGTAGTAGAAAGATGGTTTAGATATTTTATCCCTTCTGTTTTTTTTAAGCCAGTAAAGATCAGGAGGAGTTCCAACGAAACTCACTAGTGATATTTGTTGCCGTATGTTATTTACATGCCCCTGGCATTATAATATACAGAACGACACTCCAAACTAAGCTTTCAATAATTATTAGAACTGGCTATCTTCCAAGGAAAGACAAATTTCTTTCATTATTTATTTCAAAATAATAAATGCAGGTAAAAATATATTTGCCTCGTAATTCTGGACTTGAATGGAGAGAGAAATGGTTTCTCCATTTGGTTGCTCTATTTAAGCCAGAGAATTCCAAAATTCTATATGATTTCAAAGCTCAAATGCTATCACTGGAAAAAATTCTCCAAAGAAGCAGCCAACAAATGCCGCACCAGAATAGCTTGATTGAACTCTCCTTGCACTAATGAATCCTTAAAAAGGCTTACAACATCCCAGCTTACATTATGTATACAACATATTTTACAAATGTAACAAGAGAAACAGTAAAATGTTATGTATCAGCATAATGACAACATTACAGACCCAAAATCTTACTGAAAAGTGAAAAATTTGATAATTCATGGTACACATTTGGTGATATTGTATCTTTCATATAAATTATTGGAATATTTCATCTCTGGAAAATGCATAATAGCCAGTTGCTACAGAAATATGCAATGATCCCCCAAAAAGGAACTGTGGTCCACCATACTTAAGAATGATGGCACCAGCATAACAAAAGGTACCAAATTTACAAATACAGGGCAAAATATTCATCCGAAGCTTAGAATAGAAACGGGAAAAGCATTTAGATTTTAGATCAACATTCGATATTTCATCTGAACTTCATGTCAAACTACCAATTGAGAAAAGCATTTAATTCAATTCCAGTAAGAACTTATTTTCGTTTCTGAAAGAACCCCAAAATGAATGGCAGCTGCAGTATCGCTTTTACTACATCATGCATGCTAACTCGGCTCCAAAGACTCCTCACTCAAGTCTAGAACTTATCCAAGAAATGCAGTTTGCTCAAATCCAAGACCTGAACAAAAAATCATCAATAAAAACTGCTAGAAACACAAAGTTGCACTTACACAAACAGAGAGGCAACCATCCAATCCAAACCTTGATTTAAAAGTAGCACAGTTCAGTTGACAGTTAAATCGATCACTCTCCTCAATGCTATATCTCACTCGAGTACATAATGACTGCTTCTATAGTCTTTCCTGTGAAAGCACAAGCAATAATGTTCACATATTCAGCCAAGTTTGGAGTATTGTCAGACTTGCTTTACAAGTTACAAAGCTACCTCTAAAGCATGCCCACAAAACATAGAACTGAGATTAATCAATAACCAAGGACCATATTACCAGGCATATGGACAGTTAACTATCACCGTTGAAGCTTAAATTCTATTTCAAGAAGCTTCCAAAAAGAATAATCAAATTCCTCCCCAAATAAAACCCAGGTGCCACGTAAAAGCCTTAAAATATAGTTATGGTAGAAGATGTTATTGGCTATAGAATGCCAAGTAAATAAAGAGCCAGAATTAAAACCACTTAAGCTATTAGTGATTCCAGGTTGATCTATACAAGTGCCTAATGAGTAAAATAGTATAAGCTTTGATCGACTAATTGGATTTAACAAATTTATGGAGTTATTAAGGCACTCGAACGCTTGCTCCCAAAGATATAGATGTCAACTACAACCTTGTAGATCTAACTGTGGTTAGCCATAATTTTTGTCACTGGAATAAAATTAGTATAATCTTTAGCTTAAATTGGATTTAGGTAATGGAGGCCAATCTACAGGCTGATAGCAACACACAGATTCTCATAAAATTTTCACATGTAATTATCCAAGAAACATATATGAGCTTTTTCTAATCATTTTAGAGGTGTGTTTGAATGTAATGTTTGACTTTTATTTTTATTTAGTTTTTAAAGATTTAACATATTTAAAGTAAGGATAAGTACAGCATAGAACCCCTCTTTGCTGAGCAAAACAGAGGAAGGTTCGGAAATACAAAAGAAAAGGTACCATGCTTCAGATTAGCAAACCGTTGAAACATGACAAAAACGTACCAAAAGAAAAGACAAGTTAGAACCTATGAAAGGAGAAAGCATAATAGAACATCAAACATACGGCAGCAAGCTGATATTTTTACTTTCCTTCTACAAATTATAATAAGAAGGATGTTATACAAAAGAGGGCAGCTATTCAACAGACTTAGGAGATGTTTATCCATGCAAGTGGCAGGTCTGGGAGATAGCGCTCATATAACAAAAAGATGTCAATTTTCAGGATCCCCAGCCTGGGAGGGTGGCTAGGACCAGCCCGATCACCTCTTTGTCCATCTCTTTGTATGTGTTCAGAATCAAACCAGTGAGGAATAGCAGCACATGGTGGTGGGCGATGAGTAGGGACAATCTTTGGAAAAGATTTCAGTGTCTTGGTGCTTTTGTAGAAGATTGATGAGATCCCTAGTCGTGTTCTCCTCTTGCAGCTGCTGGCAGGCCAGATCTCCCAGGAGGAGGTGCTCAATAGTATTAATGCGGCTTGAATACATTTGAGAGAGAGACAATACACTCATCCAAATGCTTAATAGTTTGTTCCATCTGAGGATTATGAAGACTATAAACCCAGACATTATCACTAAGCAGTTTGGAGATGTGGTTCATCACATTTGGCATCCTAGATTCCTAATCATAGCAACGGTCCTTTGATTTGCTCTTTACTCGTGAGAAGGTGAAGCATTTGTCTCATCAGTTGGTGCCTGGGTAACAAACAGGAGTAAGGAAGGAGCATCAGGTCCCAATGAAGTCTGGTTGGTAATGGAGGAATAAAACTGGGAATTGGGTTCATCTGAGGTTTTGTCCCAGTAGGGATATGAGGAAAAACTTCTTGTTCAGGAGATACTTTCAGATGAAGAACAGGGAGCAAAGGTCCAAGCAAAACCAAGGTGTTTGCTTTCATAACCACATTTTGGTGAAAGAGAGCGCATTTATTCAAAACCAGTATTCTCCACAGCTCTTTTCATTGATGGGAATGCTCTTACCTCATACACACTTGTCACAGGATGACTCTTGACCTTACCTTTCATTGATGGGAATGCCCTTACCTCATAAACATTTGTCAAAGGATGACTCTTGACCTTACCTTTCATTGATGGGAATGCCCTTACCTCATACACACTTGTCAAAGAATGACTCTTGACCTTAGGCGTTCAATGGTAGACAGAAGCAGTGTCTTCATTATCTTCCACCACTATGGCTTGTTTTTCTTTGCAGTTTTGATGAGCAAAAGCAGTTTTGATGAGTAAATGCAGTTTCAAGCATTTGAGAGTTGAGAGATTTCTCCATGGTGATGTTGTCAAGCTTTCTGAGCTTGGACTGATATTTGTTAGCTCTATTTTTTGCTTGAAGATTTACCTTAGCTTTCCCATTGAAACAACAGCTCTTTATCGACACATTTTGAATTCTAGGATTGGGACAGATCAAAAATATTTGCAAACGAAGACCCGATCTGCTGCACCATTTGAGGTGATACGTTTCTCGAGCCAAGTTGTACCTGCAGACATTGTGCACATGCACAAAATTGTTAAGAATCTCTTAAGAGGGTTGAAACTGATTTGTTCAGAGTGATCAAGAGTAAATAGAAGCGGTGCCCTGAGAAAAAGATGCTTGATTTAGGTTGACTCCATTCAGTTCAGGGTTTGAACTGAATGGCGTTAATTTGTGAAAGTACTGAATTAACTCTTGATGATAGTTGAGAGGGAGTCAACTGTTTAGGGCCATTTATAAATAGCAAATCTTGTTCGACATATTCAGGAGTTCAGGGCTTGATGCTAATTGCGAGGAGTCAACTGCTTAGGGCAATTGAGCAATAGCAAATCTTGCTTGACAAATTCAAGAGTCCCTATACCAAAGAGAACATGCATACAAGCTGCCTAGAAGTGACGACAGTGACCACTGAGTGTGAGTTGTGCCCCAAGCATTGTGTAATTGGCTTGTTGAACACAAAGATTAGATCAAGGAGGATACCGTTGATAATGGGCTTTCATTTTCAGTTAAGTGGTGGTTTTGTCCTGCACAGGATGGCAGCTTCGCATGAAGACAAGAAACAGGCAAAGCAACAGCTGCAGACGGTATCTCTTCCTTATTTGGGTTTTCTAGCTTCCTATTTGAGCATATGATAATGTCAAGCCTGTATAAATATTCCCTCAAGATCATTGTAAGGAAATTTTTTGTGTCTTAGTGGTTCTTTCTACCCAGTTGAGTGTCTTAGGAGTTGAAGCGTGATAGGGAAGAGTGAGTGAGCAAGTTGTTGAGCTTGTACTGTTTTGGAATGTTGCTATTGTAAAGAATGCCCATGAGATGGCCATGAGAATCCCTCTCTCTTCTGAGATTTTTTTACTTTGGATTTCCCTTGAATTAACATTTTCTTGTGCAGTTTTGTTCTTGCTGTTTTTAAGGAGTTTCTTGCTCTACTTTCATGTTCACATCTTTACTTTCAGTTTACAACACTTAAAAATTCCATTCTAACCACATTTTTTGGACTGTTTTATGTAAATACACAATAAAACAGAAAGTTAATCAATAAAGTGTTGTTGGGAACAATAAAGATCTACGTAGCCGATACGGATATGGGTACGAGAATCAGATACATGGATATGGGGATTTTTTTGGGGGGCCAGGATATGTTTTTCGATACGGCCATACAAAAATATATATATAAAATAAAAAGATAGGGCCTCCAATATAGAGTTAAGTTTAAATAGAGAGTTAGAGGCAGAGGAGCCAGATAGATAGAGTAGGGGTAGGGTAGGCTGCCTATCTCTATCTATAGTAGCCCCCTCCCTGTATAGAGTAGAGTATATGGCCAGTCTTGAGGGTGGACTATAGATGGTTGACCTCCATAGATATAAAAAATATAGCTGTATAAGCAAAATTAACCACATAACATGCATAGAGGAAACAAAGTAAGTTAAATAACCACAAAACATACTCATAATTCAATGCCAAATATCCTAATATTCAATGGTCGAACTTAGATTAGTTTTATAACAAGTACACAATGCAAAAGTTACAATGTATGGACAAAAAATTAAGACAAATCAACATATTCATTATTCACTATATTCATATTCGTCTTCGGCTGCGATGTCTTAATTGAGAACTCCAATGACTTCAATGAATATGTTGATAAATGTGCTGATTTGTAAAAATGTCTTTATAACGAATCCCTAACAAATGTACCCTTAAATGCTCCTGCATCAAGTTCAATGCCTATTCCCCTTCACCATATTTACCCTTAAAGTCAATAAATATATCAACTAACTTCATGGTTGGGGCTTTTTTTAAATAATCAATATAGTTTTATTTGCTTTGAGAGTTTCAGCTCACACTTCAAACTAGGTTTTTTTTTTGTAAATTTGTTGAAAAGAGGAATAAACCATGGATGGTTGGGCCTCTAGGAGGGCATGAGATCAAAACCCATGAAGGATGTTCACTGTTGCAGTCTCGAACTCTTCTTCTCTCTCTATTGTTTCAATCATAGATGGCATAACCAGCAAGTAACCGCCGGTTGGTCGATTACTCACCAGGAAAACCACCAAGGGAATAACTGCCACTTGAAACCGCTAAATTTGAAAAACCGCAATTTTTTTTAACAGGTGAGTACTCTCCAGTTACTCGTGAATAGTCGGCGAGTACTCACCAAATACATTTAGATAATCAGACAGTATATAAATAAAACAAACATTTAAGTATAGGAAACTAGACGTCCATATCTAAACTTATACTTTAAGTTATATTTTATTTATATACTTTCACGATGTTTGAGAGTGGATTCAGACCTCTAGGAGCTATAATGCAAATTCTAGGTTTTGGAGGATCCTATCAAATTTCAGACTTAGATTTCAGGTTTTCAGACTTAGCCATATTTCAGGGTTTCAAAATTTCAAGGCGACATCATAGGAGGAATGAAAGCTGCATGAAGGGATGTAGGTATGATAGAATAGTATGAGAACATCTCTCGCAAAGTGCCACAAGTCGACCCCACCCCATTCCCTGTGCATAGATTAAAACTGATACAATGATACTTATACAAGAATCTACAAGTACAAATTGCAAGAATTTATATTTTTCTCTTCCCTGCTCTTTGGAAAACTAAGGGAGACTGAGAAAGTTTAGTAATCTATGCACAAGGAATGGGGCGGGATCGACTTGTGGCACTTTGAAAGAGATGTTCTCATACTATTCTATCATACCTACATCCCTTCATGCAGCCTTCATCCCTCCTATGATGTCTCCTAGAACTTTTGAAACCTTGAAATATGGCTAAAGTCTGAAACCCTGAAAACCAGAAATCTGACTAACCCTGAAATATGATAGGATCCTCCAAAACCTAGAATTTGCATTATAGCTCCTAGAGGTCCGAAACCACTCTCAAACATCCTGAAAGTATATAAATAAAATATAACTTAAAGTATAAGTTTACATTTCGATAGGGATGTCTAGTTAATGTAAACTTATACTTTAAGTTATATTTTATTTATATATTGTTTGCTTCGGGCGAATTTCAAGTATTTTTTGCCTTTGTCAGTTATTGCTGGTTATTCGATCGAGCGGGTCAAATAACCATCAGTTACCCATTTTGGCCCCTTGGCGAGTACTTGCCCCAACCAGTTATGCGAACTATGGTTTCAATTCCCGTGTGCTTTGAGAATATACATACCCCATGTTATGTAACAGCTCCTTGTCCGATAGATGAGACCATTGCAGCCGTCAAAATACAATCAGCGTATAAAATGAAAAACTAGTTCCTTCAATCATGCTACAGCAGGCTGTGAATGGCAAAACGAAATAAATCATGAATTTGAACACATTTTTTGACTTTCCATGAAATGAAATTGGAAAAAACATTAAAAGATCATGTTTTTCCCAGTAGATATGCCTAGGATAAAGGCAGGATATGCCCCTGCCCCTGAGGATAAGCCCAGATACATCCAAGGACATATCCAGGCGTATCCGCAGTGGCAAGGGCGTATCCTGCTCGTATCCCGGACAAATCCCCACTGTATCTGTATCCATTCCTATATCGTATCATATCCAATGCCCTAAACAGCAGTATCCAGTAACTGTGTTGAATTAAGTAATAGAATATCCATACTAATTACATGACAAAGATGCAAGTGTCTAAGGTCAACAAAATCCACGCGGTTGTGAACAGTAATGTGGAGAAGACACATACCAAACCCGTTGACACATGCAGTCAATAGAAGTGAAGATGGAAAAGGTTAGGATGAATAAAAACATGGAAGGTGAGAAGAAAACTTAAAACTTGTGCAGGTTGAGTGTTAGAAAAGATAGTATGGGTGTTGGGGGGCATAGATGTCATAAACCTGTTGATGTAGGTGAAAAGTTGAATAAACATTGATAGGGTTACATAAAGAGGAGATGATAGCAAACAAAAGTGGGTCATAGCTTTAAAAGATCACATGTTCTTGGCATTATTTGCATTGAAAAAAGAGAGCGGATAGCGGACATTAACGTGATGGCTAGACATAAAAGTGATAATAAGCTCGTAGTCACGTGAATGATTAATAATTTGGTGGGATGGGTGGGTGAATGGTAAAAGAGGAGACCTGAACAAAAATAAATAGTAAAAAGAATGTTTGTGGTGTTGTTTAATGACGTTGGTAAAGAATAAATGTTGATGGACCACTAGGCCTTTAAAGTCTTTCTCAATTACCCAGGAATTGCTTGGCATAGTTGTTACAAAGCATGATTTGAGGGCTTAGGAGATGGTTTCTCGAAGTCCACCATTTGTTGAATTTGGTATGGGAACTTGACATTGTTTTTGAATAGCTTGGAATTGCGCCCATTAAGAACTAGCTTGAATTAGTGGCCAAACGATCCAAAGCATAGTTGGCCAATTTGTTAGCTACTCCATTGAAATGTCGACAACGGTGTTGGAGTTGTACCTCAACAACAGGTGTAAGTTAGACACAATTTTTTTGGCCATGTTGTGGTGTCAGCAATGATGTTGCCAAGATGAGCCACTTTGATACATCCTAAAATTCAATGTCTAAACATAGCTAATAGAATTGATGACAAATTGAGAATCTCCTTCAATTATAAGCCAAAGAACGCCATTGTGGTTTTCAAACTAAAGACGTGTAGGGCCATAAATACTGCAAATTTGTTCGTTTAAATGCAATTAATTCATCAAAGGCAATAATTGCTGCTCCTTTTGAATTTCTAATGATGCCTCCCATTCTAGTATGTCCAAGATTATGTTGTGAAGCTCCACCAAAGATCAATTTATATTGAGCATTTAAAGGGGGTTCCCATAAGTGACAACCCTGAATTATGGAATGTGGGAGCTTGTAATGGAGTGGGATGTTCCATTGGTGAGCTATTTGGCATTCCATCTTGGTTGCCGAGTCAAATATGTGAGCTGTACTTTTTTGGGTTTTGAGAGTTGTAAAGCCAAAATTGGGTTCTAAAAGTTGAAATTTCAGATGATGGTGATTATATGTTATGTCCTCTATCTAATTTTTTTTAATTATTATTTTTAATCAAAATAATGCCAAAAAAAAAAACAATGTACTACATAAACAAAAAAAAACCTAATAATAACAATGGAACTGTATTTTATTGATAAAAATCTGCTCATCAATAGAGAAATAATAATAGTGTGCAACTAATTAGAAATCAAGCACCTTGTGGATAATATTTCATGAATCGGAATTGATGTTGTTCCATCCGTCCCACAAATTAGATTGCCAATATAAAAAAGAATGCTTTCAGTCCAATACAATCTCTGGATGAGATTGCCCACCAGAAACTAGAATGGTTTTGTCCTCTGATCTCATGATCCAAGAGATTTCATCCCTGAATCTATAGATGAGCTCTGCCTGCTATAATCGCCCGCACTAGGTCTAAAGTTATGTGAAATGAACATAGATTCCTCCTTGCAAGGTTGGGCAACCTCTTTTTATTCATTGACATACTCCCAACCCTAGGCGCCTAGCCCTAGTGTCAGATAAGAAAGATTACTTTTATTTGATATCACACTAATCATAGTCACAAGGTTCGGATTCGAGTTCGAGTTCGACAAGGATAAAATTCGATTCAAGTTCACCAATAGATAAAGTTCGAAAAAAAATTCGCCATTAAGTTCGACATATATAAAAACATAAAAAATATTTAAAAAAAAAAGTCAAAAAGAAATCCAATAAAATTAAAAATAATTGTAAATAAATAAATAAAATAAAAAATAAAATTAATTTAATAAATAAAATAAAAATAAACATAAGAATTTCAAACTTGAATTACATTAAAAGATATCAAAATATTCATAGTTTAGAACCTAAGCTCAAAATTGATATAGAACTTAAGTTTCAAACATTTGCAACATCAAACCCAACTTCAAAATCAAAACTAGCACTAGCACTAGCACCATCAACGAATCCTCCATCCAGCTCATCAACACTATCTATATTTTTCTCAACTCCTTCAAAGGATGGTTCTCCAAGATGAAGATTGTCATCTTCTTTTGCAAGATTGTGCTCAAGCAATCTTAAATTGCTATGAACAAACACAAGATCTGACAACTTTTTGGCCCCTAGTCGGTTTCTCTTATTAGTATGGATCAAATCATGTGTGCTCCAATTTCTTTCGCATGCAGAAGCACTGGCACATTGACTGTGGACACGCACGGCAAGCTTTTGTAACTCTGAAGTAGAAGAACCATACATCTGCCGCCATAAATGGGGATCCATGCTAGCAATGTCTTCTTGTGCTGCTTTAAACCACTTAGCTACTCTCCCCCAGTGTTGAGACCACTCGCGGGCACAATCTCATTTACTGACACTTTCTCTCACAAGGGCTCATCGGTGCATTGAATCTCACAGAGTGCATGCCTTAAGGGGTGCACTGGGAATGGGGTGGGATCGGCTTGTGGCACTTTGAGAGAGATATTCTCATACTATTCTATCACGCATACATCCCTTCATGCAGCCTTCATACCTCCTATGATGTCTCCTTGAAATCTTGAAACCTTGAAATATGGCTAAGTTTGAAAACCTGAAACCCTGGAATCTGAGTAACTCTGAAATATGATAGGATCCTCCAAAACCTAGAATTTGCATTATAGCTCCTAGCAGTCTGAAACCTCTCTCCAAACACCCTGAAAGTATATAAATAAAATATAACTTAAAGTATAAGAAACTAGATGTCCATAAATGTAAACTTATACTTAAATGTTTATTTTATTTGTATACTGTTGGGTCTGAACATGAAATTCGCCGAACAGGGTGAACTTAAGCGAATTTTTAGTGAAGGGCATCAACTTCGCCGAATTCCGAATTTTTAGGTAAAAATTCGGCGAACCTTGTGACTATGACACTAATATCACTTAATAATCAAGAACCACATAACATGGTGCTAGTGTAATAACATTGAAATGCCCAAGTAGTCGATAAACCTTGATCTCTCATCAATAAATCAATCATAGCTTCAGAACTACTCAAAAAAAGACCTTAGATAAAGCAGTATGAACCGTTGAATCGTGCCTATATCCAACAATATGTTGCATGACATCGTCCTATTCTTGTAGCCCTCCAAAATCCCCTAAGAACTAAGAACAAGTTTCCCCACAGCACTTATAAAGGACACGTACACTTAAAAATATCCAAAGGCATGAACAATGTCAACAATAAAAAGGTCCCCTTAAGGTAAATCCCTCATGATGAGACAAATGGTGAGGGCCCTGCATCTAATCGACCGCCTAAAATATAGGAAATCATCCAAAACTCAAAGAAATATCAGGGACAACTGAACAGAACCAACCTTCACCAATATATACTTCTCTAGCAATCAACCCTCGCCCATCGAGAAGTCTATAATGGACTCGCAAGTCATATGCATGTTGACTAAGTACAAAGGAGACATTACAAGTCCACCCTTCCCGGAATTGCTTGCCCACAAGCAATGCAATGTCAGATGTTCAAGTATCTTTGGCCCCTCCCAAGTAGCATCCTCTATAGGTATGTTCCTCCAATGGACCAAATAATCCGTAATAGTCATGTTCCTCAATCTCTTCTCCTATGTGTCAATAATGACATCTGGAATAAACACAAATTCCCCATCGTCATCTGGGGGCCAAATCAGCTAATGGCGCAATATGTTGTCCAAGCATCATTTTAAGGCAAGACACATGGAAAACATTGTGAATCCAACTACCTGTGGGCAACTCCAACTCATAGGCCACCTCTCCAATTCTCCTCAATACTTTGTAACTATGTATTAAAACCCGTGGCTAACTGCAACTAACCGAAAAAAATTGTGCAAATGGATAACCTTCATACTTACCAAAGGACAGGTCGATCCTTGGTAACCGTGGCTATCGGCAAGTAACTAACCATGGTTACTCATCGATAATTGTGGTTATCAGGGATCTACTTGGCCCTGACTGAGGTATATGGCAAACATATGGAAAGTGTAAAAAAAAGAGTCATTTGCATTTATTTACATCGGGATTTTCAGCTTTGGCTCAACTACTACTGTTATAAATTGCTTTGATTGAGGATTCATCGCCATTTGATCATTGTTGTAACCTTTAAGATGTTATAAACCACGGGTTTTACTTTTGATAGTCATGACTCACTTCTATGCTTCAAAATGCTTGTCATTTGAGGATTCATCATCGTTTGAGATCGAACTACTTCTTGCCATATTGGTGTTGCTGACAGCTGGAATAGGGATTGAGCTTTCAGGCTTTCGGCAGACCATAACATGCATTTGAGCTCGAACTACTTGCTACCATCTTGGCGTTGCTGTTAGCTGGTATAGGGCTCAAGCTTTTAGGGTTTCAAAAGACAATAACAGCCAACACGGTAACAACAAACTTTAACCTGTGGGATCATAGTAGGTTGCCATTGATCAGATTACATCAATGGTAGTTTGTTAAGGAAGTGATAATACATCAGTGATCAGCCAAATCTCTATTTCAGAAACAAAAATAGAACCCAAAGGTGAGTTGCCATCAGTTAACAATAAGTTGCATGAAACTTGCATTGATACCTTGCTTTTACCACTTCCATTTTGACCCTATGGCGGTTGACAAAGAAAAGCTACAGCATACATGAAAGACCCACAAACTTTGAAATTTGAAGTGCAGATTTTGAGAGGTAAGCCACAAGTGCATTCAGGGTTTACTTTTTTTTTTTTTTTTTAAATTCTAATTTTCTTCCTACTTCTTGGATTCTAGCTGCTACAACCTAAGGTTTTAATTTATTTATTTTAAATTTGTTTTATAGGGTTTCAAGTTTTCAACTTCAAAATAGCATCCGATTCCCGTAGGCCTAAGAACTCTGATGACCCAGCATAGAAACATTGCTATGACGGCCCAGAGAACAACTCTGTCATATGCAATTATTGTGGGTTTAAGATGAGTGTAGAGGTCAACTGCCTCAAATACCACATAGCATGAATTCCAAGGAATGATGTGTGGCTATGTGACAAAGCGCCACTTGAAGTTCAAAAAGAGATGGTTAATGTCCTAGTTGCATATGAGGAAAAAAAGTATTAAAGCACTTGCAGCTGTGATGAATAGGGGGCAGCAAGAGTTGATTCTGATGAGTTAGGAGCCTCTGGCTCTTTTGTTGCCCAAAGGGTAGTTTGGGGACAGAGCTCACCTAGTGCGGACAGTTCATGTTCACCTTCAAAGAAATTTTGTATTCCTCAAAATACCCCTGGAGCACAACTTTCACTCAAAGGTACAACTTGGAACTGGGGATTGCAAAATGAAGCAAAGGTAGTTGTGGCAAGCTTTTGGTACGACAACATTCCATTCAATGTGGTGAAAATTCCATACGGGAGAATTTGGTGGTTGCTTTGATTGTTGCTAGAAAGGGGTTCAAAGCCCCTACTCCTCATGACTTGAGAAGTCCAATGTTGGAAGACATCGTTAAAAATACAGAAGTTATTATAGATGAGCAAAAACGAATATGGCACAAGAAGGGTTGCAACATTTTGTTTGATAGATGGACAGATGGAAGGAACTGCACATTGATTAATTCTCTAATAGCTTCAAGTAGGCAAGAGGTGTTATTGAAGTCAAACAACCAACAGAGTGAAAAATGCAAACATTGTGTGATATGTTGGACAAGGTGGTTATGGAGTTGGGTGTGGAGAACGTCATCCATGTTGTGACCTACAATGCAACAACATATATAGCAGTAAGGAGACTTCTTGAGGAGAGACACCCTTCACTTTTTTGGAGCCCGAGCTCAACACAATGCATTGATCTCCTACTTGAGGACATAAGAAAGATGACATGGGTGAAAAATGTGCTCAAAAAGCCGAAAAATATCACAAAGTTACACCTACAATCATTCTTGAATGTTGAGCTTCATGAGACAGCACACCAACGAACATGAGCTTTTTTGACCGAGAGCCACACGATTCGTCACAAAGTTCATCACATTGTTGAGCATTGTAGACTTGCTATCATCTCTTAAGCAGGTATTTGTGAGCACATGGTGATTGGAGTCTCCCTAGAGTAGAAAGGCCAAAGGAGAAAGGGTCGTGAAGATCATTTCAACGATGTGTTTGCAAATACCACAGATGAGGTCATCAAGGTAACTTTAGACTCAACTATTTTTTATTTATCATTTATTTTTTCATAATTTTTTTTGGCTCAAATTTCTTTAAGATTTAAATTTAAAATTATGTGTTATTTCTTTTTAGGTGTCAAAGCCTCTAGTTAGAGTTCTACAGTTGTTAAATGGAGAAAAAAATCCAATGGGGTATTTGTGTGAGGCCATGGACAGGGCCAAGGAAGCCATAGCAAATTATTATAAGCAAAATTTAAAAAAATATGAACCCATTTGGCATCTAATTGATCATAGATGGAACAAACAACTTCGACAACATATACATGCAAAAATCTACAACTTG
Organism: Torreya grandis; assembly: GCA_037957365.1. NCBI lineage: Eukaryota > Viridiplantae > Streptophyta > Pinopsida > Cupressales > Taxaceae > Torreya > Torreya grandis. The sequence goes on from JARHVA010000085.1 coordinate 5,861,927, forward strand.
AATCATAAGTTTTTCTTCACATATTCATTTAAGGCCAATGAAGAGGTCATGGATGGCTTAAACACATGCATAGAGAGAATGGTCACTGGCGAAGCCACTAGAGACATAATTGTTGATAAACTGCAAATTTACAAAACTACAAAGGTAAGGCTTTTTTCTTCACCTCTATGCATTCAATGGAGAACGACCCATCAACCAGGAAAAAAAATCAAATTGAGTCTTTTGATTGGAGTGTCATCATTGTCGTTATTTCTTTATAAATGCATAGCTAGTTGACTTACAAAATTATAAATGTCCTAATTGTATATTTTGTGGTGGGACAATAATGGTGAAAAAACATCAAATCTTCAAAAATTAGTCATGTAGTGTTTCTCAATGCAAATGAAATTGGAGCATGTTTGAGGCCATTCACACAAAGAAACACAACAAGCTGACAACACATCTCAATGATTTTATCTTTATGCGATGCAATCTTTATTTTCATGAGAGACAAGTGGAAGGGCAAGATAGTCACCAAGCAATTGACTTGGATGATTTTGATCCATACGTAAACTACATCGTTGAGTTTGAATATGTGCAACAAGAGCCCATGTTTATTGAGAAGGTCGCAAATTTGTAGGGGGAAGTAGAAGAAGCCATAATGGCAGGGGAAGCAGAGGCATTGGAATGGATTGGTGAAGATCTGGACGATGTGTTTGTGGATAATGTTCCAGAGGAGGAATCTTTATCTTCAACTTCTAGAGCACAACAAAGGATGAGTTGAAAATGTATTAATGGCTAGTCTTTAAGCATTGTGCTTGTCCTTTTGTTTAAATTTAAGCATTGTGTTGACCAATTGTGGTCCTGCAGGCCAAAATTAGGCACACCTCTTTCCTTGCAAGGGTCTTTCAATCCACGTTCTGGGAAGTTCATCCCGCAGCTGCCTTGTGTAGTTTTCTCTCTGTCAGGCCTTTTTCCATGAAAAAAACAAGTGTTTTCTTCTTTTGGTTGCCAAGTGCTTTGGGTTTAGCAAGCAAGAGTCGGCATAGAACTCATTTTGATCTCGAATGCTTAACTGGGCAAGTAAGTTACTTCGGAGGGTTTTTTATTGACAAAACAGACCAAGTTCAAAGGGCCAAGGGTCATTCAAAAAAAGTCTGAAGGGTAGGTGCCCTAGCGGAGGGCACTTAGGTGTCAAGCAAGACCTTTTCAAATCTTCCGAAAAACAACTTAAAGGCCAAGAAGCCCTTGTGGGAGGCAGGCAATCAGCAAAATGGACCTTTGCAAAAGTTCAAAGGGTAACTTTGGGTTCGAGGTGTCCTTGCGGAGGGTAGATGGTCGAAGCAAAGGGGCAAGGTAGAAAGGCCGAAAAGGACTTGCCCTTCGGAAAGGTTGATAGGCCAAAGGAGAATTCCTTCCGACTTTTTGTCCGAAGGAAATCCAAAGAGGAAAACCCAAAGAGTGAATTCTTTCGAACAAAATGTCCGAAGGAATTCCTTAGGACATTTTGTTTGAGGAAATTCGACAATTGAAGAAAGTCCGAAAGAATTCGGAAGACAAAGTCCGAAGAGTAGGTGCCCTTGCGGAAGGCACTTAGGTGGCAAACAAGACCTTTTCATTTTTTTCGAAGGGTCACTTTCCATTCGAAAAAGCTCGTTTGCAAAAAAGCCAAAGGAATTGTCAAAAGGAGCGACAGGCCTGCGAACTTCAATTTCAAGGTGATAAGCTAGCCGTTGGAATTCAAATGTAGGTGACAGGTTCGCGAACGTCAAATTTAAGGTGGTGAGCTAGCCGTTGGGAAGGAATCAAAGAGCAATTCTTTCGGACAAAATATCTAAAAGAATTCCTTTAGACATTTTGTCCGAAGGAACTCATAAGCGGAAGCCCAAAATCTCGTCAAAGGAACTCAAAAGTGACAAGCCCAAAGGAAGAATTCCTTCGGACATTTTGTCCGAAGAAATTCAAAATCCCGAGAACCCGAGGAATGACTCAACGACCTACCAAAGAAAAGAGCCCGGGGAAAAATTCGTAAGCCCGAGAGCCCGAATTGCCAGGAAAAAGGCAAAAAATAGCAAGAGAAAACAGAGCGGGAAACCTAGAACGCGGCCACGCGCATATAAGACAAAAGTTCAAAACGCTCCAAGTGGCATAGCAAGTCAAGTGCAAGGATGACCCAAACCAGGACAGGGGGCATAAGAGTCGTCAACAGGAGTAATAAATGCCTTTAGGTGAAATAGTCTCCACCAAAAAACCATTAAAAGGGTCGGTTGCAACATTGAAGGGAGCAGCCCGTGTTTTCTTGTTTTGACATTAGTGAGCAGTCAGTTGTGCGAAGCATTCAAGAAAGCATGGCCTAGTCAACATAACAGGGGATGGCCTTGTCGGTTGCTAGGAGAAGTAGCCCATACTCCTGCAAGCCTAGACAAGGGGGGTGGCGACTCAAGTACCTACAGCATGGCTTTCTCATAAGCATTTAAGAAGAAACGACAACAGCATGGGCAGATTCTTCACTGCAAGAGTGTTTAATACAGCATGGGTCTCATTCCCTTGACTAGTTAATGATATTTTTCTAAGTTCTCTATATATTGTAACTTCTCATTTTTGAAAAAGATCTCTCAGCATTGTATGGTGAAGCCCTGAAAAATTTACCTTGAATCGAAAGAAGTGTTTTACCTCTATTTGAGCTTGCACTTTTGCATATGCCTATGGTCTTGTCTTATGTTCAGTCATTTCCTCTAATGCTTTCATAAGTTTATACCAGCATATCTAGTGTATTGTGAATTCTTTTCATAAGTTTATACAAGAAGTGTCCAGATTGAAGTATAGGCGCAAGTGAGCAACTGTCCAACAGTGTGTCTTTTGAGCACCTCTAGTAGTTTCTTCCTCCTCATACCTCCATAAAACCCCCTGTTGAAGCATTGATGCAGTCATTTGCTCATTCGAATGAAGTGTTTGTTTGCTTCTTTTGATGTAAAGTGAAGGTGAAAGCTCAGTAGACCCATCAGTTTTGGTGTATCACCACTTTAGTTAGGTTATGTTTTTCTTATAGTATCTCTCTTTTCTCCCCCATTGTTAGCAATAAAAAATTCAAGGCCTTAAGGTGCATCAAGGGGAGCTAGCCCCTAATCTAGAGATTCATTCCTCAAATTTTCCACCCACAGCAAGAGGAATGTCTCCATTGTGCTGCGTGGAAGAAGGGAGCTGAGTATCCTTTCAGAGGGTACAATCCACAGCATCAACAATTTTTGGCATGCCTAGTGGGACACTTATTTTGTCCTCTAAGTTTCAAGATTGGTGCTGGACCTGTGACTGTAACATCCAAAAGGAGCTATAATCCAGCTTCTGGCGACTCCATTTCAAGAACTCAGTCTCTAGTTAATGATCAGTCTGGCATCCCATGCCTAAGATCACCACAAGATCTTCAAAGGGTGTCCCTTTCAAATTTGTTGAGTTGCCTCTGAACTCAGCAAAGAGGCTAAGGTTTGCAACTACTCATCCTTACGTAGCAAGCCACTTTCCCAGACCAACCATAAAATACACCTACTCAAGGAGACCCCAGTTGAATCCTTTCACAGCGATGGCTTTCCCTTTTGTGGCCTTCAATGGTCAGAGTCCCTTGAACCTTTTGCAGTATGACCCAATTCCAGGGGCAGCTCTCAAAAGTGTTCCTCCCTTTAGTGGAGAGGGCCCAATCACTGCTATTGAGCATATCAGAAACATAGCCAACCTCTGTGCAATGTTCATAATATCACTGAGGAAAATGTAACCATCAGATTGTTGGCCTTGTCCTTCAAAGGAAAAGTTTTGGACTGGTATGGGACCTTGCCTATGAACTCAGTTGGCTCATGGAATGAGTTAGAGACCCTCTTGACAAATAGGTTTGGAGAAAAAAGTGACAATTTGTCTCTAGCTGAGCAATTGACCACCATGAAGAGAGCCCCACATGAATTTATGCAAGATTTCAACACTAAGTTCCAAAATCCTAATTCTTGTGAGGCCAACCCCAAGCTATGCTTTCTTTTACTACTTGAAGGCCCTGAATAATGACATTGTTGTCATGATACAGTCCATGGGTGGACATATTCTACCCGCTGCTTATGAAACAGCCATAGCTGCTGAGAATTCCCCAGTTTAAGCAGGAAAGATGGCTCCTAGACCTCATATGCCACTCTTCCCTGATTTGCAGCCCTTAGCTCACCCTGTGGCGCCCATTCTAGCTCCTTTGCCTAGTGTAGAGAGGGAAATTGCTACCCCTACAAATGATCTCTATGAAGTTAAGAAATTGTTGCAGAGTGTTACCAATGAGCTAGTTGCCCTCAAGAGGCAGCAAGCTCAGAGTTATAGGCCAAATCAAAGCTACCAGCAGTTCGGGCAGACAAATAGGCCTCCCTTTCAAAATTATAATCAAGGGCAGGGTCAGATTACGCAAGTCAAGGCTTATCACAGCTATAATCCTAATGCCCCTTCATCTTCCAAAGCTCTTGTCCCCACTCAAAATAATTTGGTGCAGGAGCAGCCTAATCATCCACCCTTGGGGCATGGTCAAGAACAGGTTGTTTATGCCAATGAGCTACCAAATCAAAGTATGACCACACAAGGTGATTAGGCAGCCCAATTCTCAAGTTTTGAGGTGTCAACACAACCTGGAATGGACAGCAGACAGGCTCAATCTGATTCCACTCTTTTGAACCACCTGGAAGGGGAGTTCTACATAGTCAACTATGTGGGGAGCACAAATAATCAGGATGATTGTGTTGCAACCAACACTAGGTCCAAAAAAAGAGCTATGGATGAAGCTCAAGCAGCTACTCAAGCACCTGCAGCATCTTTTTCATCACAAGCAACTCAGAAGTTTCCCAATTACAGACTGCCAGTGGCAGCGTCAACTCCTCATGTTGCATCACAAGTTACAAATGTCCCCAAAGAGACCTCCAAGGGGGGCAATCCTTCAATCAATGTAGTGGACCAAATGAAGAAGTTACCCCTGAACATCTCATTGTGGGATTCCTTAGCACTACCAGGGCAAAAAGATATACTCCAAAAGGAATTGCACAGGCTAAGTGAGCGAGCTGTCCCAGCAAAAAATGATAATTTGTTGATAGTGAATAGGGCTCCTCCCATGGGAGGTCAAGCAAAGAAGGATGAAAAGGTTCCTCCTTTTTATCTATCCTTGATTATTGGTGATTTCTTGGTCCACAATTGCATTATTGATAGTGGAGCAAGCACCTCAGTTATGCCCAAATGCATAGCTGATAAGCTAGGACTCAAATATGAGCAAATGACCAAAAGAGTTCTGCAATTGGATGGATCACCAACCAAGACCTTGGGAGTGGTAAGAGGCTTGAATCTAACTCTCCATGCCTGTCCAACCTTCTCAATTCTCCATGACGTGGTAGTGGCAGATGTTCCCCCTTATTTCGCTCTTTGCTTATCCAGGGATTTCACATCCAAGATAGGTGGGTACTTCGCAGCAAATTGGTCTTACATGGTTTTTAGGACAAAGTATGGAACTAAGGTGAAGATTGAGTCGGAACCCATCCACAAAGATCACCTAGAGCCATACTCGCCCAAAGCAGTGAATGTCAGCTACACCATCATTGATGAAGAAAAACTCCAAGTAGACCAATCTCCATCATCTTCCCTTGTAGGAGTTGTTGACCTGCTCGTAAATGAATGGGAAAATGACAATTTTGACTTGCTCCTAGTTTACTACAGGCATGAGAAAGATGCTTTCATGCCAAATTTGATGAAGGCAAACTAAAAGGACTGTGGTTTGTGGCAGCTTTTCTTTGACGGAACTAAAAGTATGTTGGGAGCTGGTGGTGGAGCAATGCTGGTTTCACCTTCAAAAAAGAAATATTTTTCAACTTTCAAATTCCATTTCTCCCGCACTTGTAACGTCACTGAGTATGAAGCCCTTGTTCATGGTCTAGAGTAGGTAAGGAAAAGAGAAATCAAAGAATTGCAAGTGTTTGGAGACAGCGAGTTGATTGTGAAACAAGTGAAAGGTCAGAATTTGACCAAGAACTCCCTACTCAAGTTTTACAAGCACAGGGTGTGGGACCTAATGAAGAGCTTCACTACTTTCAACATCACTTCCATCCCAAGAGAGGAGAACAAGCATGCAGACAGATTAGCAACAGTTTATGCTCAGTTTGATATTCCAAAAGAGGTGAGACAAAACAAGAATCAACACCATTTGAAGGTGATAGTGAGGCCCTCCATCCCAGACAATGTCACCAATTGGCAAGTGTTCGAAAGTGACCAACAAATAGCACTTTTCTTGCAAAAGGAAGCTGAATTCGCTTTTAAAAATCAGTCCAAGCTGCAGCAGCAATATGATGGGCAGATTGTTCAGCTAAAGACCAACAGACTTCCCAAAAGTTTGGTAACTCTAGAGAGCATCTTCAATGAGGATGACCAACTCAAGGCCAAAGCAAGCATGTCAACCAAGAAAGAAAATTATGAAAAGGTAGAGATCTTCAAGGATACACTGCTTGCACATGGTAAGGTATATACCAATGAAGAAAAGCATGCTTTCATTATGTTATGCCAAGAGTTTGCCGATGTCTTTGCTTGGGAGTATGGCGATTTGAAGGGGTTTGACCCAAGCCTAGTCCAACACACCATTGAGCTGGAAGAAGGTGCCAAACCCATCAAGCAAAAACAAAGGCCAATCAATCCAAAGATTAAGCCTTTCATGAGGAAGGAACTCACCAAGCTGATTGAGTCCAGGATCATCTTTCCTATCAAACACTCTTCTTGGCTGGCCAATTTGGTCCCCGTTAGGAAGAAGAATGGGGAGATCAAATTGTGTGTAGATTTCAGAAACCTGAACAAAGTCTCATTAAGAGATCACTATCCCCTCCCAAGTATGGAGCAGATTCTCCAGATGGTGACAGGGAGTGAAAGATTCTCCCTCCTGGATGGCTACTTCGGATACAATCAAATTCTGGTGCAAGATTGCGACCAGTACAAGACAGCCTTCACCACCAAGTGGGGAACTTTCGCCTACAAGAAGATGTCATTCGGACTATCAAATGCTAGAGCTACCTTCCAACGAGCTATGGATATGGCTTTCCAAGGTTTGATAAATCACATTGTGCTGGTTTATCTTGATGATGTGACAGTCTTCTCCAAGGAAGCAAATCGACATCTGAAACACCTGAGGCAAATCTTCGAGAGGTGTAAAGAGTTCGGCATCTCTCTCAACCCAAAGAAATGTGTGTTTGTTGTCCACGAAGGCAAACTTTTGGGCCATATCGTTTCAAAAAGGGGCTTGACCATTGATCCGGAAAGAGTCCATGCCATCTTAGCATTGTCCTTGCCTAAACACAAGAAGGGACTGCAAAGCTTCTTTGGCAAAATAAACTTTATTTGGAGATTCATCCCTAATTTTGTTGAACTGGTCAAGCCACTAAACTCCATGTTGAAGAAGGAAGAGACGTTCACATGGATAGCAAAGAGAAGAGAAAGCTTCGAAGGCATTAAACAAGTTGTCGCCCAAGCTCCTACCCTGACAAGTCCAGACTTCTCCAAGGACTTCAATTTATACACCTTTGGAAATGAAGAGGTAATTTCGGCTATGCTCACTCAAGCAAATAGTGAGAATTTAGAACAACCTCTCGTTTTTTTTAGTCAAGGCTTATAAGGCTACAAGGTTAGATACACGTATGTTGAGAAGCAAGCGCTTGCAGTGATACGAAGCCTAAAAAAATTCAAACATATGTTGTCTAACAGCAAGATTCACATCATGGTGCCACATCCTAGTGTAAAGGACTTCTTGCTGAGCCGAGACTTGAATGAGAAAAGGGCAAGGTGGATCATCAAAGTAATGGAGTATGATGTAGAGATCAAGACCACCAAGCTAGTAAGGGGAAGAGCGTTGTGTGAACACCTCGCTACATACTATAAAGAGCCGAAGGAGGACGTTTGGGTACTCCATGATGAAGCTGCAGCAAAAATACCTACAATCATGAAGAGCTAGGCACAAGACATGGTTTATTTCCTCCAAACTAGTGAGTGTCCACAAAGTCGTGATAGAACCAGGAGAAGGTATTTCAAGTTCCAATCTCTTATGTCCTGGTTGATGGAGTATTGTTCAGAAAAGACCTTTCAGAGGTACTCTTGAGATGCATTGACTCAGACCAAGGTGATAGGGTATTGTCTGAGTTCCATGATGGACTAGCTAGTGGCCACTTTGCTCCCAAGGCCACAGCTGCAAGGATTATGAGGGTTGGCTACTTTTGGCCCACTTTGTTCAAAGACACTCATGCTTGGGTGAGGAAATGTCAAAAATGCGCTTTCTTTGATGGGAAGCAATGGCTAGTTGCAATGCCTCTACACCCTATTCAAGTGAAACAGTCGTTCATGCAATGGGATTTGGACTTCATAGGGATGATCAACCCTCCTAGTGCTGGCCACAAGTGGGTCTTGACTGATACATATTATTTCACAAGATGGGTAGAAGCCGTCGCTTTGAAGGAAGCCAATGAAAGCGTAGTCCTAGACTTCTATGAAGGCATAGTGACGAGATTTGGGGTCCCATCCACAATCATTTCAGACAATGCATTGGCTTTCTTGGGAGCAAAGACAAGTGAGTGGACATCAAGATGTGGCATCTATCTCAGCGCTTCTTCCAACTACTACCCACAAGGGAATGGGCTGGCTGAGTCCACAAATAAGAACCTAATTAGAATCATTAAAAAGACAATGGAGGAAAATCAAAGGACTAGGCATACCAAGTTGAAGACAGCTCTCTGGACAGACAGGATCACTCCAAAAAAGGTGGTTGGGAATTCACCATAGACACTTGTGTATGGAAGGGAAACTAGACTTCCTATTTCACTTGAGTTACCAGCCTTGGATCTTGCCCATCAGCTGCAATTGGTGGAGAGCAACAGCCTGGAGGTCAGGTATCATGAACTAATGGAGCTTCAAGAGGCAAGAGACCGAGCCATGGATGCACTAACCAGCGGCCAACAGCAAACAAAGAAGCATTTTGACAAGAGATCTACATCAAAAAGCTTCTCAAAAGGTGACAATGTCTTAAAGTGGGATGAGGACCGAGCCAAACCTGGAAGGCACACGAATTTTGATGCCTTGTGGAGTGGTCCACATGTCATCACCCAATGCAAGCAATATAATGCTTTCCAACTCTCCAAGTTGGATGGTGAAGAACTACATATCCCAGTCCATGGGATATAGCTTCAACATTGTCACTAGTTTTCTCTTGTCATGTAATCGTTTCCCTGTCTTTTCCTCGTTTTCCCTAAAGTGCTTTTATGGATGTCTGTAGTTTTTTAGCTTTGTGTGTTTTCTTTATTGTTTGGGGTAAAATATTTATTGGTTCTTAGGTCTTTTACAAGGTTGTTGCCAGCGTTTCAAGCTGCATCCTGACTCCATGCCCAATGGACCTTTAAGCCACCAATCTTCTCAAGCATAGCAGGCATGCTTCCCCTCTGAATCGTCAAATGTGTTGACCAATTGTGGTCCTGTAGGCCAAAATTGGGCACCCTTCTTTCCTTGCAAGGATCTTTCGATCCAAGTTCTGGCAAGTTCATCCCGCAGTTGCCTTATGTAGTTTTCTCTCTGTCAGGCCTTTTTCCATGAAAAAACCAAGTGTTTTCTTCTTTTGGTTGCCAAGTGCTTTGGGTCTAGCAAGCAAGAGTTGGCTTGGAACTCATTTTGATCTCGAATGCTTAATAGGGCAAGTAAGTTACTTCGGAGGGTTTTTTATCGACAAAACGGACCAAGTTCAAAGGGCCAAGGGTCGTTTACAAAAATTCCAAAGGGTAGGTGCCCTTGCGGAGGGCACGTAGGTGCCAAGCAAGACCTTTTCAATTCTTCCGAAAAACGACTTAGAGGCCAAGAAGCCCTTGTGGGAGGCAGGCAATCAACAAAATGGACCTTTGCAAAAGCTCGAAGGGTAACTTTGGGCTCGAGGTGTCCTTGCGGAGGGCAGATGGTCAAAGCGAAGGGGCAAGGCAAAAAACCCGAAAAGAACTTGCCCTTTGAAAAGGTTGATAGGCCAAAGGAGAATTCCTTCGGACTTTTTGTCCGAAGGAAATCCAAAGAGGAAAACCCAAAGTGAATTCTTTCAAACAAAATGTCCAAAGGAATTCCTTCGAACATTTTGTCTGAGGAAAATCGACAGTTGAAGAAAGTCCGAAAGAATTCGGAAGACAGAAAGTCCGAAAGAATTCGAAAGACAGAAAGTCCGAAGGGTAGGTGCCTTTGGGGAGGGCACTTAAGCAGCGAACAGGGCCTTTTCATTTTTTTCAAAGGGTCACTTTCCATTCGGAAAAGCTTGTTTGCAAAAAAGCTGAAGGAATTGTCAAAAGGAGTGACAGGTCCGCGAAAGTCAATTTCAAGGTGATAAGCTAGCCGTTGGAATTCAAATGTAGGTGACAACGTCGCGAACGTCAAATTTAAGTTGGTGAGCTAGTCGTTGGGAAGTAGTCAAAGAACAATTCTTTCAGACAAAATGTCCCAAGGAACTCATAAGCGGAAACCCGAAGGCTCGTCAAAGGAAGGAACTCAAAAGTGACAAGCCCAAAGGAAGAATTCCTCTCGACAAAATGTTCGAAGCAATTCCTTCGGACATTTTGTTCGAAGAAATTCAAAAGCCTGAGAACCCGAGGAACGACTCAACGACCCGCCAAAGAAAGGAGCCCGAGTAAAAATTCGTAAGCCCGAGAGCTCAAATTGCCAAGAAAAGGGCAAAAAATAGCAAGGAAAGAGAAAACAGAGCGGGAAACCCAGAACATGGCCACGCGCAAATAAGACAAAAGCTCAAAACGCTCCAGGTGGTGTAGCAAGTCAAGCACAGGGACGAACCAGTCACAAGAGTGGTCAGCGGGAGAAATAAATGCCTTTAGGTGAAATAGTCTCCACCAAAAAGCCATTCAAAGGGTTGGTTGCAAACATTGAAGGGAGCAGCCCGTGTTTTCTTGTTTTGACATTAATGAGCAGTCAGTTGCACGAAGCATTCAAGAAAGCATGGCCCAGTCAACATAACAGGGGATGGCCTTGTCGGTTGCTAGGAGAAGTAGCCCATACTCCTACAAGCCTAGAAAGGGGGGGCGACGACTCAAGTACCTACAGCATGGCTTTCTCATAAGCATTTAAGAAGAAACGACAACAGCATGGGCAGATTCTTCGTTGCAGGGGTGTTTAATACAGCATGGGTCTCATTCCCTTGACAAGTCAATGATCTTTTTCTAAGTTCTCTATATATGGTAACTTCTCATTTTTGAAAAGGATCTCTCAACGTTGTATGGCGAAGCCCTGAAGAATTTACCTTGAATCAAAAGAAGTGTTTTCCCTCCATTTGAGCTTGCACTTTTGCATATGCCTATGGTCTTGTCTTATGTTCAGTGATTTCCTCTAATGCTTTTATAAGTTTATACCAGCATATCTAGTGTATTGTGAATTCTTTTCTGCAGGTCAACAAGAAGTGTCCAGATTGAAGTATAGGCGCAGGTGAGCAACTGTCCAACAGTGTGTCTTGAGAGCACATCTGGTAGTTTCTTCTTTCTTATACCTCCATAGAACACCCTGTTGAAGCATTGATGCAGTCAATTTCTCATTCGAATGAAGTGTTTGTTTGCTTCTTTTGGTGTAAAGTGTAGGTGAAAGCTGAGTAGACCCATCAGTTTTGGTGCATCACCACTTTAGTTAGGTTCTGTTTTTCTTATAGTATCTCTCTCTTCCCCCCCCCATTGTTAGCAGTAAAAAATTCAAGGCCTTAAGGTGCATCAAGGGGAGCTAGCCCCTAATCTAGAGATTTATTCCTCAAATTTGCCACCCACAGCAAGAGGAATGTCTCCATTGTGCCGCATGGAGGAAGGGAGCTGAGTATCCTTTCAAAGGGTGCAATCCACAGCGTTAACACATTGTACTATTATTTGCTCTAAAACATACTTATGACTTTGAGTTGTGTTCTCTACATTTATTTCAATTTTTATGTTTTTTAGTTTATTTTATGAATTTATATTTTTTTAAAGTACACTAAAGTTTTCGAGTAGTTGCCAAGTCCTGAGTACGGGTCAAAATTTTGGGTTGAGGAATAATTACCGAGTACAAGTTTTGAAACTATGTTTTGTATAGTCCTTAGAATCAAGGTTTGACGTTTTCAGCCCCACTTCATTTCATGGAAGTTTGCCTACAAGGTTGTAGGCGTAGGAAAACCATATCTCCAACCTCAAATGATCTCTCCGTACATGCCAATCTGCATAAAAAAATTGCTGATTTTGTACTTGTTGCATATGGTCTCTAAGTAACCTCAGAATGTCTTTGCTATGCTCCACAAAGTCACCAACTCCCTGTACACGGTTATAAGTGAACACCAAATGGGTGAAGGTATGTGCATCAGATCCATATAGTGCCTTAAATGGTGTCATTCCAATGGACATTTGGTAAGTGGTATTATAACAATGCTCTCGAAGGTGCAACCACTTAATCCACGCTACCTACTGATCTATGACATAGTTCCTTAAGTACAGTTCAGTCCACTTATTTATTATCTCCATTTGCACATCCATCTGGGGATGATCATTAGTGCTAGGAGTGAGTTTGATGCTAGTTTAAAAAAATAACTCTTGCCAAAAGAAGTTGAGGGATATTTTGTCGATCATTAACAATGGTCTTGGACATGCCATGTGGCCGGAATACCTCTCTGAAAAACAGGGCAGCCACCTGTAGTGCTTTGAACTCAGTGGGGATAGCAAATAAATGGGCATACTTAATTTACTAATCTGCTACGTCAAAAAATGTAGTCCTTACCATTCACTTTAGGAAATCTTGTGATAAAATCCATGGATATACATTCCCATTTGGTCCTAAGATGGGCAAGGGTTGTAATAATCCTACTGAGAACATGTGCTCTACTTTATTCTGTTGGCAAATAATGCATTCCCTAACATGCCTAAGAACATCCTCCTTGAGGCCCTTCTAGGAAAACCTCTCTTAACTACCTATAAGTTTTGTGAAACCCTAAGTGACCAGTTAGGGGTGTATCATGCAAATTCCTCATAATTTTTTCCTTCATTTTGGACAAGGAATATTCTATTCTTATACAATATAAGGTAATCTGCCACAACATGCCTATCATCCTTCACATTCCCATCCAATACACTAGTAGCAAAGGCATTCTTGGTATATTCTACCATGATAAAAGCCTTGCAATCAGCAACAGTAGAAGAAATGGCGTAGAAAGTAGACATGGAAAAAAGCATCAACAACCACATTCTTCTTGCCCATTACATAATGTCAAAGTTATAAGTTTGAAGCTTATCTACTTGCCCACTTTTGTTGCCAATCATTTCAATCACATTGGCCAAGGAAGAATTTCAAACCGTTGTGGTTTGTTATCACCACAAATCTGCAAGAAACTAAGTATTGTTTAAACTTAGCCAAAGCATGCTTAATGGCAAACATTTCCTTGTTATAAATATAGAATGTCGTCTTCGTAGCTTTTAACATTTTGTTCTTAAATGCTATGGGCTGACCCTTTTGCATCAGCACAACTTCTATCCTCACCCCTGAAGCATCACACTATACAACAAATGGTAGTGATAAATCTGGAATGGCAAGCATAGGGCATGAACACGTCACTTGCTTGAGCTTCTCAAAATCTCTTTGAGATGCATCACTCCATATGAAGGCTCCTTTCTTCCTCATTTCAGTCAAAGGTGCTGCCAACTATGAGAATCCCCTCATAAATCTCAAATGGTAACTATACAGGCCTAAGAAGCCTCTCAAATGGGTCAATGTAGTAGGGGCTAGCCAATCCTGAATACCCTAGATCTTCTTCTAACCCACCTGAATGCCTTGAGCACTAATGATGTGGCCCAAATACAGGATATTTGTAACTCCAAATTCACACTTAGGTTCTTTTGCAAAGAATCCCTGCTGCTGCAGTATCATGAGGCTTGTATCCAAGTGTCTCTAGTGGTTCTCCCAAGTTTTAATACAAATCAAGGTGTCATCAAAGAATACCAACACAAATTTCCTCAACTGAGCATTGAAAAACTAGTTCATGGTTGATAGGAAAGTGGGTTGCATTTGTTGCCCTGAATGGCATGACCATGAACTCCTAGTGTTTATAATGACACATGAAGGTTGTCTTGTGCACGTCCTCCTCGCGTACACAGATATGGTGATAAGTGGACTTCAAGCCAATTTTCGAAAAATAGACAACTCCATGCAACTCATCAAAAAAATCATCAATCTTGGGAATGGGATACTTGTTCTTGTTTGTTTACTTGTTCAAAGCCCAAAATCTATGCACATCCTCATCGTACCATCCTTCTTTACAAGCACTATTGATGAAGCAATGAACTTAAACTGGGTGAAGTCCTTTTATAGCCTTCTCTATTTCCTCTTTATATATTTGTGGATGGTAGTAGGGGGTGAGCATGAGGAGCTTAGAGCCCAGCTCCAACTCTATGATGAACTAGAATCCCCTATCTGGTGGAAAACCTATATGCATATATGCTTTTCCAAGATAGTTTGAATGTCAACATAATAAGTGCATTGCCCATCTGAAAGAAAAGTAGCCATACCTTTCCTCACAAAGCAACTAGCTGCCCATAAAGCTTGTTCCTTACAAATGATCCTCTTCATTCTCTTGGCTATAAGCATCTGATGTGAGTCATCATGTGTGACCTTAAGTACCACATCTCTCCTCTGTGACTTGAACTTCAACTCCATGGACTGATAATTTTGAGAAATTTTCTCAGAGGAATTCAACTATTGTATACCTAGAACCATGTGTGCTTCGCCCAACGCAACTGTTAGTGTATGCTTTTTCCCACTATGTGGTTTTACCTACACAGTGTAATTAGCTTGCTTAGGTTAATAATAGGTCATTAGAAAATGTGCACTTTAAGTCATTTTCTAATTGTGAGTTTAGTTAATTACCTTTTTGAGTGACCTAATTCTTCACTATTTAATGTACCTTTCTATGTATTTCACTACTTCATACAGGTTCAACTTCGTGCATTCATAACTATCTAGACAAATCCAAGATTGTGGTAGCCAAATGTCATTGTCCCTGTTGTGAGATCTAGCATTCCAGCTTGCTCAAAAAATTTCATTGATTTTGGTTTTTTAGGATTTAGTGGGGTTTCTAAAAAATCCGTGCAAATCTACATATCCAGAGTCTCAAAGTGAAAAACATATACTGTCATTTAATTTGGAAGGTAGAAAAACCCTACGAATGACTGTAAACACGACCTAGTTCCATGACAGTCAATTTTTGACAATTTTGAAGGATTTCATGCCAGTTTTTGAATTCTGCAAAAATCTCTACATGCGATGACTTCGAGGAAAAACCATTTATGGCTTTTTTTTTTGGGTTTGTCAAAAAACCAAATGCGTCTTTGTTGGTTTTTGGAGAAACAACACAAAATCTACAATTTTGATAGTTTTCTAGTCTCCGTAGGGTTTCTAACCCTTGCAAGAAATTTTGGTGATTTGCAACAACCAACGGATTTTTTCCCCTGCTAAGCACACGACGGGATCCAAACACCTTGCTTGCACACACCGACAAACCCAACACCCCTATCTTCACACTTGTCGAAACCCACCCCTGCTTGCACGCCCATCGAAACTCAACACCACAGTTTGCACGCTTGTCAAAACCCATGACCCCTACTTACATGCCTTTCAAAACCCGCAACCCCTACTTGCATGCTCTTCAAAACTCATGACCCCTACTTGCACGCCTATGCAAGCAACCTAGGTGGACTCCAACCCCTGCAATGCACTGTGCGGACTCCGACCACCCTCTTTTCACCCTGTGACAGCCAAGAGGATGTCAAATTTAATTTAATATAAAGTGACACTATTCATTTCAAAAGTGAAGCCATTTTTTAGGTGACATCACTCCCACATCAATCAAATCAATCAAGGGAGCGCTTTCATCCTAACCTTTAGCCCCCAGTCACATGGTAATTTAAACCCTTGGTCACAACCAACCCAAGGGGGCTTAACTTTTCCTCACAAAAAGTTGGCCAAACTTTTGCACACCCAAAAATATTTGCAAAGTGAAGATCATTATTTTTTGCAAGCAAGAAACATTCAAACTTCCATAACTTTCAGCTAACATCTTTTCAGGGACCCTTTTTTTATAGTGCGAATTTTTTCAAGCTCTACACATTGGTGATATTCTCATGTCTTGTAAAATTGAACCTCTACAGATTCAAGGGGGTTGCACATAAGTGTTTCAAACACACAATTAAGCACATACTTCCTTTTTGCACCATGGATCAAAGTCAAGTTCCGCTTCTTACACCATTCAACTATCACGAGTGGAAAGTTAGTGCATATCCTCTTGAGGAGCAAAGGCTTACACCGAATCACGATGCGTACAGAAAAAGAATCAACACTTGATGTAAATAAGGCAAAGCAGTTTAACAAAAGTGACGAAGCCTATGGTATACTGTCTCCTGACCTGCTATTTCATATCGAATCTGTAGCTACTCCTAATGAAGTCTAGACCACATTGAAAAAGCTCTTCAAGAAACAGGACATGAGGAGTCATGAATTGGAGACTGAGTTCATCAATTTGAGCCTAGGCAACTTTGACACTATACAGGGCTTCTTCACAAAGTTCAAATCACTAAGGTTGTAATTGAAGCTGTACGACATTTACAAAAAAAATGATCAATTGATTCTTTCCATTATTGCCAAGTTGGGATCTAATTATTTTGTCTTCGTGTCAACCTTCCACGCCGCCAAGCGTGCCCTTGGAGATACATGGACCATGTCATCCTTGGATGACTTTGTTGTTGACTTGACTTGGAAGCAAGACAAGCGTATTCAAATGGGTACATTGAAGTCATCTAAATCACATGTCTTAATTGTAAGTCACGACAAACAAAGGGCTTATGGCAACAAAGAGAAGAAACAAAACAAGCACCCAAAGCAAAGAAAAGGTCAAAAATCTAATGCTAACTCAAAAGCATCAAAAGAGTCCTCTTCAGACAGGAAACCTAAGAAAGAGCGACTCACATGTGCCTACTGCAAGAAATCTGGGCATGGTGAATCCAAATGCATGAAGAAGCAGATTCACCAACTGATTAAGATATTTGAGAAGCACAGCATTAGTGTCTCATTCTTCCAATCAGACTTCATCAGCACATGAGTCTTTTAAAGCCAAAGATAGTTAAAATGCCAAAGATAAGGGCAAAACACTTGTAGTTGCGTCCCAACCTTCCACATGGGTAATTGATTCTTGTGCATCGCACCACATGGCTTCATCATAGGACATGTTCTCGTCTTTGGAGCCTTGTTATATGCCTTCCATCTTATTGGGTGACAATACTTCCGCAAAAGTTAGTGGGAGATCTGTTGAAGTGAATGATGGGACATTTCAAGATGTTTTGTGTTCCCTCATTATCCACCAATCTCCTATCTATTTATCAAATCACTCACATCAGTTCAAGGAAGAGAGTTGAATTCATACCAAATTCAATGGTTATTAAAGAAGCAGATAATGACTCCATTATTGCATTTAGGAAAGCAAATTACCGGTCACAATTGTATCCTTTCTCACATTTTGCTCCTGATCAACTCTTTACTGCACTACTCACTCATCCAAATGAGGTGAGTAAATTATGGCATGAGCGATTCGGCCATCTCAAGTATCGCTACTTGGAGCAACTTAGTCGTCATGACATGGTTTCAGGTTTGCCACGTGTTTATTTTTCTCACGACATTTGTCAAGGTTGCATACTTGGTAAGCATCCTGAGAAGTAAGACAAAGGCAAATCATGGAGAGCTACATAGATATTGGAACTAGTTCACAGTGACGTTGGACCATTTCTAGCTCCTTCATTCAACAGGTCTAAATCCCTATTGACTTTCATTGATGACTTTTCAAGGTATACTTGGGTGTACTTTCTTAAGCACAAATCTGAGGTCTTTGATCATTTTCAGGACTTCAAGGCGCTTGTAGAAAAACAACCTGATAATGCCATCAAGATTTTGTGCACTGACAATGGTGGTGAGTATGTCAATAACCGTTTTGGGCAATTCTACACATCAAAGGGGATTGGACTATAGCGTACAGTTCCATATAGTCCTCAATAGAATGGTGTTGCAAAACACAAGAATAGGTCCTTGAAGGAGATGGCCAACTATATACTACACTCTAAGTCTCTTGCGCCTCAGTATTGGGCCGAGGCCATCAATTGTGCTTATTATATCCAAAACTGAATTCCTCATAAATCATTGAAGGGAGTCACTCCTTTTAAAGCTTGTAGCGGTCAAAAACCTACAGTGAAGCACTTCTGAGTGTTTGGATCTCTTGCAATGGCCCGCATTCCGAAGAAGAATTGTAAGGCAATGCAACCTCAAAGTTAACCTTGCATCTTTGTTGAAAATCCCGAGGGTGTTAAGGGATACGTATTTCTCCATCCCACCACTCATGAGTTGTTTGCTGAGAGGAGTCTTCGCTTTCAAGAGGGTCGTCCAAACTCCATATATGACACTCCTCCCTCTTCCTTGGATGCACTAAGATTTGATGACAATTTTGACAATTCAAATCCGCCTAAGCAGCTTCTTGATGATCCGAATTATTATTCTAGTTCTGACGATGAGAGTAGTGATGAGGACTCACCTCCTCCCAGAATATCTTCCGAGGATGAAGAATCTCCTCCTGACTCTCTGAGCATTGGTCCTCTTTGGGCTAAACAAACACTGCAAAGTGCTGGCCAATGGGTTGGAGATCCATACACTAGGCGAACATGTTCACAATTCCAAGATGCCCCACATGCTTTCATTGCATTTGCTTCTAATCTGCAGTCGTTTTGCAAGGTATCAGGCACTCTTGAGTGGGATACTACTATGGAAGAGGAATATGGTTCCTTGCAAAGGAACAACACTTGGGATTTAATCCCTCTTCTTAAGAGAACTTGTTAGATGTAGGTGGATCTACCAAACAAAATTTATGGCAGATAGGTCCGTAGACAAGTTCAAAGCACATTTGGTAGCAAAGGGTTTTTCTTAGGTACCCAGCTACCAAAATGAACTCAATCCAACTCATTCTCGCCATTGCCGCAACACATCGCTACGATATTCATTAGAAGGATGTGAAGAGTGTCTTCTTCACGGTGACCTCAAAGAGTAAATATACATGGAGCAACCACAAGGATTTGTGAAAGATTCATCCTTAGTTTGCAAACTTCAAAAATCTATGACCTCAAAACAAGCTCCTCGAGCTTGGTATCGACATCGACTTGATTGGTTATACATATTTAGATTGGGCTAGCAATATTTAGAATTGTAAGTTTACTTCAAATTACAGTTTCTCCCTTGGTTCAAGGCTAATTAGTTGGTCAAGCAAGAAGCAGAATGTTATTGCTTTATCTTATAGAGACAAAATACAAATGAGTTGTTAATGTTGTCGTTGAGGCTATTTGGCTTCAAGGGATTCTCACCGAGTTTGGCATCCACTTTCGACGACCAACAATCATCTTCTGCAACAACCAAAGCACAACCCAAATTTGCAGGAATTCAGTCCTCCATCAACGGACCAAGCATATTGAGATTCACATGCATTTCATTCAAGAGCTCATCCATGAGCATGTCATTGATCTCTGCTACATCCAAACAATGGAGCAAATTGTTGATATATTTACCAATCCCTTCACTTAGAGCAAGTATTTTAGAGCAAGTATTTTCATTTGCAGGCTCTTCTTGGGGTTCAGGTAGCTCCAACTTCTTCCTCCTCTGGGAGATCATCTCTTTGTACTTGGGTACTTCATCGACCTTTGTGTTGGGACCCTATCCTTCTACCCACCTAAGCTACACTTAAGGTGGGTTGTTAGTGTAGGCTTTTTCTCACTATGTGGTTTTACCTACATGGTCTAATTAGCTTGCTTAGGTTAATAATAGGTCATTAAGGAAAATGTATTTTAAGTCATTTTTTAATTGTGAGTTGTGTTAATTACCTTTTTGGCTGACCTAATTTCTCACTCTATAATGTACCTTCTTATGTACTTTTTGGCTAATGAATTATGCTATTACAATTTTTTGGTTGTGAAGACAAGCTTCTTCCTTTTTTGAGTTGTTATTTGATCTCACTACCCCATACATGTTCAGCATCGTGCATTCAATCATATCCAAACAAATCCTCAATTGTGGCCCACTCCGACAGCAACAACATAGAAGTCATCACATATAATATAATCACCTAAAGATAACTTGAGCTGCCAAATTACCATGATGCATGGGATAGTGAAACCATCAACAATAGTGACATTGATTTGCGAGAAGTTATTTGCCTTCAATATCCTCTTGGCCACAAGGCCCTCGTCAATTAAATTGTGGGAAGCCCCACTATCAATGAGCATAGTAATCCATTGTCGACAGAACTCTGCATGAACTCTAAATGGATGATATTGTGGTGCTCCTGAAAAAGCTGCAAGTGTACCTTTAATAGTACCAATATTATCCTCCAACTTTCCGAGGTCATGCTCAACAATCTAGTCCTTTGCTCCCAATTGTTCTAATTCATTAGTTTCATAGCTAGCCTCCTCATCAAATATTACTTCAATGTAATGGACTTTGCCCTTGCCAAGATCTATGACCCACCTCCCAATGCTCCTTGCACATGAAGCACAACTTTTTTCTTCGAAGTTCATTCCTAGTTTGCTCGTCAATCTTTTTAGCCATAGTAGGGGCAATGGGCAGAGGTGTAGCTTTTTGAGGGTATGAATTAAACCTGTCACCTAGTTGTCCTCCTTTCAAAAAAATCCCTCTGCCGCCTTGTAGTAGGTGCCCTATGCTGAGATGAAAATATGCTTTTAAGCATATAAGGCTCAATTGTCAATGCCCTCTCAATAGCATTTTGTAGTGATGAGGGTGCAAAGGACTTGACTAGACCTTTGAAGGGCTCACATAAACCCTCGATAAAGAGGAAAATAATTCTCCTTTCCAATACGTTGGGTGCCATGACTACAACTCGTTGAAACTCAACATGTGACTCCATTGAAGTTTGTTGTTTGAATCTAGCAAGCTCCCTAAAGGACTCCTCATCCTTCCATCCACTCAAAGAGGTCCAAAAACCTCAGGTTGAAATCATGAAATATCTATACAAGGTTGTGCCCATGAGTAATCAAACTGTGGTGCCACCAGCCATAGGCAACACCTTCCTAATGCAATGTAGCTAACTATATGGCATCCTCTTCCACCATAGGGTTGAGTGTAAAGTATGTAACTTATGCAACCATGCCCGAGTGGATATTTTGTCGTTGCTATCAAAAGTAAGAGCATTAAGTTTATTCACTATATGTTGCAAATCTTTCATCGTCATTTCGATTGCTACCATGGGCTCTACCTCCCTAATACTTTTTCTTGAGTATTTCCAGGAAATTGACAAAAGTTACCATATCCATAAAGTCTTCTGATTTCGTTTGATACTACATAAAGAGTGCATCTAAGTACTCTAAAGTAACTATCTCATAATCTGATCCTTCATTCTTTGTATAAACACGAGCTTAACAGGTTTTACAATGGGACCCATTTAACTAACCGTTGGTCAGCTATGTGAAGTTGAGCTTCCCCCTTTAAAATGTATTAGTAGGGATTGAATTTGGAAAGGAATCGCTGTGAGCAAGTTACTCTGAACCTGTAAAATTTGTCATTAGATATGTCATTCTTTCTTGACCCCTCTGAATCCCTGTCAACATATTATGAAATAGATCTACCCTTTCTCCATCCATCAGATTTCTCCCGTGTCAACCCATGGTTCACAAGCTAGGAAGAAATCGACTCTGATACCACTGTTATGACCTCTATCTATTTTTTATTTAATTTTTCTTATTTTAATGAGAATAATGCCAAGAAGAAAAGAACAATGTACTGATAAGCAAAGTAAACCCTAATAATAACACTAAAGCTATATTTTATTGATAAAAATTTGATGGAATACATCAAAAGAGAAATAATAATAGTGTGCAACTAATTACAAATCAAGTACCTGGCGGAATATCTTTCCCAAATCAGAATTGATGTTGTTGTATTATGTTGTTTCAATCGCCCCACAAATCAGATTGCCAATAAAAATAAAAAAATTCAGTCCAATGTAATCTATGGATGAACTTGCCCACACGAAACAAGAAGGGTTTCGCCCTTTGATCTCTAGATCCAAGGAATTTCATCTACGAATCTAAAGATGAGCTTTGCCTAATGTAGGCGCCCACTCTAGGTCTAAAAATATGTGAAATAAGCATAGATTCCTCCTCTCAAGGTTGGGTAACCTTGATTTATTCATTGGCATGCCTCCCAACCATAGGCGCCTAACCTTACTGTGAAATTATAAATATTATTTTTATATATGACACTAATATCACATAATAATAACACGGCACTAGTGTAATAATATTAAATACTCACGTAGTCAACAAACCCTAACCTCTCATCAATAAATCAACCATAGCTTGAGAACTACTTGCTGGAAAGACCTGAGATAAAGCATTATGAATAGCTAACTCACACCTATATCCAAGAATACATTGCATGGCATGATCCTATTCCCGTGACCATCCAAAATCCCCTAAGAGATAAGAATAAGTTTTCCCCAAGGCACTTACACAGACACATACACTTAAAAATCTCCAAAGGTATGAACAATATCAATATTAAAAAGGCCCCCTTAGGGTAAATCCCCCATGAGGAGACAAATGGTGAGGGCCTTGCCTCACACCAACTTCCTAAAATTTAGGAAATGCCCTTAAAATATATGAAATGGTCCAAAACTCATAAAAAAAAAAGGACAAATGAACGGAACCAATCCTCACCAGTATATACTTCTTTAGTTGTCACCCATCGCCTATTGAGAAGCATGGAAATGGGCTCATGGGTCCCACATGTGTTGACTCAATACAAAGGAGACATTACATTATCAAAAGAGGAGAATTTTATTTGTTTCCAAAGGGCAAAACTTAAGAGCTATTTTTACACTTGTTTTATGAAAAGCAATTTTGTTGTAGGATTTTTTCATTGAAAAATCTTGGAGGCAAAAAAATTCAGTCAACACCATGATGTGGTTCATTAGAACCACAAGGACTAGCCCTCCCACCAGTCCCGCTAGCTAAGCTATGCGTCGCCAAAAGAAACATCAATGTCAATTAATGAGTGATGGGAAATGGAAGCATCTAAGTTCGCATCCATCCCAACACTTTGTCATCCCCTCGTACTTTGGCTTTGTGTGTGATATAAGGCACAAATTGGAATGTATGTAGACCAAATCTTTGGCCTTTTTTATTGCAACCTTGTTGTGTTTTTGTGAGTGCATGAAGTTGTATGTGCTCAAATTCCGCTCACAAGATGAACTCACAATCTGTATTAAAATTTATAAAAATTAAAAGTTAAAAGTCAAGTCTTAAACATAAATTTTAAAACAATAAGATTAAAAATATAAAAAAATAAAAAATAAAAAACTTACCTATTACATGACTTTTATTGCAAGAGGTTGCATGTTCAGTGATCCTTGGCCATAGAGGTACCACCACATATGAGCAGTCTTCTTGTATTTTCCCTGAATAACACCAAGGCTATGACCTTGGAAGGTAATGAAACCCCCAAACTCATTTATAACCATGTCTTTTATCTCAAGATCAGGGAAGTTTCTAGAGAATGTCAACTAATAACCTTCGGCCACTTCGACATTCATGCATGGTAGCACCCTTCTCAACAAAGAAAGGAACTCCATGCTATAAAATCGAGGAGTCAATGCAAAGGCAAGAAAATGTAGCAGGGTGGCCATTTTGTTCCACCGTTCAATGAGGATGGAATGCACTTGTTTGAAAAATGTCTCCTCGGAATCTTGTTCTTTTCCATTCCTAATGACCTTCATCTTCTAATATCATTGGGCCGATGCCATCATATATTTCTCCCAAACATGGCTCATCCATGTCAATGAAACATATCATACTCATAATGGGATCTACGAAACTCAACAAATAATCTACACAGACCCACTAATCATCATCTAAGATCATACTATTCATCTTCTCAATCATTGAGCCGATGCCATCATATATTTCTCCCAAACATGGCTCATCCATGTCAG
The DNA here is from genome assembly GCA_037957365.1 of Torreya grandis. Taxonomy (NCBI): domain Eukaryota; kingdom Viridiplantae; phylum Streptophyta; class Pinopsida; order Cupressales; family Taxaceae; genus Torreya; species Torreya grandis. Next base: position 5,885,991 of record JARHVA010000085.1, read on the forward strand.
TGAAACATATCATACTCATAATGGGATCTATGAAACTCAACAAATAATCTACACGAGCCCACCAATCATCATCTAAGATCATACTATTCACTTTTTGGGCCCACTCTTTACTTGAATCCCTCCATACAGCCCACATGTGGCTTATGACCATGTTATTGAGTGCCTCTTACACTTTCACAAGTCATCTCAATACGATTGTGTGAGGGGCAAATCTAGTCTCAACAACCTATTAGCAAATTTAAATTTATAAAAATAAAAAATTAAAAAAAAAACTTATGAAAATCTACAAGTACTAGATTAAAAAAAGTTAAATTTAAGTACACAAAATTAAACAAAATAAAATCTATAGGTACCTTCAATAGCTCCAAAGTCAAGAATGATCTAAAGATGGCTTGGAAGTGGTGATGGTTGGTGACAGACATCTGAATCTCCTCAACCTCGGCATACACTTGCTTGATCCACTCAAATTTTCTCCCCATTTTTTGCAGCATGAGGTTGAGCGAGTGGACAACACAAAGTGTCCAAATTATGTTCTCATACCTCGCCTCCACCAACATCCTGCGGCCTTGCAATTTTTTGCATTATCCATTATAACTTGGATTTGAGGCCCTACCACCTCAATGGATTTGAAGAGTAAGTTGGCATTGAACTTGATATCCTTCACACGCCCCTCACAATCAATGGCCTCCAAAAACATTACCCATTTAGGGCACACTACAACCACGTTGATTAGAAACATGTTTTTTGCATCTTTCCATCCACTAGAAATGGAGACCCTCATTCCAGCCCATGAATCCATAATTGGTTTCAAAGAATCCTCGACATATTTTTTCTTCGTTGTTAGTAGGGTGGTGCAGAGCTTCTCAAACACTCACTCTTTGCAACCTTTTGGAGACTCATTGATCGCTCTTGCCATTTCTTGCCAATATGGTGACCTGTCCACAGTGAAGGACAATTTATTTGCATACGCACATCCCCTGATATGCTCATTGGCGATAACTTTAGTCTCATTTTAAAAAGTCCTTTCCAATGGTATTTTTGCTCTTTTGTTTGAAAGAGGAGAAACCTCTTTGTGAATGGAGGGTGTTACCAAAAAATGATGTGTTGCAATCACAACTAAGGAGCCACCATGAAAAGTTGGGAAAACTAGTGGCTTTCTTGATCCTTTGGCTTTCTTTGATAAAGGGTGAGTTGATTTCATAACATGGGCTACATCTACATCTTCTTACTCAATGTATTAAAAGGTTTTTTATTTTGTCATCAGATTACCATCCTTCTCTTTACAACCTTTGATGTCTGCGTCAAGTATGTGACATAAACGCACTTTCACCCAACTATATGAACAAATATATTGAATATAACAAGAATTACATTTTCAAATATATGCCCCACCACATAGAACCCACTCTATCATTGTCACATGCTTCCAAAGAGGTGATTGTCCATCGATTTTGAATCGGGGTTGGCCCACGCAGGTAGAACTGTTGACATTGTAGAATATCAAAGTTAAAAAACAATACAAAATTACAAATAAAATAAAAATATAATAAAATAAAATAAAATAGAACCTAGGGCAGCAACTTGTAAAAAAAATTACAAAAAAATAAACATAAATGAGCTTTCACCCAACTATATAAGCAAACATATTGAATATCACAAGAATTACATTTCCAAATATATGCCCCACCACATAGAACCCGCTCTATCATTCTCACATGCTTCCAAAGTGGTGATTGTGCATCGATTTTGAATCGGGGTTGGCCTATGCAGGTAGAACTTGTTGACATTGTAGTATATCAAAGTTAAAAAAACAATACAAAATTACAAATTAAATCAAAAAAATAAGAAAAAAAAACCTAGGGCAGCAATTTGTAAAAAAATGACAAAAAAAGAAACAAGAAAAGTTTAAAATTTAAAACCTTACTTGGCAGCAAATGGAGTACTCAATCAGCATAGGAAAATGATTATAATGTTGCTTGATGAAACTTCAACACTAAATCAACAATGGAAGGTATGTATGCAAATGAGAAAATGAGAGGTGAGTGCATTTGCTTTTGTGTTTTGCTTTTATCATTTGTGTTCTTTTATCTTATGCTTTGTGTTTCACTTAGCTCTTAGGGTTTGTAACATCTTTTATTATTATTTTTATCATTCCTTAATGTCTAATTTTGAGAAAAAAATTAAAAAATTGTTTTTGCCTCTGATTCTGCCTGGGTTCTTCTTGGGTTTTGTGTGGATTCGTCCTAGGCGACCCGGGTTTGCTCGGGTTCTTCTATTCATCCCAAGCAACCCTGGTTTGCCTGATTCTTTTGTATAAGAACCCAAACGAACCTAGGTCATCCAGGACGAACCCGGGTCATTTCCCAGGAGAACCGAACCAATACCCAAACTAGGTACATCCCAGGACAAGGTTCTTATACATATTTGGACGAATTGGTATCTTAGGTGGATTGGAATGACCATATTAACTAAAATCCTTCATGTAAAAGAGTCCATGTCTTTGAAGATCACCTTGAAGGTCATGAAATTCAAGCTATGAAAGAATATAATGATCCTCCAAAATGTCTTCCCACAAGTGAATTGAATAGCCATTGCCCACTTTCCAAAAGAGATGCTCTTATAGACAAGATTCACCAAAATGAAGTGATTTTGTTATACTTGATAGTCAGGGTCTCTAGTTTATCAAAGTAGAGCTTGTGACACATGGCAAAAAAAATTCTTTGGTTAAGCACTCCATGGCAGGGAAGGGTGTCATACAGAAATGCCAGGCAGTTCTCATTGCAAGCATTATATGGAAAGAATGCAGATTCTGATATTGAGTTTGCATTGTGATTTTGCCTGACTTATTTTTTTTCACAAGACACCAAAGGATATTTGACCTGTGTTTTTGTACCCTCCTCACGAAATCTCCATAAATATTGACGAGCTTGTCCTCAACATGCTGAAGAAAGGCAGCAATTTGAGGAGATATGTAGGAATGGCTTGGAGGGCAAATTTGAAAGCCATTTGTATGTCTAATGGGTCAGCTTGTTCTGAATTTTCTGAATGAGAGTATAACCTAAGACTAGTTTTCTTGAGATGCAGAATATAACCTAGTATTGCACCAGAAGAAAGCCCTCTTGGAAGCAAAGAATATGAAGAATTTTCCTTTTCCTTGTGGCTGCCACAAGGAGAAAGATGACATGGGATTTTGTATAATTAATCACTTTTCCCAATGACGATTGGATTTGGTAGAGGATTTTGGTCAGCTCTTTAATTTCCTTCATGATAGGAGTGGAGAACACAAGAGTATCATACACAAAATGAAAGTTTGTATATCTAGAAGCTCGTTTTGTAGCTACCCAATCATGAATTTTACCAGCACTATGTAACTTCTCCAGAAACTCAGCCTAGTGTCTCACCCATGATGATGAATAAATATGGGCTCAGCAGATGATGTATACCAAGTCCATACACATAACATGTGAATAGATATGAACTACACACACACACACACACACATATTAGAATATTGCAAGTTAAGAATGAATGAATGGGTGAATAAGAATATATACAATTCAAGGGTCATGTATGATGGGGTGTGAGCCATCATAATGTAACGCATGATAACTAATCAAGAGTAATTAAGGGTATAACAGCTCATCTCATTGGCAAAGACCCTTAGTGGACAACAAAGGCAGGCCTGAGTCACCATTCACTGAAATTGGAAAATAAGAATATATATATACAATTCAAGGGTCATGTATGATGGGGTGTGACCCATCATAATGTAGCACTTGATAACTAATCAATGGTAATTAAGGGTATAACAGCTCATCTCCTTGGCGAAGACCTCTAGTGGACAACAAAGGCAGGCCTAAGTTGCCATTCACTGAAATTGAAAATAAAGGTGTTCAAATGCAGTTCTTTATCCATTCAATAAATTGGTTACTTAATCCTAAGGTTCCAAGAGTATGTGGTAGCTGATCCCAATTACTCCTGTCAAAGACCTTTGGGATGTACGGTTTAATGAGTAGACCAGGCTTTTTTTTGGACAAAGAATAGAGAATTTCTTGACCAGATATCATAATGTTCTCTATCTAGTGGCCCAGATTAACAGAAGATTGCATGTGAGAAATTATCTTCCGGATCAGTAGTTAAATTGTACCTGCTCTGATTTTGGAAAGGAAATTATAACCCATATTACAGAGAGCAATAGGCCCCTATTAGTCCAACTGATCAGCCTACGCCTTTTTTGCAATAAGAATTGATTTGGTAGCTTTGAGATTCCTGAGCATTCTTTTGTTTTGTTTGGAATCCTCTATTAAAAACAACAGATCAGCTTTTGGAACATCCAAGAGTGCTTGATTAAAAAAGAATTGGAAATTCGTCAAGGACATGTCCCTTGTATGGCAGGAATGAGATGACAACAATTTTCAATTCCTCTTTGATGATGGCTATCACTAAGCATTTGGTTGTCATCATCTTCGATAAGTCAAAGTTTATTTCCGAGAAATTCACTTTCAGCTTTAAATTCCTCTGGCTCTGATCATATCTTCAAAAAGAATTTTCTGAAAAAGCTTTCTAGCCTTAATGAGGATCTCATTAGGTTCATTGATGAAAGAGCCAATTGATGTTTGAATCTGATGCATTGCATTTATGTGTTTCCTGTTATGAGCAGTTTCATGAAATAATTTGGTGTTGGAGTCCCCATACCTAATCCATTGTACTCGTGATCTTTGAGCCCAATATTGTTCTTGCATCTGTTGTGTGGTTGCAAGGGTATGAATTAGAGATTTCTCCTTGTGTGTTTGTTCCTGTGTAAAACAGTTCCTCAGATCTTCTTTCAAGCAACCTCCAATTGTTGTTTTGTTTCCATAAGTCGCTGAAAACTATTGCCAAAGACTCTTTTATGCCAATATTTTAGTTTTGTTTTTAGATATTTTAAGATTCTCCATAAATTTGTACATTACATAGCCCTTGACAAAGTTTGCCTCCATATACCATGAGGCAACATTACTCGCAATTTCTGGAAGGGAATGACATTTTCTCAAATTTAGACTGAGACTTTGGTGTTAACCTTATCACCAAAAAAATGCTTAAAGAAATCAGCCAACGATCTGAAAGTGTGCAATCACAAACTCTGGCTCTTAGCTGTTTTGAGGGTGAGATCCATTGATATAAAAAATTAATACCATCTAATTTCTCAGTAATGTAGAGAAGGCCTTTTTTTATGTTACACCAAGTATATGTCCCTTGAGAAAAATCCAGATCCACTATGGTAGAGTTAGTGACCAAACTGGTGAGGGTGGTCGCAGCTTTGTGATTGAAACCGATACCCCTTTCTTTTCAGACAGGGATTTTATTTGTATTGAGGTCTCTCATTAGGATTAGGTACTTTGGCTTTACTTTAGTGATCCAAATGACAAGTTGCTCTAGCATTGTGATTCTATTATTTCCAATTGGAGGAATGTACAGATTGATAAATCCCCAATGTATGTTAAATTGAAAAGAAAAAAAGACAGCATACCTCGATTGTTTGAAGAGCATATCTGGAGAGCTCCATTGGATCATAGTGCAGGAGGCACTGCCACTGAGGGTGTGTTCGGTCCCCCACAAACCAAGGAATTAACAATCATTTAGTGACCAGATCTGTATATTTCTTGAAGTAAAACCATGTCAAATTCTTCCATTTTGATTTTTTTTCCAGGAAGTGGCATTCGTTCAGAAGGCCTCCACCTCTAATGAGAGAATCTGCATCAATATCTGGTAGGGGCCATGGGATCTCTTATGCCGGAAACCTATGGACTATTTGTCATCTGATATTCCATGGTTATCATATCCAGTTCCCTTTGTTGAATAGCTGAAAGTGTGCCCTTTATTAATCCCTCAGTAGATGGCTTTCATTTTCCTTGGTGTCAGTTAAAGCCTTCAGTTCCCATATTTGAAAATTCTTTGGGATAAGATCCATGTGTGGTTGAGTATTACTTGTGGCCTTCCTATATTTTTGATGCAATTTAAGGGCATCGGATTTAGCTGAGAAATAACTGAACTATGATATTTACCTTTGCTTCTTAGCCCTTTCCTCCAAGGATGGGTTCCTCTGGAGTATCAAGGACTAAATCCATCTCCTTCATATCTTCTCCTGCTAACGAAGTAAAGGGAATTGTGTGATGGATCAGATCTTCCGGTTGCATAGAGTTCTTCCCATTTCTAGCACAATCCCGATGAAATTTATTTCTTTCCCCTTCTGATATTGATGTGTCGCAATGAGAAGAGGTTGATGGTGGTGGTTGTTTCTTTTATGTGTGATCTTGATTTGTTGTATTTTAAGGACAGGTTTTGTCGACCCCAAGACCTCCTCTAGGTATTTTCTATCTTCATGGGAGGGATAGACATGAACCAAGGGGCCATGTTCATGCCCATATGCAGCATCGAAAAGCAATGTTCTCGTAGTCAATCAATTGTTCCCATTCAATTCCTCCTAAATCCAAGATCAATTGGTCGATGGGCAATTTATCCAGATTTATATTGACAAATACGTGCATAATTTAGAACTCCAAGATTCCATGTCAATCAAAAGCAGCAATGTATTCCCAAATAGCATTTCCAATTTTCTAGGGAGGCATTTCTTTCCAATACTCGCTAGGGAGCAAAGGAATGCAAACCCAAACGGGGACTGTGCTAAGGAGATCTTCATGAATAGGCTGGATTTCCTCATAAACCAGTGCCCTCCTTGAAAGATCAGGTCATGTTCTAGTTAACGAGAATATTTCCATGAAGTAGCCTTTAGGAATCATCAAAATCTCAACTGAACTAGTGGGTTTTCAGTGTTCTTGAACCCAGATTTGGAAGATTTTTGGGCCCAGGAAGGCTCCCATGAACTTGCCGATTAAGTCTTTTCTTTGAGTGACCATAACCTTTGCTCCATTTCCTTAATATTAAAAGATACCTTTGGATGCGTGTCAAGCTTTAAGTAGTAGCCATTTTCCTTTTTATAGGAAATTTTACCTTGTGATGGTCTTGCTAGACAGGATCTGCAAAACAAATTCAGTTCTTCCTTACAAAAGTGTGTTGGTTCATTTGAAACAGCAGTCCTGAAATTTGAATGTGAACTACAAGGGGCTGTGGGCCAGGAGGCAGCCATGCTGCTTTAATTCTGATCAGCCCTTTGCTGATAGCGGAGAAAGCTTGCTGATTTGGGTAATGTTGGTTGGATCAAATGGAGGGGTAACGGGTATAAGGGAAATGGTGGTAAGTGGGAGCTAAGAATTGTTTTCACTGACTATTTCCTATTTACATGCAATGTTTGATTATATCTTGTTATATTTTGGATTACATTGGACGTATCAACTAATGCATCTTGGCTTACAAACAAGGTAAAGCAGCAGGTAGGTGCTTGTACTATAGGAACCAAAGTGGTTAAAATGTGAAATGATTTGTTTCACATTCATAGACTTATTCCATTATGTTTGTGATACAGAAGCATCTGGGTATGATGTGCAATCTTGCATCAACCAAAAACATGTGTAGCGCATCATGGTGAATTTCCGATGTGTTTCCCTTTGTCGTAATGTGGGAGTTACTTGTCAAGGTTCCTATAAGACTTTTGAGCTCCAGCAAACTCCAAGGATAAAAGAGAACGATTGCCAAAGGTAGAGGAGATACAAAAGTGGCAAGGAGATGGGATGAGGTTGCTAAGAGTTATGCTAGCAAGATGGAATGTTGTTGAAAAAGACAGAATAAGAGGTTTTGCACCAACAGATGATATGAGTGATGCTAAAGAAGGGCAAAGTGCAGAAGACGAAGAACATGAGCATGTCAATGAACAGTTGGATACGGAAGAAGATAGGATCATTAGAGATATCTCAAGGATTGGAAGAGGAATAAAGATCAAAGCTTCAACCTTCTCAAGAAGGTTGAATACGGAGGAATTGATAGTTTGGCTTACAGAGATGGAAGAGTGCTCCGAGTTTGATGAGGTGGTTGGCCCAAGAAGAGTAAAAGTGGCTCAGACCAAGCTGCAAGGTCATGCAGCCCTATGGTGGAAAGAGGTACAAACTGAGAGGAATGGAAGAGGTAAAGAAAATATCACTTGACGAAATAGAATGGTTGCCAAATTGAAGGGCACTTTTTTGCCTGCAAATTATCAATTGGACTTATTCAAGAAGCTACAAAACTTGAGGCAAAGAGAGCTCAGTGTGAAATATTCCGCCAAGTAGTTTTACAAGATAGCCATATGGTCTAATCACCACGAGGTAGATCAAGAGAAGGTTGCAAAATAACTAAATGGTCTGAGAAGGAACATACAAGATGAGCCGAGTATGGTCAGATTGCAACCTGTGTAAGAGGCTTAAATATTTGCATTGAAAGCCAAAAAGATGTCAAGAAGATAACAAAATACAACAAGAGGTAGAGGCAGATTTTCAATGGGAGGAGGTCAACCAAATACTAGAAGAGGGCAGCATACCCATAAGGGAGATGCAAGCACTTCTCACAATTACAATCATGCAACAAGAGGAAGGCCACATACTTCAAGTGGAAGAGGAAAATATGGTAAAAGAAGAGGAAGAGGATTCTCGGGCAGATGCTTCAAATATGAAGTTTGTCATCATGCTTATGAGTGCCCACAAGCACAAATCAATAGTGGTAGGAGAAATAAAGCTAGCACTCATATTGTACAAGTGGATGAAGAGTCTGTTACATCACCCAATCATATGAAAAACCTGAAAGGTGGAGAAGCTCTCATGATGAAGAGAGTATTGTTACCGAGAAGAAAGAAAATAAACCACTACAGTGGCAGAATCTTTTTTGAACCCTTTGCAAATATGGAGGAAAGTGCTGCAAAGTCATTATTGATAGTGACAGCATGGATAATTTGGTGTCAAATGATATGGTCGATAAGCTTGGGATAAAAAAAGTTAACACACCCAAATCCGTGGAAGGTTTCATGGTTGCAAAAAGAGCATAAAATTTTGGTAAATGAACAATGTTCAGTCAATTTTTAGATTGGATAACATAGAAATGAACTTTTGTGTGATATACAGCCCATGGATGTGTCTCATGTGCTGTTGGGTAGGGCACATAAATTTGATCAGAAAGCCACACATGATGGAAGAGCAAATTCTGACACACTCATGAAGGATGGAAAGAAGTATACATTCAGCACATCGAAGGACAAAGAGGAGGAAGTGAACAACAGTCCTAAAGTTACAATTATTTGCAGAAAACAGTTTTTCAAAGTGGTAAAGACAGAAGCCATGTATTGCTTTCATTCCCAAACGCATGCAAGTTGGGACAGCAGATAAGGCAAGTAAAATACCGAGTGAGGTGAAATATTTGTTGGATGAATATGTTGTAATTTTTTCTAATAAATTACCAGATGGTTTGCCACCCATGAGGAGTGTCAGTCACCACATGGATTTGGTTCCCGGATCTAGTTTTCCAAACAAGTGCAAGAGTTGTTGGACAAGAGTTAATCACCAAAAGCTAGAGCCCATTTGCATTTCCACCAGTGTTAGAAAACCAATAAAGGTGGAGAATGGCATACGTGCACAAATTCTAGGGCCATAAACAAGATAACAATCGAATAAAATTTTCCATTGCCTCAAATAGATGACCTGATGGACTGTTTGAATGGAGCAAAATATTTCACAAAGATTGAATTGAAAAATGATTTGAAGACTAGGTATCACCAAATCAGAATTCGGGAAGGTGATGAATTGAAGACAACATTTAAAACCAGGGAAGGTTCGTATGAGTGGCTGGTTATGCCATTTTATTTCATAAATGCACAAAGCACATTCATGAGACTTGTGAATGAAGAGTTGAAACTCGAAACCGTATCTCGGTAAGTTTGTCATTTTTTACTTGGATGAAATTCTGATTTTTAGTAAGATAAACGAGAATTTAATACATCTGAAACAAGCATGCCAAAAATTAAAACAAAATAACTTGCTGATAAATATAAAAAGTATAGTTTTATGAAGATCGAGTTGGTTTATTTGGGATTTGTGGTCTCAAAGGACAGACTGAGGATGGATCCAGAAAAGGTGAAAGTCATTTTGCAGTGACCAACACCAAAAGGAATTTTCATGGGTTAGCTCGTTTTTACCAAAAGTACATTAGAAACTTCAGCAGGATTTGTTCACCCGTAACTGAAACAATGAGAGGTGGTAGAAAATAATTCAAGTGGACAGTTGCACCTGAGAAAAGCTTTGAGATTTTGAAGAAAACAATAACCGAATTGCAAATGTTAGCGTTACCGGATTTCAACAAGGTGTTCCAAGTTGATTGTGATGCTAGTGCAACAGCAATAGATGTTGTTTTGAGTCAAGAGACCAGATCCATTGCATATTTCAACGAGAAGTTAATTGATGCCAAGTAGAAGCATTCAATTTATGATCAAGAGTTCCATCCAATTGTGCAAACTCTTAAAATGAAGACAGTACTTGCTTCCAAATGAGTTTGTCTTGTACGCAGATCATCAAGCAATGCAGTTTATAAATAGCCAAGAAAAGTTGAATTGAAGGCATACGAAATGGCCATAATTTCTTCAGAGTTATTCATTTATTTTTAAAAATATAAGTGAGAGATCTAAAGAATTTGAAAATGCATTGAGTAGGTGCCTCTTGTTGACTAAGATGAGAGTAGAGGTGATTGGGTTTGATTCAATGAAGGAATTATACTAGCAGGAAATTGATTTCAGAGATGCATGGAAAATGTGCAAAGATCCATCGAGTCTGGATAGGACTCCATGGCTGGATTTCTTTTTTCAAGATAAACTGTTGTACACAGGGAAGAAGTTGTGTGTTCCCCAAGGCCCAATGATAGAGAACTTGATAAAAGAGAACCATCGTGGAGGATTGGCTGGTTATCTTGGCATAGATAAGACATTGGCACAGCTGAGTGAGAGATACTATTGGCCAAGAATGAAGATGTGAAAAAAATTGTGCAAATTTGCAGAATATGTGAATGTGTCAATATGTTAAGGGTACAAGTCAAAATACATGATTGTACAAGCCATTGCCTATACCCAAGAGACCATGGGAAGACATCGACATGGACATTGTGCTTGGATTGCCACAAACACAAAAGGGTAATGACTATATTTTTTGTTGACAGATTTTCGAAAATGGCACATTTCATTGCATGTAAGAAGACTAGTGATGCCACAAATATTGTAAATTTGTTTTTAAGAAGGTTGTAAGATTACATGGATTACCTCAAAGTATAGTTTCGGATAGAGATACCAAGTCTGTGGGTCATTTTTGGGGGAATTTGTGGAAGAAGTTGGGCATCAAGTCGAGCTTCAATTCAGCCTACCATCCACAAATGGATGGGAAAACGGAACTAGTCAATAGAAATCTTCAAAATTCGATGAATTGTTTGGTGGGAGACGAGCCCAAACAATGGGATTTGATGCAAGCTCAAGCCAAGTTTGCTTACAAAAATTCAGTTAACAGAAGTACAGCATGGACCCCTTTTCAAATAATGTATGGGTGTAGTCCAAGATGTGTCACAAAGTTGTGGCACATCAATAATTTGAGTGGTAAAAGTGTTGAAGTTGAAGATTATGCAAAGTATATGTGAGAAGTGCATCAACATGTGAAGGAAAGGTTGGAGCAAAGCACCATGAGATACAGGCAACACATTGATCTCAACCAAAGAGAGAGAACATTAAATTGGGGACTAGATGTTAGCACATTTGAAAGAGGAGAGGTTTCCAAAGGACACATACAAGAAGTTAATGTGGAAAAAGATTGGACCATGCAAGGTCTGCAAGCGGTTTTCAGAAAATGCCTACAAGATAAAGCTACTGTATTGGATTGACATCTCACACATCTTCAATGTGGTAGATTTGTATACTTTCCATGAGAGGACCACGTGATGATGATGTTGGTTCAGTTTCCCCAATCCCAGATTAGCAAAAATAGATACCTGAAAAGGAGAGAGAGGAGACAAGCAATGGTAGATTTCAAGATCATCAGAAGAACAAAGGGTATAGAATTCAAGGAGCATTTGGTCAAGTGAAAGGATACAGTAGTAGAAGACTCCACTTAGATTGGTGAATCCGAGATTGGTCAATAAGTAAAATCATTGAAGGAGCTCACTCAAGCTTCATAAGTAGAAGCCCATGGATTTTCTCAATTACCATGGATATCTGATGCAAGAGCATCAAGTTATGATGTGCAATCTTGTATCAACCAAAAACATGTGTATAATGTCATAGTGAATTTTCAGTGTGTTTCCATTTGTTGTAATGTGGAAGTTGAATGGTCAAGGCACCTGTAAGACTTCTGAGCTCCAAACTCCAAAGATCAAAGAGTAGTCAGTTGTAGTGAGCAAACAGGTATCAAATTGAGTATGCCTTGTGTGGGGATGAAATCTCTTGTGACTACAAGGGGTGGTTGCAAAATCGCTACTCTGCATTAACCAATAGTTTCATAACCACCTGACTATGTTAAGTGTCAATTTTTACCGCGTCAATTGCCCAAGGTGAGTAATGGTCCAAAATAATTGGTTTTCCCATCTTGGGTGTTTTAATAATCTTTGGGGTGTTTGAAGAGGTATCTACAGGAGACGGGGAGATCAATTGGGAAAATAGGAAAAGAAGGAAGTAGAGAAAGGACTCAAGAAGAAGAGATCAATTGAGAAAGACCAGAATCAGGGTCTAGTTTTAAGATCACTTTGAATGTAATCTACTTCATTTTCTTTTGATGTTTTCATGGCTCCAAAAGCAATACCATTGTATGAAATTTACAAAAAATAGATTGAAGAAATAAATACTAAATAGGTTTTTTTCCCCATGCAAATTCTTCTTCAACAAGTTGTATGTTTATATTTCGCTGCTACAATAAGGTCGTCCTTGAATGGGCCCCATGTTCCCGATTGCACCAATTGACCTTATGCAAACCTTGAAAGTTGTGGCTGGCATGTGCTCTTATGCCAAAAGAAAAATCTCAATAAACTTTCTTTGAGATGTCCATGCCCCTTGGATGTGATGTTTGGCATTTGGATGTGATTTAGATATCGATAAACATTTGAATTTTTTAATCATTATGTATGAATACTGATGTACATCAAAAACAATAGCATGAAAAGCCTAGGGTGAAGAATTGGCAATGCAGTATTCATGAGCTATCATTGACATGTAAAATGGTAAGAGCTTATTAGCAGGGTCAAATGCTAAACGGTCCAATCAAGTAAAGAAAAAGCCTTAATGAAAATATCATAAATTTGCACAGAGAATGAAACCCTTCTAGAATGAATGTAATTAATGGACTAAAATGTCCCACCCAGGTGGACACTTGCAACGCCTTCAAGTTCTGTCCCAAATTTTCAATTTGGAAGGTTTGGCATTCTGTCAAACACTTGTCTTGCAACTTCTGATTTCTAAATCTCTGAATTCTGATTTTAATTTCCAAGTTTGATATTTGATGTTTGTGGGGATATGAAATGGTCTTGAATGCAATATTCATATGCCAAATGAAAAGGAATATAACCAACAAATAGAAATTTGCAATATCATACCAAAATAAGCTTTATTTCTCACTAAACTTAGGTTTGATTACAAAAACTCAGTACTGATATAGACTTAATCAGACTGTAACAGCACTATTAAACCCAATACATATGAAAGATTGAATACCCAATATGCCGATAACATACCCGTTCAATGCCACCATGAAAATACAATGTATGAAAGCTGATATGAGCTGATAACAATGGTAGAAGACTGAAACAGAATGTGAAATATGTAGCTACAGGTCTGATCGCTGATATGGGGTGCTGGAATATCACGTCATTTTCTGCGCACAGCAGAAAGGAACAGCAGCAAATAGGAAAGGATGACGTTGAAGTTAGCAGTTGAATCACTGTAGCACGGATACTGTAGCATGGCACTATTCACACCACTGTAGCAGCTGACAATAACTGTTGATCTGCACATCTAACCCCTACAAAATCTGATGTTAATCTCCTCTTTAATGCATAATGTGACTTCTAAACTAAAGCCACTCAATTAGCAAACCTCAGATGATCTTTCACACCCTCGAAAAGCTTGATTCAAAGAGAAGCTACGCTCTCCAAGATCGTTTGCAGCTGAAAACCCTAAGTTTCCACCTTCAAAATGCCAAAGCACAAGCCAAGTTGAATGAATGATCAATCATAATGAAATATTCTAAAAATGCCCCTTTTATAACTTTCAATCTGCATTTGACATCATCTCATTTAATTTACTTTTAAATTTCATTTTCTTTTCCCTCCTTTTTGGTGCACAACTTAACAAAATAAAGTATACTTATTAATCAATTATATCTCCGCGTTAAAATAACACTTATTATTAAGTATACTTTTAAAGCATTTAAATCCCCATTTTAAATAAAGTCCTTATGCCTCCCTTTATGATCTTTAATAATGATTTTATGACTTAAGTGAAATCATATATTATAAAGTCATTAATCATCATTAATGATACTCACTTTAAATTTAATTATTATTAAAGTATGACTTTAATAATAATTATAATATTATAACTCCATATATAAACATCATAAATCAATTCTGTTTGCACCAGGAGGTAGCCCACTACATTCTCTGCTCACCAGGGTGCCTTACTAAAAATAGTAAGGTTGGCCTCCATCATACGACTGACTTACTATAAATAGTAAGTATATATAACAGAGCCAGAACACCCTGAATAACACTGTATCTAAATACACCAAAGATCTGGAGATGAAAACACTGCCAAGTGGAGAACTAGCTAACTCCAACACTGGGACCTCTAAACACCATTATAAGCCTACGAGAACCCAATGATAGGCTAAACCTACAACTCTGATGCTTGCTCAAAAAGGGGACATTACATGGACTAACCCTTGACGATTGGCTTTTCACACTATTATCAGCTTGATCAGGATCATCAGCACGATACACATCCCCTACAAGTTTTGGTTGCATGTCAGTTCAACTCATGCAAACCTGAAGATCTCAATCCCTATTTGTGTTCTTGCCACTTCTTTGTGCCTCCACAAGCCTGACCCCTCCCTTTGAATAGTTGCCCACACATTTGTGAATTTGCGCTATGCCTCATTCACCAAAACCACATAGTTTTGCAAAGATCAATCAAGATTTATCTTGGACTCTTGTTGTTAAGATGAATTGTTTCCAAAAAAATACAATGCACAATTTTACGTATTGATATACAAAGCTTACCAGCCACAAGTTTGAGTATCACTAATCATCATTCCAGCATTAATATCTCCATATAAGTATAGACAGAGAACTTAAACTTACCCCGTTACATCCAACTTATAAGTTGTAACCATAATAAGTGATTTACATGTATAAAATGGACCTCAATCCATATGGTATGGCTTTTGGAACAAATCTTATATTGTAGAAGCTTAGGAAATTGATGCAAAGCTACATCCACCAGAAATGGCATCATCATGCTATTGTAATATAATGTATAGTCCTCCATGAATCATTTTCAACTCGGCTCTTTTTTGTAATTGTCTAGTGTTTATATTGGATACATGTAGGCCACTTAATAAAAGATAAATCTCACGGTCATGTACATTGGCAAACCACTATAATATAGGTTATTGTTATAGTAAGGGTTTTCTTTTTTCCATAATTATTTATTATGGACTTTTTTCCCCCACTTGGAGTTTTCCTACTTTCGTAGATAAGCTTGCTTAGGTGTACTTGGAGTTACATTTTGCCCAGATGAATAGGAAGTAACTCCCTTGACCGGCTATTTTGGGTATGGGAGTTATTATTAGCTCTTTGACTGCCTTTCTTAAGGGAGTTCCTCATGCACTCGTATTTGTACATCTCTTAGTGAGCTATTGTTCCATGGAAGATTGGTTTTGGCTCTTATCTTGTATATGCAATATTCTCGAGTATATGATTTCATTTTCTTGCAGCTATTGTGTTGTGTACATGCTTGACTCATGCCTATCACGAACCTGTGCATTCGCTTGATCCAAAGATCTTAGCATCCACTCCGATATGGTATCAGAGCCACTATGGTATTCGATTGTCTGGATTTTTTATTGCTGTTAGTTTCATTGAAATCATGAGATTTATTATTTACAAATAAAAGCTAGTTTTCACAATCCGTTTGTGGGAGCTTTTCGTCTTTGGTGGAGTCATTATTTTTGCAAAACTGGTTCATTGGCAGCCATTACCATAGTTTTTGTGGTTTCTTTGTGATTGTGTGTTTTGTGTGCCTTGGTGCATTTTTCTACAAAAAAAATTGCATGCCTCCATACAGCCTCGAGTCTAGTCTCCTTTGTTTGGTATCAGCCTATGCTCGGCCTCCATTGGTTATGTGACTTCGACCTTGGTTTTGCATTTCTTGCAGACGACCCTCGGCTATAGCTTGATTTAAAACAAGATCAAATAGGCTACCTTTCCTTTAATGCACATGTAATGCCCAAGAGGATTGGTCAGGTTAAGCATTGTTAGTGGAGAATTTTTATTGTTTTTATAAAATAATATATTGTGGGCAATAGTTAAGTGTTATTCATTTTTTCACTTGCTCACATTGTACTTGCGTCCTTGGACGCATTATCGAATGAGTCTGACGTCCTCTATTTTTTGCAAAATCTCATCTTTTGATTCATTGCACTGATTGCTCAAGACGCACTATTGGCCGAGTCCGACATCTTTTGAGCGTGCATTTGCAACATTTGGGGTATTCACCGTTTCATAGTTCAGGAGGTGTGTATTGTGTTGTTTTGGGTCACTCTTTGCATTATGCTTCCACTTTCAATTCTGCAACAGCTTCAACTTGCACGAATGGATTCAAGTTCAAGCAACCCACTAACTCCCTTTAACTATCACGAATGGAAAATCAAGATGACAATCATTCTAAGGAGTAAAGGTTTGTATAAGATAACCGTGGGTGATGAAACTAAACCTAACACAGATGCAGAGATAGTTAAGTGGTATAACTGTAGTGATGATGCTTATGGGCTATTATGTCTTTTTGTAGCCCCTAATCTCTTATTTCACTTAGACCCTGCCAAATCACCTCATGATCTATGGACCATTCTAGGTAAACTATTTGGGGAGCAAGATGT
Source organism: Torreya grandis (assembly GCA_037957365.1). Lineage (NCBI taxonomy): Eukaryota > Viridiplantae > Streptophyta > Pinopsida > Cupressales > Taxaceae > Torreya > Torreya grandis. Next base: position 5,903,063 of record JARHVA010000085.1, read on the forward strand.
GATGAGAGCTCACGAGCTTGAGAATGAACTCATTCGCCTAAGTCCTTGCAACTTTGACACCCTTCAGGAATTCTTCAATAAGTTCAAGTCCTTGAGATTGCAGTTGAAAGAATGTGGGATAAAAAAAGAAGATGACCAACTTGTTCTTTCTATTCTCTTTAAACTAGGTCTTGACTATTCAGTCTTTGTCTCTATTTTTCATGCCACTAAAAGTGCTTTGGGCACTGCCTGAAAAATGCCCTCTTTAGATGCTTTCATTGCCGACTTAACCAGAAAGCAAGACAAGCTGATCCAGATTCGCACATTGAAGTCCACAAAACTTCAAGCCCTAATTGTTGGAAATGGAAAAACAAAGACTTTAAACAAAGAGAAGAAGAAGAAGAATAAAGATCAAGAGAAGAAGAAAGAATCAACCTCTACCAAAACAAACACTGAAGCCTCCTCTTCTAATGGCAAACCTAAGAAAGAGAAGGTTAAGTGTGCCTACTATAAGAAAAATGGGCATAATGAAAGTAAGTGCATGAATAAGTAAATAGATCATCTAACTCATCTCCTAGAGAAAAACAACATAGGTGTTCCTGAGTCCATCAAGTAGAATTCATCGACCCAAGATTCTACTAAAGCAAAGGGCAAGGGGAAAGAGAAAGAAAAGTGCAAGTATCTTGTAGCAGTTGCAGCTTCAACATCTTCATGGGTTATTGATTCAGGTGCTTCTTATGATGGATGTATGACTTCGACATCTATCACCCACATTCACGAGTTGATCTATGTAGATCAAGCGAGCCGTTAGTCTTCTTTGTGCAGTGATTTGAGAGAACGCAAGTCTGGACTGGCAAAGTGTTAAAGCGAAGCGTTGTGGCTTATGTCCTGAGTTGTTGTGGGCAGTGGGCACATATCCATGCAACATCGTGCGGGTGTTTGTGAGTAGTTCTGTTGGTCTTAGATTTTGTGAAGCAAGAGCTGGGTTGTCTTAGGCAGGAGTAATTAGAACTTGGGAGGGAATTGTTCGTTGTAATTATCTGAGTGGTTCTGAGCATTATCGACTGAGCCTAACTCAGTGGTTGTGCATGTGGTTGTTTTCTCTAATTATTATACTTTGAACCATTTTGTCCTGCAAGAGTAAATAAAATACACGTCCTCCCAGTTGTTCTTGCATTGTGTGAATGTTCATGTGTGTTTGAGTTTCCCAATCTTTGCAACTGTTATGTTGACTTCCGTTGATAATCCATTGAAATACAAGTAGAATACCACTGTGTTGTGTGTGTTCTTGTGCAGGTAAACACTAAAGGCATAGTTTATAATTCTCTTATAGTTCTGTTCTCACAGAGGGGCTCAGGTAAGAGAAAGAGGTGCTACACAATTTTCCGCTCCGTTGAACTGGCCCCATGAAAGTTGGTATCAGAGCACACGATTTGTGTCTTGGTTGGGTTGTGTTTGCCTCGTTAAACTATGTTGTACACCTTCCCCTATCGATTCAATCCAGTGTGTCATGTCTAAGTCAGTATAGCAAGAGATCCATTTTTGAATGTTGCTCAAGAATGTGACCCTCAAAGGTCATGAGCGGGTTAAGGACAAAGGTGAAAGTGGTGGTAGTCGCCACAAGAGTAAGTCGAAAGTTGATGATGTGGAAGGTCTTGCCAAGCAAGTTGGTTCTCGATTCCAGTTTATGGAGGAGCGTGTGGGTACAATGAGCTTGAGGACAAGGTTGAGACCATGGAGCAGACAATCATGGAACTTACTGCAAGGTTGGAGGAGAGCTTGGTGTTCCAAACTAAGTTACAAGATGAAGCGACTATGTGTCGATCAACGATACTGAGTTTGGTGAAAGCATCAAGGTCCAACTCTTTAACAGTTTCAAAGTTTCCCAAATTAAAAGAACCAGAGTGTTATGATGGTGCACGAGATGACCGTCTTCTGGAGAATTTCATCTGGGACATAGAGGAATATCTGGCAACTTTGGGGGGGACCGTCAGACACACAAGAGGTATGTGTTGCAGCAAGGAACCTCACGGGTACAACAAAGATTTTGTATAGAATCTTGGCTAATGACATTACATCAAGGAGTTCAACAAGGAAGTTGGACTCTTAGGAGGATTTGAAAAAAAACCCTTGGGGATCAATTCTGACCTGGGAATGCAACATGATTAGCTAAGACCAAGTTGAGTCAGCTGAAACAAATTGGGTAGATGAGAGAGTACATCGATTCTTTCCAAAGCCTTATGTTGGAAATCACCGACATGTCTGAGATAGATAAATTGTTCCAGTTTACTCGCGATCTTTAGTCATGGGCTTAGGTGGAGCTCTGTCGCCATGAAGTGTCCAAAGTTGGCAAAGCAATTGATGTAACAGATTGTCTCTTTGATTTTAGGGATGAGTTTTCATCCAAAAGGACCTTGGGCTCTTGCACATCCATGAGTGGAGGCATTGGTAAGGGGTCGAGTAACTCTTCAAGGAAACTAGTTGGTCACTAGGGAAGGAAAGCTACTCCGGAGTCGTCAAATGGATCTCGAAAGTCTTGGAGCACCTCCAAAGGTGGCAAGAAGTCACAAAATGGAGAATCAAGCAAGAAGCATTTCCGTTTGAGGTGTTGGACTTGTGTTGATCACTACAACAAAGATTGTCTGAAGCAGCAGGGGGTGTTTGCAGTTCAGATGGTGCTGTCAGATGAACTGTGTGAGCAGATGATGTGTGTGCTCGGGGGGCTCAATGCTAGGTGAAGCTTGGGTCCGAAGATGATCGCTATAACTTGTTGGGCTAAATATTGTGGAGGTGGTGATCATGTGTTTAAAAACCACTATGCTTGTGGACTCAAGTATGCCCTACATTTGTGTTGTCAGCCAGTTAACCTTGTAGCTTGGCCTCTAGTCCTCTGGAGGTGCGAGAAGGTTTAAAGCGGTTACAAGCCATCCAATTAGTGTTGAGACAGGAATTTATCTAAAAGGGTAAAGTGGCAGTTTTCCCCATCTTGGAGCACTTTTTGTGTTGGATCTGTTGCAGACGTGCGTGGTGAAGACTGTGCAGAGGAGTTAGATATAGGAGATGAAGGGGTGTTTAGTTGTGAGTATGCAAAAGACTGCAAGAACTGGTGAGGAGCCAGTGTATCTTGCATTTCTTGTTGGCAATTGGGATGTTAAGGGGGAGCAACAAGTTCCTTTTCCCATTGATGTGAGGTGGGTTCTTCACAGCGAAGTAGTATGCTCAAGGAGCTACCATCTTATTAATCACCGCGAAGATCAATTGATCATCGCATCGAGTTGGTTCCAAAGGAGACCTTTAATAAGGGCTATGTTCCTGTTATTTGGACCTGAGATGGTTGGTCTAAAGAGTTGTCTTCATCCTTTGTGCTCTTGTTTTGGAGCATCAATACTATTATGAAGGAAGTTCGATGGTTCACTTGGGCTTTGTAGGTTTCACAAAGTCTTGAACAGGTTGACCATCAGGTACCATTTTCCTCCACCCCTCATCGAGGGTTGGCAAGATCAGGTTGATTTTATGAAGCTACATTTCTTGGGTGTGGTTTGTGTAGGCAAGCTTGTCTAGGTGTTGAAGTTGTTGGAGATTCAGTTTATTTCTCAATTGTAACCAGTTGAAACCTTTAGTCATTGATGAAGTCAAACAAATTTGGTTCCTGCCTAAGCGCCCTTCTACATACATGATGGGTAAACCGGATCGACAGTTGGAACAGTTTGTTGAGGTGAAGACAATGAGTTATATGGCAATTTGAAGCAAAGGGAGTTTCTAGTGCATTGGAATGGTGGTTTTTCAGCAAGCTGGGAGCAGTAAGAAACCCTCAGGGTCTACAAGGATGAGGTCAAGGAGTTGGCCTTGGTCTCTTGGATCTGTGTTGAGTCTGAATGGGGGATGTGTTGGTCTCTTGGCTCTGCGTTGATCAAGCGACTCGTTAGTCTTCTTTGTGCAGTGATTTGAGTGAATGCAAGTCTAGACTGGCAAAGTGTTAAAGTGAAGCATTGTGCTTTCTGTCCCGAGTTGTCAAGGGCAGTGGGCATGTATCCATGTAGTTTCATGCGGGTGTTTGTAAGCAGTTATGTTGGTCTTAGATTTCGTGAAGCAGAGGCTAGGTTGTCCTAGGCAAAGAGTATTCAGACCACGAGCGGGAATTATTCATTGTAATCATTTAAGTGGTTTTGAGCATTATCAGTGGAAACTGACTCGGTGGTTGTTGTGTATGTGGTTGTTTTCCCTGTTTATAATACTTTGGACCGTTTTGTCCTACAAGAGTAAATAAAAAACACATTCTCCCAGTTGTTCTTGCATTGTGTGAATGCTCATGTGTGTTTGAGTTGTTTCTCGATCTTTGCAAGTGTTATGTTTGCCTCCTGCTGATAATCCATTGAAATACAAGTAGAATACCACTATGTTGTGTGTGTTCTTATGCAGGTAAACATTGAAGGCATAGTCTTTAGTTCTTGTGGAGTTTCATTCTCACGGAGGGACTTGGGTGAGAGCAAGTGGTCTCGCATGGTTTTCAACTCCGTGAAGTTGGCCCCGTGACACTTCTCACCACATGGGCTCTTCACTAGTTGAGTTTTCTTCTTTAGAGCCTTGTAGCATGTCTTCTATCAGTTTGAGTGATGACACTTCTATACCCGTTGTAGTGAGAGGGTCTGTTGAAATGGAAGGACGAACATTCAATAATGTTCTAAGTGTCCCTTCTCTTTCAACCAATCTCCTATCAATGTATCAAATCACTCATATCAGCAAAGGCATGAGGGTTGAGTTTTTACCAAATACAATTATCATCAGGGAGTTGCATAGTGATTCTATAGTGGCATTGGGTAGGGCAGATCACCAACCCAAGGTATACACCTCACATTTTGCACCTGATTCTTCTCCAACAGCATTGTTGACTCATTCAGATGGAGTTAGCAAATTATGGCATGAGCAGTTTGGCTACCTTAACTACCGCTTGCCTCGAGTCCAATTCTCTAAGGGACTTTGTGAGGGTTGCTCTCGTGAAAAGCATCCCGAAACAAAATTTGACAAAGGCAAAGCTTGGAGGGCTTCACAAGCATTGGAGTTAGTACACAATGATGTATCTGGGCCTTTTCCCAATATATCTTTTACATAGGCTAAGTATATTCTCACTTTCATTGATGATTTCTCGAGATATACATTGGTCTACTTTCTTAAGCAAAAGTCCGAAGTGTTTGAAGATTTTCAAGACTTCAAGGCACTTGTTGAGGAACAATATGCAAAATCCATCAAGGTTCTTCGAACTGACAATGGAGGTGATTATGTCAATAACAAATTTGAATAGTTTTGCAGATTTGAAACAGACGGTTACTTACAGTGCTTCACAGAACGGAGTTGCAGAATGCAAGAACAATTCCTTGAAAGAGATAGCTAGTTGTATAATTCACTCTAAGTCCTTGGCACCTCAATATTGGGCTGAAGCCATTAATTGTCCTTGTTATATTCAGAACAAGGTTCCTCACAAAGCTTTGAAAGGTATAACACCCTTTGAACCCTGGCATGGAAGGAAACCTAATGTTGAGCACCTTAGGGTTTCTGGATCTCCAACTATGGCATGTATATCGAAAGATACGCAAAGCTATGGAACCTCAATCCAAGCCTTGCATCTTTGTAGGTTATCCAGATGGTGTCAAAGGGTATCACCTTCTACATCCAACCACACATGAGTTGTTCATAGAGAGAAGTGTTCACTTTCAGGTGAGTCCCAAAGACTCTACACTTGACACTTCTCTTTCATTGGATTCACTTAGACTTGATGATTCTTCTTCCGACTCAAATCATCCAAAGCAGGTGGCTGAGCCAAGGTCTTCTTCTTCTTTCAGTTCTGACAGCGAGGGTAGTGATGGGGAGTCTTCTACATGCACCTCTAGTCATGTTTCAGAGGATGAGGAGTCAACACCTGACTATCACATCCGGGGCCTAAAGGCAAACACTTCAAAGTGCAAGCACTTGGATAGGGGATCCAGCAGATGACAGATATACTCGGGCAGAGTATCAAAGTGGTCCACATGCTTTCCTTGCTTCAATTTCGGATCCATAGACATTCCGGGAGGCTTCAGGTATACCTAAGTGGGATAGCGCTATGCAAGAAGAATATTCTTCCTTGATCAAAAATCACACTTGGGATTTGACTTCACTTCCTAGGGGAAGGAAGATGGTTCCATGTAGGTGGATATATTGGACCAAGTTTGCAGTGGATGGGTTAGTCAATAAGTATAAGGTGCGATTGGTCGCTAGGTTTTTCACAAGTAGCCGACATTGACTACTCAAAGACATTTGCACCTATTGCAAAGATGACTTCGATCCGACTCACACTAGTTATAGCCGCAACACATGGTTGGGATGTGCACCAGATGGATGTGAAGAGTGCCTTTCTTCACGAAGACCTTGAGGAGAAGATCTACATGGAGCATCCACTTGGGTTTGTTCAGGATTCATCCTTAGTTTGAGGACTTGGGAAATCCATTTATGGCCTCAAACAGGCCCCTTGGGCTTAGTACACCAAGATGGATTCTTCCTCCTTACTTCAGATTTCACCAGGGGTCATCCAGACCCCAATGTATACTATTTGTAGCAAGATGATTCTTTACCGACACTGGTCATTTATGTTGATGATCTTTTGATCACCAGGAGCTCCTCATCGTCTATTACAGCAGTGAAGATAGCTCTATAAGACAGATTTTACATGATAAACTTGGGTCTTTTACATCACTTCCTTGGCATTGATATTTCGCAGTCCGATTCATGGATTTCACTTGCACAACCCAAGTATGCTCTCGATATTTTGGCCCGGTTTCACATGGCTAATTGTAGGCCGTCTCTGACTCCCATTCTATCAGCAATCAAACTTGAGGCTAACAATTCTACACATTTGGTTGATGCCATTCGGTATTGACAGGTTGTTGGCAGCCTCATTTATCTGATTATACCAGGTCCAATATGTCATATGCAATAGGCATTGTTTCACGATTCATACAAGAGCCCCATGAGCTGCACTAGAAAGCAACCAAGCGGATACTCCACTACATTCAGGGCTCTTATTGATTCAAGATTCAGTATAGATTTGGCACAGAGGTTGACTTGGTTGGTTTTACAGATTTAGATTGGGCCGACAATACTCAAAATCGCAAGTCCGCTTCAAGTTACGGTTTTTCTTTAGGTTTTGGTTTCATCAGTTGGCCTAGCAAGAAGCAAAATGCTATTGCTATATCTTCCACAGAGGCAGAGTCAAGGGAGTCGTTAACGCAACTACTGATGCTATTTGGCATCAGAGAATTCTATCCAAGTTTGGCATTCCTTTCAGACAGCACACCTTCATCTATTGTGACAACCAGAGTACCATATAGATATACAAGAATCCGGTTCAACACCAGCAGACCCAACACATTGAGATTCACATGCATTTTATTCGGGAGCTTATTCATGGTCAGGGCATCGACTTGAGATTTTACCAGTCTTCAGAGCAGGTTGTAGATATCTTTACCAAACCCTTCACTGAGAACAAATTTATTCATCTACAAGCTCTTCTTGGGGTGCGGTCTAAATCAGCAGTAGCACCATCTTTGAGGGGGGCCTTCTAGCCTCTTCACTTCTTCTGTCTCTCTTTGGGGGGGAGTTTTTCCTCCAGGTTTTCTCATTTTCTCTACTTTATGAGAGATTGCTTTGTACTGAGTACCTGATCAAGCTTAATTATCGAGACCCATTTTTTTACACTACCCACCAAGATGTGTTTATAGGGGGTGTTAGAGTAGTTTTCTTTTTTCCATATTTATTTATTATGGGTTTTTTTCCTTCACTTGGAGTTTTCCTACTTTCATGGATAAGCTTGTTTAAGTGTACTTGGAGTTATATTTTAACCGAATGAATAGGAAGTAACTCCCTTGACCAACTATTTCGAGTATGGGAGTTACTCTTCTATTATTGACTCTCTGACCACCTTTCTTGGAGGAGTTACTCGTGCACTCCTATTTGTACATCTCTCTTGGTGAGCTATTGTTCCATGGAAGATTGGTTTTGACTCTTATCTTGTTTATGCAATGTTCTTGTGTATGTGATTTCATTTTCTTGCAGCTATTGTGTCGTGTACATGCTTGACTCCTACCTATCACAAACCTGTGCATTCGCTTGATCCAAAGATCTTAGCATCCACTCCGATAGTTATAACATAACCATAATGTTGGTACAGTTCTTCATGAATCATTTCCCATTGTAATATGTTTCTTATTATCTAATATGAATTATGATTCCTTATATGCACACTTGCACTTCCCTGACACTTTCTATATTACTAACATAGTTCCCAGTAGACGAGTACCAGTACCGGTACCAGTATCGATACGACATTTTTTTGAAAAATAGGAGTAAGGTACGGGGAGACGGCAATATATATATTTATTATTTATATATTATATATAATATATACACTATGAAAAACCTAAACTGTAATTAAATAAATTATTAAAATAAAAATAAAAAATTTAAAATTATAATTAACTTGGAACTAAGCACATAAAATAAAAATACAATTTTTTTTAAAAAAAGAAAAACATTACATAAGTAATAAAATTATAAATATTAATTTTTAAAAAACAATTAAAAATTTACATTTTAAACTTTTAAAAATTAAAAATACTATAATCAGTAATACCTATTTAATATTAATTTAAATTTTATACAGTTATAAAATTAAAAATATAAACTTATAATTATAAGCTATAACAATTATATATATATATATAAACTTATAACTAGGCATGAGGAAAGGATGGTTATAAAAAAATAAAATGAACTTATAACAATAATTAATTATTAAAAATATAAAATATCCTTTTATGCTCATATTTTCTTTAAAGATGATCAATTATTGTGGGGTTGGGCCCGGAAAGTCACACAAACTTTTTCAAAACCCTATGTATATATACATGCACGGTGAATGTAATAATTTTGTAAGAGCACAAACGAATAGCGTACAACAACGGATTTTGTTCACGATGAGCTTGGTAATTGTAGGGCAGCTTATTTATTCCATAGAACAACATGAATTAGCATTTGAAGCAAGGTCGCAGTTTCGAATCTTTGTCTTCCTCCGCTTTTCTTCTAATCATCTTTCTCCATTCCCTTTTATAACAAGTCGCTAGAAAAGCAACCACAGGGCGATCGATGGATAAATGGAAAAATAAACACAGAATGTATCGATCGATAGATGATAATAACAGATAATAAACGCAAGGAATGTACGATTGTCAACACAAAGCATGCGTAGTGAAACGCGAAGATCACAACAAAAATAACAATGGAAGGGACGAATGTGAATAATAGTTGCTAGCCTCTAGGGCACAGCCAGATTTCAAGGCAGGAACAGGGGGGCAGACATCTCCAGGCATGGGAGGCGTCTCCATACATGTCTCCCATACACGAGACGCATCCCGATACCCAAGACGCATCCCGGGGGGTGGGAGACGCGTTTCCCTGCAACACTGCTAACAGTCTTCTTAGCACATAATTCTAGACTATATCACCCTAGAATCCAAATTGTTTGGTAGATATGTCAAAGCTACCCAATACATTTATGTGGTCGAAAAAAACTCTTTTAATTTGTAAGCTCGTTCCCAAATGCAAACTCATATCCCACATAAAATAGTCCATTAAATCTATCCTCAGCATTCCTGAGTCTAATAAAAATTCAATATAATGTTAAAAAACTTTAATTTGAGAGTTCAGCATTCCTTTATTCCCTTATCAGTCTACTAACTGAGACATGTTTATGTATGCTAATTGACATAAACAAGCATATATGCAATGGGTCTATTATATTGAGCAACTACATCAAGAGTTTCAACTCCTAAATACAACCATTTCAACATTATCGACTTTCCCTTGTATCTGATTTTCTATAACACAGCAAAAAGCATATCTATCATTCCATTTTCCATACAAAGCTTGCTTCTGATGCCAACATGGCACACATGAGAAATACATCTCAAACATGTGCCACATACATATGGTCAAAATAATTTAGCTGTTTTAATTTGCAAGTTTGTTGCAAAAACTCATCTCAGATAACGTGGTCCATTACATCCATCCTCAAGACCTCACTTTCACAGAGGATGGCATAAAAAAAGAGTGATTCACGCAATTTATAAAAGGCCAAAGCTATGTTCTGCTATTCAATTACTTCTTAACTTTTACATCAAAATCAGGTGTATAAAAACAGCTGAAGAAACTGTTCAGAAAGAGAAAAGCACTGGAATGACGACATCAAGCAAGAAATATAAGAAAGGGATGAAAACAGCATTCAATCAGGCTCAGTAACTTCTACAGATTATTTTTTAAAACAATGATAAATCTGAAAAGGATCAGACCAAACATCTTATTAGAAGCAATATAAACCTGAAAAATCCCTTCTATCACTGCAGAGAATGGCTGGAATAAAACACAGAGAGAAAATCATAGAAAAGCTATCATATTTTTCTTCATTCCGTATGCTACAGAAAATGTCGATAAGATGTGTCAAAAATCTTGGCATAGTTTTCCTCCAAAGGATATTCTAATCTACATGTACGAGGATACATTTAAAAAAGGATCAACGAAACCAACAAGCTTTTTTAATGAGACCCAATCCACAGAAATGTCTTGCACTTGAGAGAACCATATAATCACAAAAATATAACTAGTTTTAAATTCAAGAACTCATTCAAAGTTATACCTGCAGCATTTGCATCAACTTCGGGTGTTGTTCCAAAAGCTGGCGTAATTTTTCTTGATCACCCAGTAGAGCCTGCCCGAAGGGGTAAAAGCTTTCAATTACTTAAGACAATGAAACTAGAATATGGCTGGAATATCTCCAGCATTCAAAACAATCATAGTAATCATATAGGTGCATACCTGAATAGATTCAGGTGAACTGAAATACTGCTGCAGCCTCAAACTTGATTCTTGTTGTTGCAGGTTTTGATGTTGAGCATGTTCGACTTGTGGATGATGATATTGCGGGAGAAGATGTTCTCCTTGTTCATGCTGTTGCTGCTGATGCTGCTCCTGCTGCTGCTGAGGATAATAGGGCTGCTGGGCCTGATGCAGATGTGGATGCTGTTGCACAGTCTGTGAGGGATGATTTTGCTGTGGGGATGGTGGTTGCAGTTGAAACTGTATATGTGGTGGATGCATAGAAGCTTGTGTATGAGCTTGCGGCCTCTGTTCCAATGGTTGGTGGGGCTGAAGAGGTGGCCGTGGCTGCTGAGGAGGCTGAGGTGGGGGTGGACGGGGTGGTTGCGGTGGTTGAGGAGGCTGTCGTGGCTGCGAAGGGGGTTGTGGTGGTTGTGATGGCAGATGATGTTGGCCATGATGTGTATGAGTTTGCTGACTCTGTCCCTGCGGCTGAGTTGAAACACCACTAGAAAGGTTTCCTGGCAATGACGTAGGCCGGCCAGGAGGCAAAGGAGGTACAAAAGCAGGTGGTAAGGGATGAGACTGTGAGGCAGAACTTTGTCCAATGCTAGATGCAGAAAAGCTTCCAAATAATTTATCACTCGAAGAAGTGGGAGGAGGTGGTGGAGCAGCTGGAGTTGACTGAATATACATACCAGACACTGGCTGGACACTTGAAGCTTGCACAGATGCTTGAAGAATTGGAGGGGAAGAGAACGGTGGAGGCATGGGAGGAAGTGGTGGAGGTGGTCTACCCGAAGCAATGTTCTCATCAGAGATTCTAGTGGTCGATGCAACACCAACCCATGGTGTTGTTGAAGTACTCGCACCAGAAATAGAATCAAAAAGAGGACGCGGAGGGGTGGCTAGGGCAATAGAACCATAACTACCTGGTCGTGGATGTTCAGGATGAAATTGTAAGTTTGGCGGTTGATGAAGGGGAACTTCCAATTGAGCACGAGAACCAGTGGGAGGTAATGGTGGTGCAGTATTGGAATTCATACTACTGCCTACACCATCCTTAAAGTAATCTTTTGGAGCTGTATACTTTTGATCCCTTCCAGGCAATGATGGAACTGGACCACTCACCGCAGAGTCAAAAGCCTGAAAAGGTAAACCTGAAGGAAGAGGAGGTTGAACATCTCTTGTGGAATGCATGTAGGAAGATATATGCACATTACCGGCTTCGACCCTCTGAGGGGTTGAACCAGAAGGAACTGCTGGAGGTGGTGGCAATGGTGGCAATGGCGGTGCATGTGCAAGAGCTTTCTGTTCAAAATAAGCTTGGGATACATTCAACATTGTTCCAGGACCAGGCTGAGATTGACTGGACCGGTGATGAAGAGCAGGCAAGGACATGGATCCCTGCTCTGCTACTGTTTGCACAACTACTGAAACAGATCTTTGATCATAGAATTGCAACATATTCTCTGGCGGTTTAGACATAGCAAGTGTTTCATAACCCTTTAAAGGAATTGGCATTGTGTTTTGCATTCGGTTGTTAAATTGCTCCTGATGAAATGATGTTTCCCCACTTACAATCTGTTTTCCTTGTCCTTTATCCCCAGTAAGGCTTCCATGTCTCCGAATCCCACCCTCAGACTGTGTAACAGGTTCTCTAGATACACCACTTGCAATATTGACACCCTCAGCTGGATTCACTGGAATATCCTTGTTATCATGAATAAAATGTTGAGCACTGCCAGTGTTAAATTCTGCATCATCAGCAAGGGAATCAGGTGAGTTAGCCCCGTGTAAACTAGCTGGGGCAGATGGTAAAAAGTCATCAGATTGTGGGAACTGCAACATATCATCTGACTCAGAGACAACATCCAATTCAATATTGATTTCCTGCAAGTCATCTTCAAGGTGACTCTTCATCTGTCTAGACTTACTAACTTTATCAACAGTATTCTCAGTCTCAGGTGGCGGTGTCTGCACAGGTTGTTGCAACTCTCCACTGGCTGAAGCTACTAGTTGTTGCCGTTCCCTTTGTCTTGCCATAAACTCGTCAACATGGATAGATGGTGGCCTACCACCTGTAGAACCTGCACGAGGAACAGTCGCAACATTGGAGCTGCTACTCATACCATCATTGTTTCTTTCTCTTGCAACATAATCATCCACATGCATAGAAGGTGGTCTGCTAGTATTAGGTTTGCGTTGGCGAAATGTGTCCCTTCTAGATGGGCCAGAAGAGGAAACAGCTGTACCTCCTGTGCGAACAAACGAGCTGGTTGCAGTGGCTTCTGCTCCCCCTACTGACCCTACACCATCCCCTCGTTGACGCCTATTTGAGCCATCCACTGATACTGTTTTCCTCTTTAATGATGGTGGTGGAATTGTAGGCCGATCTGGTGAAGAATCTGGGCATTCCCACATAAATCTCTCTGAAAGATGCCCCAAGAAGTATGCCTCATCAGTTCTATTAATATCCTTTTGTAATTCTTCAAGGTCTTCATTGGACATTGCTGATCCTTTCCTGATGCATTGTAATAGAACTTCTGACTTGATAGATAAATGGGGTGGCAACTCCCAAGATGAAACTGGAAGCTCAGTAGATGGCAATTCTGCTTCTGGCACTATTTCTGGCAGATGAACTGTACTAATAGATCTCTCCAGTAAACAATGCATTGCTTTTACAGCTGCTTTGGTCTATCATAGCAACAAATTATAGATTAGTATAAAAATAAAAACAAGCAAAAACCAGAATAAGTGAGCTATATGTTTAAACAAACAATAACTTAGTTTCACAATCTTCTTGTACCTGCTCTAACGTTGTTAGTGTATGCAAGGAAACATCTGTACCCAACCCACTTATTTTCAAATTAAGAAGATCAATCATGTGAAATACATGTTTCAAGTTTTCTTCGTTCTGATTGTCAGCTGACCCACATTCAAGCCCAAAAAGAGACCTCAATGCCACAAGGCCATGTGCACTGCATGTTCATCCATCAGCATCAAGGTTAATTAGCATGAAGCATAAGCATTTAATAAATTCGTGATAAGAGATTATGAATATAAGTCAAAGAAAACCAAAGATTAGATGCACAACCAAAAGATCATGACACCGGAACTGTTCAAGAACAAAATCTTGGACACTGCCTTAGAAATTGGGGATCTCTTTTACATGATGTTGTGATAACCTTTGCTTCAATTTAGAAAATTTTAAATATAATGCTCACTACCATACTCCAGATCCCCTACAAATACTTGAATTTCCAATATTTTCCATTGAAAATTCAATATTTTCCAATACTTGAATTTCCATAAAACATTTTAAAAAACCCTAAAATGCCTATTATCTACTTGGGCACATCTCATGGCTAAAGGAAAAACAACCTTAGAACCAGTTTCAGAAAGTTAAAATATTTTATAAGATATGTACATATTACTTTCCTGAAACACAAACAAATGAGTGTGGTATTACAAAAATTATTTATGCCTCCCTAAAGTTATCTGGCACAAAGAATGTTCGAAGGCTATTTGACTAGAACGCACCAATAAACAGAGCACAGAATTATCCTAAAAGGCATGAATGCAATGCTTGTGAAATTAAACTAATCATCCTGCCTGCAGAATGGCATCCCTATTCATGCAAACCAGAAATAATCTAGATGGAGATTAAAATTAACTTTTCCATCCATGAAGCCAGTTCCATAGCTTACATTAATTTGGGGCAAGTTTTGGAAGTTTGGGATCTCATCACAGAAAAAAAAAAGTTTAATACAAACAAGGAATTAGACAATGTAATTGTTGATTCTGACTTGGGTTACTTCACTTATGTCAAGAAAACCATAAATTCTGGTACAGTGGTTGGATCAGGTAGACTTTGGATTGCAGCAGGACACAACTGATCAAATGAGCCTGGTTACAGCTTATGGGAATCACTTTATGCGGTTGTGAGAGTCCCATGAACATTTGATCCTTGATGGGCTTTCTTTCATTTGGATTATGGTGGTTTCACTTGATTTTGGTAGCAGTGAGGCTTGTGTGGTTGATTACGTGCTTGCTACCAGGTCTCTACTTCCCCGCATCTCGACCTTTCATAAATCTTGTGAGCTTCCCCTTCCTCATCATTTTGTGTTAGCTTTTAATTTTGCCTTTCCTCTCTGTCTTGCTCCCCCTCCCTTTTGGAGTCTTCCATTACTCATCGTACCACCACCCATTTTGATTCCTCTTGCGCCTCTAACAACTGGCATGACGATGATTATGCAGCTTGTCTATGTGGGCTGATGCCAGGATATTATTCCCTCTCTACTGCTATAGCCAAATATGACTTCTTGGCATGTGTCCTTTGGGAGGCAACACTTGACTCCTTTCCACGCACAGTTCATATCACCAAGATTATTCATCCCAATAGATCTTGTCCTGTGAATCATTGATATGATCCAGATTGCAAAACTATCAGCCAAATCTGGTTTCTCCTTGTTCATGATCTTTCCTCAATCCCTTCTACCCTCATGGAATATCGGTGTCTCCTTAGACAGAGAAAATGGTTTCTTTTTCTTGGGTGGCATGAAGTCCTCCATGCCCTCTCTCAATTCCCTAAGGCCATTGTACGTATTCTCCTTCCAAGGAATGCCTTTTTTATTCAAACCTAGGTTTCCCTTGCCAATTTTCTTTAAGATGTTCCAATTCTCTTTATGATGTTCCAGATCAGCCCATTGTCCAAGTTTCTTGTCCCCCGACTTCTTGTCATTTCTTCCTCCCAAGTGACATTGGGAGGGATATTCAAAAACTATGTACTAGTAGAGAAGCTGATTGTGAGGAGTTTCTGGTGGAATTCTCAAATATGGCATTGAATTGCTCGTGATGCCTGTCGCAGATTTGTTTTATGATGTTTGTTCATGCTTTCCTCCCCCTAAACAAAACGCATTATCCATACCATTTATAAATCTGGGGATAGTTCTAACCTGAGTAATTAAAGGACAATAATGATTGGGCACACATTTGCAAAGCTTTATGCCACAATGCTATATATGAAGCTCTCAGAGCAGGATAACTGTACAATGAGGGAGCAGGCAGGTTTTAGGCATGTTCCAAACTAGGGATCACATTTTTACTATCCAAACAATTATTGTGACGGCTCAAAAATGGCCTTCTAAATATTTTGGTTTATTTTTCATCTTTAGAAGGCCTTTGACATGATGGCTCGATACTACTTTTTAAGAGGTTATGTGAACTCTGCATCTCATACCTCATTATGATATGGATCGGAGGGTGTCTACAGGAAGTGCAACAATGACATCCCTACCAAAGAAGCTACATACTTGATTAATGATTGAGCAACAAGTTCCAACCCATTCATATTCACAAGAAAAGCCATTAAATAGGATTTACACATGGTAAGTATAAACTAACAACTAACCTAAATTCTAGGAGATCTAACTTATCTTCTTGTTGGAAAATACCAACAAGAGAAAAGGAAATGGAAAATGCATCCCTAGTTAATAGGATAAATGCATCCATAAATACAAGGGTGTCCTAATTTTGGATTAACCACTAACAACCTAGTACTTAATTTATCTTACTTTATACACTTTTGTACAAGGGATGAAATAGAGGGACCAAAGAATAGGCCATTAACATACTCACTCTATACATCCCATATGAGTCCTCGTCATTCCTCCCAACAATATAAGTTTTGGCCTAAAAAGCATAGAAAATATGAAGAACAGGGACAGATAACCAGAGTGATGACAGCCAGAGCCACAATGTCGGTGAAGGAGTCAACTTGTTGAAAAAGAAAACTCGATCAACAGCAGAAACAGTGAAGCAGAAGTTTTGTTGTCAAGATAGTCGCAAAATCAAGAATGCAATAGTCAAAGGTCTACATAGTGGTGTGTGACAAGAAAATCAAGAAGTTAAAAAACTTGATGAATGAAGTGGGACATTGGTGAAGTACCATTGAGTTTCCAAACTAAACGAAAACGTGCACAAGAATAAGTTACAATCGGCCAATGATGTCCACGCAAATATTGGCATACCTTGTAATATAACAGGTAGAACATGATGAAACACTTGTCACAAGCATATAAATGCAAGGAAATACTTTCCAACAGATCGGAAAACACAACCGAACCTTTGCCTGAGATCTCAGAAGAACTAGAAAAAGGCTAGGCAGGAAGAATCAAATGAACTTTGATATCCAAACAATTACAAATAATATCCAATGAAAATTATGCTTTTTGATCCAAAAGAGATCTATAGACGTGTATCACTCTAAGGAGGCCAAATGAACACAAGACTTTGCCCACAACGGAAAATGCTACTTCGACCAAAAAAATAACAAAGGGGATCTATCCCATACGTTCTTGGAACAACTTGTTAAGAAGCCCCTTTTTCTTTTCTTTTGGTTTTTTGATATAATTATGATTATTATAATTTTAAAAAATTACAATATTAATAATTTACTTTTACACACATATATATTAAATTTTAAATTATTATTAAATTAATAATATAATAATAATCATAAATTTTTATAAACATGATATAAAAATATTAATATAAAAAAATGATAATGTTTTTAAAATTAAGATTTAAACCTTCTGAAGGCTTTATATCCTCGTAGGAAGGGGATGATGTCAGGAAAGTGTGACACCTAGCTGTCGTGGCATGAGTGCATGGTTGTAGTTGGAGCATGCATCATGTTGTCAAATTCATGCATGTAGGTCTCTATGAACAAGGAAGGACTGTACACGGCGATTTGTGGTGGCATGCAAATACAATAGGCATCTTTGTATGTCACACGATAGTCAGGCACCAAACAATAAAGATGACTCACAATTATCGTCAGTAGGCAATCAACAACCCAATAGGTAAGCAGAACCCTGCACATGTATGAAAGATCGGATGGCTAGAATACAGGACCAGTGATGGAGCTTGTCAACATAGTACACTAGAGTTAACACACAAAAGGAAACGATCTAGTTGGTAGCAACCGGAATACAACATGACTAAGGCATCAGGTCTATGACAAAGAAAGAGGTGACAACATGCAGCTCTGGCGGTTTTTGAATAGACATAGAGACAATCCACAAGGGGACTGTGGGTAGCAGTAGGCCACGTGTGCGTTGGACGGCAAACTTCACTGGAGAAGGTGGAGTTGCAAACACATGGGGAGATTAACAACATGCATCAGTGACATAAAATCATGGCACGGGTGCAAGAGGAATGAACGGTGGCAAGGTTAATGCCACATGAGGTAGCATGTAATATCCCGAATCGGGATATTATATGTTAATTTGCATTTCTCGGAATTCCTTTTTAAAGTTCGAAATAATAATATTCAATGAATATAGAATTATGTTCTTATTAACAAAATAAATTTATATAACAAATAATGTTGTATAATGATCAAATGTGCAATGCGGAATTCTGGTTATAAATATTCTAATAGAGAACTCTCAAAGAGTTTCGTTCTTGAGGGGTTGATATCAAGGTGTTTCGTCCTTGTATCTAATAAATGAGGGGTTTCATCCTCAATTATAAAAGAAGAGGCTGCTGCCTAAACTTCAGATAAGGGAATGAATGTAAAATCTCAATATACATCATTTTCCTTCACCAAGTTCTTCTTATAAATACCCTTCATAGCGTTGCATCAAATGATGTGTCTCCTTTCCAAAGTGATGTGTCTTTTCATCAAATGGGACGACTTGCACTAATATAACTTCTATTCCTTGCATTAAATGTGGTGCTCCTTCCCTTATGGACAATTTATTTAATTTAGTTGTAATTAATTTAATTGCTCCTGGTTTAGGCGATTACATTGGTAATTTATTTACATTAATGCAGTTCATGTTTATGGTCTCCTTTGTATTGGGGATTTTACATGGCAGGGCTGGCAAAGAGGCCGTAAACCCTGTCAAATAGGTGCATGAAGGTTGCCAAGTTTGTGGAAACTGTCAGCCCTCTACATGTGTGTGTGTTGTTTTTTAATTATTTTTTTGTCAAAATATTTATTAATGTTCATGTTGTACCTGTACAGCCAAACCAGACCTACAATAGTTTTGCAAAGGGGATATACCCAGAAACTTCAAGTGCCAATCTCTCAAACCCAAGTTGGCCTTTTTCATTGAAACAAAAGGCCACCTCCATTGAATTGACTGCTTCAGACACAATGGGGCTATCAGATTTAGCCCAACAAGTGTCGAATAGAAAATTTTCGAATGCATATTAAAGGTCTTAGTGGTGTGGATACAACTCTTTGAATTAGGGTACTCGGGCTTCTAGACTTCCCACAGAGCAAAACTTGCTCTGATACTAGTTATACGACTCGAAGAGCCACACAAAGCCAAGAACATGGCAACCACAGTGTCTACATGAAGTGCAACAATAGTCTCCTTGCCAAAGAAGCCACGGGCTTGAAAAATTATGCAAATGCACAAAACAAGATTGAGCAACAAATTCCAACTTGAATTACAAGTTGCAACTCCTCTGTACTCACAAGAAGAACCATTAATTAAGCTTTGCAAATGCTAAGGATGAACTAACAACTAAATTAAAATCTAAGAGATCTAACTTTCTACTTGTTGGAAAGTACCAATGTAAGAAGGGGAAATGGAAATTACATCCCTTTTTAATAATGGAAGTGTTGTCTCCAAATCTTGCACCCTAGAAGAGGTTGTTCAAGCCTCTTCAAGATTTGTCAACATGGGAATACTTTCGAGTGTGTGGGGCACTTATAGTGGAAGTAGACCTCTAGATTTTAAGGGCTAGCTCCCTAGATATGACTTGATGTGATTACTAAAACTGCCTATTATGGGTGAAAAGGGAAAGAAAAAATAAATAAAGTAAACCTAAACTAGGAGGTGATACACCAAGAGTTGCTTCCATTCATACACTTAGAATTTGCATAATGAACTAAGACGGCCAAACTAGCCTCAACACCATTAATAGAGTTCACTAGCATTAGTGTTTCTCATAAAGGCAAGTGAAGGGAAGGTCAGATAATACACACTTCAAGAGTCTATTGCAGCAGCATACACTTCATGAAACCTGTTAGGAGAGAAGTCATTTGCAGCAACACATTCAAGGATTGCATGAAAACAAGATGAACTCAATCTATACTTGACATTCAAAATGGATCACTTCAACACGTAGTGCAAATAGACTTGGAGTATAACCAGTGTGCTTCTCATTAGCTTAAGTCCAAATCAAGGTACAATTTTGGCAGGGCTTCGCCATGCCAAGAGTTGGAATCCTTTGCAAAGCTAAAATGACTTGCATTTATAGAATGTGAGAAGAGAGAGAGAGAAAAGAGAAGTCCAAAGGACACAAGGACAAGTGTCAAAGTTCTCCCATCAGTTACAAAGCATGAGAATGAGGTGTAAGAGAGGTCAAGAAACTGATGTGGACATGTGTCCATCTCAAACCAAGCAACTTCCTCACATGTGGCGTAGAAACTCTTCCACTTTCCCTTGAAAACTGCCATCAATATTGGCCCCTCTTGTGCACTCCAAGGAAGATTAGGGACAAGTGTAACATGTGCACTGAGAAGAGGGGGTTATAAGCAGTCCTTTACAT
Organism: Torreya grandis; assembly: GCA_037957365.1. Lineage (NCBI taxonomy): Eukaryota > Viridiplantae > Streptophyta > Pinopsida > Cupressales > Taxaceae > Torreya > Torreya grandis. The sequence goes on from JARHVA010000085.1 coordinate 5,923,514, forward strand.
GCACTAGAAGTTTTTTTTATCATTGATATTCTCTTACACAAGCACAATCATTATATGCTGCCATGATCACCCTCCATTAGGCTTGTTTTGACAATTGGCACTAGAAATCTCTTCATCTTTCTCAACTGATCCGTACAAGAGGTGTTATGACACCTGTATAGGCACCTCATATGCTCAACTCCATCCAAAACACCTTAAAAGACCTTCAAACTTGAGTTACCATGCTCTTCACTATGTCATTTTAGATGCCAGTTTACACAGGCTGAAGTTAGAGACCTAGCAGAGGCACTTGTGAGTATTTCCAAGGTCTGAAAATTGCATGAGTTGGTTTAAGTCGCAAACTACCTCCCAAAGTAATTGGCATCCATTGATCATCTTCAAGACCTGCAAACCACAAGAAAATGTCAAGAAAACCTGCTTTATGCTCCACCTATACGGATTCCGTACAATCTAATCCCATGGCTTTGACCCTCATGGAGTTGGCAAAAACTTCTCTTTTATACTTATGGTCAAATTCATCCATCTGGAGGCACTTTGAGCCTGATTTCTACCATCGGGTCACAAAACAGGATTTGAGAGGGTTTTTAAGTGTCTAGCCCTCTTAGCATTTGTTCATGAAGATGGCACGTTAGAATTCCCTCAAAATGCCACTGAAGGCTCCTCAAGGACCTTCTCCAACTCTCCTAAATGCCTCCAGGTCGCATGCATCAGTTCATGAAAGTTATGAGCATTTGATCTTGACCATTAGAGCCATTTTGTGCACTTCTGTGAGGGTTTGAATCATTTTAAGCCAAGAATGTCTTCTTGATGGATTTCTTTGCCAACCAATGGTCCATACACTTGTATAAGCATTCCACAAACATTTCCCAACCACTAGAATACCTCCTCAAGAACTAAAAATGAGAACTTACCCTCGTTTGGCATTAGGTTTAGATCTTGCCAATAGGTCTGCCTGCCATTTAAGACTCCACCTGACCCTCCAATGGTTTCCTTTGCCTCTTGACAGCTTCAACACCTTCAATCTACCCCTGCAAGCATGAATTAGTCAAGTGGAAAGCATGGACAAGGCTAAAAATGCATATGACCCTCAACTAGGCCTCTAGGCCTAAGGGTTTCCCTCACACATGACTGTAACCCTCCTGGGTTAGAGCATCTTGCTTGCTTCCAAGACTTCTAGCAAGGTGTTTTAGCTTGTGTTAGGTGTCCTCCAGCTTCTCCAATCATCACTTAGGCTTGCTTGACCTCTAGTCCCTCAATTTCACCATTTTTCCTTCAAACTATCTCCCCATGCATGAGAAAACTGCCCCTGCTCTGAGACAAAACAGAGAGGGTCTGCACCATTAGTTTTGGCAAATTGATGATTGGATTACCGTCTTGGACTCATAAGGGTACTCTGTACCAAATTTAAGCTTCTAACTCCTCCATTTGACCCTCCAACTCTTCAAATTCCCAAGGAAAACTTTATGAAGAAGGCAAACTGTGAAGGTAGGCAAGGTATAGGTTGTATTAGGAGGTTTAATGGATTGCCTTGAGCTTGGTTAGGACATACAAAGACCATTTATGCCTCCTATGATGTATTCAAACCATTTCCTAGCTATTTGCCCCTCTAAGCCCTTCTTATCCCCTTGGAAACCTAGACTAGGTCTCATGCTTTGACTGAAACAGAGTTACTTTGACTGAGACAGAGTTACTTTGACTATATTTAGAGGTTGCTCACCACAAAACCAGGCTTAGAAAGTGTTTTAAAGCATGTTGGGGGTCTTTGAGATTTCCCTTCACCTTGTCCAAGCCATACTCCATCAACCCCATCTCATTTGGCACGAGAAAGGCCTATTTTTAGCTCAGCCTGTCTCAATCCGTACAGGTCTGTAGGTTGTCATGTGGGGTCATTTGAGACTTGGTTTATGCTTGTGGACCTCATTTCCATGCCTCTTAGGTTATAAGACCCCCCTTTGCCTTGGTTTCACTATGGAAGCCTTCAAACTAGCATTGATTCATGCTTAGGTCCTCAAGGAGGATACCCATGCCTTGACTGGACTGAGACCCTGTTTTGCCCCTATGGGTGTGTCCTTGGCAAGATTAGTCCTTGTAGATGGTGTATTAGGTTTCCAATGAGTTCCTTGAGGTCACCTCTCATTTGTCTTGGTGAACTTTCACCCACACAGTCCCTTCTAGTACAAAGGAAACCACTTTGACCTTACTGCCTGAGTACCCTGTAGACTGTGTTCATGCTTTTAGGGCCTGCCTGTAGGTGTTATAGGTCATTTGAAGTTTGTTTGAAGTGTTTTGACCTTCCATAAAGGTCATTGGGGTTAAGGAGCCTCCTATTTTCCTTGCAAGTTCAAAGTAAGGCCAAAACTAACTCTCCACACCACCATCATATAACCCTGTTGTAGATGGCCTCTCCCAGACCTGTGTAAGAATAGAGGGTATGAAGAAGGAAATAGGATCATGCACTCTCTCCTCTTGATGATTGCTTATGCTAGGGATGTCACTTTGAGCTAGTGGAGTCATTTCAACCTAGGTGCATGACCTAATAACAGTCTTGAAAACAAAGTTGCTCAATATTTCAAAACCCTGTAGATATCACTGTCACGATTCAGTGGTTTTTGGCCATTTTCAAGGTGCTCAAACTCCATCCTCCTCTTACCTTTTGGCCCTCAAAATAGCCTTTGTATGTGGATAGGGCTACAAGGTCAAACAATCAAGGACATTGGAAACACCTTCAGTCATGGCATATGCTATCCCAAAAAAGCTCTAGGATCTTTGTTTGGTCCATTTGGGGACTGAGAGCCCAAAACAGTGAATCATTCCTTTTGAAGCAAAAAAACTCCAACTTGCATAGCATTCTCACCTTCATGGCATGGACACCATGACCTTTGGGTATGCTAGAACCTCAAACATGAATTCCACCATTCTTTTCACCCTTCACACGTTCGTATAGACATCTTAGAGCTCAGGCATAAGCTGACTGTAAGTGCATATTCTGCAGACAAGGTAGTGAACAGGGGAATATAGGCAAGTAGCTTTGAAGGAGTGGTAACTTGATATCTCACAATGGCATTGAATGAAAGCACATTTCCAACATGAGTCTAAGCACATTAAAACACTTCATGGAGCTCATTCCACGTTGAGAAAACACAGGGTCCACACCCATGACTGCAAACTTGGAAAACAAGCACAATTTTGAAATCTCCTTCAAGGGCATTAAGAGAGAAGTGTTGGATGATGGAAACACCATTGGAGAGGGCCTATTCCCACCTGAAAACACTTCATCAAACTCACACAGCTCCATGGATTTCTGAAAACAAGAAACAAATGCACAATCATACCCCTCTTAAATGCAAGTTCATAAAAAGTTGTTTAGAGTGTAAGTGATTGTTCATGGAGGAGCCACCAATCTGAGAGTTCTTGTTATGGATATGAAGTGCACTCAGAGTACCATCCACCTGTAGAAGCATTCTTCCTAATCCACCTGTACGGCCCATAGTGAGTGCTTGAACTTGCCCTTAGCTTGTCAATGGAAAAAGAAGAGAAATGAGTTGTAGATGAAACTTTTTATGCAATATATGCAATCCAACCATGGAGATGACATGTGGGGAGGTGAAGAGTCACACCACCATGTTTTTAGCTGCAAGGGAACTTGAGAAGTCCGTACAAGTGTTAGAAATGGCCTATTTTTTTGGGAAAACTGTCATTTGACTGATGAAACTGACTTGTAACTACGCCCTAACATCATTTGACCTTCTCCACGTTCTCATCCACCTTGGTGACAAATATTTTAATTGAAAGGTCCCTAAAAGTCATTTAATTAAGCTAAAAAGGTGGCCAAATGACCCTTTTAGCACATGAGACCTAACAAGTGGCCAATTTATGACTTGTAAACACATTGAAACCTATCAAAGACTGTTTTAGGATATTTTCAAAATAAATTGAGCCTTTGACTAAGTTTGACCATGGTTGACCAATGTTGACTTTTGTTGACTAGATCAGTACAAGGAGGATGGACTTCAACAGGGACTAGACAAAAGGCAAGTGAGATATATAGGACAATAAGACCCCATATGACATATAAAACTTTCTTCAAAAGTTCAAAATAGTAGGGGTTGACCAAAATTTGACTTGGGGTCAAATTTGGTCAACAAGGACATCCCCAAATAAATGGGTGCCCTACGTTTAGATTAACCACTAACAACCTAGTAGTCAATTTATCTTACTTTATATAATTTTGTGTAAGGGATGAAATATAGCGACTATAGAATAGACAACTAACATATGCATCCTCTACATCCCATATACATCCTCATCACTTTAATAAAATTATGATGAAACTCTACAAGAGGGTTGGTCGGTTCCCGACTGCCCATGGACTGTCGAAAACGGTCAAGAGTAGTACATGAGTTAAGCAGAGATGCCCTCCCCCCCACTCTCTTTGGGATTTATGCTAACAAGCATGAGAATTTCATTAGACAACACAATCTAAAAGATGGTCACAAACCATATCACGTCTTGACCATACTTTTCTTTGTTGATGATGTTTCCCTCCTAGCTCATTGTCAAGGAGAGACAAATGCTTTTGATCACCATTAATTGGCAATTAACCTTAACAAGACGAAGGTTATGGTCCCTAATACAACCGAAGTTGCTCTCCCCAATTTCAAAAGTTTTACAACGGTAAGCTTGTTGAAATCACAACATTTTATACATACTTGAGCATACAATTCAGTGGTCCATCTCTTAATCTTGGACTTGCTTCCCCATCGCAACAGATATGCCTCCCTTTCTATCTTGGACTGCCAATGCTTATAGGTGCATCTCCAAGATATTCCTATACAAATGCACCTATTTCACACTATCAATAAGCCTTCTTATCATGATGTGTTTGAGATTCGCGGTCCCAAGTTGGGGCATATGGATTAGGTGCAATTGAGAGGGTTCAAACCATTTTCCTCCAATTCATGATCTATCGTAAACAAAATTTTCCCCAAAGCATTTTATGGTCCAACCTCTTTTCCTTGAGAGCATCTTCAAGATTGTATTCCATCTTCGTAGGCTCAAATACAGGGGTGGTTCTTAATCAAGCCGGAATATATTGTATTTTTGAACTTCCCAATGGGTTGCTTCATTGGGTAAACCTAGGCAACACCAATGTTGGTGCTCAACAACTTGTTTGCTTCTCTACTCCATTGGCATCTCTAATGAGAAGCTCTCTCCCTTTTTATTCTCTTTGGATGCCCCTTTTCTCCTCCCCATTAGGAAGAGAGTGCCTAAAATATCTACTAGGGAAGACCTTTGTCAACAATATATTTAGATCACTTACATTTCCCCTCTCTTAACCTCTCCATCCTAAAGTGGCCTTTTTCTATTGAGCATTTCTTGCAAATTATTGATGGTTTCATCATCCTTCCCAACAATAACTAGTGTCCCTAAGACTCATGGCCTAAGGATCCCTTTTGGTCAACTAAGGGTATGCTCTCACAAGTTATGGATCAAGAATAGACCGCCATATTCCAAGGGTTGATAGGAGACAAAAACAATGGAATATTTTAATTTTAGATGTCATATCTACAATAAAATTCTACAGAGGAGTTATTTTCCATACAAAGACTCTCAAGGATCACTTGCTACCTTTTTTTGTTTCTCAAACCAAAGGCATTTTGCTCTATACCTCCTAGAAGCGATTACTCTTAAGCGTCAAACACAACAAGGGCCTCCCATGACTACTAGATTGATTGCCTCCTTTCTTTCTCCAATGATTGAGTGCATTCAGCGTCCACTAGACAATACAGTTTCTCATATGAACCATAATAGATCAATAAGACCACATCTCCTTCCCAAAGATATGTCATAGTGGGGCTCCTTCCCTTTCTTATGATAGACATGGTGGATCCATTGTTGTTCAACCTACAAATCCAGCCACTCCACTTCACCCATAGTGCAAGAAAGCTAGGGAAACACACATTACCAATTTCCTATGTGCTTTTGGGAGATTGTGAAAGTTTCCAAGAAATGTGGAATATATTGTTTTTTGACCTATAAATCCAACCACTCCACCTCTCCATAGTGCAAGCAACCTAGGAAAACACACATTACCAATTTATTATGTGCTTTTGGGAGATCGTCGCCCTCGGGTGTTAGGAGAGTTTCCAAGAAATGTGATTCATACGACACCAGGGAGGCACACGGAGGACAAACAACAACTATTTAAACTAGACGAATTTGTTGCAAAATTGTATAGAATGCAATGGAATCTAAACAAGATAAGAAACAACCATTACACATTCAAATGCAAAGAGAATAGAAAAATAAAGCTACTTCTGTTCACTAGGAGGAATAGGGTATTGGTACATATGCATACAATACATAGTAAGACTGAGAATGATAATTTTGATAAGCGAAAAGGGGAGATGCTTCCTAACTGATTTGTCTAGACTGTGAAGGACCAGAAAGCTTGAGATCAGAAAGGGGAGACACTTCCTAACTAATTTGCCTAGTTTGGAACATGATTACAATGATCAATAGATGTTTGATACTCAAGGCATGCTAACACCTGAGAGAGCGGACCACATCCATTCATTCTGTGTGATGGTGATCCCCTTAGTGTCAAATGGTTTACAGCATATCATTACAAGAAAGCAATTACAAAGGAGACAGTTATGAAAACAATTTGTATTCTACTATGACTGATGGTTTGCCTTCTCGCAAGGGTGACATCTGGACTTCAAAGCGCACAATATTCTAACAAATACTCTAACATGGCATGATTTGAGAAGTGCCACCTAGCGTGATGCAATGTGGCGTGGAGAGTCCACACAATCGTTGAGTCAAGGGCGGAGCTAGATTGATGGGAAGTATGTTTCAAGGCACTGCGAAAGAGTGCAAGGATACTGCGAGTCAACATGCATGGCGAGAGATGTCACAGATGGCGTTGAGTCATGGGCAGAACTTGATTACTATGCAGTATGCCTACTGGTGATGCACAACCGCACAAGGGGGTCACAGAGGTTGCACAGGTGGTACACATTGTTGCAATGATGTACATGCCACACAGGAACACACGAGCACGCACGTTATGCTGCTTGTGTTGTGTAAGCATGCAAGGGCACATAGAGTCTCCACGGATGCCACAAGTTGTCGTAGCGGTTGTATACATGGCATAGAGTGGTGCAGTGTTGTGGAGGCTATGTAGAGAGCACAAAAGTTGTGTTGTGCAAAGCACGTTGTTGCACCGAATGGCATTGAGATTGATTATCCAACTTTGCCCTGCAAAAGGAGGAACTTCCCCTCAACCATATACTGGCTAAGCCTTTGAAACTTATGCACTTCGCACCTATGGGTAGAGTGTGCAATGTTGTCTTCAGAGTTGTGTGGCTTGTATACTTGTGTTACCTATGTTGCAATCACACTTGTCTATTGATCAATGGAATGCCTATCATATTGTATAATTGTGGCACAGAACACTCTGTATGTGACCAAATACCGACAAGAATACCGCAATAAGGTAGTCTTAAGGGACCCCTCCTATGTTTGGATCAAGATGGGTTGTGCTCCCTCCCAAGATGTCCCAGCTAGCTTACTTAGCCCAGGCCACTCACCTATCAACATTATTAGATCTAGTATTGGCTCCTTCACAAAGATTGATGAGAGTGTCAATCCTCCTATTCCGCACTTTGATTCCAATGTACACATGGGACAACGCCAACTAAGGCCACCATTTCTCTTCTCTCCTTGGTTGACTTTTACGGCAAAAAAAAAATTTTTGCATAGCCTGATGTAATATTTGTAACATTTAGGACATTTGAAATAAATGTAATTCAGGTTTATGTCTTCAAGCATGTGTAGGGGTAACTTACAAGGTTCAACCCCAACAAATAGATTTTTGTACTGTAGTTAGTTCTTAGTAGGCAGTCTGATTCTGCGGCTTCTTTTGACAGGGCTCCCAAATGCTATATAATTGGATGTGCTTGTTGAGACCCGTTGACCTACTTTGTTCATTTGTGGAAATTAACATAATTGCCTTCTTCAACCAAACCCCAACAATTTTTTGTTAAGCAATAAAGGTTATTCCTTTCATGTACTAGCTCTTTCTTCCAGATCTATATATGATTAATATTTCAACAAAATAGAGGAACCATATACCTATTCATTGCATGAATATCCTCCAATTTTTTGCTCCTTATGGCATTAGATACATAAATATACATCTGATAAATAAGAAATTAATGGAGAGATCTGAACCAGATATTTCTCCCTGTGGTCCTCCAAACTGCTGTTAAAGTTTTGAAAAACCCATCTCCTAAAATGCATATTACTGACAAAAAAGCATTGTCTTCGTATGCTAGCAGGCTCTAACCATTTGACATAATGTAACTTGTCCCTTCACTACAGGGAGATAATTTTATAAACAATAAAATCAACTTGCAAAGGAATTCAAGTCGCATTTTCATTTCCTTTCAATTTAGTTCAGACTTTCATCACACCTGAAAGCTTTCCATAATTCATAGTATTTTAGTACAGATTTTATTTAGTTGTTCCAGGAAAATAGCTGATAAACATCCAGACTGTTCACGAGAACTTTGTCCAGCTTGTGGTTTGTTCCTTCATAAATGTTGCAGCAAAAGTTTCCTAACCAGAAATGGTCCTACTGTGTATATTTAGTGTGTATATGATCAGGCAAGTCTCATCACTGATGCACTTGATGCACCCCATATAACCACAGTGGCATTATATTCATAGATCACTTGCATTCTTTAAATTTTTGCATTGCATGTACGAATCTCCAGACCAGGAATGGTGATATCATACATTCTCATATTATAGAGGAAATGATTTGGTAAGTTGTTTTAGTGACATATCTAATGGATGCAAAAACACCACTAAAGCTGTTGGATCTCTAAGTCTCCCAGAATCTCTTCCACAAGATTCTTCCTGCTCCCTTTGTTGCAACTATCATCTCCTGGTTAAAGATCACATTTCCCTGTTGCTGCTGGAAAAACGCAGTGTGTAAACAGCACCTCAGCATAAATAACCAAATAATTATATAGATATCAACAATCTCTTAGGTCCATGAAACCATTTAAGACTATTGATGGTTATCTCCATCCGTGAAAAGTCAAGCTCACTAATTCATGGATCCAACAAAGTTCACCGTATCCTACTATCCTTTCAATGATATTTTGTTTACACTTTCAACAACAGCTACCACCCAAAGGGATTGTAAAATTTATTTTGTTAAGGACTTCACCCACAGCAGCCACTAAACAAGCAGCCTACTTCCAAACATTGACCCTCCTAGGGGATCCATCCAACACAGCCACCACACAAGGGACTAAATATGCAAGATTCAACCTAATAGGGAATTGGGACTAAAACCGTAACCACCACCACACACATGGAACAATACAAAATATTCACCCTCCAAGTGACTCCATCCAACACAACCTCCCCAACAAGGGATGCCTATGTAAGCTTCACCCTCTACACAAGATTTGCCTCGGGAGGGATTCCACCCAACACAGTAATACACAAGGGGCTAATTGCAAAAATTTGTAAAGATTTTGGCATGAGAAAAATTGCAGATAAAAACTATTTCGCAGAGGCAATGTGGACACTATCGGGCTGTGGACGACGATGAGGTTGTGGTCTTCAGCTCTGAATGGCAACGACAAACCTCAAAGATCGACCCAGAAATCAATCCTATAGCTGTTAGTTCACACTGCACAGACCAAGTAGAATAGGGCATCAAATAAGCAAGGAAGAACACAAAAACAACAGCCTGAGCAGGCCAGTAGCAGACAAAAGATCTGATAAACAAGACGACAGTATCTACGCTTCCAGATGGCAGAGGATAAATAGAAATCTCACGGTCAAAATGATTCGAACCAGAAGACACAACGAACACGGAAGAATGAAATTTATTTGGTAAATCAGCAAAATTTAGTTATGCATGTTATCATATCAAAAGTCCTAAAACTTGGGTTTTAGGAATGGATCAATTCAACCATGGTGTTTGATGCTTTAACGATCACTGTTGTGCCCCCGAGCCTTTCCTCCTCTGTCTCCTCTGGTCATGCCCAGTTCCACGGTCTTGACTTTTTGCACTATTCCTTCGTCTCTCTAAGGGTGTCTCAACTACAGCTGGGCTCTCTTCTTTCAGCTCTGTTGGCCATCGAGCTTTTTGTTTTCTCACTGCTGGTTTTCTCTCCTGGTCCTCTTCCTTGCATGATTCGAGAGTTTTTTGTCCGCATTGGCATGTGGGTGTTGTTTGTGTATACACTAAATTTTAGCATTTTTTGTGTCTAAACTGCATTCGGAACAACATTCCGCAATTGCATGTAAGTTTAAAATTGCAGCGATACATCCCTACTTGGGGCAATGGATCGTCTTGCATCATTTACCTTATCTGATTCATCCTTATTCTAGTCAACCCTTTGCACGTGTCTTCACAGGATAATTAAGTGAATAACTTGATTAACAAAGAAACATTGCAAACTTTACCTATTCTTCTAATTTCTAATTAATCTTTCATTAATTTGCCTAATCTTCCTCTAATAGGAAATTCCATGACTATTTGTAATTATCCTATTTTCCATAAATACAAAATTGAATTATGGATTCACATAGGTGATGTAATAGGGACAAGTCAATGGAATGGAGTGGACTGTGGGCAAGGTGGCTTGTGACATGACCACTTACACTTTTACACCTCTTACACCCTTCTTACACACGCAAGAGGACAAATGACTGCACTTTCTTCCAATTTGTTTTTTCATACTCCAAAAGGGCTTAAATGGCATATCTTATTCACTCCAAAGGACTAATCATGGATTTGAGGATTGATCCTCAACTCTCAATCTTAAAATAAGATGAACGGTCCATATCGGTTCAGGGAATATATAAATAGAACCATTGCACCTCTCATTTCATCAAGCTTCCTAATGTAAACTTACTCTGCAGGATTGATTCCAAGAAGCTTCATCAACTTTTTTCTCTCATGCCAAGCCAAAGCCAAGACCAAGTGTACACAAGGAGAGGTGCACCCCACGCAAGGATTCAAGCATCAACGAGGACTCCTACATCTACAAGCCGAGCTCAAACCGTTTTAGACCCAATCTTCAAGCATATCTTTAAGAGAGGTACAAGTGTTGTTTTATCCTTTCAATTTGCATTTCATGTTTGATTATCCTAGCTTACCCTACAAATTGGGATTGAATAGTTATGTCTTCAAGTTGTTTCGGATTTACTTCACTAACAATTGACTAACTACCTCTTGGATTCCTGATCTACATAATGGCACACCCATTTTAGACCTCTAGAATTCTTCTAATTCCCAGAATTGGCTTTGTAGCAAGCTAATTCTCTTTCTTTTCTTCAAAAAATCCATCAAAACATGTTCAGGAGCAAACAATGAATTTGTGACTGCCTATCGGCAAATTCGGAGCATTCATCAACGAAATTGTTAGGGGAAACAACAAAATCACTAAAGACATTAGAAAAATCGTTCCAAACTGTGAAATCATTGTTATACATTTTTTGGGCCAACGCTGTTTTTCTACGAAGTTGCAAAATTGAATAACATTTTGGCGAAATCATTCGTGGAAATAGGGAAATCACAGAGTTGCAAAATTGGAGATAATTTTGGCAAAATCATGCAAAATGATAGAGAAATTGTGCAGAAGAATAGCAAAATCATGCAGAAGAATAGCAAAATCTTGCAGAAGAACAACGAAATCAACTTTAGCATTAGCAAAATCGCTTAGAAACAACGAAATTGTTTCCTTTATATTTTATGTTTTCTGTGTTTTATAGGAAATTGCAAAATCGTCTAAATTAATAGCGAAATTGTATAACTCATCAGAGAAATTGTGAACCCTAACCACGAAATCGTTCCATTGGTTTTCTGACTGTTTTCCTTGTTTGCAGCAAAATCATCGAAGCAGCAATGAAATCGTCAAAGTAGCAACAAAATCGTCAGAAGTAGCAGCGAAATCATCAAAGTAGAAAGGAAATCGTCAAAAGTAACAACGAAATCATCACAAGTAACAGCGAAATCGTCAAAGGCAGCAGCAAAATCATCAAAGGCAGAATAGACAACGTCGAAGGTATCGGCAAAATCGTCTTAGTGAATAGCAAAATCGTTCTTACTATTGTGTTGTCTGTCTGCATGTTCTAAACAGCGAAATTGCAACAATTATCAACAACATCGATCTGAGTAATGGCTTATTTCTTTGAGTAGCTAGATGTGATTACATTTCTTAGTTTCTATTTTGTTACTTGTGTCTGCCGAGACTTAAACAAATCCAATCTCAAGCTCCTTTTGGCACAAAAACCACTTCTTTTATACTTCTAATCAATTTGTGATTGCAAGACCTTGGTCAAAGAGTGGTGTTTTGAGTCAAAACACTTCAATTCTATCTCACATTTCAATTTGGGCATCTAAAACGAATCCACACTTCAATTTGGATTTAACAAACTTGTTTATTTTCAAGTCATTTCCTTTTATGCAAGTTTATTTGATTGTTTGATTGTCTTATGAGGTTCTTTTTGCGTGTATGCTCTCCCCTTTTGGGTGACTCAGAAACGTAAAGTTTTTATTTGCCCTTAGCCTATTTTCATTTGACTTAGTGGGGTGGATTTTATCACCTTCCAATAAGTCTTTAGGTGTATGTTGACCTAGGAAGTGACATCTTAGCATAATACCAAACCCTACTTATCCAGTGGGGTATATAAATTGAGGAATGTGCCATCGTGAAGACCTAACTTTGTGCTTGCACAAAGTCGCGTGAAGAAAGTAACCCCAAGGGGTTCTTTCCAATATTCAAGGTCAATGTGTAGTACCCTCGAAAGGAGCAATCTTGGCAACGAGATTCAACTTCTTCATTGACAAATTTGCGCCCATGTATCGCGAGGTATATAGGGACCATCTAGATAGCCCATTGTGAAACAATAAGCAAACCCCAAATCCGATAGCGCTTCACTGAGACCCTTACGGCTGAAGTGGTTGTAAAGGGACAAGACCCTATCATGAATGGCCCAATCTTGGATTACTTTGTAGATGCCTCTTTTGCCACGGATCATTCATTGACATAGGGGTGCAAAGGTTAACAACCCCCGAACGTCGCCTTAATCATACAAATCTTGAGAGAGAGCGGGGGTGTAAAAAACCTACCAATAATCACAATAATTTATTTAATGAATATTTAAACTTCTAATCCTCTCAAGGCAAGTGTTTCATAAGGCTCAATGGATGTGATGTAAACCCGTGTTGGTTACTAAATTTCTTTTTAATGCTTGTGTGTTGTTACTTGATTGTTGTGTCAAAACCAAGTTTATACTTAAGTTCAAGATCAAACCAACCAAATCAAAAAAAACAAAACCATTTTATATACACATGATGAGGCATTACTCTACCCAGATTCCAATTCAAACCAAAATGATGTTAGAACTTGGTCCCCATACCTATCTTGCTTATTCAAACCATGTCGTTAGGCTGCCAAAATTGAACCAAATGCCTTGACCTTTGAATCCCAATTGACATTTCAAACCAAGTCAACTTTCTTTGCAAAGTTTGAACCAATTCCAAACTTCATGTTCATTATATGGCATTATGTCGTCCATTTCATTTCAAATCATGTGACAATTCTAAGACAACCTTGTTTGCAATGTCATTTTCCACGTCTAATTGTGAATACCATTTTCAAGAGCAAATCCAATTCCAAGTCTAATTGCCAATACCATTCTAAAGACCAAATCCAATTCTAGTCCAATTGTGCCAAAATTCAAATTTTCTAAATCCAATTCCAACACCAATTTGAATGCCATTTTGTTGTCCAATTCAAAACCAATACCAATTCACATGTCAAATTCCAATTCTAGTCTAAAGCCAAGACCAATGCCAAACATGGTTGACTAGGTCAAATCAAATCGAATTAGACCCTTTCCAAAAACCAAAGGCCATTCAACCCTTCTTCCAAATTTAAAATTCAATCAACTTTCCAAATCAAATCAAGTTTAATTGAAGTTAAACGGCCTTTCAAACCAAAATCAAACTTGTTGAAACCCTTTGTGTGCCAAGATTTGTGCACCTTTTTCGAAACAAGTTTGACTCACACATCTTTCCTATTTGGATCCTTAAATGAGCCAATTTTGATTGAACTAGTACATTTGAACATTTGCATTGACAGACCCAATCGAACATTCAATGTCTACTAAGGCCAATTACAACTTTAGAATCTAGATCCGGTTCGTCTTGAACCCATGTGCCAATTTAAAAGCCAAATCCGATTCATCTTGAACCAAGTTTCCATATGTCAAATCACAACCAAAATCCGGTCCATCTTGAACCCCATGCCAATTTGAAACCACTTCTTGTCTTTCCATTCAATCTCCCGCACATGTCGGTTGGGAACAATGAAGTCATGACATCCATCCTTTCTTTCATTTGAATCATATCTATGCTAATACCGCCCTTTTTGGGGCCAAACCAACTCCAATCTATGCGAATACCACCCTCTTTGGGGCCAACGTATTCCAATTTGTGCCAAGACTGACCTCTTTGGGGCCAATTTCTTCCATCCAATTCCCTTTGCATATATCCTTGCTTGGAGGCATTAGTCCAAGGTTAATTCAAGTCATGGCATCTCGCAATCCTAAACTTGTTCTAACATGGCCAATCCTGCGTCAAAAAGCAATAGATCAAATTACTCAGCTTAGTCAACAAATACACTACTTTACATCTATTTTGGACACTTCAGCCATTAATCCAAAAGCCAAGCCAATCTTACAATCACAAAAAGCCAGTCAACCATTTTCCATCAACAATGCCTCCGAAATATGTCATCTAGTATAGATTATGAACAAGAACAATTCGATTGACAACTATTTGATAACAAAGATGAAAACCTTCTCAGACTGTTAGAGATGGGTGTTAAATTTCCAGATGGATTTCCAGTAGAGGACTTACAATATTTGATCAAAGCTGCTAAAAACACCACAATGAAACCAACGATCTAGACCTATTATGTCATTGCCTAGCCAAGGACCCTTATCTATTGACAAGCCAATTGTGCCCAAGTCTGATAACTACTCGATTGAGATATGTCAAGATCCCCTTCCCAAACACGATCAGATATGTCCACTTCCAAAGCAAGATCAAGATAGTCAAACCATTGTTGACATTATTGTCGAATCACCCATCTTTGACCAAAATTGAACCATCTTAGGAAACCCTATTTTTTGTCTAGTACCAAACGTCCCCCATTTCCGAACATTTCTTCATTCCAAACCCTACATTTCCAAGCAAAAGGTGAACAAAGTACTTGCAGACAACACCATTCAATAGGCCCCCTTTGTGGCTACTTCAATATTAGAATCAGGTTATATTCTAGAACCAATATCAGAATTGGGTTTTGTTCTAGAACCACTATCAGATTTATCATCAGAAGCAAAATCAACATTAGTCTCAACATTGGATTCACATCCTCTGGTGTCAAAATCAACTTCAAAATCAGAAGATATCAATGGATGTTGCGACATTGGTTGCACATTTCTAGCATATCCGATTAAACGCATTTGTGAACATTCCATGGTTTTCGAGGACGTTTCCTTTAGCATCGATACAAGTTCTCCTAGTAGCCTCTACAATAATTGCACTGCCTTTTCCCCTTCCATTGACATAACACATGCCTTTACCATTAACTAGTCTAGCCATTCTATTGACGTACCACTTCACACAAACGTTGAATGGGACCAACAGAATCATGCATTGTTGAACTTATTCCATGGCGACAGTTCAGTGGCAGAATTTCTAGGGAAGCAAGACAATATCCAAGCAGAAAAATAGTCTCCTAGTGAAACCTCATTTGAGGAGCTAGGGGCCAATCAAAGTCTGAACTCAGCATAGTCTAGTGAAACCTTGTTTGAGGCACTAGATGATAATCAGAATAAAAAATCAAAATCCTTTAATAAAACCTTGCTTAAGGTGCTAAGGGACAATCAAAATAAATTGTCAAAATCCCTTCGTGAAACCTTATCCAAGGCACTATTGGACAATCCAAGTCGGAATAAATAAGAAAAATTTGTTAGTGAAAACCTCTTTGAGGCGCCAATTAGTTTCTCATTGCTTAATGAAGACATTACTAAAGACAATATCGGCCCCACCGCAACCAAAATCATGTCAAATCCAAAATCAGCAACAATGTGTGACTGAAAATCCCAATTTTCATTTGTTCCCTAACCATTGTATATTCCATTCTAATCATATTATCCATTCAAGACCTATTTTCTATTATTCAATCAAACCATTTAGCCCTTGCTTATCCTTCTTTCCCCTTCTTGCAACACTCTTTTCTAGAGGCTACGAAAGCATCTTGTCTAAACGTTTGGAGGAAGCAAAATCAACAACAAACGAAGACCACAACAGTGGTTGTCTCATTCACATCAACAGCACGATTCAAATAGAGAAATCATTCCGAACAAGTTTCGTTAGACAACAAAGCGTCCACATTGCGCATCTCGTAATCTGCCATTAAGTTGAGATCCTAGAAAATCCAGCTAAATCAGAAAAATCACTACAAAACAAAAAAAAAAGTGAAATAATTTGTTGTCTACAAGTACCTTGAGACTTGGGGGCAGCCCTATCCATATTATAGACCATTTCCATTCAAACCATTTTATCCATTTTATCCTATTCAGCCTAGCCCATCCTATTGTGACCATTAGTCTTCCCATTTTTACCTTGTTACATAAGTGGAAGGTATCTTGAGACCTATTTGTGAAATATCATATGCCATTAATCCATTGTGCCAATCATGTACTATTTGTTTTGATCTTGTGCGATTCGTATGTCATTCATGTTTTCAACCCTATTGTTGATTTTTAATATCCCCCAGCATGGTTGAACTACATTGAACTGAGGCCCATTTGGACTATATAAGCAATGCTCAGTTTCTGAGGTCGGCTTGGTCACCTCTTTTCCAAGCTCTCGTTGTTTTGCGAGCAATTTAAACCAGCTCTCGCCATTTTATGAACAATTTAAACCACGCTCTCGTCATTTTGCAAATAACCTAAGCCACACTCTCACTGTTTTGCGAGCTTTACCCATTCTGAAACTCATAATCTTCCATTGAGTTGAGATGCCAAAAACCCTAAAAAATTGCAAATCCCAAAAAACAAACTAAAAAATTAAAAATCTCAAAAAAGGGGCTTACAAAGCTCCATGAGAGATATTAAGACCCAAAAATTTTGCTTGCTTTGTCATCATGTTCGCCAATGGTCTTGCCTTTGCTTTGGATGGCGCGGTTTACCGCATTTACCAGGTGGAAACATCTTATCCAACTATGACCATTTCCATTTGCTTTTGCCATTTATCCCAATAATGTTTCCTCTCATTTCTGAGAGAACTACATCGCCCTGAGGTCCGCACGGAATATGTAGGCAGCACTTAGATGCATGGGGCATCCCAAGTCAATTCAAACAGTTTCATTGATCATTCCTTGTTACCAATTTACCCGGAAATCGCTCTCACAATTTTGCGAGTTTTCCTTTTCCCATTTCCTCTATAAACAAATCTCTTGTTTATCTATGTAGGTAAAGTCCACTTGCAATGGGGCATTTGGAATTAGCTTGACCACCCCTTCCTTTTGCTTCTATTCCCCTGCTTTCGTCCAAGTTGTCATCTTGTCCTATCAGTTGCCCAAGCACTCAATACTAACGTCTTACATTCACACGCACAAATGATTCACATAAGTGGCTTATGGGGTGTTAGTTTGATGGTTTAGTTTGATGAACCATCATGCTTATCTTTGATTGTTCTTGGTGCATTTCTTTGAGCAACTGGATGATTTCTGTTGTTTTTCTTTTAGTTTGTCTTTGCTTGTTTCTTCGCATTGTTTGTTTGTTTCCCTTTTTTGATGTTGCCTCAACTCAGTCCACTGTATTGACGGGGTCATCATCATGGTGTTCCCTGTCACACAATTGTACTTGAGTCCATCCATTGCCATATTAACAACATTGTCATCATGGTTTTTATGATGCTAGGAATTTGATGGAAGGGATATTAGATCAAGTGTTAGTTTCACAATGAAATCAAAATGAAAAGAACACACTAACAAAGCTTAACACCTCCATGCCCAGATCATAGGGGGAGCTTGGTGAAAAAAACCAATTAACAAAGCACAACTAAAATGCAAGAAAAACAACCTTTCTTACCTTCTTTGAATGCTCCAAAAGATCTCTTCATTGGCTTGTTTGGCTTGTGCTCAAGAATTTTGTAGCAATGGAACTTGGCTATCCCCTTCTCTCCTTGGCACCATTGGTTGGTTCATGCTTGCTTGATGTAGCTTCATGACTTGATGGCTTGGCTTGTAATTCACAATTTTGACATTATAACTCTATAGATTTCAATCTTGTCATAAAACCAACATTATAACATTATTATGTCCAAGCACTCTAAATGAAGAGGTTTATGCTTGTATTTATAGGTTTAGCAACTAACCCCAACCCGAGGTGAGTTAGAGTGTAGTTAAATCTTGGAATGGGTTCAAACCTAACCTTTGTGACATAATTAACCCCAGTAGAGTTAAAAGAGTCAAATGGTCATGTTTAACAATGAATAGGCATGTTGAGATATTTTAAGATATTTGACAACTCATAAAAAAGTAATTATGAATTCCTAGGATATTCTGACTTTTGAATTTTCTTTTTGATAATTCATTTATTGCTCAAGGATGATTCAATTAGGCATTTGATTAGATTTTGCATATTAATTAATTTTGTTTACGGATTTTAGCAATTTGCAAGATTTGAATTAATTTGATGGTGCATTTGCCCCATTTAATAGGTTTATAGGCCAAATAGCATATTATGTTGTCAAATTTGAGACGTTTAGTGATTCTTAGTTTTAATTTGCAAAGGTTGGTAAAAATTGGTCTAAAATCCGGTCTGAAGCCATTGGTGGCCACTTTTAAGTGTCTACAGTTTGCCCTTGTTTGGGAAGGTGTTGCATGTTATAAGCACAGTAACGTCTTCTCAAAGACTAAAAAGGTCCTTTATGCTTACGACTTCAACGGCAATGGATAAACTATAGGTTGCCCCGTCGAAGGAACGGTTGGCATAGGGGTCGACAAACAGTCTCTCGTAAAAAAGAAACGGTGGACCAAACAAATGAAAATGATGAGGTGAAAAACATTGATTTGCCCAAAAGCAGTTATAATCATTGACATATGGAGCTGCCCTAGTTAGGACAGACAAACAAAATGATTTTAAGGTAACAAAAAACCGATTTGCCCATAGGCGGTTATAATCAATTAAAGGGAAAACAATGATTTGCCCACAGGCAGTTATAATCACTGGTCGGATAAAAATAGGCCCCAGTTGGACAAAAGAAAGTGAATGATTTGCCCAAAGGCGGTTAGAATCATTAACCTTCAAATGGATGGTAGCATAATGATTTGGTCAAAGACAGTTAGAATCACTGATAATGTAAGTGGGACGGTGTGCAATGATTTGCCCAAAGGCGGTTATAACCATTAGACCCCGATTATGGCAAACAAGTGGGATGGTATACAATGATTTGCCCAAAGACGGTTATAAACATTGTATCCCGATAGTGGCAAACATGATGATGGCAAATATGATGTGAAATTGATAAAAAGGATAAACATGAATTAGACAACCTGCTAGTAAGGAGATGCTCGTCTAAACTAGCAATGAGGACAATTCTTTTGTTGTTCAATTACTCTGTTTGGGATGTGATTTGGATTAGATCAAGAATGTTGTTGGTGTTGGTGCCAAGGAGATATCATTGCTACATTTACCGTGTAGACTCCTCGAAGTTGATTATTGTTGTAGCACTTGACGGTAGGCATCATGATAGAACACTATGACGACTTGGCCGAAATATGCATAAGGCCTGACTCCCGATCCAACATTCAATGGAAAACAATGCACCAATGATAAAAACCATGATGACGTTGACGTATGAATATGAATAAACTCAAGAATAATGTGCAAGGAATCACTCAATGAACGCACATACACTGAATCGAGGCACAATACTTAAAACAAACAAACAGACGCACAAACAACAAGACAAATAGAAACAACAAACAAACGGTTAATCACAATGTTAGTACAAGCAACATGACACAAACATGACGAAGAACACTACCTCTAGAAGATAAAAGACAACTTAACAAACAAAGTGGGGGAATAAAAGAAAAAGAAGGGGTGGTTGAGTTGTCTCCAGATGCACTAGGCAAGTGGACACTGCCTACATAGTTCCATGGATGATATATTCAACAAAAACTTCAGGCCAAATGTAGTTCTCCCAAAAAATGGGATAGATGAAAATGATGAAAAATAAAACATGATGGATGCTATTGAAGAACAAGAATGATCTTGCAAAACAGCAAGTGTGTGGGATAAAAGGCCAAAAACGATGGGAAAACTAAGTGACAAGTGATTTCTTGTGACTTAGTAAGGGTTCCTAGAATCCTTAAGGCAAAGAAGTATTCAATGTTTTTTTTTGTTTTTCTAAACGGTTTTACAAATGTTTTTGGAATTTTGGAGTATCTCAACTCGATCGAGAATGACGAGATACTAAACGGTCCAAGCTCACAAATGGCGAGAACGTTCAAAATGAAAATGCTCACAAATGGCGAGAACGTTCAAAATGAAAATGCTCACAAAATGGTGAGAGCTTGGCAAAAGATGACTGAGCTGACCTCAACAAGTATTGAGCACTGTCCACATAGTCCCAAAATGGCCTCAAGTCACAATAGTTCCACCTTACAACGGAGGAATCTAGCTAGTCTAGCAACCAATGCAAACAAAACAGGGGCAGTTGGCATAATGGCACAATATGACATAGGAATGGCAACTTGGTATGTCAAGGCACAATAAACAAATGTTGCCCCTAGTTTGCCCATAGGCAGTTATAATTAGGAAACAACAGCATAGATCAATAATACTAATTTGCCCATAGACAGTTATAATTAGTACCAAGACCAGCGAGACACTGATTTGACCATAGACAGTTATAATCAAGCCCACACAAACAAGGCATGATATAGAACGAAACAAGAAATGAAAGATGCAACTGCCACAACTTCTGTCTTACTGCTCCAAAATACGGCCTTTGTCTGGAATACTTGATACAACTGCTGAAACTGATATAATTTTTCATGCTGAAAGTGGAACCAATGGATGAACCAAGGTCAAATAGGCTAGATAGGGAGGGTCCAAACAACTTGGTCGATAGAAAAGGTATGGTAGAATGGAATGGTGGAATGTGTCAAGAATTGGCTATAGATTTGGACGCAAATGATGTTGTGATCTTCGTTAGTCGTTGATTATGTTTCCTTCAGACTTCGAGACAAGGTATCTTTGTAACCTCTGCAAAGGAAAGTGCGGTCAAAGATGGTAAATAGGGATAAATAATAGATGATAGTTTTGATTGGGAAATGGAATGGTGGATGATAATGGAATGTATGATGGTTGGGAAACAAATGAAGATCGGGATTTTGAGGCACCCACAATGTTGTTGATTCCGGATTCAACATAATTTTGGATGTGGTGGGGCCAAAGACTTCTGAATATTCTCTCAATAGGACCACCAGATTATTCTGTTGTTTGGCTCTAAGAATAGCTAACATTTGATTACATTGTAGATTGGAATCTATATTGATTTGATCGTTGATTGTCTTCATTAAGCAAGAAAGAAATTTTGTGCTCAGCTATTGACGTCTCAAAGAAGTTTTTACCAATAAAGTTGTCTTGATTGTCCCATAGCGCTTCTGAGAAGGTTTCCCTAAAAAATGTTGACTTCGAACTTTGATGTCTTCTAGCATCTCAGAGAAGTTTTCACTAGGAGAGTGTTCTTATGCATGAATGTGGTCTTGGCCTCCTTGATATTTTACAACTGCTATGTCGCCATGAATGCAATTCGACAAGTGATTCTATTCGTCCCAATTGACACTTGTGGGAGGTGGAATGTCAATGAAATCGCTAGGTTGGTAGGTGGTAATGGCATATGGAACAGTAATGTAATGGGGAGAGGCAGCACAATCCTCGTAGAAGATACTAGGAGAACTAGTGTCGAAGTTGAAGTAATCATCCTCAAAAACCGTGGAAGGATCACAAATGTATTCAAATTGGTCTGCAAGGCATGCATAACCAATATTGTAACAGCCACGAACGTATTCTGATTTTGAATCTGATTCCAACTCAAGGGACTCTGAATCCAATGTTGAGACTCATGTTGATTCTGCTTCTGATGCTAAATCTAATATCGGTTCAAGAATAGAACCTAACTTCAATTTTGATTCTTCATTTGTTGTGGATATTGCTACAATGATGTCTTGTTGAATGTTAGGTATTGGACAAGTAACGGCCTGTGATGGCATAACGGGCTCCACAAAGACTGGTTTGTTAAAGTAAGACTCCTCAATGGTGGGAAAATGGTCAAAAAACAACTCCATAGAGATTAGATTGTCTGAGGGAGGTTCTTTATAAATAGGGATAGGGTCAAGGTCATGATTTGCCTAAAGGCGATTATAATCATTAACTCAGCAAAGACTAGCTTGTCAGAGTGAGATTCCTTGACAACAAGAATAGTAACAGAAGGTGACTCGTCATAGGTTAATTTATCACAAATGGTTGGTTCAACAAAAATATCTTGGCTTGGTTGGTTTTTTTTGGCCTTGGTTCATGATCGGTTGTAAAATACCAGTTTTGAACATTTCTTGGTCTTCGAATGATTGACTCAGTTGGAGAGGTATTGATTGGATCGGTTGTGGTTGGACAATTGGTAGGGGTTTTCTAAAGTGGGGAACGGATGACAATAGTTGAATAATGACCGGTGGTTGGATAATAAAAAGGGCGTTGCGAAACTTGATTGCTCACACAAGCCAAAGGACAAGGTCCTGGTAAAACGAAAGGGCATTGTGGGGCTTGATTGCTCACACAAGCCAAAGGACAAGGTCCTGGAATGGTAAGGCTAGGGCATTGTGAATCTTGGTTGCTTGCACAAGCCAAAGGACAAAGTTCTAAAAAGGTAATGATAGGGCATTACGGAGCTTGATTGCTCGAAAAAGCCAAAGGACAGGTCCTGGAATGATAAAGGGAAGGCATTGTGGAGCTTGGTTCCTCGCACAAGCCAAAGGATGAGGTCCTAGTATAGAAATGGTATGACGGTGTGGAACTTGATTGCTCGAACAAGCCAAATGACGAGGTCATGGAATGGTAATGGTATTCCTTGGACATTGTGGAGTTTGGTAGCTCACACAATCCGAAGGAGGGTTAACGGTATAGGCGAGGGAACGGGTGGTCACATAAGGGCAAGTATAATACGTCAACCGGCCGAAAGAATGGATCACTGAATTCGAAGCTTGAGGATCTTGGCTTTGTTCCCCAAATTGAGTATTGCAAGGAGGGTATGGATCCTCCTCCCAAATAACATTATCCCTATCCCAGTAGGGGTCTCGACTTGGATCGTAAGCAGGTTCTTGACTTTGTTCTCTAGATTGATTATTGTAAGGAGGGTATGGATCTGCCTCCCAAATAACATTATCCCTATCCCAATAAAGATCTCCAGTTCGATTTTGTGGATCTTGACTGTGTTCCCCATATTGAGTATTGTAGGGAGGATAAAAATCCGTCTCACAAACCACTTCTTCACCATAAAAAGTGAATGATTATGGTCAATTTGCATGACTTTTCTATCATACATTGGATCATAAGGAGGATCTTGGCTTTATTCCCCAGATTGAGGGTTGTAAGGAGAATAAGAATCTCTCACAAACAACATTATCCCAGTAGAGGTCTCGAACAAAGTCATTTCTTGCGGCCATTCTATCATATAACTTGGATTGTACGTGACTCCACCATAAGAGTAGCTAGACATATCCATGTCAATGATAACGCTTCGAAAAAAGGCTTAGAGTTCTACAAACTATGAAAAACAATGTCCAAAAGACAAATGGTTCAAACTTGATCTAACTTGGTCTAGGGGTGGAGTTGTATCTCAAAAAAGTCTATGCAAAGACTTGGTAAAAACAATATAACGTCAAATGTCTAACGTTAAATGTCTCACACAAACAAAGTCAAGTAAAATGAACTAAAAATAAGATGCCAAACTCTAGGTCCAAAGATGTTTCAAATAGGTCTAAACTAGAAAAGGTAAAAGTTGTTAGATCTTCTGAACAAACGCGGCATCAAATTTTAGGCTCAAACAAGGCATGTGCTAGGACTTTTGGCTAAACGCGGCATCAAAAGCTAAACTTGAAACAAAAAGAATGATTGTAATCTAACAAACTTGGAACATTTTGGCATAAACAAGGCACTTGATTCTAGACATAAACATGATCAAATTGGTGAAATATTTAATACAGCAAAAACAAAGCTATAACTTCCCTAGAAAACTCGTGGAAGGCAACGACACCCCCTTCACAAGCCAAATTGCATGAAAAGAAAGACTAAGTAAAAAGACTTTAGGGTTGTTTTTAGATCATCCAAACTATACGGGTTTTAGGGAGAGCCTAGACAACAATCTTTCTACGCCCTGGACTAGGCACAAACGCAATGAAAATGTGATTTTGATCACCCAAGTTCCCTATAGGGGATGGGGGGAGAGCATACACATATTATTCTTTTTGCGAAAACAAAACAAACAAGTCCAAACAAACATGGCATAAAAATGAACATTTTGCAAAGCATGAGCTAAGTGATTTAAAGTTCATTTCGAAACACCAAAAACGAAATGTGTTGTGAAGTTTTATGGCCCCCTTGGGATTAGTTAAATCTTGCAAAAACTTAAAAAAACATCTAAGGCATAAAAAATGAACTATGTTCTTTCTAAACACCAAAAGATGAAGTGAGCAAGATTAAAACACATTTAAATGAAGTTCCTTGGCCCCTTGGCTTATTTGCAAAACTTGCAACAAATTTCACAAAAAAACTTCAACACAAAATCATCTAGGTTCGTTTTAAGCACTTAAGTCCAAATGTGCAATATTTAGCGTAGTTCATTTTAAACACCAAAATGAAGTGTAAAACCAATTTAAACTTGCAAATTTGTACTTAATTCACGCCTTGGCCCTGCAAAAATTATGGAGTCTCCAACTACTTAAAAGCACTTTTGAAGGTGAGCAAACAAACATTGAAAAAGTAACTCTCAGGTTTGTGTCTTAAAAACACAATGACTGATATCGTTCACAAGATAACCAATGTCGGTTGGTAATAACAAATATTGGTCGATAAGGACCGAGATCGGTTGCCTGTGAACCCGAAGGCAAAACAAACACAATTCAAAAACGTTAGTTAACTCAATGGTTAGATAAAAACTCTTCAAAACCTGCAATAGGATGATTAGACAAAGAAAACACAATTTAATGAAACCAAGAAATAACAATTAGAAACTTTAAAAAGCTTAAAAATCTCATTTCAAGATTTTGTGAAATATTTATGCAACTTTAAGGTAAATTGATAGCATATTCTGAAAATTTAGGAGAAAACACGTGGTTTAAAAAAAAATCATCAAAAACGGAGTCCTTATGACCCCAAACGAAGCTTTGAAAGATGGCCTATTAGTTTGTTGTTCTGCACAATAACCGAGAACAGTTCTGGGGATGCACATAGTGACCGACGTCGATTATACATGACCGATGTTGGATAGTAAGGACTGATACCGATAAGGGAAAACCGATGTCGATCTCTGTGTAAATCCGAGTGAACACAAAAATTAAAAATATGGCAAAAACAAAGCTATAACTGCAATTTTGAATATATTCAAGCATCCATTTGATGATTTATGAGTTGCATCTTCATCTCCTTGCTACGTGGGGTGCTCAATGTCCCACCAAGCGTGCCATTTGTGATGCTAGGAATTTGACGATGGCCAAGAGGTTAGATCAAGAGTTAGTTTCACAATGAAATCAAAATGAAAAGAACACATTAACAAAGCTTAACACCTCCATGCCTAGATCATAGGGGGAACTTGGTGAAGAAGACCAATTGACAAAGCACAACTAAAATGCAAAAAAAACAACCTTTCTTACCTTCCTTGAATGCTCCAAAAGATCTATTTGTTGGCTTGCTCGACTTGTGCTCAAGAAATAGAGCCCTCTTACCTCTCATTTCATCAAACTTTCTAATGTAAACTTACTTTGCAGGATTAATTCCAAGAAGCTTCATCAACTTTATTCTCTCATGCCAACCCAAAGCCTAGACCAAGTGTAGACAAGGAGAGGTGCTCCCCGCGCAAGGATTCAAGCATCGACGAAGACTCCTACATCTACAAGTCGAGCTCAAACTATTTTAGACCGATCTTCAAACATATCTTCAAGCGAGGTAAAAATGTTGTTTTATCCTTTCAATTTGCATTTCATGTTTGTTTATCCTAGCTCACCCTTGGGACTGGGCTTGAGTAGTTATGTCTTCAAGTTGTTTTGGATTTACTTCACTAACAATTGACTAACACCCTCTTGGATTCCTGATCTACAGTTTGTATCCTCTGCTTTGCATCCTGCTTTGTCCAGTAGGTTTTGTCTTCTCATTTGGTTCTTCCATGGCTCTCATTGGTGCCTTTGCGCTAGTAAGTAGACCTTCCTCCCACTACTGGGCTTGGGGCATGAAAGGGGCTACACCTTGCTCTATGAGGAGCAATTGTGGATTACATCCCTATTGAGATAGACACTACTTGTTGTCATGGTGCTTCTCTTGGCCCCTTTCTCGTTCTTCTCTTCTTCCGTCCAAGGTTGTTTCAAGGAACCCGGCCTTTTCTACATATATATATATGGGTCTATAGTTGGTTCCTTCTAGTGTATTAAGCTGCAGGGGATATCTTATGTTGTCTCTTTTTGGGCTTTGCCTCTAGATGGTTATAGGGTCGTGGCTTGAATGTTGCTGCTATATGGGTCTGTGGTATAGCTGCCTCTGGTGTGTGAAGCTACAGGGGATATTTTTCCCTTGCTAGGATTTGGCTCATGAAGGTTGTTGGGCCATAGCCTGTGTGATGTTGTAGTAAGAGCCTGTAGTTTGATATCTTCCGGTGTGTGTCACTGCAAAGGCTTAAGACCTTTTTCACCTTTGTGGGCTTTGGCTCTAGAAGGATGCAGAGCCACAACCTGTGTATTGTAGCAATATGGGCTTGTGGTTTGACTTCTTCTATGTGGAAAGCTGTAAGTGATTCAAACCACCTCCTCTTTGCTTGGCCTTTGCCTAGGAGGATGTTCGGTCATGGCATGTCTGTTGTTGCAATGTGGGTCTGTGGTTTGGCTTTTTTTGATGGGTGAAGCTACAGGGGATCATGACCTCCTATTTGCATGTCTTTGGTTCTGAAAGTTTGTTGAGCCGTGACCTGTGTGTTGCTGTAATGGCCAGTTTTCTTCCCTTTCAGTTGGGCCTCGGTGCTTGGATGATCCCTGGATCATGTTTCTGACTTGGTTCACCCTCTTGGGCCCATCCTTGGGGTTTATTACTTCTTTTTTCTGGCAGCCTTGTTCCTTGGTTGTTTCCTGTGGTAGTATTTGGAAATGTTCTTCCTTTTGAAATATTGGCTCAAGGAGCCTGGGTTTGGTAGAGGTTTTAGCTCGTACATGAGGTTTTCCAGGTCCAAACTGGCTGAAATCTTCTGGTCTGGGTGGTGCAATTTTTTATGGATAAAAAGCTCTTCTATTCCATGTTCAGCATTGGATGATAGTTTGTAGGGGTTGGTTCCTTCAGCAGTGTGCAGCTGAGGTCCAAGGAGATTCTTAAATGGCTTGATCATGGGCTTAGTAGCTATTCTTGTTGTGTCTGGGGCTGGCCTGCTTCTTGTTGGTTGGTTTGTGTTGCATTTGTTATTTCTCAGCTGGACCGTTTAGGGGCTTTCTATTGTCCTGTTCATGGGCTGTGTATTTCCCTTTTTTCCTCTCTCTCCTTCCCTCTTCACTCTTCTCTCTCTTCTTCCTGATCTCACTTTCATTGTTCTTCCCACATTTCTCCAAGGGTGTGAGCCCCAATAGACTCCCACAATTTACCAATCAAAAAAAAATTATGCTTGTTATCAATTCAACAATTTAAGAATTTTAAATATAAAATTATCCAAATGTGGAAAATTAGCATGCAACATATCAGATACAATCACCTCGCTAGGAGCTAACTACACAAGATTTAGCCAATTGGTGACTCCACTTTGGGTAGAATAAAAGTAGAAAAACATGCATTACAAGTATGATGCTTGTACAAGGCACTAATATTTATGTAACAAAGAAGACAAAATACATAAGAAAACTTTCGGGGTCTGGATAGATAAATTCTTTCAGAATATCAATTACATAAGAAAATATTTCTCAAGGTCTGGATGGATCAATTCTCTTAAAATATGTTAACAGATACACCCCCTCCCTCTTAGGTACGCATTACCCTGTATCCTACGTTACCGGATACGCCCCCCCCCCCAGGCCCAGGGAGCACGGGGAAACACTCCCTAGATACGGAAGGGCGGGGGGAGCACGGGGATACGCCCAGGGAGCGTCCCTGCGCTGGGGATACGCCCAGGGAGCGTCCCTGGGCTGTGGATACGCCCGGATACGTCTGAGTGACGTATCCTGGCATTTTCTGCAATTTGTTTTTATTTTTTTTTCAATTTTGCTTAATAAAAAGTCAAACACAGACTTCAAAAAACAAAACAAAGTATGAAAACCTCTCTGCAGTTTCAATGGCTGGCTGTGTTTGACTGTTTTCAAAACATGAGCCTCAGTCAATTCATCTGTATCTTCTTTATTAGAGCTGTATACAACAGCTGTGAAGGTTGCAAGTCAGCAAGTCTTCCAGTTATTGGATCGCGTTTCAGCCTTGGCAAAATAAAGGAAATAAATGTCTGTAACATGATCAAGATGAGGGAGAGGTTGAAATCAATTATGTCTTTTTTTGCTTATCCTTTATGTCCCAAAAATATGGTTCTCCAGGACTCTTTCTGTGCAGTACATATGGTAAGATTATTTGCACAGGTATAATACAAAAGGTCAACTCGTGAATAAGCTCAAAGCAGAGAAAAGGGGATAGTCTTGAGTTGATTTAACACCAGGTCATCTCATTGTAATCTTCACCAAACTGTGGAGTGGATTTTCTTTTGTCTTTATTTTTGTCCAGACCGGTAAGTTGTAACATTTGCATTATGTACTTGTAATAATAAATAAGACTAATCTAAGTTCGACAATTGAATATTATGATATTTCGCATTGAATTATTAGTATGTTTTGTGGTTATTTAACTTACTATGTTTCTTCTATGCATATCATGTGGTTAATTTTGCTTATATGTCTATATTTTTATATTTTTTAATTTTTTATATATATTTTTGTACAACCGTATCCAAACCCCAAAAAAAAAAATCGCCGTATCCCCGTATCCGATTCTCGTACCTGTACCCGTATTGGTAACGTTGCCTGTATCTTGTGCTGATGCAAATCAGATACTCCCCAAATACAGCCTAAATATGTATCCAAAGTAATACAGAAAAAGTAAAGTCGGGAGACTATTAGCTACAAACAGTTTGAAATCTCATCCATATCCCATGAGAATTTTAAAAATAAGTTGAAAATGACCACAACAAAAATGAAAAGAAAAATGCCTGCCTCTTTTATCTAACCAGGCAAAAAAATTATATTTAATGAGTAAGAAAACATGTTTTTAATTCTCCATTCTCTGGTATGGATGTATGTACATATAAAAAACTATGGTGCTTCTAGGAGATCGACAACCTTGGGTGTTAGGACAGTTTCTAAGAGATGTGTTGTCCTCCCCCCCAAGATTTCTCAGCCAGGCTTATTTAGCCCTGGCCACTCACCTATCAACATTATCAGGTCTTGTATCGGCTCCTTTACAGTCATTAACTACCAGGGCTAGACCAAACTGAGGACCTTATTGAGTCCCATGCCATTATAGCTGGATGCACTCGTTGAGTCTCACTGACCTACTTTGTTCACTTGTGGACATTAATATAATTTGTCTCTCTATCAATGCACTATCAAGTAGTGAAAGTATTATAACTTCCATTGTCTTACTGATATATCAATTTCTTCAATTAGTTCAGGAAAATCCGAAAAAATTAAGGAGCATTAAATTATATCCACAGGGAAAAGAAGAAAACAGTGTTAAAATATGGAGAGCAGATGATAAGATGGCTTACCTTTTACCTGCTGCACATAGATGTAAGATGCATATAGCAAAGCACCTTGTAATTTCAATAGCTTCATGAGAAATACCATCATCATTCTCCATCACTGCTAGCAGCTTTTGCCAGCAAGATAAAAAAGGACAAATTGCCTCACGAATGGGATCTTCTGAGCCTGTACTAGCAAACACATATTCACTTTCCCTTGATGTGTCTCGGCCCACAACAGATGATCGCATTTGTATAGATACAAATGCAAAAGCAGATCTTCCTAAGTTGTGACTTGACAAACTCGTTAAAGCATCCCAGCAGGCTCGTAACTCCTTTCCAACTTTTGCAACCTGAGAACGTGTGTATCCATGGTAAAAATTGAAACAAATGATAAAAGGCTGAAAGCTTAATAAATTTAGAGAGATATAAAGGGCGACCTACAATGGAAGAATTCATATTGTATTGCAAAATAGAGATAGCATATATCATATTAAAATTACTTAGAAGGAAATACAGGGACCTAAAGACCTAATGAGAACTAGATTAACTCACAAAATGCTCCCAGAAGCAGACAATCATAACTTTAACCACTGTGGAAACCTCAAACATTTGATCATTTGATTATCAATATCTTATTTTTTGTGTCAGCACTTAAGTCATAAGATGTCTTTTAGCAGCTTTATATTAGGTCATAGCTTGCAATGTACATAGCTGTAGTTTTCTGTGGAACCAAGCACTTCAAAAAAACTGATCAATATTATCTGGAATTCGTTTTCCCACATCACACAAACAAATCAACACTCACAAAAAATTTCACATAAGAATCTTACATCTGGCTTGCATACCAAGTCAAGACTCTATGCATTGAAATTGTTCTAGAAATATTTTAACCGAGATAATTAGGTTTTGTGCCATACTACATTTGAGTTGGAAAAGATTTGATAAAGTTATACTTAATTATCAGGTTGACAATAGCTGTTGATCACGTAGTGCCAGTAAAATTGAAAGAAACATTCAAAATACCATCTTTTTTTTTTTCTCGAAATGCCATCTTGCGTGTATAAAGTTATAAAACTGGCAAAATAAATTACCAGTAGCTCCTGCTGTTAAGAAGGTTTCATTGGTTGCAATAAGGAGTAGAAAGAAGATGAACCAATAAATAAAATTTGATCAAAAGCACCAGGCTTTTTATATACAATTGACTAATAAATATAGACCGAACATAACATAAAAAACCAAAAACAAAACAAAACACACAACTGTAATGCTTGATTGAACAGATACTCACAAGACAGAACTTTAGAAGGCACGAAATAATTGTAGAATGGCCCTCAAAAGTTGGACAATCAGAGAGGCGTCTGCATCCATAAATAGAACATATGATCGATAAAAACAAAAAATTAAAGCTTAAAGGCACATATAGAAAGAGAATCTCAGCACAAACAAGTTTGCATTCACTTACCTGCTAATCACTGTAGTTGGGTAAACTGAAACTCCTGGATCACAAATGAAGGAAAATGACCTGAATATAGGAAAGCACCATTGCATCCGCAGGGATGATTCATCATTTGCAGATATCTTGTTTTCCATTGCCGATTTCTCAGCTACAATTAACGATTCAATAATGCTTTCCAGTGCACGAATAAGAATATCAACTAGTCCTTCATTCATCAAAAGCTTCTGCAGAACCCATTGAAATTCTACACAGTAAGCAAAAAATATGCCTGCAATAAATCGCAAGGAAGCCAACAACTTGTTTATCAGCAGTGAACAACCTTTGTTAAAGGGTGCTCCAGTAAACCAGCTAAAAATTCAAGCAATCGCTCACCCTGCAGTCACCATAACAATCCAATGCATGATATGACAGATGAAATCAATAGTATACAAGATTACAGGAGGAAGAAAATAACAAAAAACAAAGAAGCCTAGGACTTAACTATACGATCTAGTTCCACATCTTCCTCAACATACAATTTTCAATCACCTTGAAAGCATCTGTTTCTGAGATTACAACTCCATTACCAAAATGGTCTTGTGCCCAAGAAAGTAATGAGCGCAGCAATACAGCACCAGAATCTGGTTTCTGACATGACATTCGAATTACCAGCACCCTTAGCATGTCCTGCAACACCACCAAAGCCTGTACAACAGCTAAAATCGGATGAGAGTTATATCTTGAAGGTTCAAAGAGCATCACAAGAACACTAATAGTCTAAGAATGCAAGTTATTCTATCAATTCTACCTACAGTTATTACAAGACTAGAAATCCATCAACAAAAGCGATTCTATCTATTCTTATTTGTAGCTAAGATACCAATTGGTTCGAAATAGCAGAAGAACCCTGCCTGGGGGTGTACCCGATCTGGGTATGGGTTTGGTTCCCTCGGAAAATGGCCTATGTTCGTCCTAGAAGACCCGGGTCTGTCCGGATTCTTCTGCAGAAGAACCTGGGTGAACACAGAAGAACATGGACGAACCCAGGTCGCCCAAGATGAACCTGGGCAGAACCTAGGAAAAATATAAGGCAAAAAAGGTTTTTTTTCCATGGATTTTTCCTAATTTTTTCTCAAATTTTGACATAAAATAATAATAAAAAAAATAAAAAAACATTACAAACCCTAAAAGTTAAGTGAAACAAAAAACATAAGATAAAATAACACAAATGCTAAAAGCAAAAGCACTTCCCTCTCATTTTCTCATTGCATACTTACCTTCCATTGCTGATCCAAGCTTGAAGCTTCATCAAACAACATTGTAATCATTTTACTACACTGATTGAGGAGCCCATTTGCTGCCAAGGTAAGATTTTAAACTTTTAACTTTTCTTTTTTGTCATTTTTTTTTTGTGTTGGTTTTTTTACTTTGCTATATATACACATCAAAATGTCAACAAGTTCTATTTCCGTGGACTAAACCCAATCCAAAATTGATACACAATCACTGCTTTGGGAGTATGTCACAATGATAAAGTAGAGTCCAAGTGGTGGGGGGTGTTGGCCAAATTTGGCCCACATACCAAGCTGTGCCTAGATGGATTAGATTGCTAATGGATGAGCGGATGAACAAATGTTTTGTATGGAATGAGTGGACCAGAGAGATCTTATAGTACTCATAAAGCTTTTGAAACCAAGGAATTAGGGGTAATAAATGCAGCAAACACTAAGGGACAAGTTTGCTTAAAGTGTATTTTGTGAAATTCTAAGGGACAAGTCTGCAGAGCAAAGAAGAGGTTTTTGAGAAGGTGTCATGGTGAAACAAGGCAATTAGGGGTAATAAATGCAGCAGCATTAGGCCTACATAGTGCTACGCACTCCATCAGAACATCTACGGACTCCATCAGAACATCTACGGACTCTATTAGCATTTACAAAAGTACAAGGTGAAAGACTTCGGGTTCTTTGCTTAATTTAGCTAGTAGGTTGCGAATCATGAGAAAACCGAAGCAAGCCGAAGGGCACTTTTCTCGGCAAAGTAGTCCACTTCAAAATTTCCAAAGGGCAATTCCAATTCTTCCAAAGGGCACTTTTGGAGCAAAAAGACCAAAACAAGAATTCCGAAGGGTATGTTCCTTTCGGAAGGACCATTTGCAAAAAGCCCGAAGGGTCTCTTTCCCTTCGGGAAAGTCCTTGTTAAAAAGCTCGAGGAGCAATTTGGAAAGGTTCCAAGGAACAATTCCTTCGGACTTTTTGTCCGAAGGAAATAAAGGAAAGGTTCCGAATGATTTCCTTCGGACTTTTTGTCCAAAGGAAATAAGCAAAGTAGATAACCACGGAAAATAATCCCAATGGGAAGGAACGAAAACAAGAAGTCCGAAGGAATTCCTTCAGGGGAATTGTCCAAGGAAAAGGTCCTAAGCAAACTGCTCGAAGAAATTCTGCCGAAGCAAGTTGCCCAAAGGAATTGACAGGGCCACAAATGTCAAAATCTAGCCCCAACAAATAGCCGTTTGAGATTGAAAACGCATGAGACGTTTCCGTGGATGTCAATTTCAGAGTGATGGACTAGCCGTTGGAAAGTAGCCAAGCTCCAAGAACCCAAAGACTTAAGACTTGAAAAGTCCGAAGTAATCAAGCTCGACAAGCCCGAAGACTACAAGCTTGAATATCCCAAAGACTTCAAGCTTGAAGATCCCGAAGACTTCGAGCTCCAAAAGTCCAAAGTAATCTAGCTCCAAAAGGCCGAAGTAAGGGAGCTTGAAGAACCCAGATAGGTCTTGAAAAGTGTTTTCAAGATTCTCCAAGGACAAAACTTATGAAAGGAGCTTATAAACTTTATAAGCTAAGTAGTGAGGAAAGCCCGATTTACACTGCAAAGAGTAAATCAGGTTTTCAAGGCTACTTAACTTATAAACTTTATAAGTTAAGTCAAGACAGGATAATGGCCCAGTAAGATCAACGGCACGAACGATGGTCAAACGGTCAGCGAATCCGAGGGGCTAATTGATCAAGGACAAGTGGCACAGGTCATCCAACTAGCAAAAGATCGACGATTCGTGGGAGTCTAGGCTCAGCAGATCAATGGATAAGAAAATGTCAAGTTTTCAAAGGGTCCTGGTGGGATTTCGACAGCCAATTAGCAGAAAAGGACGAGGATTTTGCCTTTTGACTCTAATGGCGTGGTCAATAGCCTACACGCAGGACGCGCAGGTGAAAGGAACATGTCGTTTTTAATGCAGGGATAAACTCAGTCACGCCAAGCGAAGACATCCAACTACCCACGACATGGCTCCCTCAAAATCCACCCAAGGGCGACTTGAATGCAGGATGGGATCGAAGAGATTGGGGATGACCTTGAACAACTCACTCCTTGGTCAAAGAAGGACAACAGTGGTGGTTGCAAGAAATTATGGCTCCCCTCTTTCCGTTTTCTCACGCAGTCCCTCTTCTCTTTTGTCCCATCTATATATACGGGCCTTCAAGCCATTGTAAGTTGTTCCCAATTTTTAGACTTTTTCATCTTTCTGGGAAACAGACATTCATTGAGATACTGCAAAGTATGCTCCGCTTGATTAGGCTCGAACCTGTCAAGTATATTGTAAGAACTACCTCTTGATGTAATAAGATGATTTCTTTGCCTATCTCTTGCCATTGATCAGTGCTTTAGTATGTTTGTGCTTGGTGGATTCATGAAGGAGATTCTTCCTAATCTATCAGCGTTCTGTTTGCCTCTTTAATGTATTTTCAAGCTCTTGCAGGTTTGGATTAGTGTTCTGCCTGAACCTCTTCCAGTGTGTTAACTTGATCTCAAGATTGTGTAAGCCATAGTTGTCTTATGACTAATCTAGTGTGGGTTCAAGCATGGATGAGTGTTCATTTTACTTTGGTACATCCCCTGGTTAGCTTTCTTAGGAGCCCTTATCCCCTTTCCAACCCTTTTCCCTGTGAAGCATTAGTTTGGCTTTTTAGTTTATGTGAGCATCAAAGAGGAACAGGATACCCACAGCCTGAAGTTGTTCCCACGCTTGTGGCTGGAAGTGAGAGAGCCTGAAAAACTCTCCCACAAGGGTGCAATTCTAGCCTACAACATGGGGTATATTTGGAAATAAAACTCTTGCAATATTTCAATATGTTAGCTCACACAATCAGATGAAAGCCCAATTATGTCAGATACCTTATTTGGACATCAAAGGTTACAGCAGAAAAGATGGTAATCCAATGAAAAAAATCAAAAATCTTTGAATATATCAAGGAGCAAGAAGATGTAGATGCAGCCTATGCCATGAAATCAGCTCAACCTTTGTCAAAAAAATCCAAAAAATCAAGGAAGCCACTAGTTTCCCCAAATCCTTGTGGCAATTTTCCAATTGTGACTGCAACACATCCATTTTTGGCAACACCTTCCATGCACGAAGAGGTTCCTTTCAAACGAAAAAACAAAGGACCATTGGAAAGGTCTTTTCAAAATGAGGCTAGGGATATCACTGATGAGCATATCACGCAATGTGTGTATGCAAATGGATTGTCCTACACTGTGGTTAGATCACCATATTGGCAAGAATTGGTACAAGTGATTAATGAGGCCCCAAAAGGTTACAAAGGGCTAGGGTTTGAGAAGCTCCGCACCACCCTATTCACAAAAGAGAAAAAACATGTTGAGAATTCTTTGAAGCCAATATGGAATTTGTGGGTTGAAACGAGGGTCTCCATCATTTCCGATGGATGGAAAAATGCAAAAAACAAGCCTCTAATCAAAATGGTTACAATGTGCCCTAAAGGGGCAATGTTATTTAAGGCCATTGATTGTGAAGGGTCTATGAAGGATGTTGAGTTTTGAAGACCTTTGATTGTAAGGGGTGTGTGAAGGATGTCGAGTTCATCCCAAACACCTTCTTTGAACCCATTGAGGCAGTGGGGCCTCAAAATGTTATCCAAGTTATAACAGAGAAAAAAAAATTGCAAGGCCGTGGGGATGTTGGTGGAGGCAAGGTATGGGCACATTTTTTGGACACCTCGTGTTGTCCACTCGCTCAACCTCATGCTGCAAAAAATGGGGAGAAATGTTGAGTGGATCAAGCAAGTGTATGTTGAGGCTAAGGAGATTTAGGTGTTTGTCACCAACCATCACCTCTCCCAAGCCATCTTTAGAGCCTTCTCGACTTTGGAGCTTTTGAAATTACCTATAGCTTTTATTATATTTTAACTTAATAATTTTATTTTTGTTTTTAAATTGACTTTTTTAATCTAATCCTTGTAAATTTACAAAAAAAAAATTCCTAATAGGTTGCTAAGACTAGATTCGCCTCTCACACAATCGTATTGAGATAACTTGTGAAAGTGCGAGAGGCACTCAGTAACATGGTCATCAGCCACATGTGGAGTGTATCGAGAAAGTCAAGTAAAGAGTAGGACCAAAGAGTGAAAAGTATGGTCTTAGATGATGGTTGGTAGGCCCGTGTAGATTATTTGTTACATTTCACAGAGCCCATCATGAGTATGATCTATTTCATTGACATAGATCAGGGATGTTTGGGAGAAATATATGATGGCATCAACTCAACAATTGAAAATATGAAGGCCATCATTAATGCAAAAGAGTAAGATCTCGAGGAGAAAATTTTCAAACTAGCACATACAATCTTTGTTGAGCGATGGAACAAAATGACCGCCTATCTACATCTCCTTGCCTTTGCATTGACTCCTCGGTTTTATAGTACAGAGATCCTTTCTTAAAAGAAAAATGGCATTAAACCCTATTTCAATCACGTCAACACCATTAGAAACAGATTAAGAAATTCTAAAGACCCATCTGTCTAAATCTAAGCAAAGGTGTCTAATCAATCCCTTGCTCTTGCCGAAAATCCTACATTGACGAGACTGGCCGTTCATTTCAAACCAAACTAAAAGAACATTGTAAAGATTTGGAGCATTTAAGGGTCAATAAGTCGGCCTTAGTGGAACATGAATACGTCATTAACAAATCCATATCCATAAACAATGCCAAATTAATTGCAATGAAATGTCACTACACCTAAAGCAAAATTCGTGGCATTGTGGAGATTGAAAAGCATACTAATAATATGAATCATGATGATGGTTGGAAGTCAAGTTATTCTTGGAAACCACTATTGCATAGTTTACGTAAACCTTAATCCTCCTCTCTTTTACCATTGTTTTGATTAATAATTAATTAAATAATTTCATTAATTATTTAATTGGTTTGATTGATTTTGTGAGGGACCTTTATTTATTAATTCAATTTTTTTTGGCCGGCTTCAAAAACCCCAGCTCCCTTACAACCTCCTTTTATTCTCTTCTTGGCATATTTAAGCTATTATGATCTCTCTAAACACTTCCTCAAGCATAAGCTTCTTCTCCCTCATGATGGGTCCAATATAGGACTCAAAAAGTTGCAATTAAAAATTTCTATACAATCTTATTCAAAAATTATTACTGACTCCTAGCTAGCAAAAAGAATCTCAATCTCTAATCCTTTCTTTGCCGAAGAGGGTGCCACCATACAGGAATGTTGAAGTGGTTGAAGGGTAAAAGTTGGCATTTTGTAGGATCTTCCCTCATTCTAAAATAGAAGACATGGTTATAAACAATTTTAGGGGTTTCATTACTTCCCAAGGTCATAAGCCTTGGTACTCTTCGAGACAAACACAAGAAGGATGCTCATATGTGGTGGTACCTCCACGGCCAAGGATCACCAAACCTGCAACCTCTTGCAATCAAGGTATTGTCACAAGTAAGATTTTTAGTTTTAAAATTTTAACTTTTTATTTTTATAAATTTGAATACAGGTTGCAAGTTCATCTTCTTATGAGGGGAATTGGAGCACATATAGCTTCATCCACTCACAAAAGCGCAACAAGCTTGCACCTAAAAAGGCCAAGGAGTTGATCTACATACACTCCAATTTGTGTCTTCTATTGTACAAGAACCTAGAGTACAAGGAAGGGCCGACAAAGCATTGGGATATAAATCAAGAGGATGTTGACTTGGATGCTTCCAAGTCCCACCACTCTTTAGTTGACATTGACACTCCTTTGGCGACACATAGTTTAGCTAGCGGGAGTGGCGGGATTGTCAATCCTTGTGGTTCTAATGAACCATATCATGATCTTGATCTTGATGCTCTCAATAACGAGCAAGATGAATATGAATATTAATTTTGATCTAATTAATTATTATTGATATTTATGATTATCATGACATTTTCCATTCGGTTAGTATTTGTTAGTTTTTTTTTTTTTATATGCACACTGTGATTAATGTCACTCATTTCTATTTATTAGGCTAGAATTTTTATATTTTATATTTTTTGTATGGCCCAACCCAAGCCATTCCAAAGGCATGAAAAATTTGGCAAAACTAGATAACCCGGTTCTTCAAACCCGAACCTAAACCTAAACTGAACCCAAATCGACAACTTAGATTTGTAGTTATTATTCATGAAACGTAGACAATAAAATGGATGCATAAGAAGTCAAGTTAGTATTAAAACCCCTAGTTGATTCTATGGATACCACAATAATGTGCCATATCCATAGTTACCAAGAAACAGCAATATAGGGACAAGGACCGCATACCAGTGCTCACACCCAAATTTTTTGATGACAACATTTACATACAATTTAGCCGTACCCTTATTTATTTACTCACATAACCTGATTTGAATGGCATTTGCGTCCACGTACCAGTACTCATACCCCCACGGCTCCTGGTAACTATGACCATATCATAGTCAAAGACTCTAACAAAGGTTGGGGATGTAAGTAACCATGTGGGAACCCAATGTAGTCTAGGTCAGGGGCCAAATGGATGGCAACTAGTTCCTAGCAACCCCAAACCAAGATTTCACACTTCTATTTATCCCTCCTATGTTGTTCCCACCCTTTTGGTGGCTATTTGCAAGAGATTTGAAAATTTTGTTATTTAATGCAATATTTTAGTTAGGAAACAACGTAGATTGTCTTAAGCTTAATATTACTTGAAAAGATTGAGGAGCTATTTAGTATCAATGCTCGAAATGACTCTCACGACCTATACCGACACATTTCCAACCTCATACGAACCTCTAATGGAAACAAGACAGAAAGTTCAATTAAAATGCAAGCATGCTCCAACACTACAAAGACTCAAGAAATGGATTATATTCTATTATTTCATGATTCTTAGGAATGAAAACTACCCAAGCACTCACAAACAAAAACTTATTAGCTTTTCCTTCATTGTTACAAAAAAAATGGGAAAAACGCATTTTGTCAAACACGTGGTGAGATTTTTTCAATCTGATTTTTCACTTCTTGCTCAGAGGCACCACAAAACTTTATATGCTCAGCATCAGTGTTGTAAACCCGTTCCAAATGAGTTTTAAAACTTTATGAAGTGCCCTAGTCGTCCCAACCTTCAAGTGGCTGAAACGTCCCCTTTTTCTTTGCCTTTTTGTCCCCTTTATTGTTGCTGCAAAACTTCAGGTTCTCCTCGGTTTTCCAATGCCATGGCCCTTTGACTTCCTTTACATTAGTTTTTGTGCAGTAATTGAAAAAATGGCTTTTTGACTTCTTTCCAAAGCGTTTCTGGGAAGATTGATTATGATAAAAACTTACAGCCCCCTTCTTTCCCCAAACACTGCTTGTCACCCATCTAACCCCAAAACCCATAATATTTATATATTTGGTTCTTGCTGGGATGAAAACTCCTTTTACAAGGCATGATTGTAGATTTGCTATGAAGGATGAGTCCATTTGGTGGTTTGAGAATTTGTACAAGGTAGTAACATCCTTCTAAGCGTGACCGAACACAAATTCTGTTCTAAGACACAACCCAAGCCTTCCGCTAATATTTTGCTATGTTTCCCATTGGCATGAAAATAATTCCAATTGAGGCACATGAGACTTTGATCATAAGCTTTGAAAACAAGAAATCTTTTTGGTCGATAATATTGCACTATTCCCAAGATTCTCCTGCATCTAACATCCCAAGTAAGAGGTTGTGAGCATAGTGCTCATAAATTTGGTCTAGATGATAGAAGTTAGAACCATCCTTCTGCCCTATTCAGTAGTCCATGGTGTGCCCTTCCACCATGTCGTGTACCTCAATAAGTTGTGATTCTTCTTTCTCCTTTTCCAGCCAATTGTTTGTTTATAGTCCATCTCCCTTCGCCTAGCTTTGATTCCCCTGCTCCTTTTCCATCCTCATGTGGGCACCCACCTCCACCAAGTTCTCTTCCTCTTGTTTTTTGTATTCTTTTTCCATCCTTTACCAGCTTTGAGCCAGTCACTTCCGCCTAAGCTCAACACCTCTTTCACTTTTTCTCCCGTCTTCTTTCTTCCATTAGCTTCAAGCTGACTACCACTTCATCTTGTTTCCATCTTCCCTGGAATAATGTGCATGTCATGTGCAGAGAATCTTGCACCTATTTTGCTCATATGAAAATTACGTAATATTATGAAAGAATTCTCTCTCATCTGCAACCCTTGACCCATGAGAGTCTTTTTTCAACTCGTGTGGGCTGCTCCCACATGTGCAACAGCTTTTGCATCCTCCATTGTCCTTTGTAAAAAATTATCCGCCATCTCTTCTTGTTGCTTTGCCTCTATGTCAAATGGGTAACATTTTTAATCTTCCCTTGTTGTCCAAGTTCTCTGTGGATCAACCTCTACCAACAATTTATGGGCTTGGCCTTCTTAAACTTCATTCTCAACACATCCCTCAGATGGAGATCACTCCACCATCCTCTACCCATTCTTTTGACGGAGAAAATGGTTGACCTCCTGCAAGGTCTTCTCCTCTCACTCTCTACCCATCTCTCAAGATTTTGAATGAACGCATACCATTCTCTACCCATCACCTTCCGATGGTGAATGCATCCTTCTTCTTTCATATCCCTTCCAATTCCCTTTGTAAGAGACCTTTATCCCACCTCTAACTGATACTGCAGTTGAAGTCCCAGTTGCACATCTTCTTGAGTGAATCCTTGGGCTGACACCACCAGCTGCCCACATTCTATTGTCTTCATGCAAACTTGAAGATAATACTCTACTGTTACAATCTCTCTGCTATCCACATTTTGTGCCTCTTGGTCTTTCAACTTCATAGGACACATATGAGCCTCTTCTACCTTGATCTTCTTCACTTCTTTCTCTTTCTCAGTTGTTGCACTTTCTTCAGTACCTGAAACAAACTCAGTATATGAAGTATCATAGGAATCAAACATTTCCATCTGCATTGCCTCCAGTGGTGCTTCCTCTACTGCAACACTACTGTCTCCTTCACTCAGTGCTCCCAAAAAGTCCTCCTCATGTGCATTCACTTGCACTTCATTCAACTCCACCTTCATGTCAGCAAAAAGACATACTTCCGCTGCAACTACTTCGAGCATTACTCCTACTTCATCCATCTTCAAAGGCTACTAGAAACAACTCCACTATCTTTACTGCCGCCTCAAAAAACAATCTTGGTTTTGTCATGACCTCCAACGGGCATCCTTCCTTCATTGTTTCTCAAAAAAAAATTGAGTTTCTCACATGGAAACTTCACTCTCTCATTACCTTTCAAGGAAATCTTCTTCTCTCCACTCAACCCTCAAAGCATGGATCTTTCTCAACTGGTCAAACTGAACTCTTGGGTGCACTACTTGGTCCATCAGCTTGGAAATCATGTGTTTCCACTCCTTTACCTCATCTTTACTATTTTCTACTATTTTTTCTTGGATATTTTTCCAGCTCACGGCTGCATAGCCTTTCATCCTCAAGCTGGCATGTTGAACCCTCCAAGGGTCTTCAATCCTTTCCACAACAAAGTATTTCTCCATTATCAACACACACATCATCAACTCTCCTGGGCTCTCTCTTCCTAAAAACCAAGGTGCTTCACATTCAGGCTCTCTTTTCACCATAACCTTTGTTGAACTGTTTTTTTTTCTTGTTGGTCTTCTTGGCGAAGCATCCAAATTAGATACCATGTTTTTTAACACCTTCTCTAATGCTGATATTTGTGACTCAGATCTTTCCTCTCGCTTTTCTCTGAGCCGTTTATTCAACTCTTTGTTCACTACCCATCTATCAAAAATGGAAAACACTCGCCTTTCTCTTGCTCTCTACCCAATTTTCTTATAGTGGAAGAAAATCAGTTGCAACACCTTCTACCCAACACTCTTTGTTGGAATATGTTTTCTCACTTTCTCACATACATTTGCAGGATACTCCAGCTCCAATAAAATATGATGCAGTCTAGGTCGGGCCAAATGAATGAAAAAAGGTCCCTAGCAGCCCCAAAACAAGTTTTCCCATTCTTATTTATCCCTGCTATGTTATTCTCAACCTTTTGGTGGCCATTTGCAATAGATTTGAAAATTTTGTCATTTAATGGGATATTTCAACTAAAAAACAATGATAATTGCCTCAAGTTTAAATTGCTTGAAAGGATAGAGGGGTTACGGGGTATGACTACTCGAAAATACTCTCACAGCCTATTATGGCACGTTCTCAACCTCATATGGACCTCAAACAAAACCAGGTCTGAAATTTTAAATAAATTGCAGTTTGTAGGCCCTCCCAAAGTATATAAGCATACTCAAATGCTACAAAGACTCTTGAAATGAATTTTATTAGATTATTACATGATTCTCAAGCATGAAAGCTACCCAACCATTCACAAGCATCAATTTATTGGCTTTTCATTGATTGTTACAGAAAAAATCAGAAAAATGCATTTTATCAAACGCTTAGGACAATTTTCTCCACCCAAATTCTCACTACCTGCTCAAAGATACCACAAAAACTTTATATGCTCACCATCAGTGATGAAATCCCATTCCAAGTCAGGTTTCAAACCTTTGGATTAGTGCCCCCAGTCATCCACATCTTCAAATCCCTGAAACATCAACTTTTCTTTTCCTTGTTTTGCTATTTATTGGTTTTTCTTTGTTGTTGTTCCCAAAATTCAAGTTCTCCTTGGTTTTCACGTGCCATGGCCATCCCTTTGACTTCTCTTTCATAGCATTTTTTTATAGAAATTTAGAAAATGCCATTTTGGCTTCTTTCCAAGGCATTTTTGGAAAGATTTCATATGATGAAAACTCATGACCCCCTTCTTCTTTGCCCAAACAATGCTTACGACACCATCTAACCACAAAATCTGTAATATTTACATATTTAATGCTTGTTGGGATGACCCCTAGGCTTCCAACCTTCAATCATGCATGAAAACTCCTCTTACAAGGCATGATTGCTGATTTTAAATGAGTCCATTTGGCGGGTTTTTAGTTTGAACAAGTTCATAACATCCCTCTAGTCACGACCAAACACAAATTCTGGTTTAAGACACACTCCAAATCTCCAGTTCATATTTGGTTATGTTTCTCATATCCATGAAAATGGTTCCAATCTCCACAAATATATATTCACCCTTCATACACTACTTTACAGACATATATGTTGTCCCCAACTCTTCCAATCTCAAGTCATTCTTTCTTCGCTCTTTGTGTCCATATTCATGCATATTTCTTACCTTCAACAATTTCATTTATCTTCCACACATTCGCATCCACACCCCAGCAGTCATAGTGTTACATTTTTTCTTTCTTCTCCATTCCGTGCACTTTATATACTTCCTCCATGTTCTTATTTTTCTTCCATCTTTCACTTTTTTTAATTCTAAAATTAATCTTCCCAAAGTATTTAATTCTCTATGAATCTATCTCAAATTCTCAATGTCTTTTTCTCATGCTTCCTCATCTCTTTTGTGGCTCGTCTTTCCATATTCGCCCTTGTTCTATC
Source organism: Torreya grandis (assembly GCA_037957365.1). NCBI lineage: Eukaryota > Viridiplantae > Streptophyta > Pinopsida > Cupressales > Taxaceae > Torreya > Torreya grandis. The sequence goes on from JARHVA010000085.1 coordinate 5,967,884, forward strand.
AATCTAAAAATAAATGTTTGCTGCTAAAAAGAAAACGTCACATTCCATATTTAATTTTTTTTTTTTTTCAAAGATACTTTACTCATTGTATTTCAACTAAAAGATTGCATGCAAAACAAAACTTTATTTATGCTATATAAAGTATACAAGTTTTACTAAAAAATTGTTAACAAAATGACTTTTATGATGTAAACCCTATTCTTCATTTATTGCTCAGGATATTGGAATTGAAATGTATTAATTAGGTCTATTTACTATTTTATGTAGAATTAAGCCTGGTAAAATGTTTATGAATATTTGTGATGCAATTTGATTGAAATTCATTTATTGATAAAACAGAAATCAATTTGAATCATGCCACATTATATTTATCCTTAAGAAATTAAAACCTATGAAAATTCTCTACAAACCATATAATTTTGTACATTTTGAGATTCATAATAATGTTTGGGTCAAAGAGCAACGTAAATTTGAAAAGGTAAAGAATATAGTATCAAAAGACGATTTAAATATTCATAGCCAATACAAAATCATGTTAAAATTTAGTGTTGTGATTACACACCAATCCATCCACCTGATAATATACATACCACCTTATTTATTTGTATGATTAACTGCTTGAATATCCTCTACAACAATTGACTACAAATGCAATCAATTAATAAACAGGGCAATGTGTTCTCTGGATTACTTGCCCGGACTGCGAAATAGATATTTTGTATTCAAGTACACATCAATTAACTTTCTAGGTAACTCTTTTGTATTGAATTGCACATCAATACATATTTATAGAAATGCACTTACCGCACAAGCAAAATGTAACACTATTTGGGCAATCTTGTCAACATGTGGAAGTAGTCGACTGAGCAACTTCTCAAACTGATGAGGTTGTAAGTACCAGTCAATCTCCTCAATACTCCGTATACCTAGCTGCGTCCCAATGCCTAATGTCTTCAGAGCATTGAGAGAAGAAGTGCCATTCTTCCAGAGCCATATACCCTCTTCTGGAAATAGCTCCCCCTTGGAACACAGAAAATAAAGAAAGATTAATAAAATTTACATCAAATGAACATAAAAACTGTTTTTCCAGGATTTTATGTACCATAAAAGGGAGAAGGCTAAAAATTTTGAGACAATCATCCCATAAATAATACAAACAGTATTAAATGACAGTTACACAATGCTTCTCCTCCAACAAGATTTCCACCGAATAAGAAAATAGTTCTAGAAAACAAATTTTAATATTTTCCTTTTCCAGGGACTTAGTATAAAACATTCTTTGAAAAAAATAATAAAATATTCTTTCAAAATATTTATAGCTAAAGAGTTCATAAAGTCTTGGCATGACCTTGTAAGACCACCATTAACCATAAGTCACAAACTAGGAATTGCTGCTTAAAGGTCACAGGCTACAAAATGGTAACAATTAGATAAATTCCAAGGGAAATATTCCATACAAAAAGTGATAATTGATATAAAAATTCAGTAGCATCACTAAACGCGAAAAGAACTTCAAATTTTTCTTCTTACGACCAATTTGCCTCTTGAAATAATGTCAGGATATTGATTGTAGAAAGAAAAAAACTAAAAAAACACTCACCAACAAGCAAAGGACACTACATGCTTCCTTCGGACCCAGGGCCAAAGAAGCAGGAGCTGGAACATTCTCCAAAAGGCGTTGAAACAATCCTGGGGTCCAACCAAAAATAGGCCAACAGGCTACACAAGATACAAGGAGGTGGCAGACACCACCCAATGCAAGTGTTGAGCTAGCAAAACAAAATGGTAGAACTGCAGTACGAGCAGCTAACTTTGGACTGGAACAGAACAGATAACAATTAGAATGCAAAATAATACTTTGATTAACTGTTCCAGCAAATAGAAATAAAAATTTGGTTAATAACCTGATTTCTCGATGTAACCGGAGCAATGCATTCAATAATTTTGTATTATGATGCTGTTCCGCAGCTTCCTGACATCATATCCAACAATAGTTTGATCATAAGTACTAACAGCTCATATAAGTGACAGCATAGAATTTTAAGACACATTTTCTTCTCTTTGCATATCAAAGAGTGGCATGAAACCAAAAATCACAAATTGAAATGAAAAATCACAAAGATAGCAGTACACAAACTAATTGTATTTGTCAAATCCCTTAATATATATAAATCGTTTATTACTCTATTAGGCATTGATCAATATGAGCACATAAAGGCAATAACTCAAATTAAAAATAATAATGGCAATAGTATTAAAACAAAATACAGATGCTCCAGGTGTTTTTTGCATCATCAGCTTCCAGTAGCTCCCATTCAAATCGTTTTGATCACTCTAACCAGTGCATAGATAATGGCAGCAAAAACTGGGAAGGCCCACCACACTATGAGAAGAGTTGAAACAGTACATACTACAACCCAAGTGACTGATCCTATTGTTAAGTCCTCAAAACTAATATCTTGAAAAGGAAAAGTATATCCCCCAAACTCCTTAAAATGAAGTTCAACTTCATCAGAGATGGTCATTTCTTTTCCCAGCAAAAAGGCGATATACATCTATAGTGCATCCCAGGAGATGCTTTCATCCCTTCATGAATCAAAGGACTCAGTATGGTCAGCCTGTTGATGGCCATAATTTTTGGAGGTAAACAGCCAAGATCTATTAAAAAATAATGGAGGTCCCAAAATCACAGGCAACTTTAGAAAAGAATTTTCCAAGCATGCGAGTACATGCTTGATTTCAGAATGAATCAGAAAAAATGATTCAGACCGAGGGATTATACAAACTAGCATGGAAATCATGATAAGGTCGACTAGACCAACATTGTGCTCAATTATTTAGAGCGGGTACCTTACAATCAAGATCTAAATGGTACTTAACAAACAATCATGATGCACAAACAGTGAGAAAACAAAATAGCATGGAAATGACCATATAAGGCCTTCATTGACTGTAAAATCAACAAATATTCAACAATGACAAGGTCAAGAAATGGTAAAGTGGGTACTGTTACAATACACCCAAATTGACTTCATCATAAACTGGGGATATGGTCTTAAAGGGGATATTTGTTTCCACGTCCCCACCAGAAACAGGAACAGAGGGATGGACAGTAAAGTCCCCCGGCATCCTCAAAGCCAGAAAGTGCAAGAAGGCAAACAGTGTCTGTTATGATCCTAAATATTTTATTATCTGTAAAAGATTATGTCCTCATGACACAAACCACCCCCCCCAACAGCCACATCAAGAAGGGTCGCATCCTCTGTACATAACCCTATGTTTATGTATATAATCTATTAACAGTTCACTCTATTCATATCTCAGATTCTAATATTCTATTATACATTTCAATATGTAAATTTAATCTATATTTACACTCTCTATGCAACAGGTACATGACAACTACAAATGATGCCAGAGCTAACAATCATGTGACTTGTTGTCTGCAAGATTGTTGTTGCCGTTTAGCTATGGTCTTTGAAAGAACTTTTTGGCATGTTATCTAGATTTCTCATCTTGTGGCTAAATAAATTGCATTCCAAATAAAATGAATAAACAATTGAAAAACCACCATGTTATCTTTAAGACATCCCAGACTAGCCTGCTGTAATTGTCTCCACTCCACCACCATCTGCTACTGTTTTCTGTGTAGGTGCAGCCAGGAGGGCTATTTGGAAGTTGTGTGCTAGCAGAACAATGGATTGTGAGGGCCTCCTGACTGATTTCCTGGGTGATAACCATACTTCTTTTTATCAATGATGTTCTCCTCTCACACCCTACCAATGGTTTATAAAGACAGCTTAATGCCCTTGATCATTTATGTGAGCTTTATCAATTGGTGGTCAGCCTTATCAAAACTAAGGTCATGATATCAAACACCTCCAAAGGTTCTCTTTCTCAGCTCCAGTTCCACTCCAAGAAACCTTTGGAGATCACATCAGCCTACACTTTTGGGAGGCCTAATTTTCTGGACCATATTTTAATATGAAGCATTCCCCTGATCGCGCCTTTGCAAGGGATATGCCCCCCTTTCTATATTGGAGCGCCAATGTTTTCATATCCACTTCTAGGACATCCCTTTGAATACATATGTGCCTATTCAATACAGTCATCAAGCCTACAATTTGGTAGGAGTCTGAGGTTTGGGGACCTACTTGGGGTCTGTTAATTGGGCTCGTATTGAGAGGGTCCAAACTCTCATGATTTAGTGTATGATTTGTTGCAAACGGACTATTCCTCAGTCCATCATCAAGTAGTGTTTATTGCTTAGCCTATGCGCCTTGAGACTCTCTTCAAGCTTACTTTCCACATTCATAGACTCAGGACCATGGGGAATTCAGCTTCAAGCCATGAGAGAAATCCATACTTAGCCCTTTGTTTTTTAGAGAGGATTACATATTTGGGCCCCATTAGATATTGATGTTGTTGATGCTCTGAGACTAGTTTGCTCCTTTAGTCTATCGGCATCTTCATTGAGGTCGATTGGACCTCTCCTCATCAACCACTCAGCCCCAAGCTTTTTTTTTACATTGAGCATTTCTTACAGGTGGCAGATGGTGTCATTCATCAGCCTGACTATCTCCAAGGCCATTGGTCACACAGTTTGAGGTTTCCCTCAACCAGTTGAGGGTGTGCAGGGACCAGTTCTAGATTGAGATTGACCATCAAGTTCGATGTGAACCGGATCTGCCATCTTTGCTTCCTCTACAAGGTGGAAACATCCATACAATATACTATAAAAAATATAACTATCTAAATCTAAATCTATATATGGGGTGGGGGCAAGAATGGGGGAGGTCGAGGGACCTTTCTATCTTATCTGATATGCTATAGATAGGCCACTAGGCCGGAGAGGACATAATCTATATCTATGGGCCAATAGCACTCTTTATTCTCTAGGGGCAACTAGTATAGATAGTCGGCACAATCTAGAGTTTAGACTTCGGGGATTGGATCTATATATAGGGTGCACTATAGAGGGGGCCTCAACCCCATATATAGAGATAGAGGGGGTTGAGTGCTCTCCCCCCATACAAAGTAGGCCATCAGGAGAGGGAAGTCCTCGACATAGAACATATGCATCTAATTGGGTGTATAGTGTTTTTATCTATATGGGGCAACCCAGCTATGGCTATATATAGTGGGCAAGCGCCTATAGATCTGATACCGGGGTGAGCATAGCGAACTCTATATCTAAACTAATATATATTGTGCCCCCCCCCCCCCCCCAACCTATGTATTCTATGGAGGTCGAGTCCCCTATATATATATATATATGGCCCCGTCCTATGGCTAGCCATATATTATTTATAGGTGATCAATCATGAGATTGCTTAGGAGGGAACCCATGCGATTCCCCTATATATATATGGCCCCATCCCATGGCTTATATTTACACATATAAAAACAATGCATAATACTCATTTTTAGTCCATAAAATATAAAACACTAAAAAATTTATAAATATAGTACTCACTCAAACTTCGAAGACAAAATGTACATCCAAATCTCGAATAAATCATCTAGATTGTCCTCAAAATTATAAATGCCACTCCCACTAGCTCTACTCCTCCTTGTTGCATAGGCTACCTCCAAACTCCTTTTTCCAATGGCTCCAACCAAATTCCTCCTCCTTGCAATGGCTGCTTACAAACTCCTTGCAATGGCTGCCTCCTAAATTCCTCCTTGCTTTTATAAAAACAGCAATGATTCAAGTGTTTGTTTTGTCTTTGCATTGAGTGTGTTCATATAGGTTTTAGATAGCGTATTTAGAAGATTAGAGTTTTTTTAATGTTTTAATTGTTTTCTTTTCCAACTTTGTCAACTGTTTTTCCACTGAAAACACCCAAGTACGTGACAAAAAAGTCCACTAAGTTTCTAGACATTTCCAGCACATGCCCGGGCATTTCTGGTACATTTCCGAGAGTTGCCCAAGAGTTTTCATACCGGAAAGGTTTCCAAGGCTGAAACGGGGGGCCCTGGGACATTTCCCTACAACGTAGGTTAGGAGAGGTTCTATGGGGAGTGCTTTGCTTCTTTCTAGGATTAAGCACCAGCCCTGGACAGTATGTGATGAGCATTATTAGGGCCTACATTGGCCCTTTCACAATGATAGATGATGGGGCTAGCATCCATTCTTTCCAATTTTCACCAGCCCGTGCTCTTTGAGGAGTCTTGCTCCCTCCACATTGCTATTTGCATCAATACCTTTAATATATGGTTTGGGACTTTACTGCATGGGATGACCTCCCCCTTATTTATTTTCAATACTTCAGATCTTTATATTTAGTTAGTTTTTTATCCTAGGGTCCTTTTACCATAGCACTTTCTATTGTAATTGGATGTATTCTCAATTCCCCTTATCTTTATTTCTTTCTTCCTTTCTTTCTAGAATTTTTTATTGTAATTTGCAACGGTATTCCATGCTAACTAACATTGATTTTGGGTTGGGTTGGTTCAGATCCTATGAGACTCTATTGTGTTGATTTATCATGATCGTATCGAATACTGTCATGTAATTGTCCTTCAAGGAAAAAGCATTTTCACCACCAGAAGGCACATTATGAACCTAGATATGGCTATTAGTTATCAAAGGTTATGTCCTCATTGCATGACCCCCAAAACAATCACATGAAGGGTCACAATATCTTGTATCTGACCATATGTTCATATAAATAATCTATTAATAGTTCAGTCTATTCATATCTTAGATTTTAATATTCTATTATATATTTCAATTTATAAATATATTTTATATTTACTGTGAACCTAGTAAGTACATGGCACTGTGATTAAGACATCCTCTTAAAAATGAGATAGCAAATGAGGAACACCTTGACAACCCAAGATTCAAAGAAGCCAGGACATTCCTAACATCCCACACTCAATACCAATCAAAAACAATCCTGGAAGCTAGTGATGTGCTGTGGCATCATATGCTACGATGACTCTTTTCACTAGATAATTGCGATAAAGTAATAGGGTGGCATATTTTATAAAGTTACACTTCACTAAAACAAAATATTAAAGAATGTCTCAAAAAGAGACCAAATCTATCAAGACAACATTGTTCTTGTATGTCCAAACTATTTTGGTTTTAGAAATTTGAAAACCATATTACACAAGCCTATATTGATCCAGGTCATCCATATGGGCAGCTTTGGGAATGACAACAAACTTTTTGGACTTCGGTTGATGAAGCATTTTCTTATTCCTCCTAGATTCTTCAGTTAAGGCCAATAAATCAGGTATGACAATATACCAGAAAGTTTGGTAGAAAATGGCAGGGAATCCATCAAGCTTGTGACCTTTATTGGCTTGAAAGAGAAAACAATTGTAATGTCCCCTTCCGGTTGAAATACTGAATTATGGGATTTGTCTACAAACCTTTTTAAGAATAAATTTGAGATTCTAAATAAACCCTGAATTCTGAAAATTAAGGATAAGTCCCTTTTAACTTGGAATTTTATAGAAATAACTAAAGTGGCTAAATGCCCACGGAGAGCAGACTTTTTTTTGAAAACAAATTGCAATGCAAAGTACAAAACAGAATATATTGGCTGAAACCCTAGCCGAATGCATGCAATGCTTTCTTACAATGTGCACATAACTTATGTTTTCCATAAAGATCAGGGGAATGATCTTATCATTTATGACACATCTGGCTATATCTGATTTGTATGTGGTTGTTCTAAACAATGTAATGTATGTTTTTAATTGAATTTTCTATAACATGTATTCCTGCGTTTTTTTTGAGGACAGGTGGGACAGTGGTTCCAAGGTACTTGAGTTAACCTTGTTCAAATTCCAATTATAGTTTGTATCCACTGCTTTGTCCCCTGTTCTAGATCATAGAAAAGATCGATACAACTAGTTCCATCCATGAGCTCTCAATAGAAAATTTAAAATATCATAATGTACGTCACACAGTAATAACAAATCAATATCTGTTGACACAGATGTTTCTCTATTATACTATAGACATGGTAGCTACATCATACCTGCAATTTCCTTAGTAAACTAAGCAACAGGATAAGAGAAGGCAACAACATGTCAACAAGGTACTGCTCTTGACTTCTCTCCAACAGCAGATCAGCTGTAGAATTGCATTCAGCCCCTTCATCCACCAGGTAATCTGCATTGCAAAATACATCCTGTATGATGTCAATATGAAGACTTAATGCTTTGTCCATGGTCTCCTGGCATGGAATCCTACTTTTGTCAGAATTTAAGCTCTAATCTATCTATATTGTAATATTTTCTTTTCAGGTATACAGAGGCCAATATCATTAAAAGTGGAGCCCACCATAAGTGTTTGATGACCTTTCCAACATCATAGCACAGTTCCTTATGATAACATACACAACAGTAACAGCTCCTTCTTCATAAAGAACCGCAGCAACTCCCTAACATAAAAATAATGGACATTTCGCGGAAAAAAATATATCAATAAAAAATTATGGACAGTCAGTAAAAATAATAAAGACCAATGAAAAGTTATTACAAGTTGCAACAAGTGGGACAGTTTGATCTTTATACCGCATTCTCTGCAAGAAATGACAGGATCCGCATGGCTGTTGTTAACTGTGGCACAGATGAATCACGCAAAATAACTCCATCAAAAAGTTTATCTGTTACAAGTTTTCCAAGTATGCTCTCCACAGACTGGAAATCTGCACTTCCAGCTGAATCAACTGCAATATTATCAATCTCCATCGGATCAGATACCAAGAAACTTGCGGAAGTCAGCTGGGCATCCCCGCCAGATGCTAGAACAGCAGCATATCTTAGAAGCCCAATGGCTCCTTTTTTGTGATATACAACAGCAGCATCCACCCGCTCCAATAATCTGGTAGGAGCATCCTTCTTATTGGATCCAGGAGAAGAGGAATGTAAAGCTTTATGAAGATCAACTGCATGTGGAATCCAAGCACTCAGACTGCAAGCAGTTGAATCATTCACCATAACTTCCAACAGTTCTGCTGAAGCATGGAAAATTGCAAGGCTCAATGGGCTAGTACCTGACATTTTCAAGTGCATCAAGAAATGTTAGATTAATATACAACAGATCATCATACAATAAAATCATAATGAATGTAAAATGCAATAGCCTACCACTATTTGCATTCAATGGTTCTGATTCCTTCCCAGATTGTAGAACTGTCATCAGAACAGATATTGCCTGTATAAAACATGAACACAAAGTACATCTGAGCATTTTTATTGAGTAATGTCCATCATCAATAGATTCCAATTTCTCAAGCAATGTCCATTATCATGAAGTTCAAACTTCAGATTAAGCTATATTAAAAAAATGTATAAATCCAAATACCTCTGGAAATAACCCTACAGCCAAAACCGCCTGCCTACCAATATCAGACCTGCAACATAAGAAACATCAGGCATCACTTATGGTGGAAACCAAATTCAAAATCAAATATAATTAATTTTAATAACTAACATCAAACTCATGCTCAACCTAGATATAGAACAAAGATCCCACAACGCCCAAAGCAATTCTTCTGAGTGAAAAGCAGCACCAATCAAGCGATCAATGGCACTCACCTGCAGCCCAGCAAGAAACAATAAATTGCAATCTCTAATATACAAGCAGTCTACAATCAAGAAAAAAAACAAAATAAAATAAAGCCATGTTCCCTATAAGATGGCTTGCATAATGTAACAATCCCAAACTCAACTTGCAAACAATGGAGTCAATCTTGGAGAATATGACACTAACCACTCTTAGATTTGTCTCAACTATCATACCAATGTCCTGTGGAGGACAAAAGAAACCCTTAGATATCATCACCGCTGCATATCTCAGAGGCAAGAATTCTTTCCTATTTATATCTTCCACCCCTTGCAGTGCAAGAACAAGAGTGGCTGTAGCTTCAGGTTCACTCAGAAAAAACAATAACCCTGAAAGAGAAAATTAAAATTTAATAGAACAGCTAAAGCAGTAATTAATCATGTGACCATTAACAAAAGTGTATTATGATTACAAAACTAGACATACCAGATTGACATAAAAGAAGTGAGAGAAGTATGGCTTCAATAGTTGTAACAAGATCTATAAAAATATCCATAGCAGACCCAGTTCCTGAACGTAGACTAGAAGACGAAAGTAAAGCAGCCAATAAAGGAAGGAAACATCTCTCCTGCATTCGTGAGACCTTATAATTAGTTTCTTATCTCTGAATTCTAAAGTAAGATCGCCTAAGAAAATTAATTGAACTTAAACCGACGGCCAAATTATCTGTTTCATGATTTTAAAAATTTGAAATTGCAATGCAAACAAAAAACAGGAAACAAGAAACAAGAAATGAACTAAATGGTATGGGGCCAAAATCATGCCATGCAAACACAATGAAATATTAATAGTGAAAGTAGTCGTTATAGACACAATTCTTCAAAATCAAATTGTATGACACATGAAATGGTGAACCGTATATTCTCAACCCAACAATACGAATCTAACGATGATGAACTAGCAATAATCATTTCGGTAGCACACATTACGAAATACGTGGTTAAATATTCTCAAAAACCGAACATGTTGCATCAAAAAAAAAACACATATATAAATAAACAGATACCATGTTAAAGAAACAGTAAAATATTGCCAGCAATTTATCTTCTTTAAGAATGATGTTTGAATGCATTTATGATTAAAGCTGCTGAACAATCAGAATATTGTCCGGTGCCACAAAGATCTTTAAAAAACACAACCCTACACCTTATGTGAATGCCAAAAGGAATCTAGGACATTACATACACTTAATGGGGTCCATTATGAGTTAAGCTCCCAAAAAGGGGGTTACAGAGATTCTAGAACAATTTAATGAAATAACTCTTAAATGGCACTCAAACTTGAGTATCGTTCCAATACATGAATATTACTATTAGTGACAAGTATCAGATTCAGTCGCTAGCTTATCAACTTTTACCACTGTATTAAACATATCAGCATCCTGCTTAACCTGATCCATGAGGAACTGATCAATTACCTGTTTACTAGGCTAGCCAAACCCAAGTATCCACGTGTCTGCTGTACTGCAGTCAACTGGGATAGTAAAGCCTGGGCTATACCGCCATCTCTGCCAGGTGGTCTCATGGCTCCTCCTACTACTACTCTAACCTATCTAGGCCCCTAACTGGGGTCAAAATATGTGGCATTCGGCTTTTCAACAGCAAAGCTCACCATTCAGCACTTCTGTGGTTTGACACATTGTTCAGTAGCATCATGAAATGTCTGCAACTGCTCACCTTCCCTCTAATGCGTTTCAAAGAATATTTTAAACTTCCATTCAAAGTCTCGGTCTTCATGGCTGTAAGCTAAGTCACCATATTCGAATTTGTGAAGGATAAAATTCGAAAAAAAATCATTACTAAAAAAATCAGCTATAAAATTCGTGATTAAATTCGACTGAAAGAAATATATACATATAGTATATTTTAAATATATATATTCAAAAAATACATAAAAAATAAATTTAAAACTAATATATATAACTATAAATATATTATATTATAGTAATATTTATAAACTATAAATATAATATAATATTAATATTTAATAAACTAATAGATATAAATACTACGTTACCGATACGGGTACGGGTACGGAAACGGGAAAGAGAATCAGATATAGGGATACGGTGATTTTTTTTTGGGGGGTTTGGATACAGCTGGATACGCCCGTACAAAAATATATATATAAAATTAAAAATATAGACATATAAACAAAATTAACCACATAATATGCATAGAAGAAACATAATAAGTTAAATAACCACAAAACATACTAATAATTCAATGCCAAATATCATAATATTCAATTGTCGACCTTAGATTAGTCTTATTTATTATTACAAGTACATAATGCAAATGTTACAACTTACCAATATGGACAAACATAAAGACAAAAGAAAATTACAATGAGATGACCTTTTGTTAAATCAACTTAAGAAAAAATAATCGCCATTAAATTTGAACCGTAAAAAAACAAATAAAATATATTTATATAAAATAAAATAAAAAAATTAAAATACATAATTAAAAAATTAAAAAGTCATAAAAAAATTATTAAAAAAAACAAAATAGAATATATTTAATTTATAATTATAAAAAATTAAAAATTAAATTTAAAAACATAAAAATAATAAATTAATAATAATAAAAACAAACCCTACTATACATTATAAAACAATATTAAAACAAAACATATATTAAAAAATAACAAATAAATAAAAAATTAAAACAATCCCTACCCGCCCGCGACGACTATCTCTCCCGTCCCCTGCCCATGGCGACCCTGTCTTTCTCGTCCCTTGTCCACGTCGTCCCTGCCCTCCCGTTCCCTGTCTGCTTCATCCCTGCCTTTGTTGTTGAACGTTCTGTTCCCAGTCTCCCCCCACGCTCCCATATCCGAGGAGCATTTCCCCGCGCTCCCAAAGCCAGGGGGGGACATATCTGGTAACGTAGTATAAATATAAATGAATAAATAGAAGTATCTAAAATCTAAATAAATCCCAGATACTAACTTTTAAAAGAAATGTGTAAGATTTATATTTTGATGGGTAATATTAATATTAAGAGTTATTACTAAATGGGTCTGTTGTGAAAATCTTAATAAATCTTAAATATTATTCAAATAATAATGAGGCTTAGCCGTGTCATTGAACAAGTTAATGCATGAAAAAAAAAATGCCAATGACACCAGAAAATCTACAGCAAACACAGAAGCTAGTGGAAATGTCCCTGACTAGAAGGGCAATTACTTGGACAGCGTTTAAATCACTGCAAGTTTAGGAGTTGGTAGCTTACTACAACCTGACATAGCTGCATTCACGCACAACCCTGATCAGTAAACCCTAAATCGTAACATTATTTTTTCCCAGTAAACCCTAATTCATGATTTTTAACATTGTTTGCTCAGTAAACCCTAAATCACAGTTTTAACAATTATCTAATGCGATTTTTTATTACCGCGAATTTAATGATTTTCAACTAATTTTAAGCTACATCTTGAAGTTCGACAAATTTCAAAATTCTAGCATGAAATTCGGCAAATGCGGTGACTGACGTTGTAAGCACCAAATCTCTAATCTTCAAGGCCTCCTCTAATTTCCTTGATGGCTCTTAAAGTTCAAACGCCTCTTGTGCTAACAGAAATGTTGGAATTGATGGCTTTCAGGGCTTCTGAAATGCTTGTAGCGGGGCTCTACTTGAGGCTGTACAAAATGTGCTTTTTGCTTCTATATATGCTTTTGTGCATGTCAGAATTTCCTCATGGTGAGATTGTAGGATCCTATGTCATAATATTGTAGCAGTAGTTGCAAAATTTCTTCCTCGGGCTCAAATCATTCTTCCTTAAAGTAACAATTAGCACTAGAGCTCGACTGCTTCTTACGAATCACATCGTTCTGAAGCCACGGTCTACCTGAAATAGAACAATAGCATTATAGCACACTCAACAATTTTATCACCATGAAGTCCACTGTGTGAGGCTTTTCCTCAGTAACAATCTCTTTTACCTGGTAGTGTGCATAAGGGTTGGATCTTGATTTGATTGGCTACTCTTAATCTTAACATTGATGGAAATAGTGAAGGCTTCTTCAATTGGATCCATATAGTTTCAGGGACCATATTTAGCCCAGATTCCCCATTTATTATCACATTGTTGAGCATTAGACCACTAAATTCTATGGAAATTTTAAAGATACCATCTTTTCCCAGAACAAACACATCCATGGCTTCCTCTGGGTTTTGTGGTGTATTCATTTAGGTTAACTCTAGGATGCATTTAAAATTTTAAACCATAGTTCCATTCATATTGTGACTTGGGATTGGCTTACCAATGCTATATGTTGTTGGTGAGGTTCAATATACTTAATTTTTTTGCTCCTTTACTTCTCGCAAGGTTCTTAACTCTTCTTGTACACAAGATTTTATTTGCTTATTGATTTAAAATGTATTTTCTCTTGGTGCACCCTTAGTTGGAGATCTAACCCTCCTAGGCTTATTTCAATAATTACTGCAAGTGGTGAATGATGTATTTTGGATTAAAAAAAAAATTGTATTAAAAGGAAATATTTTATTTACAAAGGGCAAGCCCTGGTCAGGAATATACCCAGGGACGTCAGCATACCAGCTGTGATATGTATTTTGCATTGAATTTAACAGCAGCTTCAAAACACCACAAACTTCACTAAAACTAGATACTAGATTGACTTATCCCACAACTGAAAATATACATATGATTTCGAAATAACCTCTGCCTGGTGGATAGAATGTGTACCTTTTTCCATACCTGGTGCAGAAAAATAACATCGACCATACATTTGTGACCTAGCAAAATTGACCCCTTTTTTAGTTACTCCTTAAAAATCAGCACTTTCACCAACTCATGACTGACCAGATCTAAACATTAGCCCCTTCCTTTCGACAGCAAAAATCTTGTGGATGTACTTAAGACTTCAGCTCATCCATGGCAGCCGGAGCATTGTCCTGAGAAGACCAGTTTGGAACTGCAGTCCTGGGAAGAGACTATAAATGGAAACGCTCCATTCTCCCCAACATATGGAGGCTTGCACAGAGCTCTCAGGCTGGGAAGCTTGTCTTTTGTTGCTAGACTGCTGGGCATTTTGCTGCATGACTTCAGCAAGTCTTCTTGTTTTTCTGTGGTTAGAATCTGATCTACTGCCTCAGTCCTACCCTGCAGATGTTTGAAGTTGTGACTTAAGTAAAGCAAACACTCTTGTTGCTGAATACATTCTTGCAGAACTTTAAAGCAGTCTTTTGCTACTGGATACAGTTAATCACGAGTGCAATACATTTTTCAAGAAAATAAATTTCCACCCTTTTTCATGAATATTTTTTTCAACATTTTGAATATTTTCAGTGATTGTGATAAGGACTTTAATCAGATCAGTCTCCTCTTTAGCCCCTTCCATGGCAATTCAGAGGTTGTGGCTCCTTCAAGCTCGTTATGTGGGGTTCTCGTGGAAATTGGCGGAAGCTCAATGGAAAGGGTTGCAGGCCAAGAGTTAGGGATTCAGACTAAAGAAGTCTAGAATCCTCTATGCATGGTGATAGTCTGACCACCAGCATGAATATTTGGGATATGTAAAGGCCAAAATTGGGAATGAAAATTCAGATCGGATGCCTAACAAGGGCCATGTTATACAGCTCAGAAGCAGAAACTACCTGCACATGCTTCTGAAATCTGGGTGCCAAAGGTGGGAGGCCGGGCCTAGGGATATAAAAAGCAGCTGGATAATGTGTAGTACCTGATTGTAGGGTAATAAACCTAATCTAATGAGCACCTTGTTGTTGAAAATGGAGATTCTGCATCTATCTAGTCACCTTTGGGGTGATGGCAGACTCTTCATTATCTAGCCAAATTGGTTTATTTCCTTGCAAGGGAGTTTTCCCTTGAGGCCCCTTGCTGATGTTGATGTTCTGCATTGTCAAATTCTTAAACCTTCTCTCTTTCCTTGCTTGCTTCTGTTATAAAATCTTAATAGCTTTTTGGCAATAACTTATGGTCCATTTTATAGACTTCTACAACAGCCAAGAGCTCCTCCCATAAAGCATTGCTAGCACAATAGCAGTTCCCAATCTTCGATGATTTGGTTGAAACAAAAGCAAATATTTTGATAAGATTGAGCCCAGCCACGCTATCAAAAATTCATCGAATTGAATGACATTCTAATAAGATGACATTTGGATATTCTGATGCGGATGAAGTTATGCTCATAAGAGTTTGTACTAATTGTGTGAATTTCCTTCAATGCCAATTCTCCACACAAAAAGTGTTGGAATGTTCAAGCATATGGAACATTCACACAATTAGTACAAACTCTTCACACAATTATTACGCTCTCTATGTGTTGTATCTTCATATAAGGGGTTTCATTTACATAATATATAGTGTTTGGGATGATTTCTCATGTTAGTGCTTGTGCTAAACCCCTTACTGTTTGTACAACTTCCCTAGTGACATTACCACCATATTTTGTAGCCCTTCCCTTCTTAGGGTTCCTGTGATTTGACTTACAATATCATGTACTTTGAGATCCCCTCTTATGTCTAATAACTTCTGAAGCAAACTCTCCCTTCTTGTGATGTTCAAATATATAGAACATTCACATCTTCACACAATTATTATGATCTCTATGTGTTGGATCTTCATATGAGAGGTTTTATTTACATAATATATAGTGTTTGGGATGATTTCTCATATTCGTGCTTGTGCTAGACCCTTTATACGTTTGTACGGCTTCCATAGTGACATTACCAACAAGATGACTTTCCTATCCAACTATTGCATTGGGAGAAGATGGGCATCATATTTACAGCATTTTGAATTTTGATATAGAGGGTCATGTCATATATGTGGTGGTCCTTGGTGTTACCCAATACTTAACTTTGCATCAAAAGTATCACACATTTTTATCACAGGGGGAGTCCATTATAAAAAGTAGGGAAACACATAAGTTTCAAGCCTTTGGGGAGCTATATATGCATAGTGTGGGGTAAAGTTAATGGAAGGAGAAAGAGAGGATAAAAGAGAATAGTTGGAAGTGGCAAGAAATCGTGATAAAAAATATAAAAAAATTAACTCGAGCTTATGACTTTGGAAGAAATCATGATAAAAAAAATAAGCAAATTCACATAGGAGGCCATTAGAGTAACACCTAGGAATCATTTCACTTATATTTATAAAAGTATAATATCCCCAATGGGGCCACAACAAGACTTCATCTAAGGAATAAATGTGAGTCAAAATCTTCTTTTGTCTAGTCCTTCTCCCACATAGTATGGACTTGCCATGGTAATTGAGAACTTTGAACCTCCATAAACTCAAATAAATCTAAATTTGCATACACGTCATGGAAAGCATTGGTGTAGGCTTAAAATTATTGGTCAAGTCCTTGGCACAATTGTTAACATTGAATGTAGCGGTCATCATAGACTTCAAGAAAGTATTCATCCTTAAAGGCTTTAATGAACTTCTTACATGTCGGTTCAGAATCTTCTTTTGTCTGGTCCTTCTCTCACAGAGTATGGGCTTGCCACCACTCATGATTGAGCCAATGTTGCCACCCATTTGAGATCTTCAGTGAACTCAACAAACAAAAACAACTTTTGATCTTGAAGTGCTTTTGCAATTTTGTCATCAATCATCTCATGTATCTTTGCCTCGCACCATCTAAACTTGCTTGAAATAACACCATAGACAATCTAAGGGATCTCTTGGTTTAATGTTGAGCTTTAGATATTTTGACCTTGTTCGATGGGACATGCACAAACAACATGAACCACTCTGATACCAATGATCCAGATGACAAGAAATATCCAAGGGTCAAAACACTCTAAATGAGAAACTATATGTATTATATACGTTTGCGGAAGCAATACTATATTATTATTGAGAATTATACAATACTCAAATAACAAAAACATTTCCCTGTATTAAATTGAATATTTTGTACAGAGCATACTCTTGAGGGAGATGTATGGTTGTCTATCTTCCTTAAGCTACGTGTATCTATGATATCTGAAGCTAAAATTCACCCAGAGATGTATACAATATGTAACAAAGCCACGAAAGAACCATTATAGAAGTTGAAAAGACAGAGCTCCCACGTGTGACACTTCGCCTTCCAGCAATTAAGCTGAACAATGTGAAAATGTACAAATCAAAATTTGCCCCCATTTGGAACAGAGTCAAATGGGGGCTCCGCCCTTTAGGAATGGAGGCAGCAACATTGCCAGCACTTGGTGGAACTGCGTGTTGAGAGTAGACCTTAGTAATTTGATTTTAAGGTGTTTGGGACCTTTAAAAAGCCATCAACGAAGATTGCATAAGGTTTGACGCGCACATGGAAGGCACCAAATCCAATCTGCCCAAACTACATTGCACCAATTTATAATTGTGAGCGGCATCTAGAGGACATGGATTGATGATCGTGGGGATGCTACCAACCTCTGAAGGTGGTTCAAATGTACCACAAACCATTGAATATGAACCCTCGTTACCACAAGCCATGAAAATGGGCTTGGCAATATCATTAGAACTGCATTTGGAGAATCAACTTGGATCATGGACTCCTGAGAAAATTTCTCAAGGGTCATAATTTCATAATTTGCAAGATTTCACCATTTAGGGCTTCACACGGCTAAGTTAACTTTAACAGTCATTTGACCATCATCAGAGCAACAAGCCAAAGTGTGATGACCAATTCGCCATCATCAAAGCAACATTTGGGACTTGATCTTCCTGAGGGTGTAGCTTTGTTATACAAACTCTATGCATTGGTCCTATTAATTTTTGCATTAGGATACTTCTACCCTGTTTTTTATGAAGCCAAATTATTGATCCAATTAATGGGTGGTTTTATAGGAGTGCAAGCATTCAGCTCTCATAACGGATGATTTGTCTATTGCATTTGATGGATAGGTGGCCTCAAGAGTGTGGGTTGTTTCATGAAGTCGGTGTTGGATATTCTAGTACTCACCTGTTATAGTTGTGAGAAATTTGTATTTAGAATATAAATGTTTTATGTGAGTTACGTAGATAGCAATTAGTGTGAGAGACTGTAGGGATCTAGATGATAAGGCACACTCCTAGTTAATAGGAGATCTATTGCCTTTATATGTAATCGTTTTCTAATGAATAATTGATTAGGGAGTTTACAATAGTCAATTTAGGAGGTTGTTGGATTTCATTTATTCGAGGAGGTTTGACTTGCTCATGAATGTTATGGTTGGTTTGAGACAGTTTTTTGGTCTTGCAAACTTGGGCTTGGCTCATAGCTTGTTGGTTTGATAATTGTGATCACTATAGTGTTTTAAGGCTAGGATAGGATCATGGCTTGTTGGCATGTTAATGATTTCATGGTTCTTTAAGGCTTGAACCAATTTCTAGGGTGTTCATGGCACATCTTGTTGATGGAAGGTTTTGGTACTTTACTTTAAGTTTTGGCATGCATTGTTAAATCACGCAAAGTTTGGGAGATCATCCTCATGGATGCTAGCCTGTGGCGATTGAGTTGGTGTTTGGTTCATAGTTAAATTCAGCATCATGGCAATTGTCATCATTTTTATGGATGGCATATTTCCAATGCTTTGCATCACATTTTGGAACACACATCTTTGGACTACGTAGGTTTAAGAGCTCATGCATATTGCTGGTAGCTTGTGATGATCAACTTGGCGTTTAGTTCACGGATAGCTTTCGTTGGCCATTATCACAATCTATGTGGATGGCTTATTTCCACTGCTTTGCTCCATGATTTGGGCACCCATATTTGAATCATTCAGATTTTGAAGTTCATGCACATGGTCGGTAGCTTGAGGTGATCGCTTGGTGTTCAATTCACAATTAGCTACAAAATTTTGGTCATCATCATCATCATCATCTTGTGGAGAGCAGGTTTCAGTTTTTTTGCTTCAAGTTTTGGGCAAGCATCTTTGCAGTGTTTGGAGCTTGTGGACATGGTAGCTTGTGGGGATCACCTTGGTGTTCGGTTCATGATTAACTTCTGCATTTAGGCTATCATAATCATTCATGTGGATGGAAGGTTTCTAGTTCTTTGATATAGGATTTAGGCATGCATCTTTGGATTGTGCAAGTTTGGGAGTTCATGCACATGCCTAGAAGCTTGTAGTGAATGAATACTTGGTGTTTGGTTTTAAAATTAGCTTTACTATTTTGGCCATCATCAGCATTCTCTTGGAGACTTGTTCGGATGGGCAATTCAAGAATCATCAGGCTGCAAATACCTTCTTGGAGTGGTTGAAGCAGATCCTACAACTGAGAGCTTTTGGTGATCAACTTCTGTTCATTTCACAATTGGCTTCAGCATTCTAGCTCACCATCATCTTTTGGTTTGGAAGAGTTGTCATTAATGGAAAATTTTAGCATAATACCAACTTTCCTTTCTAATATCTTTCACCATGTATCTTCTAAGTCATGAGTTTGGGGGGGGCGGGGGGATTCAGAATAATAAAACATGTCTTATTTAGCCCCATTTAGTTGCTAATGTTATAATATACCTTTGGGAAACATGTATTGGGATATGGGTGATAAGTTGTTTACCCTCCACATGTCATTTTATTTTTGCATGTATTAATAAAGGGGCATTGTCTCCTCCACACACACTAACATCACACGTTACACATATTATAATGTGTACGGGAATAATTATCAATATATATGGAGTATTCTTGGACTCAGGTGCCCTAAAAGGAACCCTGCATATCATGTTGCCCTTTATGTTATCTACTTGTGTGGAATTTTTTCTATGTTGATCATGGGATTTTGCATTCAATTCTCCCACAATTTACAAACTACATTCTCCAGCAATTTTCTAGAGGGTAACAACAACTTGCAGTTCTTTGGATTGAATCATAATTATGCCTGCTAACACCAAAGCATACATCGTGACAATTCTTACATATGATCATTTTGCATATCATCAAAAAAAGTTAGGCCTTTTGTAGACGTTTCAATAAACACTAAATAAATTGTTCTCTAAAAAGTAGTTGCCACATTGCACAAGCCAAAAGACATTCTACTGTATGTGTAATCCCCGATTCCAAGATAGTCATAATTTTCAATTTATCTTCTTTGTCAATGTTGATCTAGGTTGTACCTTTTAAAAACATCCAAAAGGGAGTGCATCTCACTTACTAGATACTACCGTATATTTGAATATAATGTTCATAAAAAAGATTGGAAATGGACCCTTGGTTTTTCTACATTCAAACTCTAAAAGTCTCCGCACATTCTTAATTTATCAAATTCCACAAACAATGTTATATATCAATGGGTAATGGCATGGATGTGTTGTTTGGTAACAATATAACACTAATATAAATTCAATACCAAAAATGTTACACCTAGCGAAGTTTCCAGCTAGACCCAAAACCTTGAGGGTATCTTGAGGGTTAATTTTTATGATCACAAACTCAAATCTTTGGGGGATTCAGCCTCAAGTACCCATATTTAGCCCGTTGACCTTCAAAAAGAATGCCTCTTTGGGTCAAAATGAGCATAAGACATGGTAGTTTGAGACCAGTTTTCTCCTTCAACCTATTAGCATTTATGTTGATCAACCTCCCCCATTTAGGTACTCTTTAGATGCCCCTCACCTTTTTTGTATTGACAATAAACTTAGGTACTACTTACAAGTTCAGACCAACCCCTATATTCCATAGGGCGACAAGATCTATGGTATTTATCCCCTATATAAAGTGGAGACTAAACACTTTATTTTGGGATCTCCTATTTAATATAAGATATAGGTGTGACAAGATTTGTGGTCTTTACCCCCTATATAAAGAGCAAACTAAGCACACTTCATTTTGGGATGTCCTATTCAATATGGGATCTAGGTGTGATACCACTATTTGTACAAGGGCTTGCGTAGTCTTCATACACTTTCTCTTGATACCCTAATCAAAGTTACATGGTCCTTTTTGTAATGTCCCCTTTGTACTAAGCAAACACGTGTGGGACCCACAATCCCATTTCTATATTTCACGATAGGGGAGGGGTGATTGTTGGAGAAGTATATATTGGTGAGAATTGATTCGGTTCATTTGTGCCTAGTATTTTTTATGAGCTTCAGACCATTTTCTATATTTTAGGGGCATTTCCTAAATTTTAGGTCGGTTAGAGGCAACACCCTCAACATTAGTCTCCTCATGGGGATTTTACTATTGACATTGTTCATGCCATTGGATTTACCCTAAGGGGGCCTTTTTACTATTGACATTGTTCATGCCTTTGGATTTACCCTTAAGTGTACATGTCCATAATAAGTACCCTAGGGAAACATGTTCCTATTTTTGGGGGGCTTTTGGAGGGCTACAAGAATAGGACCATGTCACGCAACCTATCATTGGGTACAGATGTGAATCAGTTGTTTATAATGCTTTATCTCAAGTCTTTCTATCAAGTAGTTCTCAAGCTATGATTGATTAATTAAAGGTCAAGGTTTATTGACTACTTGGGCATTTTAACGTTACCACACTAGTGCCATGTTCTGTGGTACTTGATTATTAAGTGATATTAGTGTCATATTAAAAAATAATATTTATTATTTGACTCTAAGTCTTGGTGCCTAGGGTTGAGAGCATGTCGATGAATAAATAGAGGTTGCCCAACATGAGAGGATTAAACTATGCTCACTTCACATATTTTTAGACCTAGACTGGCCAGTTACAACAGGTAGAGCTCATATGTAGATTCAGGGATAAAAATCCTCATATCCAAAGATCGGAGAACGAAACCCTTTGTAATGTCCCCATTTCCACATCATGAATAAACATGTCTTGAAAACCTTTAGTCTATTTCCCCATATACCAAAGGAGCCCTTTTTGGGGAATGATATTTTATTAGTTATTTATTAATTGTCGAAATAGTGATTTTTATCATAAGGGAATTATTAATTAATTAATAGAATATTTTTAAAATGATTTTTACCACTAAGGTGCTTACATGAATTAAATATTAATTTATTTACCTTAAATTAATTTTGATTACTATTTTAATTAAGACCAATAATTTATATATTATTCAAAAATGAGATGTCGGCATGGAAGCTAAAGTAAAGGTGTTTTATCTTCTCAAAGTGATTCACCCTCTTTGAAAAAGTTATAAATACATGACGAAAGCTACAATAGAGGATATGCTGAATTTTCATAAAATTGTTCTTCATGCTTAAAGAAACTATGGGAATGCATGCCCAATAGAGGTTCGCTCCCTTTGGTGTTGATCAATCTATAAAAGTGTCTTTTGACACTACCTTTTGTTAAGGAGATCTTGCTCTTACCCTAAAAGTGGGGCGATTTGCTTTGGCAAGTTTGTGTGGATTCTTGTGAGGGTTTCATGGTTCTTTTCTTGCATATTAACTTTGCTAAATATTTATATTATTTTTGCAAGTGGAACGAACAACCTTGGAAGCTTGGATCTAGGGTTTAGAGGTCTTTTTTTTCTATTTATTGCAAATTAAATATTCTAATTTTATTTGTTAATTTCCTACATGGTGTGAGAAATTGGAGGTGTTCGAGAAGGGTTTGAAGTATAAAATTAAATAATAATTTTCAAAATTATTATTTAATTATTTTGACAAAAAACTAGGGTTTTCAAAATTTCATAGCAACTTTTGATGACCTTCCCATGGAAGGATAATTCCGAAATTATTTTTAATTGATAGCCATTATTTTTATGATAAGTTTGAAGTCTTGTTTGCATCATAATTCTAAATATTGAGGGAGTTATGAATTTTTGAAGTTTTTAATTGTTCGTAGGAAGTAAATATTTGTTGAGGGCAGATTTTTGGAAAGGGTTTGAAGCGAAAAAAATATTCAAAACAGTAGCCGTATTTTTGGAATTTAATCACATATTTCGACCATCAAAAAGTGGCGTTTGAGCTTCAAAAATTAGGCAAAAAAGTACTTGTTTTGTGCAATTTAATTTTTGGTTATTTTCTACCAATTTGGATTTATTTTGGAATAAGTTATTGGTTGGAATTCATCCATAAAACCCTACCATTTTGGCATCTAGGGTTTCTAGGGCCTAACAAGGGTTTTAAAAGCTTATTTTGCAAACTAAGATTTGTTGATTGCATTTTCATAATTTTGAGATTTAAGGGAAAACCCCTTTTGCATGAAATCAACCCATTTGAGAACATTACAGTGGTATCAAAACACCGATCTTGTTTAACCTGTTAAAGTTTATGTTTGTAAATTTGGATGCATAGTCTATGAATCATAGAGTTAATAAGTGAAGATGAATTCAAAACAAAGCTTCACAAATTATAAAAAAACTTGAGTATCAACATCATTTTAAAAATGTTTTGCTCAATATTTTGGAGGAAGCAGCAAATTGTTTGTCCATAATAAGACAATCAAATTCTAAGTCTATGTTTTGGGCAAAGAATCCTTTGGTGGTTTATTTGGTTAAACCCAAGAGTTTGAGACATTCAAATTCGGAAGTGAGACTTGTAGCTATCACTTATATTAGTGAAATTACAAGGATAATAGTTCCGGAATAGCCATACAATGACAACATCATGAAGAAAATATTTCAGTTGATGGTGGAAAGTTTTGAAGGTTTTGGTGACATCACAAGTTCTTTTAATAAGAGGATCACTATTTTGAAAAATATGGTAAAGGTCAAATCTTGTGTGCTAATGTTGGATAATGAGTGTGATGAACTTATTGTTAAGATGTTTCAACATTTCCTTGCCATTGCTTGTAAAAATCCTCCCAAAAATGTTGTAGCTTCTATGCAAAAAATCTTGACCATGACACTCAATGAGTGATCTTTCCAATCCATTATTATATATCTTATTGACAAGTTTGGGCCTAGAAAAGGAAATTTTTCCAATTGCACATATGATGTTTGAAAATGTTGCAATTGATTGTGAGGAAAAATTGAGGCCTTATTTGATAGTGGAGCATGTCAAGGAAGAGAAGAGTGGACTACATGAAGAGTTGGAAGGAAAGAATTGAGAGCCCTTCATGAGGGTTCCTATGAAGTAGCCAAAGAAACAAAAAAATCAAATTTGAAGGAGGAAGATTAGCTAGAAAAATATGACACTTTGGAGCAGCATAGAGTGGAAGATTGTAAGCATCAACAATCTGAATTTTTGGAACAGCAAAGAGGGCTGAAAATGATGGATGAAAATGAGGAGATGCTAGGTGCTTTGGGGTAGCCACGTACCCCAAACTTTGGTATTCAAAAATACAATTTTGAAGAAGCCAAAGAAACCGAGATATTCATAGAAAGGTATGAGTTGAATGTTGATTTTTATTTGGAATCTAATAATTATTCAAATTTGTTGCATGGCTCTAGATTTGATGAAAGAACTTAGAAAGAACGATTCTTAATCACAAATAAGAAGGGAGTGCAAGCCTTGACAAGGTTGGATGGCACAAAGGGGCTTCTTGATAGATCAATGCACAGTGAGATGAAGGAATGTTTAAAGGAAAAGAACACTATGATGCACTTGCATACAATCAAAATGGATATTGGAAAAAATCAAGATTCCAACTTATTGTGGAATGTAAAAGGCAATCCATTGTGTGAAATGGATAGGAAGCAAGGATCAAGACATCAAGGATGGATCCTAAAATTTGACAAGTGGATCAAAGGGGTGTTATTTAACACCAATGATTTCCCTAAATTGCTTGTTTCATGTGTAGGTTTATTTGGAAGATCTCTTACAATGAGCAATGCAAGGAGTAGGTTGATTCTCATACATGGGCTACCAATTGGAGGAGATGAAGATGAAAACATGGATGACGACTACACTAGAGTGGGCAAAGGCTCAAATCATGAGCAGCCTTGGACAAAATGAATTGGTGAAGGAAAATTTGATTCCTACCTTCCCAAAAAAATCAAAAGTTATTGAAAGGTATGGAAACTTTACTCCCAAAAATTCTGCGTTGAGCAACCTATGACAGCCACCTATCATGCATAAGAAATCTGATTTTGAGAGCATCCTAACACTGGTGACAAGGGAAAATGTTGTTAAGTGTAATTATGATTTGGTACAATCAGAAAACTCAGTTTCTACATCACTATTACAGGACTTTCACACAAGCAATAATAGGTCTGATTTTGTTATGTACTTTCAGTTGCCCATAAATTATGGAAATATTAATAACTAAGGTCACGATTTGCATAGAAAAAAGGGGAAGTGTAAGGACACAAAACAGCAGTACATACGGATTCAATTTAAGCATCCCTCTGATGTCTGTTTGGTCACACATCGCAGCCATGATGAAAGGAAGAAATCTAATCCTTGTGACACTTTCCAGCACTTGTAGGAAGAATAAAGGTATATACAAGTTCTGAAATTTATCACTCAGAAAAATCAGGTTGCAAAAGCAAATTCAACCTTATTTTAGAGGAAAAAATTCTGAGTTTTATGATGGATTCCAGTGCTTGGGATATGAGAGATACATGTACAATCAATTCTACATTTGTCCACATGGAAAATCAGAAGTTTATTTGCATCTACAACCATGTCAACATGAAGGGAAAACTGATTTATTTCATACAAAACAGTTTGCACAAGATTCGAGAAATGCAATATTGTTGGCATCATGTGAAGTTGACATAAGGAACCTCCTCACCAAGAAGGTACAGCCTTCTTGTGAGAATGTTGGAGAGCTTTTGAGAAGTTTGAAGAGAATCATATGCATGTTGGAGGTAAACAACATGGGGCAGCGTCTTGTTGGGTGCAAATTTCACACTTAGATGTCCATACATGGTGGCAAATGTGTCTTGAAGGCCTTTTCTCATAGATAATACAGTTCTGATTTCTCTTTGCATATTTTGTGGAACATAGATCAACACATGAGAAAATTTTGCATACAGGGCAGCAAGGTGGTTTGGTTCACTTGTGATTTGCATAACCACTCCAGGTCATATCTCACCCATTTGGGAGATATAAGGAGTTTGCTTACCTTCCACTCAGTATTGAGAGGGGTGGAAAACGGGGAGTCTTTGAGCCTTGGGAAGGCCATGAGGATCCTATTGATGATTGGGGGCAGCCCCCAAGGTATAGGAACAGCAGTATGAAGAAGCCATTTGAAGATTTCCTTCATTGGGAAACAGATAAATGAGAATATTGTTTGATAAGGTGTGTTGAGACACCTACTTGGATTTTGCAATTGCTTGAGGACAAGCAATTTTGGGTGGGGGGGACTATAATGTCTCCATTTCCACATCATGAATAAACAGGTCTTGAAGACCTTAACTCTATTTCTCCATAGACTAAAGCAGCCTCTTTTGGGGAATGTTATTTTATTAGTTATTTATTAATTGCCGAAATAGTGATTTTTATCATAAGGTAATTATTAATTATTAATAGAACATTTAAAAAGTGGGTTTTACCACTAAGGTGCTTAAATGAATTAAATATTAATTTATTTATCTTAAAAGGCCAATAATTAACATATTATTCAAAAAAAAAATGTCGGTATGGAAGCTAAAGTAAAAATAAGGAAAGGTGTTTTATCTTCCTAAAGTGGTTCACCGTCTTTGGAAAGTTATAAATACATGGCGAAGGCTACAATAGAAGATAAGCTGAATTTTGATAAAATTGTTCTTCATACTTGAAGAAAACTATTGGGATGTGCATGCCCAATAGAGGTTTGCTACCTTTGGTGTTGATCAATCTAAAAAAGTGTCTTTTGACACTACTTTTTGCTAAGGAGATCTTGTTCTTGTCCTAGAAGTGGGATAATTTGCTTTGACGAGTTCGTGTGGATTTTTGTGAAGGTTTCGTGGTTCTTTTCTTGCATCTAACCTTGCTAAATATTTATACTATTTTTGCAAGTGGAGCAAGCCCCCTTGGAAGCTTGGATCTAAGGTTTGGAGGCCTCTTTTGGTCTATTTATTGCAAATTAAATATTCTGATTTTATTTGCTAATTCCCTGTGTTGGTGTGAGGAATTGGAGGGGTTCGTGAAGAATTTGAAGTAAAAAATTAAATAATAATTTTCAGAATTATTATTTGATTATTTTGATAGGAAACTAAGGTTTTCAAATTTTCAGAGCAACTTTTGGTGACCTTCCGACAGAAGAAAAATTTCGAAATTATTTTTAATTAATAGCCATTATTTTTATTATCAGTTTGAGCTCTTGTTTGCATCATGATTTCCAAATATTATGGGAGTTATGAATTTTTGAAGTTTTCAGTTGTTTGTAAGAAATAAATATTTGTCGAACGCAGATTTTTGGCAAGGGTTTGAAGCGGAAAAAATATTCAGAACAACAGTTGTATTTTTGGAATTAAATCAGATTTTTTAGCCATCAAAAAGTGGCGTTTGAGCTTCAAAAATTAGGCAAAAAGGTACTTGTTTTGTGCAATTTAATTTCTAGTTATTTTCTACCAACTTTTAATTATTTTGGAATAAGTTATTGGCTGAAATTCATCCATAAAACCCTACCATTTTGGCGTCTAGGGTCTCTAAGACGTAACAAAGGTTTTAAAAGTTTATTTTGCAAACTCAGGTTTGTTCATTGCATTTTCAAAATTTTGAGATTTAGGGGAAAACCTCTTTTGCATGAAATCGTCCAACTTGGGGACATTACACCCTTTTGGTTTCTTGTAAGCAATCTCATCCAAAGATTGCATTGAGCTGAAAGCATTCTTTTTTATTGGCAATTTGATTTGTGGGGCGGTTGAAACAGCATTAATTCTGATTCAGGAAATATCTTCTGTCACATACGTGATTTCTAATTAATTGCAAACTATTATTATTTCTCTATTGATGTATTGCAGCAGATTTTTATCAATAAAATACAACTTCGGTGTTATTATTAGAGTTTATTTTGTTTATGCAGTGCATTGTTCTTTTATTCTTGGCATTATTTTGATTTTAAAAAAATAAAAAAACCATCGAGGTCATAACAATGGTATCAAAGCCGATTCCTGCTAACATGTGAAACATGGACAAACACAGAAAAACTGAAAAATGAGGAAATGGCAGATCTGTTTCAGAATATCTTGATAGGGATTCAGAGGGTCAAGAAAGAATGACGGACCTAAAGACAAATGTTACAGCTTCAAAATAACTTGCCCACCACCATTCCTTTGCAAAACCCAAACACTACTAATACATTTAAAAAAGGGGGAAACTCAACTTCACATCACTGTCCAGCTATTTGTCAAACAAGTCCCTTTCTAAAACCAGTTAAGCCCATGGTTATACAAAGGAACGGAGGATCAGATTCTAAGACAATTACTTCAAAGGAGTTCGATGCACTCTTTATGGAGTATCAAGGGAAATCGGAAGACATTAGGGCTACGATAACTTTTGTCAAATTCCTGGAAATACTCGGGAAATATCAGGGAGGTAGAGCCAAGGGTAACAATCGAAATGATGACAAGAAATATCTGCAACATAAAATGAATAAACTTAATGCCCCTACTTTTAATGGCAGCAACAAAATATCCGCTCGGGCATGGTTGCAAAAGTTAAATACTTTACACTCAGCCCTACGATGGAAGAGGATGCCATACAGTACCCTACATTGCATTTGAAGGGTGTTGCCTATGATTGGTGGCACCATGGTTTAAATACTCAGGGGCACAACCTTGTACAAACATTTGATGACTTCGGCGGGAGGTTTATGGACCACTTTGACCATAAGGATGAAGAGTTTTACTTCAAGGAGTTTGTTAAAATCAGACAACAGGCTTCAATTCAGTCATATGTTGTTGAATTTCAACGAGTTGCAGTCATGGTACCTAATATATCGGAAAGGAGAATTACTTCCCTCTTTATCAAGGGTTTATTTGAGCCCCTCAAAGGTCTAGTCAAGGCCTTTGCACTCTCATCACTATAGGATGCTATTAAGAGGGAAATGACACTTGAGCCTTCTATGCTTAGCAGCATATTTTCGTCTGAGTCTAATGCACCTACTCCCAGACAGCAGAGAGCGATTTATCAAAACGAGGACAGCAAGGCGGCAGGTTTAATTCATATTCTGAAAGAGCTACACCTCCACCCACTGCCTCCACTATGGCTAAAAAGATTGATGAGCAAACTAGGCATGAACATCAAAGAAAAAAGGTCGCACTTTACGTGCAAGGAGAATTGGGAGCCAAGTCATAGATGCCTTCGCAAGGGCCAAGTCGATTACATTCAGCTAGCATCTAATGAGGAGGCTGGTTATGAAACTAATGAATCAGAATGGCAGCAAGCAACAAAGGAGAATATTGTTGAGCATGATCACAAGCAGTTGGCGGAGGATAATACCGGCACTAACAAAGGTACGCTTGAAGCTCTTTCAAGAGCACCACGATATCATCCATTCAAAGTTTGTGGAAAGTCATCCACACAACGGATTATTGTGCTCATTGATAGTGGCGCTACCCAAAATTTTATTAATGAGGGCTTTGTGGCCAAGAGAAGATTAAAGACAAAGGACTTCTCGAGGTTCAATGTGACTGTCGTTGATCGTTTCACTATCCAAGAATCAAGGTAATTCGGCAGCTCAAGTCATCCTTGGGTGATTATACCATATGTGATGAACTCTATGTTGTTTGATGGGGAAAGCGCACATGGCTATAGGTAAAAAGTGCCTGCATATGGGGGATTTTCCAAGAATTATCAGTCCATGGAGCTGAAGTTCAAGTCAAAGGGGATCAACGTGGTAATTAAGGGCATACATGCTCACCATAGGGACTTACAACCAAGAGGACGGAAAGGATCTTCCATAAGGGACAATATTTATGGCCAGCCAATTGTTTTGTGATGAAAGTTATGCCTTTTGTACCTTTCGATGGGCACCGCACTTATCTTGTTGACAATTTGACTATCTTGGACAAGCACAGTGTTGTGTTCAGTGACATGCCTACAGGTTTGCCACCAGATGGAGGATTCCAACACATCATAGAATTGAAGTCAAGCTCTATGCCCATCATGATCACTCCCTACCGCCATCCATGGATATATAAAGAGGAAATAGAGAAGGTTATAAAAGGACTTCTAGAGATGGGTCACACGAGACCCAATTCTAGTCCATTTGCTTCGTCAGTAGTGCTTGTAAAAAAGAAAAATGGTAAGATGAAGACGTGCATAGATTACCGGGCCTTGGACAAGAAAACAATCAAAAACAGATATCCCATTCCCAAGATTGATGAGCCTTTCAATGAGTTGCATCGAGCCATCGATTTTTCAAAAATTGACTTGAAGTTTGACTATCCCCAGTGTCGTGTACGCGAGGAGGACTTGCACAAGACAGCATTTAGGTGTCATTATGGACACTATGACTTCATGGTCATGTCATCCAAGTTAATGAATGCACCATCCACTTTCCAATCAACCATGAGCCAGGTATTCAATGCTCAGTTGAGGAAATTTGTGTTAGTATTCTTTGATGACATCTTCATCTATAGTAGACCCTGGGAGGACCACTTGAGACAATTGCATACAGTCCTTGAGATATTGCAGCAGCAAGTAATCTTTGCAATACAAATTCAAGTGTGAATTTGGAGTTACAAAGATCGTATATTTAGGCCACATCATTAAGGTTGAAGGCGTTCAAGTAGATCAGCAACAGATCGAGGCTATTTAGGATTGGCCAGCCCCTACTATGTTGAACCATTTGAGAGGCTTCTTAGACCTATGTAGTTACTATCGAAGATTCATTAGGGGATTCTCACAATTGGCAGCACCCTTGACTGAAATGAAGAAAGGAGCCTTCATATGGAGTGACGCAAATCAAAGAGCTTTTGAGAAGCTCAAGTGACGTGCTCACGCCCTATGCTTGCCATTCCAGATTTCTCACAACCATTTGTTGCATAGTGTCATGCTTCAGGTGAGGGGATCGGAGTTGTGTTGATGCAAAAGGGTCAGCCCATAGCGTTTGAGAGCAGAAAGTTAAAAGCTACGGAGAGGACATTCTCTATTTATCACAAGGAAATGTTTGTCATTATCCATGTTTTGGCTAAGTTCAGACAATATTTAGTTAGTGGCAGATTTGTGGTAAGAACAGACCACACCATTTTGAAATTCTTCCTTGGCCAACGTGATTCAAATGATTGGCAGCAAAAGTGGGTAAGCAAGCTTCAAGCTTATAATTTTGACATTGAGTACGTGAAGGGTAAGAAGAATGTGGTTAATGATACTCTTTCCGGTATGCCTACTTTCTATGCCATTTCTTTTATCGCTGCTGATTGGAAGGCTTTTATCATGGCCAAATATGCCAAGAATGCCTTTTCCACTAGTGTGTTAGGAGGGAATGTGAAGGATGGCATGTATGTTGTGGTAGATGACCTTATATTGTATTAGAACAGAAAAATCCTTGTACCTGAGTCTAAAATGAAGGAGAAAATTTTGAGGACTTTGCATGATGCACCCCTTGTTGATCACGCAGGCTTCTACAAAACTTATAACTAGCTAAGAGAGGTTTTCCTAGAAGGGGAGGGAATGTGAAGGATGACATGTATGTTGTGGCATATGACCTTATATTGTACAAGAACAGAATATTCCTTGTACCTGAGTCCAAAATGAAGGAAAAAATTATGAGGGCTTTGCATGATGCACCCCTACTTGGTCACATGGGCTTCTACATAACTTATAGGTAGCTACAAGAGAGGTTTTCCTGGAAGGGGAGGGAATGTGAAGGATGACATGTATGTTGTGGCAGATGACCTTATATTGTGTAAGAACAGAATATTACTTGTACTTGAGTCCAAAATGAAGGAGAAAATTATGAGGACTTTGCATGATGCACCCCTAGTTGGTCACATGGGCTTCTACAAAACATATAGATAGCTAAGAGAGAGGTTTTCCAAGACAGGCCTCAAGGAGGATGTTCTTAGGAGTGTTAGAGAGTGCATTACTTGCCAACAAAATAAAGCAGAGCACACTTCCCAGCAAGTTTACTACAGCGCTTGCCCATCCCACGCCAAAAATGGGAAAGTGTAGCCATGGATTTTATCACACGTCTTCCTAAAGTGAATGGAAAGCACTGCATTTTTGTTGCAGTGAACCAGTTAACTAAGTATGCCCATTTCTTTGCCATCCCTACTAAGTTCAAAGCACCATAGGTGGCTGATCTGTTTTTCAAAGAGGTAATCCGGCTACATGGCTTGCCCAAGACCACTGTTAGAGACATGGACAGTAGATTCTCAGCACCTTTTAGCATGAGTTATTTCATTTGACTAGCGCCGAGCTTTCTCCTAGTTCCAACTATCAACCCTAGACGGATGTGAAAACGGAGATAGTTAATAAATGTACCAAAGGGTGCTTAAGGAACCATGTCACAGATCAACAAACAACGTGGATTAAGTGGTTGCACCTTGGAGAGGATTGTTATAATACCACTTACCACATGTCCATTGGCATGACACCATTTAAGGCAGTATATGGATATGAATCACCTACCTTGACTGATTTGGCGTTCACTAACAGCAGTGTACCGGCAGTTGGTGACTTTCTGGAGCTTAGCAGAGACACTTTGAGGTCACTTAGAGACCATTTGCAGTGGGCAATAGCAAAAAATATTATGCAGAGCAGCACCATACTGAGAGATCATTTGAGATAGAAGATGTTTTTTTAATGCCTGCAGCCATCTAGGCAAAATTCCATGGAACAAAGTGGGGCTAGAAAGCTCAAACCTCGCTTCTTTGGAACGTACAAAGCATTGAGGAAAAATTGAGAGGTGGCCTATGAGTTGGAGTTGTCAGCAAGCAGTCGAATTCACAAATGTTTTTCATGTGTCTTGCTTTGAAAAGTCACTTGGACAGCATGTTGTGGCATCAATTGATTTTCAACCCTTGAATGATAAGGGGGAACTTGTATCGGTTCCAGATGCCATTAATGACACATGAGAGAAGAGATTGAGGAACAAGACCATCATGGAGTATTTGGTTAGTTGAAGGAGCCTACCCATAGAAGATGCTACTTGGGAGGGGCCAAAGATACTTGAACATCCAACATTGCACTGCTTATGAGCAATCAATTATGGGAAGGGCAGACTTGTAATGTCTGCTTGTACCGAGTCAACACGTGTGGGACCCACAAGCCCATTTCTATACTTCTCAATGGGCGAGGGATGATTGCTAGAGAAGTATATACTAGTGAGGATGAGTCTCGGGTTCCGAGAGGCGTTTTGGGTATGGGAGACGAGTACAGAGATGTCTACCGGCATGGGAGACATCTGCTTGCCCATCCCCACATCTCCAACGCGTTTTCGCGCAACAAAAATGCGTCTCCCGAACCCTAGTCATAAAAATGCTCGAACCACGTAAAAAATGCAAGTGTGTCACAATTCTGAGCTAGGCATTTTAAGTTACGGTTTAGGTTTTTTCATTTTTGTTTTACACACTGTTAGGGGCCAAGGCATTGCCGGTAAAGAAAAACAAAAAAAAAAAAAACGCTGCCAAACACCGCGTTCAGTTCAGCAGCGCTTTTTTTTTTTTTTTTTACAAACATAATTTTATTAGATTAGTTTTTTTATTTTCATTTTAAATTTTTGTTAATAATTTAAATTTATTTATTATTTAATTATTTTTTTAATATTTAAATGTTTTTAATTTCTTAATTTTTAAATAATAAAAATGAAATACTAATTTTTTATTTCGTTTAGGTTATAATTTTTTAATTTTTATTATTACTTTATTTAATTTTTTTTAATATTTAAATGTTTTTACTTTTTTAATTTTTAGTTTAGGTTTTATTTTTTTTATTTTTATTATTAATTTATTTACTATTTTTTAATATTTAAATGTTTTTACTTTTTTAATTTTTAAAATTTGTTTTATTTTTAATATTTTATTATTTATTAATTTAATAATGTCTATAATTAAAATTTTAATGTTTGATATTTTAATATTTTATATTTGAAATTAAGTTTTTAAATTTTAATATTTAATATTTATGTACATTGTATAATTATAATTATTATTTAAAAATTAAATTAAATTAATGTTTTAATATTAATTTTAAAATGTTATTTTTTTTTTAAATTATTGTATGTAATTTACTAATTAATAACTATTAATAAATAATTTATAAATAAATTAATAATAAATATATGGTGTTGCCTCCCCGTACCCCCATCTCCTAATTTTTAAAAAAGGCATACCCATACCCATCTCCCCGTACCCGTACGCGTCTCCTAGCAACTATGGGTTCCATTCATTTATCCCTAGTATTTTTTAATGAGTTTTGGAACATTTTCTATAATTTAGAAACATTTGCTAGATTTTTGGAGGTCAGTGGGAGGCAGGACCCTCACCATTAGTCTCCTCATGAAGGATTTACCCTAAGGGGGCCATTTTATTGTTGACATTGTTCATGCCTTTGGATATTTTTAAGTGTATGTGTCCATTATAAGTGCCATAGGGAAAACTAGTTATTATTTTTTAGGGGCTTTTGGAGGGCTACAGGGATAGAACCATGTCATGCAGTGTATTGTTGGATACAGGGGTGAGTCAATTGTTCATAATGTTGGTAAGTAGTTCTTAAGCTATGGTTAATTTATTGATGAGAGGGCAAGGTTTATTGACTCGAGCATTTTAATGTTATTACGCTAGTGCCATGTTATGTAGTACTTGATTATTAAGTGATATAAGTGTCATATTAAATAAAAATAATCTTTATTATATGACACTAAGGCGAGGCGCCTAGGTTTGGAAGCATGTCAATGCATAAATAGACGTTGCCCATCCTTGAGACGAACAATCTATGCTCATTTCACATATTTCCAGACCTAAAGTGGGCAGCTACAGCAAGTAGAACTCATCTATAGATTAAGAGATGAAAACCCTTGCATATGGAGATTAGAGGACGAAACTTTTCTGGTTTCTTGTTGGCAATCTCAATCAAAGCATGGGATAGAGAGCATTCTTTTTTATTGGAAATCTCATTTGTGGGACGGCTAGAACAGCATTACACAATTGCAACAATTCTGATTTGGGACAGATATTTCATTATGTGTTTGATTTCTAATTAGTTGCACACTATTATTATTCCTCTATTGATGTATTCCATCTAATTTTTATCAATAGCTCCAATATAATTATTAGGGTTTACTTTGTTTATGCAGTGCAATGTTATTTTCTTCTTGGCATCATTCTAATTAAAATTAAAAAATTAAAAAAAAATAGATAGAGGTCATAACACTCTTTCTTCAAGAGGTTGTCATTCACAAGAGGGCCATAATGTTGTTGGGCTCATTGAGTCCTCCTTGCATCCCGCTACAAGCATTGGAGGCATTAAGCACATATTGGATACAGGCAGTTAATACACATGCGAGGACACATTCGTGAGACAAACGTCCTTTTTGCATATTACTACTAAATTGTCTCATCCTCAGCCAATTCTAGGCAAATTGAAAATTCTTCTTCTGCATGGAGGACCTCCTTCTTGTCCACAGCCCTGGTCACAAAGGAAAGTACACATTACTAGTTTTTTCTCTACCACCAAAGGTTCATCAATCTTGCATATTAAAAGAGATTCTAGAGGGAATAACAAGCTTTCTCCTAGGACTGTCCAACCTGGCCCACTCAACCCTTGACCTTCCCTTATGAGCATTCTCTGATTCTTCATTGGCTCTTAAGCAGTGATAAGCAATAGTGTCATTGTCATATCAAAGCTTGGGAGGGAAAAGTTGTGGGGCAGTCAGTTATGAATGGCATTATCCACAATTTTAGTGATTCAAATGCTGCTGATTCTGTCTTTGAAATGTCTGTCTGACGTATGGCAAAATCTGCCTACTGTGAAATGTATTTTACTTTGTAATTCTTGAAATTTTATACGTTATAATTTTTTTGGTATAACTGTCCCTTTGTCATTCCTTTTTCCTAGGATTTGCGGTGAGCTTCCAGGTATCCCCTCGTCTGCCCCAGAACAGCACTTGGTGGAACATAGATGTTGCTTATGGAATTGAACAAGTTATCCTTATTATGATAGATTGAATGACTGTCCTCTTATGTACTGTATATCACAGTAGACCCTGTAACTTTACATAAAACTGAGTGGACTGCCTGTGTTGCCTTGAAATCCACCCAGGCTGCATTTTGAATTCAATCTCATCAAGTCCAAATGAATGAATAACTGAAATTTAAGTATAAGACATGGCACCAAAGGTGAATTGGGGTAGTAGGAACATGTTCAACCCAACCTCTTCATATGGCATCTCATCAGCTGCAAAATAGGAGTACTATGACTGTCCTATTGTCTTGTCGTGGGGATTCTCAACTTCCTAGAGGGTTTTTGCCAAATCAGTATGTAAACAACTCGGCGTTGAGGAGGATGGGAACAAGATATGTCCATTCCATCATCAGGTAAGATTCCTGTTGCCACTAACTGCCGCCACTCCATGACATTGTTAACTTCAGACCTGGGAGGGGAAGGCTGAAACACCTGTGGCAGCTGCATATGTTAAAACTTTTCACAGATAAATCAATGTAGAAGTTTTGAACTGAGACAATCAGCTGCATTTGTCAGAAACCCAATGTTGGACAACTTGCTTGGAGTCTAGAGATGCATCTCCCAGCAGCTTAAGAATGCTCAAGCCCCCATGGATGTGCCAAATTATTATGAGTTCCAAATGCCTTATTAATATAGTAATTCTTCATGTGTGAACTAAATCCAACAAAATAGTATTGTGAAATTGTAATTTACTGCTTTCTGGTTTGAAATTTCAGTTTTGCACCATGTATACTGAGTACGCTCATGCCTCTCATATATACTTCAAATCCTGTTGTGATTTTGTTATTTGGGATATTGAATGTTAGGAACAGTTGTCATCTTGATTTTGGTTTGAAAAGGATGTATCACTATGGCTTCTCTAATTGAACGTAGGTATATTTATGCTTACATATTAATTTTTGTGGGATTTTTTACTTGTATATGTTTTGGTCATTATCCAAATGACATTTTTCCTCACGTATTTGTGGTAATAATCACAAGGTAAGGGGACCCACTTTAGCACATTGCCACCATAAATAGTTGTTAGTAGGAGGATTGGTGAATGTAATTCACCACTTATGGCTTCTCACCCTCTGGCCTCTTTCCCCACTGGCAAAGCTTTTGGTGAGCGTTGTGCTTAATAAATCACCCTTGTCTCACAATTATTATCAATGTGGGATTAACCCAATTACAACCCAATCATGTATTTTAATGTTAAGTTGAAGGCTTCTACGAGCAATTTTATTTAGATACTATTTTTTATGGGATTTTTTACTTGTGTATTTTTAGTCATTTACCCAAATGACCTCCATGAGTAGTCACTGCTCAAATGACATTTTCCTCATGTATCTTTTGTAACAATCACAAGGCAAGGGGACCCACTTTAGCACACATTCACCGTAAGTATTTATTAGTACGCGGAAGGAATGGTGAATGTAATTCATTACTTTAGGATTCTCACACTCTAGCCTCTTTCCTCATTGGCAAAGTTTTTGGTTAGTGTAGTGCCTAATAAATTACCCTTGTCTCACAATTATCACCAATGTAGGATTAACCCTATTATGAACCAATCATGTATTTTAATGTTAAGTTGAAGGCTTCCACAAGCAATATTATTTTTTATGGAATTTTTTACTCGTGTATGTTTCAGTCATTTACTGAAATGACCTCCATGAGTAGTCATTACCCAAATGAAATTTTTTATCACATATTTTTGGTAATAATTAGAAGGCACGGGGACCCACTTCAGCACACAGCCAAAGTATGCATTTGTTAATGGGGGA
Organism: Torreya grandis; assembly: GCA_037957365.1. Classification (NCBI taxonomy): domain Eukaryota; kingdom Viridiplantae; phylum Streptophyta; class Pinopsida; order Cupressales; family Taxaceae; genus Torreya; species Torreya grandis. Next base: position 6,006,132 of record JARHVA010000085.1, read on the forward strand.
ACGAATGGGAAATGTAATTCACCACTTTGGGCTTCTCAACCTCTAGACTCTTTCCCCATTAAAAATGTTCATGGAAGCCTTCAACTTAATAGTTATGCTTGTTAATATTATATATAGTATAAAACACCTTATAAATTTAAATAGGTCTTGTCAATGCATATTTTATAATGTCAAATGGATTTCAAGCATAGATTTAAAAATCATTAAAACTCGACGATTAATCCTAAGTTGAAGGGAAAATGATTAATCTGCAAGAAAATCACAAGACAATTTTTATCGAGTAATTGGTGATTGTTGTCTAGTAATATCTGAGATTACTTGACAAAAATCAACGACTAAATCACTGCAACTCAGCCAATGAAAGAGTGCCATTTGCATAAATCGTGTTAGGGCACAGGAGGAAGAGACAACAATGATCACGAGTTGCAGACGTGCAGGGAGAAATGCATGGGCAGGAGGAAGATATCCTGATTTCCACATAACAAACCATAAGGAACAATCACAAATAAAACACGCTTAGCAGACCAAAACATCTTAGTACAAACGCGTTGTGCAAATATCAAAAGGACATGGCGAGAACCATGGAAGTTGTAATGCCCAAACGCAGTTATAACTCACATTTTTTTAATGTCAAAACTAGAGACAGGAAAGTACAGTCACGTTTTGAGCTTCGTGAAGGAAAACGTGAGTTGAAGAACACGTGAGGAAGAAGCCCTGAATGAGTCACGATTTGCATTCAAGGTTCGAATCAGTAGATTTGAAGACCAGAATGAACGTGTTTTTCAGACATGTTACCAGAGTCTGATGCTAGGACACAAACCAGTCACATTTTTTTATTCTTCACAGACGATTTCCAATAAAGGACGAGAAGAGTTGCAAACACTACCTGTACGGGGTGAAAGGTATGAATTCCAGTTTGTAACTTTGTACTCTTTTTTGGTCAAGAATTGAAATAAAATATACTTACACATTCTCTACATTCATTTATCATGGCATTTAACAATGTTTTACAAGTTATTGAAGTTTATTCTTATGAATTTTTATGTTTTTTTAGTAGCAATAAAGTTGTCTAGTAATTGCCGAAAAAGTCCTGCATCCTGAGTACGAGTCAAAATTTTGGGCTGCCAAGTAATCTCCAAGTACGAGTTTTTTAACTATGGTTTCAAGTATTGATCTGAAAATATCCATTTCTATTTTTCAAGCAAAATGCCAGTTTCATTGAGTATTTATATTGCACTATTTAACTTTTTCTGAATTATATATCAAGTGACTAAATTTGAAGACAGCATATCCATGCTTTTCCCAAAAAAAATTTAAAAAAACCCTTATTCAAGGCCACATGTTTCTATCCGAGCCTGCATCATAGCTTTGATAAGATGACTCAGTTTTTGGCAAAAAGTTGGCTGCATTATTAGTTTTTCCAATAACTTAAAGAAATATAAACAATGGATTATAGCAGACGCATCTCTTCACTAGCCTTCTGAAGAGAACAACAAATCACCAAGAATCAGACAACAAAGTCCAATGGCAAATGATACCTCACTAAAAGATGTGGTAATCAGGTTGTGGTCGGTTTTAGAGCATTTATTAATGATCAGAAATTCTAATCATTTAATAACCGTAAGCCTTTATTATCTATCAGTTTCCCTCTTACTTTACTGTTTCAGAGCATAGTATCTCTCACAGTTGATTCCTCTATCCCGGGTACAATCAGAGATGTTCGATGAGACTACCTCCCAGTCTTTTTGACTTTCGACATTTGACTTTTTTCAGCCCATGCTCTTCAGGGGTTATTACTCCCCCCACATGGCTATTTGTATTGTCACCCTAACCACGTGGGTTGGGGGATTTACTGCATTGGGTTTACCCCATGTTTTTTTTAAATATTTTTTATCTTATTTTATTTAGTTAATTATTGTTCCAAGAGTCCTTTTACCCGAGAACTTTATATTGTAATTGGGTGTATGCTCAAGTCCCATTGACCTACTTTTGGACATTCCTGCACATTAATATAGTTTCTTTCTTTCTTTCTTTCTTTCTTTCTTTCTCAGTCTTCGAACAAAAAAATCCTTGAAAACCATCTTTGTGTGTTGATTGTAACATAATCAAAACCTACTGACAAATTTTGGTGCTTTGTATTTATTATCTAATTTCTTTCTATCTTTCATACCATACGAAAAGGTCCATGCAGGTTTGCTAAACAAAATTCATAACGTAGATCATATATGATGATTAATTCAGGCCAACCCACAAACAACAGTGTGAGTTCCTGCTCTGTCAAAACTGGAGATTCAACAAATTTATCGAACTTGACTGTTTTCTTTATTTGCATTTGATAGTTGCTGAGCTCATGCAAAGCTTCCCAAAGGTTATACAAGTCAAGCTTAATGGAAACAGTTTGATTTGCGGCACTTTCAAAAACTAGAGATTCAATTAAAGTTCCCTGGACAGACTTATGTGAAATGGACTCATTAGATTCATTTGAAAATTCAGGATAGTTTTATCTAGTACAAAAGCTCTTACATTGGTTGCAACTTTGCGATTAATGTCCAAGACAAATTTATATTGTATATGCTAATGCTAGTTGGATTCTTATTTTTCCAGGGCATTAACATCAATATCAACAAAATGTCTGAACAATCAAGGTCATAGACCGTACCTTCAACAAAGAGAGCAAATAAGAATCAATGTCTCTCTGAGCAAAGCAATACTTAGAGGATCCAATTAAACCAACTGTTGCTTTGTATGGGAGCATACCATCATCCTGATCAACTAGTAGTAACCTCTTGACATGTGCTGCTGGCGATGGATCCTCAATGGGCTCTCTAAGGTTCAACAACTTCTGCAATTGGATTTGATGATTATCATGACTCTAATAAACTATGATTTTGTGGTCTGCCAAATATAAAAGGAAGCACCAATAGAAAGGATACTAACCAAGAGCCTTTTTATTTCTGAATTGGCTTCGACAAGCGCCTTTATGCCTGACTCTGGGACTTTAGAGTTAACTGAAAGATTCTCCAACAAGGACCCCATTGTAGACTGCAAAGAAAAGCAAACAATCAGCATATCAAAGCAGAAGTTGGACCAAAATAAACTACATGTAGTCACTTTGAAAGTAAAAAACAATACCTCAAACTTAACCATGATTTCATATGCTCGCAAACGATGTAGAATGCTTGTGACAAGACAAGCAATATTGTGACGAGGCCTTTGTAGCAGTAATTTTACAAGAATACTGTAACCTTCACTAGTACCTGTTGCAACTCTTTCACCTTTACGTTGCACCCATCCTAGAAAGGCTTCACAACCAACTGCATAACGAGAGGCATGTTCAACTACTCCCAATGTTAGCAGGGTTGTAACAGTTGATCTCCCTAAATCATGCTGTAAAACATTGATAAGATGTTGCATCCCGCCTGCCTTTACAAATTGGCAACAGCCTTCTATATCTGTGCATAGTAGGTGCATCATACTCAATCCCGCAATCAATTTTTCTATCTGTTCATGGCAGAAAGACAACAAAATTACTAAGAAACATTTATTAGATAATAGCTACAGCATCTTTGGACATATTGACCAGAAAAGGAAGGAAAAGACAAGCATATCACATTTTAATGAACCCAATCACCTGACTACTAATGGAAATGCCATCACTGACTAGATCCTTATCAAATTGAAAATATTGCCGCAAAATATCCAATATAAGATCCTCTGTAAGAGGTTGCACTAGGTCATTCAACTCAAAATGTTCTGAATTTCCACTTTGCAGATCATCTGTCTTCGAACCAAGCTTTCTATACAGGTCCATGAGTTCAATTTTAGCTTCAAACAAGTTCATTGAAATGCTTCGGGGACTATTTACATTATATTGCAGAATGCTATTATGTTTATAATTTCCTGCAACAGCTGAAAAATCATGCAACAGATATGGAGACGCTGCCAACAGAAGAGCACCAGCCAGAATTTGAGCACTACTTTCATCAACAGGTATCCGACCAATCATGGTTCCCAAATAGAGAATTTGTTTAACTTCCACTGAAGGCTGACTTTCCACGATAAGATGCAACCTTTGCACTAATGATATAGACTCTTCAAATGTCGGTTTAAAAGACTGCAATGCTAAAGGCAGATCCTCGATCTTCCCCTCTGCAGGGGAACGTACCAAGTTCGCCAAAGAGTTATCCAAATCGAATTCCACACTGAATTGCCCCAGTTCTTCAGCAGTGTTTCCATAGACAACTAAAGTAAGAGTGCGATAGCTGCCTCTGATCACAAGATGATTTGTAACAACAGGCTGCCAGAAAAGCAACACTAATTAAATCCTTGCACTGAAAATTTATGTGAAATATGAAAATCACAAACAATAAAGCAATACAGAAACACAAAATCAAATCATAAAGGTACTTACAAAAATCAGGCAAATTCTCTTTGCATATATGCATGCTCCTCTTATTCATTTCTTAAAATTTTCCCTAGAATCACTTCATACCTAATTTTCCTTAGAATCACTTACCTCTCATTATCTCATTGCATACTTACCTCCCATTGCTCACCTAGGGTTGAAGCTTCATCAAGCAATATTGTAATCATTTTCCTACACTGATTGACAAGCCTATTTGCTGCCAATGTGTTTTTTATATGCATACTATGTGGTCATTGTCACTTAATTCCTATTTATTAGGCTACAATTTCAATCTTTTATTTTTTATTTTATTTTTTGTATAACCATACCCAAGGGAAAAAAAGAATTGCAACCCGGTTCTTCAGACCCAAATCCACAACTTAGCTTAATACATATTACATGGGATCTTATGGTAACAAAAAGCTACATGTATAAGAAAATTAGCTGGACGATAACAAATTTCCAATGAGGCAAGTATTCCAGCCTGCAAGATTACAAAAATAGAGTGCACAAGATTAACATACATAATTTAAAGCATAAATGAAAGCATTAGAGAGTAGACAGTAAAAATTTGGTCTGCTTCGTTAACCCTTTGTAAGAGGATAATGCATCTAAACTTTATTTTAAAGTCCAACAATGCTATGATTATTGCTAAATGAGCCCAAATAAATACTATCTTGCTAGAATCAGAACTCTTATTTTGGAGTAGCAACGTTATACACATGGACAACTATGACACGTTGCTTCCTTTAACTGAAATCAAACCCCTAATTGCTCTGATTTTTCATCCCCCGCCCACCAGAAAACATCAAAAGAGAATGCATTTTAATTTTACAAATCGAGTCCTGCAAGGCAGGTTATGATAATAAATATAAGCTTGTTCTGTCTTTATGAATAGCACACAGATGATAGAACAATAATATAAATCCATATTACCTCACAACCTTATCATCCATAGTGTTAGTGTGAGCCCTTGTTTGAAAAGGGTCTCCCATAGACAGAAGTGTTTTATAATAATACGTCTCCTTTGAGGTAAACACTTAAAAAGATGACTTAGCATCATGCCCTAGCGAAATGATATTAAGTATGGCAGCTGATATTTTTTAACATCTTTGATGGGCCCTACATAATTGAATGTCTTCTTGAGATTAGATTGAATCTGAGAAGCACGTACATTGATGTTGCAAGTGTACTACGTCAGCTCAATAATGCTTTCAAATATTCAATTGTTATGAGTATACTTGGACTATGGACTGTTGTTTAGTTGTTATTGAGCCGATGACGCTTAGGGCACAATGCACGCACAGGGTTCTTAACATCCTCTGAGTTCTAACCTCAACCACTGGAGGCTCTCTTTGCTCACACCACAGTTCACCATCCCTGGCGTGTGCTACCACTTTGATTGAATCCGGCATGATGGCAACCCCATGAGACCCAAGGAATTCTCTAATAGATATGAGAGCAGGGGGTCCACCTCAAAAGATTACACCCACGTGTGCCTGGTAAAGCCCAATTTCCATCACCTTTGTGTACTCAGCAAGAGGGTTTGCCATACCCAACTGAGAGTTGGCTACTCATGGCTAACTTATATGCATCATGGATCATGTAAAGGAAGCCTTTTTTTGTCTTCAGAATTGATGGTTAACTAGTAAAACAAAATTCAAATGAGAACATAAAAAAACTCAAATTAGATTAGTTTCTTGCACCTTCGGGGATCCCTCAAATTAGTCAAAAAGTAGCAGATCAATCAGGGATAAAGAAGCAGAATCAATAGCCAATTAATCCATGGCATAATATGAAAGATCAAGCTGCTCGAAAAGGAAAGAACCTGTCCCTACTATAGTCAACTAAATGAGCTATCTACTCTACCTTACTCAGCTCATCTCAATGTTTTGGCACCCTTCTAGTCTGGTCGCTAAATAGCAGCAGAGGCAACCAAGTCACATAAAAAAATTATTTTTGTATTCTTTCTCCCTTGTGTGGATTGCATTCAAAATTCCAACCCCAAAGTACAACAAGGCTTATTGCAAAATTTTGATCTCCTTATACATTTGAAATGTGCTCTGTCTCTCCGCAGTCTATGGATGAAGAGAACTACTAATTTTAAATCGGTACTAAGCTCTTAAAAACATATTCCAAGAGTGCTGTCTGAATTTAGCATTCATCTTAGGATCCTTCTTTTACTACATAGCCTAAAGCACCACGGTTGCATTGTGCTACACTCAAGATCCACTTCTGGTTGGTTTGTTGACAACAACAAGAATAGAATCGTCCCTGCCTGTATAATTAGGCCAGTAAGAAGTTGTTCTCACTTCTGAACTTGATCTGCAGTATCCCAGATCAGGAACTTCCTTGAGATGAGTTCCTTCAATATTTCAAACATAAGATACGTAATCATTTGAAGCTTCAAGAAAGAAATTATATTACTGTCCACAAATGACCAAAAGTCAGTCAAGGGGACTCAAGAATACATCCAATTACAATAGAAATTGCTAGGGTAAAAGGACCCTAGGATCAACGACTAACTAAATAAAATATGAACAACAACATTGAAAATAAACCACGGTTAAACCCAATGCAATAAAGCCCGCAACCCATGTGGTTAGGGTACCAATACAAATAGCCATGTGGGGGAAGCAAGCACCCCCAGAGAGCACGGGCTGATGAAAGTCGGAAAGACTGGATGGTAGTCCCATCAAACATCTATGACTGCACCCGGGATAGAGGAGTGGTTTGTGTCATCACCTATCATTGTGAGAGGGCCAATGCATGATCTGACAATGTTCATCAGAATGTGTCTAGGGCTGACAGGGATAGGTTGAATAATCGTAGGAGGAATGAAAGCACTCCACCGAGAATCCCTCCTAACATCCAAGGCTGAAGACAATCCCGCAGCAGCAAAGAAACTCGTAATGTGTGCTTGTCCCCATGGCCTAGGAAGCAGTCGTGAAGGAGCAGATCCACAACATCGAAGAGCAAATCCATGATGTTGAGCAGGAGCGGATACCTGCCACCAAGAGCTAGTATGTTAGGGCACCTTAGTAGTAATGTTGTGCAGAGATGAGCACTACCTCACCAATCTACCTCCTCAATGTGTGAAGCAACAATATCCAAAGGGCACTTAATTTCACCACCCTGTTTGAAGGGCTGAAAGAATGAGGTAATCAGCCTAAGGACTCTAGGGTCTCCCTACAAGGACCTGCATCAAAAGGTGACAACCTCCCAAGGAAAAGGGGTCAGGCATCATGGGTCTAGGTAATAAAATAAAGTGGTTGGAGAGTTCCCGAGTCTCTGTAAAGACAATGGTATCTCTCTCGGGTCTCCACCATGCTCTCGCTATTTTACGAGCAAACTAAGTTTGAACACTCTTGCCGTTTTGCGAGCAACCTAAGTTTGAACGCTCTCGTCATTTTGCAAGCAACCTAAGTTTGAGCACTCTTGTCATTCTATGAGCTTGAACCATTTAGTGTCTCATCATTCTTGATCGAGTTGAAATGCTTCAAAAATTCCAAAAACATTGACCATTTCTTTGCCTTAAAAATTTTGGGAACCCTTACTAAGTTGCAAGCAAACCACTTGTCACTTAGTTTTCCCATTCTTTTTGGTCTTTTCTCTCATGCACTTGCCGTTTTGCAAGACCATTCCTATTCTTTTATCACATATATTTTGTTTGTTCTCATTAGTTATCATATTCTTCCCATTCCCTGGGAGGACTACAATTGGCCTGAAGTTTTTCTTGGATATTATGTCCATGGAACTATGTAGACAGTGTCCACTTGCCTAGTGCAACTGGAGACAACTCGGCCACCCCCTTCCTTTTCTTCTATTCCCCCATTTTGTTTGTTTGTTAAGTTGTTGCCTATTTTCTAGGGGCAATGTTCGTATGATTTCTATTGCGTTGTTTGTTTGTCTCTGCTTATAAACAATATAAGAAGCCTGATTGTACGGAAATAAATTTTCTTTTCAGCCCGAATGCTCTTAGTAGATGTAACCTTTTTTTGTTGGTAAATTATTTTGAGAATTTCTTTTGCGCTTCAGAACTAGGTATAATTATGTTCTTAGATTTGATTGACTAATTATTTGGGAGGGCGTATCCCTTGTTACATTCACTCTTTGGTGCCTAAAACTCTGACACCCTTATATGTTGTGATCATCTTATCTATACATTTATTCATAGGTCAACACATAAATATTATTCCTTTGTATCAATTGGTTTCAGACCAAAACAATTTGTGATGAGAGCCTTTCTATCAACAATGTTTTCCTTTATGGCAATATACTTACCAAAAAAATTCAATGCTCATGGAACAGGGCACATATGTTCATGAATAGTTTAATTAATATATCATTAGAAAGACAGAACGAAATCATATTACTGTCCAGTGTCCACAGATGACCAAAATATGTCAATGCAACTCAAGGTACAGTCATTTACAATAAAAGTACTAAGGTAAACAAGACTCTAGCTTACAAAGAATAAATAACAATGAAGCACTAAAGAAATGTAAAAACAACCATAAGAACTAAGTACAAGTACATAGAGCTTTGAGAGAGGACACTTCACCAAAGCATCAAACTGAAGAATATGTAAGTAGTGGACCATGGCAAGAGGCCATTGACATCACACGTCTATATCAAGGCTCCGACTTGAAAAACCAACAACATTGTCTATCGTCACAAAAGGGCCAATGTAGGATATGAGAATTTACTTATGAGAATGGCAGCCTCTAAGGATCTAGGTCTGTCCAACAAGGATTTACTTCTGAAAATGATAGCCTCCCATAGAAATTAGACCAAGCACCACTTGAGTCTCTATACAAAGGTATCTCTCCCAAATCTCATAGTTGATAAGACAACAAACAATAAATTGTTTCTCGTTCTCCACTTCTTAGCGGGGTTAGAGAGACAAAATATTGTTGCCTCAACCAACGTTACCAGTCGGTGCTGGGTCGGTTGCGTAGCCCCAACGCCCAGGGTTCGCCCCTAGTCACCCGAGTGCGTTGGGGGTTCTTCCTAGGGCACACCCTGGGCGTTGGGGCTACGCACCTGCAGTCACCGACACCCAAACACTGGGAAAACGTTTTATTTTTATTTCTTTTTCACCAAACCCAATGCATTGAAATTATAAAAAACACCTTACTTAACCCTAAAAGACAAAACAAAAGCATATGTCAACACAAATGAGAAGAACAAAGTGACAAAAGGAAAAACACTTGCTTCTTATTTTTCTAAATTTCTCATTGCATAATTCAACTCCATTGCTGTTGGAGGTTGAATCTTCATCAAGCATCATTCTAGTCATTTGCCTACGATGATTGAGGAGCCATTTGTTATCAAGGTCAGTTTTTAGTTTTATATTGTTTTATTTTATTTATTTTGTAATTTTTTAAATTTTTACTAGTTTCTAGCTACTGCCCAAGGGTTTGTTTTGACTTTTTTTAAATTTTGTTTTTGTTTTTTTACTTGTAGTTATATATACTATTAGTCTATTACTACAATCAACAATGTCTCGTACCTCTTTGTCCACCGGCCAAAAGCAACACAAAATGGACTTGCACACTCACCATTGTGGAAATATACAACACTGGTAGACCAAGTTTCAAGTGGTGGGGCCTATAATTGGAAATGCAATATTTGTGATTCTCAGTTCACAAGCTCATATTTTAGGGTGAAAGCACATTTATGTCACATTCCTGAACGCGGAATCAAATTTTGCACGAGGAAGACTAACTCTCCATTGCCACATTCAAAAATCCTTGAATTCATCAAGGAACAAGAAGATGTAGATGCCGCACATGCCATGAGACTCAGTCACCCTCTAGCAAAGAAAGGCAAGGGATCAGGGAAGCCACTTGTTTCCCCAAGTTCTACTGGCGGTTCTCCGATTGTCCCTGTTGGAAGACATCCATTTTTGGGAGCAGCCTCTATGCAAGAAGAAGCTTCTCTTCCAATTACAAACAAAAGAACAAGAGGACCATTGGATAGGTCTTTTCAAAAGGAGAGCAAGGAGATTGCGGATCAAAAAATTGCACGATGCATATATGCAAATGGATTGTCTTTCAATGTGGTTCGATCACCATATTGGCAAGAAATGGTGAGAGCAATCAATGAGGCCCCAAAAGATTACAAAGGCCCAAGGTTTGAAAAAGTCCGCACAACTTTATTGGCAAAAGAGAGAAAAATTGTTGAAGACTCTTTGAAGCCAATCAGAGATTCATGGGCTGAAACAGGTGTCTCCATCGTTTCTGATGGATGGAAAGATGCAAGAAACAGGGCTTTGATCAATGTGCTTGCAATTTGCCCTAAAGGGACAATGTTTTTGAAGGCCATTGATTGTGAGGGGTGTGTGACGGATGCGGAGTTCATTGCCAACATCCTCATCGAATCCATTGAGGTAGTTGGACCTGAAAATGTTATCCAAGTTATAACGGATAATACCAAAAAATGCAAGGCTGCAGGGATGTTGATGGAGGCGAGATATGGACACATTTTTTGGGCACCTTGTGTTGTCCACTCAATCAACCTCATGTTGCAAAAGATGGGGAAGCAAATTGACTGGATCAAACAAGTGTATGATGAAGCTGAGCAAATTCAAATATTTGTCACCAACCATCAACACTCTCAAGCCATTTTCGGATCCTTCTCGACATTGGACTTGTTGAAGGTATTTTCATTTTAGTATTTTTATTTTTGTTTTAAAATTATAACTTTTTTATTTTTTAAACTAGTACTTCATACTTGTATAACTATTTTTATTATTTTTAATAATTTATTTTTGTAATAGGTTGCTCCGACTAGATTTGTTTCTCACACAATCATCTTGAGACGACTTGTACTAGTGCGACAAGCACTTAGCAATATGACATCAGAAACTTGTGGGGTGTATGGAGGGAGGTGAGCAAAGAGCGGGCCCGAAGAGTGAAAAACTTGATCCTAGATGATGATTGGTGGGCCCGTGTAAATTATTTATTTTCACTGAGCCCATCAGGAGTATGATCCGTTTTGCTGACATAGATCAGCCATGTTTGGGAGAAATATATGATGGCATAGACTCAATGATTGAGAAAATAAAATTCATCATTAATGAAAAAGAGCAAGATCCTGAGGAGCAATTTTTCAAACAAGTGCATTCTATCCTTGTTGAGCGGTGGAACAAAATGACCACCCCGCTACATCTCCTTGCCTTTGCATTGACTCCTCACTTCTATAGCACGGAGATCCTTTCTTTGCCGAGGAGGATGCCACCATATAGGAATGTTGAAGTGGCTGAAGGGTACAAATTGGCAATGTCTAGGATATTCCCTGATCCTGAAATAGAAGACTTGGTTACAAGCGAGTTTGGGGCTTTCATTACCTCCCGAGGTCATAGTCTTGGTGCTCTTCAAGACAAATACAAGAAGGATGGTCCTATGTGGTGGTACCTTCACGGCCAAGGATCACCGAACCTCCAACCTCTTGCAATCAAGATCTTGTCACAGGTAAGTTTTGTATTTTTTCAGTTTTCAAATTTATTATTTAAGTTTCTAAGTTATTCTTTTTCTTTTAAAAATTTTAAATTTATGTTTAAATTTGAATATAAGCTACAAGTTCATCTTCTTGTGAGCAGAATTGGAGCACATATAACTTCATTCACTCACAAAAGCGCAACAAGATCGCAGCTAAAAAGGCCGAGGAGTTGGTCTACATACACTCTAATTTGCGTCTTCTATCACACAAGAACCCAGAGTACGAGGGGATGTCAAAGCATTGGGATATAGATCCAGAGGTTGACTTGGATGCTTGCATATCCCGCTTCTCATTAGATGACATAGGCAGTCCTTTGGGTTCGAGGACACAAACGTAGCTAGCGGGAGTGGCAGTGCAAATTGTCCATGTGGTTCTACTTCTAATGAACCACAACATCATCATGATGTTGATGCTTTCGATGAAGAGCAATATCAATATGACTATGAAAATTGACTTTTATAGTTTGAACTTTGATGTATCTTGTAATTAATTACAGCCACATAATAATTTTTTATATTTGAATCTTGATATTTGATAATAGATACTCATATTTTAATATATATGATTTTCAATATCATTTTATTATTTTTGTTTAATTATTATTCATTAATGGCTGTACTTATAGTTATAGTTATCATTTATGATTTTAAACTTATCATGATTCATTTATGATTTGACTCATTTATCTCTATTTGTTTAGTGGTTAATGACAATGACACTAATTTCCTATGTATCAAGCTAAAATTTCTATATTTTTTATTTTTTTATATATTTTTTGTACAAACGAACCCAATAACGAACCCAGGTGAAAAATAATCACTGTACCAGCAAACCGGGTTCTTCGAACCTGCACCAAAACCAAAAACGAACCGGTAACCTTGGCCTCAACAAATATGGTGTTTAGTCTAAACTCATAATTGGTGGGACCATGGATACAAAACTCACAGGGTACCCACTAATATTGGCGCAAATACTTGCGAGTCAAATTGCAGGGCGAGTAACTCACGTGTGACTCGCATGGAAAGTTTCTACAGAGTACTTGCAATTACTTGCAAGTCCATGTAGAAAACTTGCAAATCGCTTTCTTATAACAGTCACTTAAAAAAGCATCTTTTTCACTTTTTCCTCCACTTTCATTCTGTTTCATGCTCTATTCTTTCATGCTAAAAAAAAATAACATTTTTCAGTTGTTGTGAAGTGATTTTAATCAGAACTGAAGGATTTTGTTAGGGGTGGAGTTCAGGATTTTTTTATGGATGGAGTTCGATTTGGTTTTTGTTTTAGGTTTCTGAAGTTTATTCTTGCATTTTAGATCTGTTGTAGGGTTTGAAAGCTTTTTTCCCCATTTACATATTTATTTCTTTTCTAGGCCACTAGGATTTTAAAAGTTCAATCTTCACTTGTTTTTTTCTTTATTTGATATGATTGATAGTTTGCAATTGCAATGATATACGAGAATGGCATCCTCAACCTCACATAATCATAGTAGGAAGTCTGCTGACCTTGCTTCGAAGCATAACACAAAAAGGAAGTTTGATATTCAATGATTGTGGTTTTTCAAATGAAAGGCATTAATCACTTTAAATATCACCTTGCACAAATCCTTAGCTGAGATGGGTAATTGTGCCCTAAAGTGGAACCTAAAATTACACGAGATGAATGTTTTACTTTCTGGCTACATGGCAAAACAAACATAAAAGAGGAGGACAGCTACAGCAATTGCATCCGTGATGAATTCCCTCAATATTCAAATGAATTAATAGGCTCTTGTCTTGGCCCACGGATTCGGGGCTCATCCATTGGAGACAATTCTAGTCGAATGCCTTCAACTTCAAAGGGTGCACAACCTTCACTCAAAGGCACTGCTTGGAATCAAGAGAAGCACTATGAAGCGATGATGGTTGCTGCAAATATATGGTACTAGCTTACATATCTTAGATAAATCTATGTTAAAGACGCCAAGAGATATCATTCTCGAGATGCCCGTTCCACTTGTGTCACAAATCCAATATCATATAGGTATCTCGAGAATGATATCTCTTAGCATATTTTACAGATTTATCTAAGATATGTATGCTCATTGAATAAATTAAACGATTAATCCTTTTAAACCAATATTAATATATAAAATATTAGAATAGCCACCTTTAGATATCCACACTAAAATGTTAAACAGTTCACATTAAACTATAATTTAAGATATAAAATATTGAATTACACACACCACGTTTTATACAAATCACATTAAAATCTAATTTAATATCTAAAATATTAAATTAGCCACACGTCATGTTAAAAATACTTTTTAAATATTAAGTCTCGATCTTATAAATGGTCCTTCACCCAAGTAGCATCTATACATACATAAAGGAGTAGTAAAATGTATACATGTACCAGCATGTTAAAAGATTTCACATTAAGGAGAAAACTTTACTTTTCACCCTCGTCTTATTTGACTATGCACAACGAAGAGGGTAATAGTGTTGGCTCATAAAATTATATTTTTAACAAAAGTGGATGTGCTGAAATAATGTTGGCAGGGTTTTTCCTTTCATGGGCATGTCATTAGAGCCTTTCCCATGTTGTTGCCACTATAGGTTATGCCTCTCGACGTTATTATAACAACATACCATTCAATGTGCCAAGAAGCCCATATTGGGAGACAATGGTAAACTGCATTGACCATTTTCAAAAAAGGGTTGAAGGCACCTAGTCCTAATGATTTAAAAGGACCCTTGTTGGAGTAAACTGTAAAAAATACGAGGGTAATAGTAGAGGACCAAAGAAAAATTTGCCACAAAAAGGTCTAAGGTACTTTGTTTGATGGGTAGACAGATAGCAGGAATCGCACTTTGATAAACTTACTAGTGGCTTCAAGTGAGAAGTTGGTTTTTTTAAGTCCATTGATGCATCTCATGAAGTGAAGAATGTAGAGACTTTGTGAAGAAAAGATCTCTTTTCTACATAGATTCTTTTCTTTGCCTCTATGCATTTGAAGAAGAATGACCCAATAGCCAAATAAAAAAAATTGTGTCCTTTGATTATAGTCTCATAGATACTAGGCTTCTTTAACAATTGCATTTCTAGTTTACTTACAATGTTATAAATGTGCTATTTGTAGATTTGTTGTGGGAAAATTATGGTGCAAAAACACCAAATCTTCATAGATTAGCCATCCGTATTTTGTGCCAGCCCTATAGCTCCTCTGCGTGTGAATGCAACTAGGGCATGTTTGAGGCCATTCACAAAAAGAAGCACAAGAAGTATCCAATCTTCATCTTTGCATCAAATGCATGGAAGGAAAGGAGTCACAATACGATTGACTTGGATGACATCGATCCATACTCATATTGTATTCTTGAGGATGTGCATGTGTTTTCCCAACAAATCGCAAATTTGGATAGGTAAGCAGTGGAAGGGGTAGCGGCAACAGAGGCACAAGCACAAGCATGAGCATCAAAAGGGGATGGTTAGGATGATGTGTTTAAGTATGATTTTGTTCCTAAGGAGGAATTTTTACCTTCCACCTCTAGGGCCCAACTGACAACTACAAGGCGCTGGAGGGAGCAAAGATTCTTGTCAAATATTTTACAAATTTGTAATTTTCTAAGATTATAATCAATCAGCACATGATATTATGATCATTGGTGTGCATTGTTCTCTTTTTTGGTCTAATACTAATACAAAATATATCTATGCATTCTCGACATTCATTTCTTATGCTTGTTAACAAGATTTTAAATGTTATTTAAGTTTATTTTATGAATTTATATATTTTTTTTAATTAGCCAAGTTTTTGCAAAGTCCCAATTCCAAGTCAAAATTTTGGGTTACAGCATTTTTGTCGAGTCTATGTTTTTGAACTATGGGTGGGACTACACACTCACCTGCCCAAGGAGAATCCTCCGGCCATGTGACCAATGATGATGGACATAATCACTAATGATACCATCTACAATCACTAATAATACAATCTCCAATTAATAAGAAATGCTTAGAATAAAAATCCAACTTGACGAAGATCCATTTTGGAAGAGACATCCCTCAAATATACTATCCATATATATCCTATTTGACAGCCCAATTGATGGCTTCTTCTAGTCTCAAGATATTAACAATGTCAACACTCAATGGGGGATGCAAAGAGCCAATCATCTCTAAAAAGCAAAAGGCCAAATATGGGTAACTCTGCTAGCTAGAGGTTGTCACCCAAGGATCCACATATGTGAAAGTAAAAAGTAACCCTAAAGACACTCTCAATAAGAATTGGATGAGCAGAAACCTTGGCTTAGATGATCCATCAAAGAACTATCCATTTGCAAAGAATCATATGCTAAAGCATGATTGTGTGGACCCATTCAACAGGATCCCACTCTATAGATCCCAAATTGGGGATTCCAACCCTCAAAACCATAAAACCACAAAGAACCATAGGCATAATGACTACATTGAAGAGGTGCATCTTTGAAGGAATGTCCTAGACATGTACAACACTTACACTTGAGGACAAAAAGTGAGGTATATCCCTTGCAAAGACATGATTGAGAGGCAAGCTTCAAACTAAAATACAGTCCTAAAAATCAGACCCCCAATTACGTGTAAGCAGTTGTGATCTCCATATGTTTGTCTTTGTAGAAAATGAAAATTGGTAAAGAGCCTTCTTATAGGCATTGAAGAACATGAGCTTACCTTTACTAAGGTTCACAACAAGTTGGGAAAGCTCACAAAAATGAGAAAGGTCATCAAATTGCCTTTGTAAACTATCCGCAAAGCTAAGTCACCGCATTCAAATTTGTGAAGAATAAAATTTGTAAAAATTTGTTGCTAAAAAAATCAGCTATAAAATTCGTGATTAATTCGACCAAAAGAAATATATGCATCTAATATATTTTGAATCTATATAATAAAAGATATATATTTTAAAATATATATATATATATAATAAATTTGAAACTATTAAATATATATATATATATATATATATATATATATATTAAAATTTAACTATAGTTATATTATATTATATACTTATAAACTATATTATTATATTATATTAGTATATTGATATTAAAATATGACTATATTTATATTATATTATATACTTATAAACTATATTATTATATTATATTAGTATATTGATATTAAAATATGGCTATAGTTATATTATATTATATACTTATAAACTATATTATTATATTATATTAATATATTGATATTTTAAAACTATAAATTTTATATATTATATTCATATTATATAAACTTTAAAATATAAATGTAAATACTTTATAAGTTTGTTCAAGCTGGATATTGAATGGGTATACCGTCTAAGTCATAATCAATCTCAATATAATAATGAAAAAATAATTTTTTTGGCATACTTATTTTATATTCAATACATCCAGCTTCCCACACGGTACACCTAATTTATATTATTTGGCCAACACTCAATATTCATTACTTAGGGCATACCACAAAAGTCTTAAAATGCGACAGTGATTTACTAAGTTTAAAAACAGGTGTGGCCAATAGTGGATATTGAATGGGTATGCCAAATAATAATGAGGCTTCCTGTGTCACCATAAAACACGACACCAGTAAATTTATTTTGCAATGACCCCAGAAAATTAAAACACAACTACACCATTCTGCAAGCATCGATTTACGATGGGCATTGAAACCCTAAAAATGAATTTGGAATGGATTTACAGGTATTTTAGAATAAATTTACCTTGTATTCACTAATTGGATTCGCTATTCTGTACGAATGTATTGGCAAATTTCAAAGGTTTTTTAAGGCCACATTTGAGATTCGGCAAATTTCAGATTTAATGCTTTCAGTTCGGCGAATGTGGTGACTAAACCGCAAAGTGATCAAAGAGGACACCATTAAAACAAAGTCGTATGCCAATCAAAACATGTAGTATTGAGTATGTTGTTAGAGAAAGTCCTCAAGCTCATTTATGTAAATAACAAAAAGAGTTGTTGAGGGAGGGCACCCTTCATGACTCTAATGGTACTCTTCTCAAAATCAAGCTGATCACACCATTTGAAGGCAGAGCCCAAGATGTTCTAGGAAAATACTCTTCACCTTCCAATACTACCAATTTAAACAAGTCATCAAGATTTCATTCTTCCCAACACCAAATCAAGCTAACGTGGATGTAAGTAAGCGTTTGGGTTCCATTCTGGTTTTTTGGAAGGTCTTTCACTGAAATCGACAACTCTTCCTTCTTTGGCAAAGCACATCGCCAAACAATGTGTTTTCTTTCTCAAGCACAAAAAATCAACTCCTTTTCCTTCCTGAGTGTTAAGCTTGTTTCATAACTTAAGAAGCCCTCTTCCAATACATTAAGCTATCTTAATTGTGTTAAGACTGTCTCAAAATACTTCTGAGATAGGAACCTGACTTTGTGCCACTATCCTATAGATGATTGCTTTTTCCACAAAATGGATGATCTCCCAATCTTCCTTGCTGCTCATTTCTTCTTCTTCTGCTCACGGAGTAGACTCAGCACTCTGATTTCTGATATCAATATTCACATTAAAAGAAAACCTGAATCTAAGCTCTTAATGCAGTGGTGAGTTCAGCAATGTAAAGCTACTTTGGGTTTAAATGGTCAGAACAGCCACGAAATAGAAACGGATTTAACTGTTATATCTACACTCTTATTACCAATATAAAGGGGTTAAAGGCAACAACAATAAATTTCAATGCAGCTTTGGCAACTTCCAGAAAGCTTTATACAATTTACCAAGACTTTTCCTTCCAACTGCATTGGTTTTACCAGACTTGACAACCTCCCCGGTCATCTCATGCAGGGCCACTCACACAAACACTATTCTCATAATCTGATCGGTGATCATCATAGCCAGCACATTAACCTTATGAAAACGAAAACAATGGCACTTTTATATTTTTTTTTAGATTGGAATATTGAGAACAAAAGTCTATGCATTACCGACATTACAATATAAAAAAGGCCCCAAATAGGCGACACAAACAGAAAAGAAACAACAGCAAAAACAAAAGGACACCCAGCAAGTCACCCAATGAAAAGGGTGACACCAAGAACCAGCAACTACTTCACCAAATCATCAATCACCCTTCTATTAGAGGCACTGTCTAGATCCGTGTCCACTGTAACACGTCCCACAGCAAAACATGAGTCCAGCACAAGTCCCAACTGATCCAAAGAACTGCTATGAGGAGGAATATAGTGTTCAACCTTAAGCAAGGACTTCATATTGTTGGATTTAACATATTCTAGGACCTCTTCAACATCTACTTTACCACCCCTTTCAATAAGCTTTTCAAGCTTGCAGGCAAGAGCATTCACATTGTCATCGATCAAATCCCAAGAATCATTTTGATTATCAATATTTTGTTGCAAGAGGGGGATAGCAGCAGGAGAAGGTGGTTAAATAAAGGCATTACCAGCAGAACTCAAGTCAACCTCGAGATCCATAGAAGCATCTTCTTCCTCAACATCCTTGTCCAAACATTCACGAGCAACCGAACTACTGATTTGACCAGCCATAATCACATTTTCATTGGCAGCAACCCAGCTTTCGAACCCACTCTTGTCACAATTAGACGAATTAACCCAGGCACGAACAGGATCATCCGCCTAGACAAAGTAAGCCTCCTTAATGCAGTCCCACTCATATTCAAAAAAATTAACTTCCACAGTAGAGCCATGACAAATGCCCTAGTCCAGATGAGGACTAAGTTTAAATAGCCTCCAGAATCAATCAATAAATCAGAAGTAACTTTCAACAACCCGGTCCTCAAGAACTGTTCTAGTTGTGGTTGCAACCATAGTTCGCATACTCGCAGTCGGCGAGTATTCGCCCAACCAAAAAACAGTTTACTAGGCGAATACTAGCCAAAAAAAAGTTTACTAGGCGAATACTAGCCAAAAAAAAGTTTACCAGGCGAATACTCGCCAAAAAAAATTGAAAAAAAAAAGTATGAGCTTTCTTTTTAGGACGTACATAACTAAATGCACTATTAAACCAACCAATCTCACATTCAAAGACCAAAGACCAACCTTTAAGACAACAAATCCAAATGTTAGCAGTATATGGGCATGAAAAAATAAGATATTGAATGGATTCAATATCACTGCAAAAAGAACAATAAGGCTGACCAAAACCACTTTTAACCAAAACTTCACCTACATCAAGTTTACTGTATAATAGTAACCATCTAAAGCAAGATTTCTTAGGCTCAATACAGGAGGCCCAAATCACATCAAATCTAAAAGTCCAAGAACACAAAGGATCACAAACATACCAGATACGATTAAGAGATAGAAATGGGGCCTTGGAGAAAGAGAGCTTATCATACAACAGTCTAGTGGAGAAATCACAGAGAGACGGCCCCTTTAACCATTTAACACTGTCCTAGAACTCGTACTCATCATCCATGACAGAAATAGTGCTACAACCCTGTAGGGCTTTGAGAAGCAAAGTATAGGTCCTCGTTGAGAGGAGGGAATTTAAAATCTAGTTTGAATTTCCATCCAAAAGGCCCGGCCATATTGAGTGTAAACTTCTATGAATTTTCTCAACCCTTTAGTGAGCCAATCAAAGGCAGAACATCCCCTGGTGAGTGCAAGAGGTTCCCTGTTAATATAGAGATTCCACCTTAAAGATCTATACCCCTAGCAACATCTCCCAAACTAACTGAAAACATGTTTAGCAGTGATGCAAGGCTTGACTAAATCCCAGGCTATCCAAATAGAACCAAAGATGGGGGAGCCTACAACTTTAACTAAAAAAGGCCCTATAAGAAAGTCAGCGATATTGAGACCTTTCCAGTTTGGTTTACCTTTAGGGAAGCCTCTCATAATATTGTTTCTAACTAAGACTTTCCATGGCTCTTCTCCTTTGAAGCCTTTGATAATCCATTTAACAACAAGAGTAATACCTTGGATCATAAGGTCTTTCAAACCAAGGCCACCAAATTTCTTGGTCTTAGAGCAAAATTTCCAAGAAATGGCATGTTTTTTCTTATTTCCTTTACCATCTGACCAAAGGAAATATCTAATAATTCTATGAAGCAAATTAACATGGGATTTATTAAACAGCCAACAAGAAGCATAATAGACACTGTAGGAAGCCAAGACTTTTTGACATACCTAAATCCTACCAGGCAAAGAGAGCAAGTAGCCTTGCCATTTCTCAATCTTTTTACTAATCTTAACAAAAACCCATTCCCACATAAGTTTGAAAGAGGGAATGACAGCAAAATGAATGCCAAGAAATCTAACCAACTGATCAGGGCCTTTCCACTCCCAACCAAAAGAAGCAAGCCAAGCAGGAGGAGTGTCTTTCCAACCCAACATAATGGACTTATGCATAGCCACTCTAGAACCAGAAGCAGAGCAATAAATCTCAAGCCTTAAGGCAACTTTAGCCAAATTATCTTCCTCAAGTTTGAAAAAAA
The DNA here is from genome assembly GCA_037957365.1 of Torreya grandis. NCBI lineage: Eukaryota > Viridiplantae > Streptophyta > Pinopsida > Cupressales > Taxaceae > Torreya > Torreya grandis. The sequence goes on from JARHVA010000085.1 coordinate 6,027,494, forward strand.
GTGTAGTATCATCGGCAAAGAGAACATCAATCAACTCTTATTCATTAGGCAAACAAAGCCCTTTAACAAGGGGACCCATCTCAACACTTCTTGACAAATAGTGTAACGCTTATGCCGCAAGCACAAAAAAAGACGAGGCCAACGAACAGCCTTGACTGATGGATATTTGAAGGGCAAGAGAATCAGTAAGCTCACTATTGACTTCAACAACTATAGAAGCATCTTTAAAACGAACATTATTCATTCTACAAAATTTGTCTTCAAACCCAAAAGCTCTCAACATTCTTTCAATGAAGGGCCATTCAATTCTATCATACACATCCTGTTTGGAATCTTGGGCCTAATACATCCCCTCCCAGATGGTAATAAGGTTATCAAGAATATATCTACCTTCAACAAAACTAGTCTAATTTTCAGAACCAATCGAAGGAAGAAGGGAAGAGAGACATTTGGCTAGGATTTTAGCCAGGATATTATAAGAGGCATTCAGGAGAGTGATACGTCTCCAATTTTTGACTTGAGTGGGATCACCATCCTTATGGATGAGCTTAATAACACCTATGTTGATCTCTGGGCCCAAGGAACCAATAGAAATAGCTTCATTGTAGACCTCAAGACATTTATTGGCAATCCAATCCTTATTAGCCTTATAAAAATCAATTGGGAAACCATCAATACCCGAAGCTTTATCATCTTTCAAGGAAGCAATAGTCTCTTTGACTTCATCTAGAGAAATGTCCTTATCCAAACAGCTAGCTTGATCCCGTGAAACCTTTTTTGGGATACAATGATCACAAAGAATACTGTTTTGTTCAATTTGAGAATTGGTACCATCAGTCAAGAAGAGATTGGAGTAAAAATCATAGAAGGCCTTTTTTATATCAATAGGATCATGAGAGAGATTACCCTCGATGTCAATACCAAAAATCTTGTTTTTCTGGTTCTTCATTTTCAAAAAACGGAAGAAAAATTTGAAACCCCTATCACCAAGTTTGAGCCAAGTCAAACGGAAGCGAATATGAGCACCTCCGGCAAGGTAGATTTGGGATTGCTTAATCTAATGCTTTAGAGAATTGAGCTCATCCAAAAGCCTTCCATTGGAGGGGTCATTTTGAAGGGCACTTTCAGCCAAAATTAGTTTTTCCAAAAAGATCCTAGCAATTTTCTTTCTTTGTCTAGCCCTAATCTGACCATAGGTTCTTGAAAAAAAATTGACAAGTCCATACAAGAGTTCCATTTCACAATGTTAGAGGACTCTCGAGAGAACTTTCCATTATTCCAAGAAGAGCAGAGACCATCCATATAGACTTAGTCATTGAGGTGAGAGACATTAAACTTATAAAGACCTTTCAAAGAAGCAGTATTTCTCCCAGCATCATCATTCAGGGAAACACTAATCTCAATAGGATGGTGCTCTGAGATTGTGAAGGGCAGGGCATTAACAACATTACCTGAATTGTTTGGATGCACCTAGAAGAAGTCACCATTCAAGTAGAATCTGTCACGTCTGGAATAAAGCCTTTTACCACTGGTTTGATTATTGCACCAACTGAACCAAATTCCTTTACTCTGTTTTTTGTCTTTATGGAGAGGTCACTGACTCTATGCATTCTCTTAAATTTAAGCCAAAAGAACAATTCATCATCTTTCCAAGACTGAGTTCCCCCCTTTGTCTTCTCCTCCACCATGTTAAATCCCCCCCCCAAAACCAAGGGACATTCTTAAGATTAGAAGCAAGCCAGTTCCAGAACTCAGATCTCTCTCTATAGTCATTGGGACCATAACTATTACAAATACCAAAACATTGATTTTATTTCTCCAACAGAACCCAAAAAACTCTATTACAGGGAGAGAAGCCATGGTCAATAATGCAATCCCACCAATCAGGATTAATCAAGATGGAGACCCCTCCTTTGCCTCTCTAATGGTTGGTCGAAAACGGGACAACATTTGGCCAAATAAAGTTAAGGACCAAAGAAAGATGGGATCCCGTAGCTTTGATCTCTTGAAGAAAGAAATCCAACTTCTCTCTAGAATGCCCGAACTGCCTCACAATAGGTTTTCTATGGGGGGATTCCAAACCCCTTACATTCCAACTAATAATCTGCATAGACAAGGGGGGGAAGGTCACTTACCCTGGCCTAGGGGCTTAACCCCAACTTTTGTGGAGCCTTGTGAAACACTTGGGGACCTTATTCTCTTTTGATTTTTTATTATTGGACACATCACTTCCTCCAAGGGAGATGTCTTTAAATTTCTTGCTATCAATCCCGAAAGCCAACCCATGGAGAGGAACAAAAATCTCAATCTTAAGCCGTTTGCCACCTCCTTTAGACTTCCAATTTTCAAACACATTAGGGTCCATGTGGAAAAAAGGGACAGTAGCAACACGAATAGGAGAGGACATTGTATTATTCAGTGGCTTCAACACAAGGGAGACCATCATAGGAGAAGAGTCATCACCATTTTCTTTCAAACTGGGTGGCGATAAGCTGTTGGGGGTACATTCTTTAACATTGTGGGGATCCGCTAAGATGACAACATATTCATCACAGATAGAGTCCTTAAGATGGGAAACAAAAAAATCCATTGAAACACTTTGATCAAGGAAAGCCTCTTCTAAATCAGCAGGCAAGATATTGTGATATTCAAACATGCAGGCCTCCATATCAACAGGTGGCAGGGAAGAGTTGCAGAGTGAGGGGGAGCAATTAGGCAAAGCATTGCCTTTCTCTTCAGGTTCCACTGAAGCAAATTTCCCCAAAGAATCATCAGGGGAGGCGCAACCCTTGAGAGGCTCATCGCTAAAAATGGGGATTTCAAACATTTTTAGATCTTTTGGAAATGGGCCCATCATTCAGTCATCCTTCTGAGATACCTGATCTTTTTGCTTATTAAGACCAACCTCTTTGTTAGATAGCAACGGGCAGTTCTTCCTGACATGCCTGTCTTTTTTAGAGAAAAAACAGGCATTTAAGCCTCCCAAGCCTTTAACAGCACACACATTAGAGACACTTTTGATTTTAAAAATAAGGGATTCTAGGAAAACATCAAGTGGTTCAAGGGAAATTAGAACCCTAATTTCATATGGGCCAAGGACCTTGTGTTCTCAATTCGAAGGACTTCACCTAAAGGCTTTAGAGCTTGAGGAAGAAAATTCCAAAGTTGAATAGGAACATTTTCAATGCCTACCCATCTGGGGGCAAATTTGAAGACCAGGTCGTTAAAATCCATGTCAAGGTTCCATGGGACCGCCTTAAAAACAGATTGACCAACATTCAGCAGGGGTTTACTGATAGCCCTCCTCTGCATATTAGAATTTTTAAACAAAATTATAAAAACTCCCTTTTGAACCATTCTACAGAAACTAATATAGATCCCCATTTTCTTACCCCACACTGTGTTGAGCCAATTATCAAAGAAGTTTCTAGAAAGAAGAGAATTTTTATTTAAACAAACCAAAAAACTCCATTTTTTTGACGAGTTTCTTCCTGCAAAAGGTCCTTTTCCATTGGAACATTCAAAAGCAGAGTAAGGGTTTTTCGAAGGCTAGGGCGCTTACCAATTTGGGCCTCGACGTGCTCCCTCGCTCCATCCTCAAACTTGTTGCAAACACTGACGAGAAATTATGCATCCTATGAATGCTTCTTAGCCTCTTCCTGTCGCAAAATCTCACTAAGCAATTTCTTTGACGTTCCAACCTTTCCTTCACCTTCCTCAACCAAAAGTGACTCACTTCCCTTGAGATGGCAATCTTTAGCATTATCAGAAGCACCGTTTGTTTCATTAAAATTGCCATCCCCTTCACTTCTCACACGCTAGGGACCGTCTTTTCCGTCACTCACCATAATCAAAGGCAATTAATACATTTAGCTCTCTTTTCCCCAAGGGCCATAGGCACGCAAAACTAGGTGGAGGGATGAGAGCAAACACGAGGCAGCCAAGCAATAAACAAAGGCAAAAAAAAGTTAACAATAAAGAAAAACACACAAGCATCCAAAAAACCAAAGTTACCAAGGACATCCACTAACAAAAGCACAATAATACTAAGCGAGCAAAGGCAACCAAGGTGAGCAAGAGAGAGAGAGCTTGAGACACCATCAATGGAGGATGACTCTTTGCCTCCCTATTACAGAGCTCCAAGCACCCCTCGGCACTTTTATATTTGCTAAAAATGATTCACCTTAGCATAATCTCACCTCCAAGCTCAGTCAATCAAGGTTTTTACATCATACATGTCTGGCTTTTGTTTTCATCAGACTTTACTTCAAACCAATCCCTTCCCCTTATGCAAGATAGTGTAAAGGGTACACAACCTTGACAACCATGGAGAAGCCACTCCTCCATAACTAGGTGACGCCTCCTCTGCTCTATGACTGTAAACTCTGAGTCAAGTTGCTTAAATTGAGAGTATCTTGGTTTCCATTTTATCTAAGCACATTCAAACTTAAAAGACTTCCTTACATGCAATAATCTTGATTTGGGAGCATGTTGAAAATTCAAATCAGCAAATATTTCATATACTTACTAAAATCCATGGAATACAATGGCCGACTCCTACTCAAGCAGCAATAGATATTCTTATCTTGCCCTTCAATCTTAAATGCATCTTGCAAAACAAACATGATCACACACTAATCAATGGTTCCATGGTATGTTCCACAGACCTCTGTATGAAACGGCTGTTTTTGGGGACAACCTTGGAAAAGTAGAAAATTAACTTGGTGTCGGTTTGTACTGAGGATAACTTGTCTTCTAAATATTTATGCAGTAACTGTGTTCATAGATTCTTGGATGATTTAGCAACTTGGTATGTGCTAAGTTCCTGTTGATTAGAAGCATATTGTTTCTACTGATATAGGAGTCTAAGTGTAAATGCTTGCTCCTCTTGCCTGGGTGAGAAGAGAAAAGACCACTGTGTGCCTTGGTTGATGTACAATGTATTTTTAGCATGTTCTAAGATTCAAATTCCAAAATAAAAAGGTCGCTATCACAAAATAGCAAAAAGAGCAAAACATGTAACACCAAGAAAGAGAAGATGACTAACGATTAATTTCCTAAGCATGTAGGTAGATCTATAACAAAAATACATAGTAAAAAAAGGTCACTACCAAAAAATAGCAAAAAGAGCAAAACATGTTAACACCAAGAAAGAGTAGATGACTAAAAATTAATTTCCGAAGCATGTAGGTAAGCCCATAACCTAAATTTATTGCAAAATATGAGGCCTAACCTGAACTTCAAGTATATTTGATGATGATGGTGAATATAGAAAGGCTTGGCAAAGGCGCCTAAAGCGAGCTTCTCCTTCACATTGTACAAAAGCCTCCAATGCAAATGACTGGGGACAGCTAGCCCTACAAGTAGCATGCAAACATAAATTGTGTCAAGGAAAAACACAAAATATACATTAGTCAATGTATAGGGTAAATATTAGTATGGTTCATATTGAGAGCTATATTTATGAGAAAGCCTAAGAAAAAAAATTGCACTCATAAATTGTAAACCTCTCGCTTTCCAAATGGATGCTAACCGCATATGAAAACTGAAAGCCCATTCGATTGCAGAGTTTACATGAAGTAAATATGCACCACTGTTTAAAATGAAAAATTCATGTAGCCCTAAACGGCAAAGATGTTTACGATTACAAATAACAGACAAATTTTCATTATGGATTACATTAATAAGAAAATATATCATAATAAAAACAAAAAAAATAGAGGAAAAAGAAATATAACTCTTGTAAGGTTACACGTGATTTGTGTCTGATTATCCTTGGAGTTGAACCTACAAATAAAAACCAACCTAGTTGTATATCCAAAATCTACCGCATACATGATAGAATTTTGACACCAATAAACTATTCCAAGTTGTAAACCAACAATCTCCATGTTAATTTGGATGCATACAATCAAAAAAAAAACAATCAATATGTGCCCAAATTCTGTCGTACAGTTTCTTAGATATTACAGTCTAAAAAAGAAATTGGAAGGAAAAACTGAAGGATAATTTAGGAAAGTATAAACCTTGAACCATATACTTAATTATTTAGGTTCTGATAGAAGGGCACTGGCAATGTGTTTCAGTATGTGACTCTTCAAACATTATAAATTTGTTTCCTCGTGTTGGTTTATCATAGACACAGAATGCCAAAAAATCCTGTTTTTATATGTTTTGCAATATGAACAAATAAGGCATTATACAAGTGAAACCTCATCTGAAATGATATAGATATAAATTAGGTAAAGCATCAGTTAAATCACTATTGTAGGAAGGCTTTACGTGCCTTACAGTGAATACCATACCATAAAATCGTTATAGGAAAAAAAAAGTCAAGACACAGCAAAAAAATTACAGACGTATGTTACATTGTGGAGATGGAATCATCCTTTTGAGACATTTCAATCAACACAGAAAATTTTAAAACAGTTAAGAGCAATTGAAGAGGAATTTTCAAATATTAATTCAAATCAAATCGGAAAAGGAAAGTGTGTGGTCACCCTGCCTGGAAAAGGAGAATCAGAAGCAACACATGAGAATCATCATTTTCCGGCATTTAAATCAACTGCAAAAGCCCTTGATTTGGTTATTAAACAAAATCCAAGGATTACTAATAACTGGCCAAAAAGTTTTAAATACTAATTCAAATAAAATAAAAAAAGAAACTGTGAAGTCGCCCAACTACAAGACATCCAGAATGGAAAAAGAGAGCAGAAGCAAGACATGACAATCATAATTTTGAGGCATTTAAATCAAATGAAGAAGTCATTGATTTGCTTATTAAAAAAATTAAGGATTACTAGTAATTGGCAAGCAAGTTCCATATACTAATTCAAACTAAATGAAAAATAAACTGTAAGGTCACCCAACTACAAGACACGACTTTCAATTCAATAAAAAGTAAGAGTACCTTGGAAAACATATCAGTCTCGCTCACCTAATTAATATCAAACCAAATAAGAAAACAGAGTGATGGCAACATCAAAACCAGTATGTGATAATACATAATTGGCAAACTTCACCAAAATATGAATGATGATCCTACAACTCATTGTGCTTGTCCCTTAGTGTTACACTTTGTGCTTGTTATAGCAATCCCAAACTCGTTGAAGCACACACTGCGAAGCTTAAGCACTTATCTGACATGTATTTGGTGAAGGGTCCCGTGGGATTTATACAGTACAATAGACACCTAGTGCTTTGCAAATCAGGAAGCAATGCCCAAATGGCGAAGAGTGACACATTGACCAAGTGACTTTGTGCTCTTCCTCTTTCATGTGAGCAAAAGTCCAACGTGTGTATGTAAAAGACCACATGGGAGTCAACAACAGTTCATACAGATGCCTTTGGTGCTGCATGGTTTCCAGTGCTTGTCTCATTAGATTACTGACATGCCAATCACAATGTGTTGAGTTTAACATCTTTAATGCTAGAGCGCTAAATATGCACAAACTTGCTTATTTACTACTAACACTTTTCAATGGCCTTTGAATATATTCCAAGATATTCACTTTTCCAAAAGCTGCATGCTACTGGTATTTCAGATTCTTTCATTACTACCATCATGAAGCTTATGACACGGTCAATGGCCAAACATTCAATGGTTTCTCTGATTTTCTTAATAGTACTATTGCAAACAGGGTTGTGGCCTCTATTTTACACTCTCTTTAGAGATAACATTGATGAACACAAAACTTTCCTTTGGCAGCATTGATCTGTAATCTTTTCAAATTCAAATGCTTAATTGGAAATAAAAGAATCTATATGTTATCCTGCTTGTATTCTACTTCAAAAGACGTTGTTAGAATGCAGTTTGTGTTGAAATTAGTGCCAATAAGTTGTTGCGAACATAAATACTGTTCTAGTTGCAGAAATGGAATGAAACAAACATGAAAATAGTAAGGAAATAACAACCACATTCAAGACTTGACACAAGAATTAACCTGGAAACTCCAGTGTGGGGAAAACCAGCTGGAAGTACCAATAGCTCCGCTTCACTTTCTTCCTCTGGCAAAAATAAGTTTGCAAAGAGCTCAAGATAGAGCATGCTAGTAACTTTCCTACTGCTATGCTCACTACGACAATTCCTTGCACCTTCTTTCACTTTATACAACCAACTGAGATCACTAACTCTCACTCTCACACTCCTATGCTTATATCTGGATTTGTGCCTTTTATTTAAGATATGCTGGGAGTGTCATTTTGTGCACTAAAGTACTCCCAAAAGACTTAAAATGCAAAAATACACGATTTTAGTTCATGGCTCTGACAGTTTACTCTCCACGTGTGAAACCACCATTTTAAGCAGAACGGAACTGCCACTTTCCATATTGCCAATTACGCAACCGCCACTATCAATTCTGTAAAAGCCACTTCACACAGTTTCAAAAATGTAACCACCATGATACTTCTACAACCACCATTGACAATAACACAACCACCACCCTGCCTGAACTGGTGATTTTGTACTGGTACAGAAAATAATTTGTTCTGAAGTCTGATCATGACTATTTCTAATTGGACTCTGGTTGATTGATGAAGTATGTTTTTTTAATCCTTACAGCTCAAGCATACTCATGTTAATGACGTTTGTATACTACAACATATGTTCACCACTATGCTACTTTTAGTTTATGATGTGGTACCATCTCACTCCTCTGACAGCTTACAGACGGCAGGTTGATGACCTTACTCACTTTTGCAAGCTTTGTCATCTTGTGGTTAACCTTAGTAAAACTAAGGTCGTAGTCTTTAATACTTCTGAGGATGCTCTCTCCAGGTTCCAGTTCTACAAAGGAGAGCCTGAACCTGTGGGCATCACCACAACTTACTTTAGTCCATTTTACTCGCCCAAATTAGATGTCCGAAGCTTGCCTCTAAATTGCATATTTGTAGCTGATACATCTTTCCTTGCATCTTGGAGTACCAATGTTTTAGTAATATACATTTCCAAGATATCTCTTCAAACTGAGCCTCTCCAATGCAGATATTAAACAAACGGTTCTTTATGGTTCAAATATTTGGGACTCTATTGACTCCCAAAACCACCCCTAAATAAATTGCTAAAGCAATATATGGAAATTGTTCTAAGAGGCAGTTAAAAGGTTTAAGCACCTCACACTTCAGGCTGGCTAAAGCCTATGGCAGGTGTCCCTCAAAAATCTTACGTGTGGTATTCATCCTATCTCCAAAGATTCTTATCTTGCATTAGTTATTCAATTAAGCCCCTTCAGAATTTGTATGAAATGATTTTATTGTGAAAAAGATTTAATGCAAGATTAAAATAAAAAGAAATCACATTTGAATGACTCTTTATTTGTTGGGTATTCACCTACTATTGTAACCAACACACCCAAATTTTGCAAATTCAAGACCACCCCTTTTTAAAATTCTCATTCTAAATGATAACAAGTCCACGAATTGGCCTGAATAATGAGCTTTTGGAGGTGTTTTCTGAACATTGTCATTACTTTTTTTTGCATTCATCTAGTTATGGTTTGAGTCTCTTTTTGGTGCTTTGTTCGGGCTTCCTTCGTATTGTACCCCTGTTGTGTATTACTCCTTGTTTCGGGCCTTAAAGGAATCATGCCTCGAGTCTTGTCTTAAGCCCATTCCCCCTTTGGTTTCTCTCCTTTTCTTCTACTCCATGAGAAGCTTTTCTAGAGTAAATATGGTACCCTTATCCTTTTGATGCAAGCTCCAAGTTCTGGGAAAGAGTAGAAAAGGAGGAATAGTTGTGAGAGGCTGCTAAGAGCATCATAAAAGAAAGAGCTGTGCAGAACAGAAAAGCTTCGCAAAACTGTAAACACCATAAGATGCGGGATCTTCGCAAAACAACAGAGACCTTCACAAAACAGAGAGAGCATCACAAAGCTATAAGACCCTCGCAAAGCCTAAAAGGGCATTGCAGAGCACAGACAACTCAGCAGGTCATGGAAACCTTCGCAATAAAGGCCAAAGCTCCACAACACTGAAAAGTTCCGCAACAAAGGAATGACAACAGCAGCAAAAATAAGAAAGTGATAACACCTTAGTTGGCACCACCAAGGCGGATTTTGCAGAAACCAAGATCATAAGTCACTTCATACTGTCATTCAGAATGTACTTTGAGATCCCAGGGATCGTCAATCCAACCTACTTGTGGTATAGATCAGAGGTTTGCAGAAATCCCCAAATTTGGCAAGTATGGCCCACTTTTGCATGCCTTGGGATTTTAGGATATCACTTTCTTGGTAGACGAACACAGCATTTCAGTGGTTGAGAACTAGGTATATTCCAAAATGAGATTCAAATATGACTCTCTGTTTGAATGAGGATTCCTTTGGTCCTTTTCTCAGGAGCAGACGAGATGGGAATTGCTCCATGCTTTCTATTTATGCACACCAGGACGACCTAAAGACCACAATGATCACAACAAAAATGGAAGGAAGGTTCGACAAAGAAGAGGAGCATATGTCTGCCTATTTCTTTGGCCGAGAGAGCCACAACCACCACTTTTGACTACATAGTTGCCTGGAATGGGTGGTATAGGGAAGAATGTATGGTTGGGATAGCTCTCAAGGGCACCCCAAGCATATGAAGAATGGTGGCAAGGGTAAGAATGCTTCACCGCCCTGTGATTCTAAAGTTCTCCAAATATATCCAAATGGTGGCGCATCAGATTGGCTACAATCCCAATGGTATGTTGATAGGAGGGAATCAGAATGTCTGCAAACCAAGTCATGAGGCATCGAGGCCGTTATATCTGCTTGCATCCTCATCTCAGCATCCTTCAGTGGCCATCTAGTCCTCCCTGCGAGGCTCTAAAAAGTCGGAAAAAAAAATTGTTTTTTATGTAGAATATGAACGGGTTGCTTTGGGTCATTTGTTTCGCATTCCCTTCGAAGGGAAAGTATCAAAACTCCTTTTGGGTTATAAATGGGTTTTTCACATCTTAGAGAGAGATATTGAAGATAGATAGATCAATAAGACTAAAGTATAACTTATCTAAGGAGATGCTGTGGCAATACAGATTTTAATACAAGTGGCTTTTCTACACAACTATTATATTGGTATAAGTTGATGATGGTTTAATAGCTTCGTTTGCTTTGTTTGACTTGAGTTTTTGTCTGAACACGTATGTTATTCAGAAAATAAGGTTGAACAATCCATTTTGTTATCGCAATGTTTGCACTGATTAGTGCAAATCTGGTCTACAATCACTTTTGTTGTAAGCAGTTTTTTCATGCAAAGAACTGAACACCCCATTGGGTTTAAAAATCCCTCATCGATTGTCGTGTCACTACAAAAGGTTCATTAAAGATAGAATTAATTGTTTCACATGTTTTCTTTCCTTTCCTTTAAGCTTTCACAACTTAGATTAGATTTCCTTTTATGTTTGTAAATATTTTCCAACCTAATACAGGTGCAGGTAACCCATACCACGTTTAAATTTGTAATTTAGATTAAAACGGAAGGGTTCTTGAAACCCTTATTATGTTTGTGCCAAAACACAGGAGAACACCTACTTAAGATGCAAAAGAAAAGGAATGAAAATAAGATAGATATCTTTATTGGAAGTAAGGGACTAAATCATGTCTAATTTGCAACCAGGACAAGAATAACTTCAAGCCGGGTGCCTTTTGAAGGAATCCTATTGAAAGTAAGATCAAATAGGAAACGAATAAAATCTCATCAAAGGATAAATATAAATCTTGGTGAACAGCCATATAAACACTCAGATAAGGGAAAGTTAACTAGCTAAACTTTTGCATTAATCAAAGTTGGAAGCATTACAGAATTCTGAATAATAACTTGAGTCTCATGTCCTCAAATTACAAGGAGAAATGTGGAAAAGGTTCTACGCAAGTGCCCTATATAGTTTTGACTTTTAAAGAAATTTGACTAGAATCTGTCTCCATAGTTTCTAGCTGCAGCTAAGTCAAAAACTAAAAGAGAGAACGGTAAAGGAAATAAAGGAAAACAACTAAACGAATGAGTCCTCTAGAATTATTACAAGCCAAAATGATCTAATTGCTACATCAGATATATTATTTATAGCTCAGATGCCTCCTCTTCATGATGAAAATAAATCTGGAGTTTCAATGCTTGCATGTCCATTGAATGGCTGAAAAGTCTTCATAAAATCTACTTTAAAGCACATGTTTGCTTTTCTAAAAACCTGATGGTGAATCTTGTTAAGGGGTTAAGTGTTGCTTTAAAGCGAAGGAAGTTGGCCGAGTGGACCTTGCCACCACCCGGCCCTCTCCCGCTCCCCCCCACTGGCGGTCAGGGACGTGATCCCATCATCTTGTGTTGACACATGGCACTGAAGTATGACGCGGATCTGGCTAATGCGTCTTTATTGAGTCACTTCGTAGAAGTGATTACCTTCTAGTTCTCATCAGGCATGACATGAGATCCAGTTTTCCTTGGCTATGCAGAAGGATCCTTGCCCAATTGCACAGGATTGATCATGCATCGCAGAAGTTTGCAAGAACTTTGCACACCAAAGATGATGCACTAATCTCAAAGATTGCAAGCTTACCTTGCAACCTTCACAAGTTGGATGATCTGCAAGGTTTTTGCAAAACTTCTCCAACATAATGCCAAACACTTAAATCTTCAAGCTCACAAGTCATTACAAAATTCATAGAGCTTCGCAAAATAAGAAATGTTGCACAAGTTTTCATGTCACACAAGGCTTCACCTTTCACATCTCTGTGCAAAAAATAACAACTCTTCGCACAAAACTCACAAAGATCTCCAAGAAAAACTTGTGCAAGACTTCACAAGCTGCACAAAACATAAGTCTTTGCTCTTTGGACTCTTCAGGTTGCACGCACCAATAAGGGGTGCACAAAAGCAACTCTACGCGCACACAAATGGGTGCCCTAAAGAACTTTGCACGCACACAAAGGTTGCACAAAACAACTCAAGTGTTGTGGGGTAAACAAGGGCTGCCCAAAACTGTTTATTAAAATCCTAAGTATGCCTTTGGAAGATGCAAGATTGTTTGTGACCTTAGATGCTCTTCCATCAACACTATCCCAATATAAGGACTAAAGATGACCTAGGAGGGAATATTCTCATGGAAGGAGATCCAATGGTAGTGGTCAATGCTATGAAGAAAGGGAAAACGCCAAACCAAGAACTTGACAGCATTTCGTATGAGGCAAGCATTCTAGCCAACTCCTTCCCCTCCCAATTCTATGAGCATTGCTTCAAAGAGTGCCCTAGCAGACCTGCCTCCAATTTCCTCCATAGGGAGTTCTCAATGCGACGATTGGTCTGGTCTCATGCCGTTGCTAATCTTAAGACCGCCTGGCTATCAAGGGATTAGCCTCCCCTTTTTATTTTTCAATTAAATCTCACTTGTTTTGATATGGTTTTTCCTGGGATTTATCTTATCAATTTTTAAATAATTTGGGGGGTTGTTCCTACCTCCTTGAGTTGTCATCTCCTTGTCATCATTGGAAGTTGTCATAAATTGCCTTGATGGAATATGATGGTGAAAGGGTGAAAGGGTGAAAGGGTGAAAGGTGCGAGGAATTAAAGTTTGTCGTGTGCGGATTAATGTCGCACAAGATTTAAATAGCATTGGGATCTCCTTCTTTTGCACCTCTCTTTTCTCCCCTACTTTCCACATGGCATTTCCTCTCTCTACATTTCCCTCTTGGCATGTTGGCATGAATATTTCCAACAATGGGTGACGAAGGTTGCAAAGACAAGTTGCAAGCGGGTGTAGTTTCCAATAGGCGCATATAGAAGCTCAAGGCCAAGGACTCTCATATAATGGCTATAAAATGTAGTGTGCCTGGTGAGGACGGCGTCATGAAGATAGGGGAGTTGCGATCAATGGTAACATTACAATGGACCTCTAGGTTTAATTGGCATGACCAGTCAAGGAGGCAACGTTGAATTAATCGATTCTTGGAAAGGTGCTTTGTGAAGAACAAAAGCTGCAGAGGGATTTGGAAACTGAAGATGCACCTGAACAGGAGGAGCCATCGATCAAGGCAGAAGTGGGGGACCTGCAGTTGGAAATTTAAGTTGTACACGGCAACTGAGAGGCTATGGATGCACACTATAGTGACTTCACCCAGTACATGAAAGACCTAAGGTCGGTCCACTATGAAGGAGTACTAGCTATTTCTAGCTACACCCCATTACCGGTGAAAAAACAATTTAAGGCTATGTATAAGTCTCTCAAGAAACATGTTGTGATGGAGCTCGGGGTGCGTGTTGGCTTGCTTGTGAAAGCTCGAGGTGAATAAGCGGTTGACAACTGTAACAGGGGTGGGGCAACAACCCTTGCTCAAATTGGTCTAGTCGACTATTCCTCGTCAATCCTAAGCTCGATGGTGCCTCTTCACTGGCTTGGTCAATCAGTGTTTAGGTGTTATGCGGTACCTTCTTTTTTCTATGTAATATGTGATCTGGATTGGATATCAAAATATTTTGACCTATTTGGCATAATGGTTGTGTTCTTTCCTAGCTGGCAACTTTGTCCCCATGGCCAGCAAATTGGTTGTTTCTTGCTCTATGTTTTTTCTCTTAGGGCCTCGTAGATTTTGCATATGTATGTCCTAGTTGTTTCAACTTTATATGTATATGAATTCGAAAGTTAAGCTCTTTAAACCAGTAACACAGTTGAATCCCTACGTATATCTTTTGGTCTCCTTTTGTTTATTTTAGCATTTTTTTGGGGTGGGGACCCATATATAACCCCTCTTTAATTATCAAAAAAAAAAATGATGGTGAATTATAACATGCAAAGAATTAGATAATTCTTTGAATAAAATAATCTCCCTTCTAGATATTTAAAATATATAAAATACTCTCCACCATCTGCTTTGCTTTATTTTCATAGTTTTCCCTATTTGTACTGTTCCTAGAAATCCATGTGTTTTTTATATATTCATCTTTGATCAGTCCTTCCAAAATAATATTATTTTCTTAAAAGGATTCCCCATTTGATATGAATGCCCAAAAATTATCTTTCAAACAAAAGGGTTGCACACACTATTTCTTTTACATATTTT
The DNA here is from genome assembly GCA_037957365.1 of Torreya grandis. NCBI lineage: Eukaryota > Viridiplantae > Streptophyta > Pinopsida > Cupressales > Taxaceae > Torreya > Torreya grandis. The sequence goes on from JARHVA010000085.1 coordinate 6,042,517, forward strand.
CCAAATTACCATTCATGCCAATGCTTCTACACCCTTTTCATCTTTTTTGCTAAAGGTAACTAGGGTTAGGAACCATGTATTGAAAATGGCCCTGGTGGGGGAAGAGCCAAAGGCTCAGAAACAATTATTTATCAGTCAACCAGCACACCTTTATTAATTCGAATACTATTACATTATATAGGGAGTTATTACCTATAAGTGGGGATGTTATGATCCCAGTAATAACTCACTAAATAAACCAACCCAAATACGAATATATTGTTAACAACAATATATTTGTTTAACCAATTAACCTATAATAACTTTACATATAGTCGTGGTAACTAACACACGGTAAATAGTAACTCATCTTTTACCACATGTAAAAAACTAATGTTAGAACTATTTCCTAACATTCACCCTAGTTCTAACATGGGACGAGAAATTCGAATGTCGGTTTCAACTAATGATGCATGCGATTACAAACATGCAATTTTGAAAATCCCGCCTTACTAAAGATTGCCTTTTAAGACTTATTTGAAGCTTGCGACTTAAAGACGCACAACGACAATAGACAATTGTCGACAAACTCAAGACTTTAAATAAAAATACCAAACTCACACTTTCAATGACTCATAACTTTGTCACTTAAGACTTAAAAACAAATTTAACATAAAAAAAACTAATTAAAAAAAATGACTCAAACTTAAAAACATGACTCTATAAAACTAAATAAATAAATAACTCAAATATTATATGACTTTAAAACAACTCGATACATGACATTTGAAAAAGTAATTGAATATTTATTTTTAATAAATAAAACCTAATTATATTGAACAATTTACTATTGGGACAAAAACTTTTTTTAAAAAAACTTATAAAAGACAACAATTACCACGAAACATAATAAATCTGAGTTCGATAAACAAAACTATGTAGCTGTCCAAAAATACCACGAGTTTAATAAATAAAAAGCTAAATATAAAAACTTAAAACCTAAACAAAAAAAATAAGACTTCCAATTATGAAACCATGGGCCAACATACACGCAATGAAATCTGGAGAGGAGCTTGCTGCAGGATGGAATGCAACCGATGGTGTGGGCGAACGGAGAATGCAAGGGATTTGTAGAGCTCGCCGTCGATGTAGAAGAGATCCGATGCAAGTTGTGGTGCCATGTGAAGCAAAAACAATTCCCTGGGTGTGCAACAGCCAGAGGAAATCAACCCAGATCTGAGACAGAGATCAAGACGCTAGGAGGGCTGCATTAAAAGTCTGATCTGCCAATTTCTCAACCAAAGAAAAAACTCAAGTCTGCAGAATATACTTTTGAATTGAAGCAATACAAAGATCAATGCTTCACATATCACCATGTGGGACGCAGAGAATCTGGGAGCAAAGGTAGCAAAACGAGCTAATCTGGCACAGTCTTCAATGCATGGATAGATCTTCGTTGGTTCTTTTTTCTCTACAATTTTAATGAAAATCTCACTGACGCCTCATTTTGCGTGCAAAACTGCTCTCAAAATTTTCAAATTTTGTCAAAACTATTTCTGGGTTTTCTTCCCCTCTAAAAGAGCTTTCCAGAACAATTTAAATCGTCAAATTTTGTCAAAAAAAATGAAAAAGATATGACCATTTTCATGAGGCTCTTCCAAATATTTTTCTAGATTTTTTTCTTCTTCCAGACATCATTTTTTTTCCCATAATGGAGAAAACAACTCCAAACATAAATAAACACAGTAAAACAATCAAAAACTTATATATATAATATTTTTTTTTCTTTTTCTGATTTTCTTAATGCAACAGTGAACAAAATGCGTGAAAATAACTGCGAAAAGATATGAACAAAGTGGAAAGGAGAGAAATAATGCAAATGAATGGCGAATGACAATGAATTTTCATGTGGTCTACACTGAAAATCCTTGTCAATATGCAAGCAAGGATGAACTAATATGATAACAGTGGTTGCATGTGGTCTGCACCGCAACACCATTATATTATTCATTTTGATGTAAAATACAAACAAATGGAAGGTATAGAGAGGTCCAGGAGTACCTGCTCTGATACCACATATTGAAAATGCCCCTGGTGGGGGAAGAGCCTAAGGCTCAGAAACTATTAATCAGCCAACCAATACACCTTTATTTATTCAAATACTATAACATTATATAGGGAGTTATTACCTATAAGTGGGGATGTTGTGATCCCGGTAATAACTCACTGAATTAACCAACTAACCCAAATACGAATATATTGTTAACAACAATATATTCGTTTAACCAATTAACCTATAATAACTTTACATATAACCATGGTAACTAACACACAGTAACTAGTCTTTTACCACATGTAAAAAACTAATATTAGAACTATTTCCTAACATCATATGCCCACAAAAAATATAGTTAAAAAAACGGCTGCCAATAATATACCCATCAGGACCTCAGATTACAAAAGCATTTTATTACACAAAAAATATGCACATAAATTTCAGATATGATAATGACTCAATGAGAGAAAATCCCATTTGGATTTGCTGATTGTCTCCAAGCCAAGATCACAAGGGATTCTTCCACAAGGCTAGGAACGTAGATGTGATACCACTAATATAAACCCAAATGCTCTGATATCACTGTTCTGAACCCAAAGTGCCAAAATAACTCTACATATAACCATGGTAACTAACACACAGTAACTAGTCTTTTACCACATGTAAAAAACTAATGTTAGAACTATTTCCTAACATCATATGCCCACAAAAAATATAGTTAAAAAAACGGCTGCCAATAATATACCCATCAGGACCTCAGATTACAAAAGCATTTTATTACACAAAAAATATGCACATAAATTTCAGATATGATAGTGACTCAATGAGAGAAAATCCCATTTGGATTTGCTGATTGTCTCCAAGCCAAGATCACAAGGGATTCTTCCACAAGGCTAGGAACATAGATGTGATACCACTAATATAAACCCAAATGCTCTGATATCACTGTTCTGAACCCAAAGTGCCAAAATAACTCTGCTTGCAGTTATAAAGAATTAACATGCAAAGATGGATTTGCGCAATTGAAGAATAGAGAGAGCAACACATGAGATATAACGGTGCCCGTGATACCCTAATAATCAATACTAACTATGAATAAAGAAGTGCCCTTAAGGTGGGGTTTCTCCGCACAATTATACTTATATACATACAAGAATTACAGGAAATGCAGTGTCACAACTTCTGCCATGTCTGGAAATAGTACAAGAAGTTGGTTACAGAGGAACAGCACTATGACCTGAGACTTAGAAGCTACAACTAGCACATTGTGTGTTTGATTTCCATGTTAAAATAAAAATATAAACTATGCCCTAGCAACCAGAATGCTATCTCATCTGTCATAATTACAAAAATATTTTATGGCTATTGCACGCATTCTTAAAGAGTAGGAGACATATATGCTGATAGTGATTAAAATTTCAAAAGTTTTAACAATCAAATATTGGGTCACTAGAGGCCTGCAGACATCAAACTGGCATCAGCACCCATGTCCTGCAAAAGTTCAGTAAAAAGTAGCAAATCGGCTAACCATTGTGTCTTACATAGAACATTACATATAAAACTACCATTAAATATGGGCCATTTTCCACTGGGTCATAAATTAAAGGTCAGTCATTGTGTCTTTCATACAAAATGTTAAAAGTATAAGAGTAATACCACCAAATAAGGCCAGTTCCCACTATCTCATAAATTAAAGGTAGATTAAACTAAATACTTGTAGTAGCATATTTCAATTGTATGAACAACATGGTATGGTCGGTAATGAAGAAAACCATGTCTAAATATTACAACCTACAATATAAATCATATTTCAGATTGACTAATAGTATGATACAATGCAAAATCAACTAATCCTGCAACTTGTCATGTCCAGAATAGTTCAAAAATCCCACCCTGAAAGTGATATCATTGGACACGTGGCAGAAGCGTTCTGTTCCAAAAATTCACAAGCGCTGATTACAACAGGTTCTGTGAATCGTACCTGAAACAAAGACAACAAATTAAAATTGTTATTTTGCAATCCTAGACATTCAAATCCTATTCGAATTGCATCAGCCAATATAATCAAAAAACAATGTATTAATTAAACAATAATTTGTCTATATTAAAATCAAACTGCACATAAAGAACTACATTCTCAAATTTCTAAAGGAAATAGGAAACATGGGAAAATGTTCTCATCATAATCTGTAATATGGAAGAGTTTGAATAAACATGTTGTAGAGATTTTAAGCACTTTAATGCAGCAACATGTTATCTGTCTTTCCCTCAATATTACTGGATCAAGTCAAATGGCATACTAAGCCTGTGTCTTGTGTGTCATCTGTCTTACTCTCGGCATCAGTTATGTCACAGATCTTACAGAAAACCTACATGATACATTCATGATCAGATCAATTAATTGGTCACTTACCACAAGTGCAAGAGCATAAATTGCCATGCTCGTTTTACGAACATTTGGGGTTGTGGCAGAATAGATTGAAAGTTCCCCAATAGGTTTTATGGTAAATACATCCTCGTGGCATGAGAATACGAAAAGTTAACTGTTCTGTTTTGGCATATGCCTCTTATGCATTTGTGAATCTTGAAAACAGATAGCTTTGAGAAAGATAGAAATTATATTAATGACCACGAATGACCAAAAGTAGATCAATACAACTCGAGAATACATCCAATTACAAAAAAAAGTGCTAGGGTAAAAGGAACCTAGGAACAACGACTAACTAAATAAAAGAAAAGGAACAAAAGCACTGAAAATAAACAAGGGAAAAACCCAACACAATAAAGCCCCCAACCCATGTGGTTAGGGTACCAATACAAATAGCCATGTGGGGGAAGCAAGAAAAACTGAAGAGCACGGGCTGATGAAAGTCAAAAAGACTAGATGGTAGTCCCATCAAACATCTTTGACCATACCCGAGACAAGGGAACCATTTGTGTTATCATCCATCATTGAGAAAGGGCCAATGCAGGATTTGATAATGCTCATCAAGGAGTGTCTAGGGCTAAGGGGGCCAAGTTGGGTAATCCTAGGAGGAAGCAAAGCACTCCCCCTAGAATCCCTCCTAATATCCAAGGCCAAAGAAACTCCCGTTTCAGCGAAGAAACTCATAATGTGTGCTTATCCCCAAGCCCGAGAAGCAATCGTGAAGGAGCAAATCCACAACACCAAGGAGTAGATCCATGATGTTCAACAGTGGCATATCCCCATTGCCGAGAGCTAGTGTGTTGGGGCAACTTAGAGTAGTGTTGTGCAAGATGAGTGTCGCCTCACTGAGCCACCCCCCTCAATGTGTGAAGCAACAATATCCAAAGGGCAATTAATGCCACCAACCTCTCTGAAGGGCTGAAAGAATGAGGTGATGAGCCTGGGGACTCTATGGGCTCCCTACAAGGACCTACATTGAAGGGTGACAACCTTCTAAAGAAAAAGGGCCAGGGATCATTGATCCATGTACTGCAAGAAATTGGATAGAGAGTTGCTCGAGTCTCTATAAAGAGAGTAGTATCTCCCCCGGATCTCATAATAAATAGGGCATTTGAAAATGAAGTGGTCATTGATCTCTACCTCTTGGACAGAGAAACGACAATAGATCCAGTCCCCATGTGGAATATGATGATTAGTCTCAACCCGCAAACAGTGTTCTTCCATTTGAGAAGACAACCCATTTAGTTCGAAAAAGCTTCCATTTGTGCCATCGATTCTAGCTTCTATAGAAATTCTTGTAAAGTTTAATAGCAATTCATTAAAAATACTTTGAAGATTAATTCAAAACTATTCATGGGATAATTTCCACACTTTTCTCTCTTTTCTATATGCATTGCTCTTCATACTTGTTCTTCCTCAAAAAATTGTACTTCATAGTTGTAGGTATTTTGGAATACCCTGCTTTGCTTTGAAAAATACTTGTCCCTAGAGTGTTTGAGCAAGTGATGGATATAAGAGAGAGAAATTACATTAATGTCCATTGGTGATCAGAATTGATCAAAGGGACTCGCAAATACACCCAATTACAAAAGCAAAGACTTAGTGTAGAGAAAGCCCTAAGAGCAAAACTAACTATTAGATAAAAAAACGAAGAAACCTCAAAGAGAGCACGTCAATCAAAATTACCAGGAGCTTATGGAAGTCTAGGTTTTAGGCCTAGTCTAGAGATCCAAGCAATCAAACATCAAAATCAAATCTCAAAGAAGAGGATCTGGAAGCATCATGTGGAACACAAAGACTGGTGACATCATCACCTATCATTGTGAAAAGAATGATGGACAATCTGATAATGCTTATAGGGAAATTCCCAGAACCTAGAGGGCCAGCTGGACAACCCTAGGAGGAAGGAAGAAGCTCCCCCTCCCACATCTCCTAACACCCAAGGCCAACCGATCTCTAGATATGGGGAGTAAACAAAGGAAACTAATATTGTTGCACTTATCTTCAGTTACCTTACATAAAAGAATGATTAGCAGGCGATCACAATCTGAGACCGACTGGCAAGGGAGCTTTTGATTTAGAACCAGTTACATATATGATATACCTTTCTCGGGAAATGCATATCTAGAGGATAGGTATACATACTAGGTACAATACACATTTTGGATAAAAATATAGGTACAAAGATGACGAGATGCCTGCTGATGTCTCCTAACATCCCCAAGAATCTCCTTGACACGTCTGTGCATCTCACTTGTTTACCCCCATTTAAAAAAGGAAAACCAAATTTAGAAGCATTCTAAAAGCTTTAAACCACTAAAGGAAGATAAGAGCACATAAAAATATAAAATAGAAAAGGCAACAGAAAATAAATTTGTTTATTGCAGGTTTTTCTCCAACAACCAATAGAGTCCAAGAAGATTGCAAGTATAACAATCTAAGTGAGACTTGTTGGCGTATTCTAGCCATAAACTTCAAAGATACAATTGTTATTTGTTCAATTTAAATTGTAATCTGCAACTCCCAGTGCCTTTAGAAAAACATTACCATAGGAGAAAAACAAGGATGTCCTATCTTGCACATGCTCTTTGAGTTTGTATATTGATGACTTAAACAACCTTATCAAAAGATTTAGATGGCACAGATGACCACATAAGTTTTTCAGATTTCTATTGTGACTTTGGTGTTCACTGACATCATTGTTCTATGACCTCACATGGTTGCAAGTCTTCAAAACAAGACTTCTATTGTGATGAGCAATTGCGTGGTGATAACTTAGATGAACTTATATCAAAATCTTGGAAGACAGAAGTGACTATATTGCTTTTGGGATTTCCCTTTGCCATTTCAGTGTTAGCCAACACCTTTGTTATACTAACTCAAAAAGTACCAGGTCTTCAAATACATCTTGATATTCTCTGCTCATTCTGGGATAAGCATGACATATCGGCTAATTTTGGAAAGATAAATATTATAGCATTTAATATACCTAAAAAGGAAGAATCCACAATTAATCTTACATATAATGGTTGAGTATCAGCTGATCCAACCACAAGTACCCTAAGAATTCACACAATTCACAGCTCCCTGAGCTAAATTTGCAGTTCACTTCCTCGGTGCCTTTTCAGACTACGAACTTTGCATGACCTGCAAATTATACTTCCAACACGTCGAGCTACTTTAGCACTATGTTGCAAGGCACATCATCATTGAGGTCCACGTTTTATGCAGCACTTACCTTCCCAACTTGGAAACAATTAAGGAAGAAGAACTGGCTGGAATCTGAATGATTTATAAATTGTTCCATTCTTGAACCGATTGTAGCATATTATAATTACTTCTCCTCGATTTAGAATCATCTGTTGATCCGAGATGCTTGTTGCCTTTTTGCAGTACACCATTAACTGTACACATTCCTATGCCATAAAATCCTTCTTAGGATTCAGCCCACAGGAATAACCCAGCCTTGGTTGCTAAGTTAAGCATTGTACTCTTTTGTAGTATATCCTATTCAAGACAAATAGAAGTGCTATGTTTTGTTATTACTTGTCTCTATTGAATGTGTAATGGTGCTTCCGCATTGATTCTTTCATTTCCATTGCACTTTCAACATAATTTATAGGTTAGTTGATCTTTCTTAGTTTATGGATTGTCCTTCGTGCAACTCCTAGGCTCAGCAAGGATAATCGGTATCAGAGAACCATGTTACCATCATCCCACTTGGTTTTTTTAGCAAGTCTTAGTCGTGCATGACTACTCATTCACAATATCGGAAAGAAGGCATACAACCCAGTTTTCTATCAACCTATCCTGAAGAGAGAAGACACCAATCCAAGATGATCAATGGTGCAAAGAATCTAGAATCCACAGAATTCCAGAAGCTTGTCCAAGAAGCTTTGTAAAATCAAAGAAGAGAGAATTTCTCGCAATTTCAAGACCTGTCGCTTCAACTAGGTATGTAAAAAATGTACCCCTCCTTTTTCTGACAGTGGTCTCAATGTTTCACTTTTTACTTTTGGTCGGGACCAACTTTTTTGGTTTATGTTATAGCCATCTCTATCAGGTTTGACTTGATTCCAATGCTAAATTTGTTGTATAGGCATTCATCACATTTACATACAGTTTCAGTTGCACAAAGGCAGAATTTAATTAACGAGCATAGATATGTAGATTGATCTTCTTGCCTCAATGCTTAATCAGCATACTGTGAAATGAAAATGATTCTTTGATTGCCTAACACAGGTTTAGAGTTTATCATGTTTTCACCTTGATTGGTATATGTTGCAACCATGGTTATATCAATGTGAAGAATGTCTATGGTTGTTGTTAAATAATGACATTGTTTGCATTAGAATTTGATCTTGTCTTAAGTTTTGCTTGAAACATTGCATAGTGGATTTTGATCGTGGCATAGGGGTGTTGTGGATAGCAATGAGGGTTGCAAAGAGGTTTGAAGTATGGCAAGGCGATATAACAAGGAATGGCAATAGTTCAAAGTTTCTTGGGCATTATTTAGTCTGGGCAAAAGATCATGTTTTTTTTGTGTGATTGTGCATTGATAATTTCATAGCAATGTTTTCAGTGATGATGTTAGCATTCTTTGAGATCATTGAGGATGGTGTTAACCTCTTTCATCTTTTGTTTAGGAAGGACTTGAAGTGTTTTGAAATGTTGTTTAGGACATATGGCATATATCCACTTTGAATTTTTTTTTAATGTTAAAAGTAATGTGGTGTTATCTTAAGTGCCACCCTTACTATTTTCAATGGAAGATATTAAACATTTATTGCTTGTGGCATATTCGCTGGAATGGAGGTGAGTAGTAGGGAAAGAAGATATGGCTGCATTCAATGCAGCTGGCCCCTTGGAAATTTTGGGAAGCTTGTAATGCAAGCCCAGAATGAGTTAGGTCTTGCAAGCCAAGAACAAGTTGGGTCTCACGGGGTCTCTGGCCATCATTAATCTAGTCAATTAACATTTTGACAGAGGAACTCTTGCAAAATAATTCTTTTGGAGTGGATAGTGCAGACTTGAGTCCTAAGGATTGTTCAGTTCCATTGCTCATCATCAGATTGATTACAGTTAGTCGTGGAAGAGCTTCTCTTTGTTTTTAAAATAATAAAGCTGGTTTCAACTGTGTTGGATTAGGATGTCTTGCTAGGTCTATTTCATGCAAATATTTTTCTGTTGTCACAGAGTAATTCTTTTCACAGATTTGGGTTTTAAATGGATGAGTCTTGAGGTTTTTAAGTTGCTTCTTTCTGGGTCTTTTCAAGTGGAAGTGAACATTGTTTTCTTTTATTCCCTTCAAGTTTCTCATTCAGTTTTAAAGAAAAAAAATCAAGTCTAAAATTGTCCATGGCTTGGTGAAATCGCTGGTGAAGAGTATATTTGGGGTTGTCTTTTTGATTCAGTGTTGCCAAGAAAGTATTGTCTTTGGTATTGAGCTTACTCTATTGGAAACTGTGCTTACTGTATGCTTAGTTTTTTTGTTCAAGTTCAAAAAGGGCTGCAATAGTTTACTTTGGTTGAGTTGCTTCAACTTAAAGACCTTCAAGGTCTGAGTTGGATTTTTGTTCATGAGATCATTCTCTTTATGCGTTTGAATATTCTGATTTGTTTTCATGTACATATCTTGGTTTTTATACCTGGAAGTATTAGTTGACAAAATGCACTTTGTCCTGTTTGCTCAGAGCTTGTATTTTTTAATGATGGGCATTTTTTTTTTAAATAGGGGCAAGTCTACCTTTGTTATTATTCAGGTTTGGCACTTGAGCTAAGTCATTGATCATGAAGAAATTCATGTCGACAAGGCAAAGAAACAATTACTCAAGATTGGCCAAATCCTCGCAGGCTCACAGACCTATGAAGTTTTCTAGGACTCGTCAAGTTCTATTGACAATTTGAATTGGGATTTTCACACATTTCCTAGCCATTCAACCAGGTTATCGCAGCTAAGCCAACATTTGAATGGATCCATGTGCAATATCAAGCATTTGAAGATCTCAAAGCCAAAATATGCTCTAAACCTGTCCTTGCAATGCTTGACATCAACGAACACTTCGAGATACAGATCAATGCATCCAATGTCTCACACAGTGCTATACTCACTCAACATGGGCATCTTGTTGCATGTCATTCATAAGCATTCAGTTATACCGTGCGAAAAAACTCTACCCATAAAAAGGAGTTAGGTGCAATTGTTCAAGGAGTGAGGCAATGTCGACACTATCTCTTAGGTTAGCAGACTATAATTAACTCTAATCATAACCCTATTTAGTTTCTTCATACTCAAAGCAAGGTCTGCAAATCGTGGCACGTGAACTGGATGACATATCTGCAGCAGTTCCATTTAGCAATCAAGCACACAAAGGGGAAAAACAACAAAACATCTAACTTCCAGAGCAGATCTTCAATCACCTCACTTCTTACCATGCTTGATACTAACGGACACAGCATTTGTTAAATGGGTTTCACAAATACCCTACAAATCCAAAATTTGCACAAATCTACAGTGCCCTTTCTTAAGACAACAGGTTGAAGATTTCAATCCATGGGACAAGCTTGGCCATGTTTGTGCTCCCTCAAGTACATCTTGTACAAGGCTCGTTTGAGAATTACACTACCCCAAATCAGCTGGTTAATTTGAAGTCAGCAAGACACAGACAACAATCCACCAAAATTTATAATGGCTACACGTGCAAAGACATTTTGGCGCACATCAAGTCTTGCATCCCCTGTATACCATAAATCGGGCATGTATACACCTCTTTCAATTCCATCCGGACCATGGGAATATATTAGCATGGATTTCTTATCTAGCATGTTGGAAACTATGCATCGCCACTACTCTCTAATCGTTGTTGTTGACGGGTATTCAAAGATGGCAACCATGGTAGCATGCTAGAGACAATCAATGCACCTAAAATAGCCAAACCCTTCTTCCAACACATTTGGATGCACTTTGGATTCCCTCGCTCAATTGTATGTAATTGAAAACATAGGTCTTGTAATCATTTCTGACATGCTTTGTGGGAGATGCTAGACACTCGAATAGATCAAAATTTTCCATCCTCAAACATGTGGATAAACTAAAGTGGTAAATCACACACTTGTCCAATTGATGCAAACATGCAATAGTGCTCATCCACGCACTTGGGGTGGCAACTTAGCATTCATCCAACATGCCTACAACAAGCCTACTCAATTCTATCAAGCATAATATGTCCAACCTACACTACATCTTAATATTGCTTTTCACACGCCTACAGTTTCAAAAACTAGTTCAAAGACCAAAAAATTGGACAAAGCAGAGAAATAACTCAAACATATTTAACAAGTGCATCATCAAGTTTAGATGATTTTGACTTGCCAACAACAGAAGCAAAAGGAACGTCATGATTCTCACAAACTCCACACTTTTCAAATTGGCAACAAAGTTTGCTTGCACCTATAGAAGGAAAGATTTCAAGGTCCACACCGCAAACTCAAACCATTGCGATATGGTCCTTGCACCATTCTTCATAGTGCTGGTGAACCTCTGTACTTGGGGCAAGTATCCAGTCTTCAATGTTGAACTACTCAAACCACATACGCCACCTCTACTTGATCCATTTAGAGCCCAACATCATTCAAGTTTGGATCTTGCACACTTGAATCTCAGTAGAACAATATGAACTCATTGACTCCACCTCAACTTGCACTCAAAATGGCACTCATCAGTTATTAAAAGCTGTGAAGAAGGGTTAATATGCGGATCAGGCAAAGTGATACACCTTTTCACAACTCCAAGTCTAATTTCCACAATGGGGTACCCATGCAACGGGGAGCATTGCTTATCAAGAACAGGCATACAATCCAAGCACAAGTACCCTTGGGATGTGTTTAAATTGTTCTTCAAAGAATTCGCACGATTCACAGCCCAGTTCCTTAATAGCTTCATAGCTTGCGAACTTTGCACAACTTACAAATTACACCATCAGCACATCATACTCCTTCGGCACCACGCAACAAGGCACATCATCAGCAGGGTCCATGTTGTTCACAACACTTCAGCTTCCCAGCCCATAAATGATTAAGAAGACGAACAAATCAGAATCTGAATAGTTTCTATAACCATCCATTATTGAACTGATTGTACGATATTAAATTTCCTCCTCGGTTTATCATATATTGATTGAAAGAGATGTTTGTTTGCTTTACGCAACATACCATCATCTGTACACATTATTATGCCATACAATCCTTCTCAAGATTTGGCCCATAGCAAAAACACAGCTTGGTTGCTAAGTCAGCATTGTACTGTTTTGGGGTATATCCTATTCAAGATGAATAGAAGAGTTTTGTTTTGCTATTACTTGTCTCTATTGAATGTGTAATGGTGCTTCTGCCTTGATTCTTTCATTTCCATTGCATGTTCAACATAATTTGGATAATTGCCATAAAGCAAGCATGTTCTCATTTGGCAATGTGAAAGTCAAGACAATTCACACTTTTCAGATTTTTACTGCACACAAATTTCCAAGGCAATATATTTCAAACAACCCCCAGTAACACGGTTGATGGGTGCATTTTAGCCGCAAGCAGTCATACCATATTCGTCGTTCGAACATGGTTTCCTCACGCATATCAAGATAAGGTGGAAAAAGATAAGTTCCATAAATTAAGATTGTCCTCTCTTGTTAAATTTATAGATTCAAAATCACAAAATGAAATTCAACACCAAAAACACTTCTCATATTCTAAGCAGAAAAGAATTTTCCACACAAAAATTTCTAAAAACTTTGAAAAACATAAGTGAAGGAAGGACGCACTTTGTCTGCAAGCAGTCATACTGCATTGTAATTTGTATGTTGTTCCACAATACTTATTGAAATAATGTGAGAAACATTCACCAGGGTTGTAGTTCACAGGTAAGTTGGACAGTCTCATAAAAGAGAATCATATGTTCCACAGGGACATGTCTGCACACCCTGATCCAGTACCCACTTATCCCCATTCCCGTCACCCCATTTTCAAATATTGTTTCTAATATTTTTAGGGTACTTCTAGCTGTCCCTTTTCATGTTGCCGCATTTCCCCATCCCCCAAAAATGGGGACATGGTGCAACATATACGACCCACCACTGTTACACACCATCTGAGGTCTTCCCTGCATCATGTAAATGATAGAAAGAGACCTTCAATAAGGAGAAAAACACCATACAGAACAGAGAAGATTTGCTCCCATGTATTTAGTGTATTTGGAGAAAACCTCCACCGATTCATACAATGCATCTTTGAGCCTTGCTAATATGCTCGTAGCAATGTGGTCGGTCTCCTAGTAAGTTGGCTTGGATGTTATAGAGTAATCTTCCTGGCATTCAGAGCACAAAGAACTCCATGTCATGCGGTGCAACTCCTCCATCCATGGGCATGTTTAAGGAAGCTACTTGACCAAAAATTAAAAAATAAAGGGAAAACGAGTCTAATTGGACATGCATTTAAAAGGCAATGTTGGTTCATTGAATCTGCTGACGTTAAGCAGTCCAACATTGAAATTCTAATGTGACATAGTTTGCTTTCCCAACACAAGTCAGATCCCAACCAAATATCACACAAAAGATTTGAATTAAGGATAGCTATACTTTTTGAACTAGCACCAGAAAAAATAGCCAGAAAAAGTTTTTTTTTCTGTTAAGTACTCCAACAAAAACTTAAAAAACAACCCAGCTGCTGTATCAGTTTCTGCAGCATCTGGGAGCAGTTATCTATAACAGACAAAACCTTATAAAAGTACTTTCCAGAAAAAAGAAAAAAAAATCTTCTTGTCCACAGGATTGTGGTCTAATGGTGAGGGATTGCATTCTAGCAAGAAAGACGCATGTTCATATCTCCACAACAACGCAATAAGGCAGCCAATAACAGGGACGACATGTCTGGGTAATTTGTAGTTGTTTTTGTATGGTTTTAGGGCAATTACTGCAACCTTCTCAAAAACCCTTCCACGATCGTTTAAAGTGTTTCGTAGTGGTTTAAGTAATTTACTACTTTTATTTAAAACCCTGTCTGTACCGTTTTGTAACATTCTAAGGCATATACTGCAGCTCCTACAGTTACTGCATTTTTTCAAATACCCTTCGTTTCCTAAATTTGCATTTTGAATTTGGGTAATAGGAGATTTGGAACATGAAAATGGCTAAAATAGAGCAAAAAAGAGATCCGCAGGTCAAAATTACAATTCCCAAGATTGCAAGAAACCAGTAAAACCCAAAAACGTTTACAAAAAATAATGTAACATAAAAAATAAAATAATAATACTTACTTCATCAACATATTCGTCGAGATGAGGATGAACAAAAGACTGAGCAAATAAAACGCAGGGCTCCGGCCGTCCCATTTAATATTCCAAAGAAGCAGCAGCTTCTGTTGCTCACACGGGCATAACAAGGATAATGATTTTTTCGATTTTTGCACAGTTTCAAATTTAATATTCCAAAAAGAAGCAGCTTCTCCTGCTCAGATTAATCATCCGTAAATTTACATGGTGGATCTCACGCTAATTTATCGGCGTGGTGGAAAAAACCACGATTCCAGTGTTTATCATGCCGCCTGTTTATAAAAGACTGCAACCGCCGCACGCATTGTTACCTTTGTGGGGTATTTTCTTCCAAATTCTACCGCAAAAATTTATGCACAATGGAAACGATTTGATACGGCTCTACTATCCATTCTAAGAGCCGCGGGGTCCCATGCTAGGCGCTACCGCTCTTATTAAAATGGGAAATGGGATTCCGTATTTTTTAAATAATTTTGATCGCTTAAATTATAAATTCTCGAAAATATTTTAACAACGATTATTTTGGAAGACATTTTTCTGATTAAGCAATGAATGAGTGAATGAGAGATTTTAATATCGTCCACGAGATCAAACGGTTTAAGGGATCGAGAATCACAAAGAAGAAACTATGCAAACTCCAAATTCTTCTCGATGCTAGACCTTCTGTTATGCATTTTGACCAAAAAACTCACAGTCATGTTGATCTTCTCCTTGTCAAATAACTCATGTAGATTGTCAATCTTTAAGTTGTCTACATACTGAGTGTGGATATCCTCATAAGTTGTGCACTCCTTGATAAAGTGTCATTCTATCTCCACTGCCCCTTTGCTACAAAACTTGCAAATTATGTCCTCCCATGCTTCCTTAGGAATAGTCCACCTTCCGGTCTCACACCTAGGATGATGAGACCCAGTCCTTAGCTGAGCAATTAACAACCTTGATTTCCTTTTAATAGCTGCCCCTAAATAAGTTTTTTCACCGTGTTCCCAAGTTGGGTTGAACTCTTTGACATAGTGTGCTTTCACCCAATCTGCTTTGTCCACATGCCAATCATGAATTTTTTTGTGACATAATTTTTAATTTCTTCATTGGTGTTAGGACACTCATGTAAGTTGATGTCCCATTTACTCAACCATTTGTCATTTAGCTTCATCCATGTTTTCTTCCTACGGTTTAAGGCCTCCTTCACAACTATTTTGGGTCAGCGGTGGTTATCCATGTTTTCAACCTTCTTTAAATAGTTTAGCAAGCGAGTTAAAGCCAAAGCCTCCAACGGAAAGGTTCCTGATTCAGCGAAGAGAATATCATAAAGGACCGAGGTTTTAACTTTAAAGTTGCAAGTGATGATATGCTTTTGAATTCTTTCAAGTTGTCTCCACTGATACTTTGACATGTTGCTGCCCCACACTTCGCAGACATAAAGAACCACCAGAGTGACCATCAAATCAAAGAGGGTTTTCCTAGTCTTCCAATCCCAAAGTTCAGCTTTCCTGCACCTGTTTTGAAGTAAGAAAGATGCTTTCCAGCCTCCCTGAATCCTTTTGGTTCTACTGGTCTCCCAGCTGAGTTTATAGTGAAAGTCAATCCCAAGGTATTTGTACTCTTTCACTATTTCCAGAGGGTTGCCTTCAAAAAAGAAGTTCCCCTGATTCATTTTCTTCTTTAGGGAAAAGATCATAACTTTGGTCTTAGTGGTATTCACTTGCATTCCCACTTCTTGACAAAATAGATCTAAGGCCTTCAAAAGCTCTCTCAAACCATGTGCAAATTTTGAGATTAAAATAACATCATCAGCATATAGCAACAACTTCACCACATACCCTACTAATTGAATACCCCCCCCCCCTCCTTTGCTCATTTCATTTAACCAATCTTCTAGCTTGTCAATGTATAACCCAAAAAGAGTGGGTGATAAAGGACAACCCTGCTTGACTCCAATATCATTGCCAAAACACTCTGACATGCCTTCACTAGTTCTAATTTTAGCTGTAACTTGCTCATAAAGCCTATGCACTATAGCCCTATATTCGTCTGGTATATTTAATTCAACCATTATGTTTCATAGTTTGTCTCTAGGCACTGTGTCAAAGGCTTTTTTAAAATCCACGAAGCAACAAAAGGCTTCTTTGCCTTGAATGTCCCATATTTTTTCAATCAGGTGCCTGAGAGTAATGCAGTGATCAATGGTAGAGTATTTAGGCCTAAAGCCAGTTTGCTCTTTTTCCTTCTTTTTCTGTCCAACTGTTGATTCTACGCTCTAACATGCTCCCAAAAAGCTTGCCAAGAATAGGATTGACCATAATAGTGTGGTAATTGGATGGGTTATTAATATCACCACTTTTGTAGAGAGGGATAACGACACTAGTTGTCCATTTCGATGGAAAACCATCCTGAGTAACATCATTGAACATCTTTTTGATGCGTGGAGCAAGGATTTCAACTCCCCACTTTAGGAATTTAGCCTACAACCCATCTATGTCCATCGCTTTACCATTTGCTAAAAAAATTATACCTTGCTTGATATCTTCTACCGTGAAAAGCTCTCTTGACATGCCAACTATGGGAGGGGAATTTTTTCCTTGGGTCCTCTCATAAAGGTGCCTTGTATATTCTAACCATCGAATATTTGTTATGTTGTTCTCAATCTGTTTTCTCTTTTGTTGCAGTTCCCTCCAAAAGCCTTTGAAGTTGTGTTTTCCAGGAGAAATTAACTCTTTGCTTCTTGTATTGACATACTTTTCTTTTTTTGTTTGCACCAACTTCTCATATTTATTCCTATTTTCTTTGCTTAACCCATACTCTTTCAAAGTTCTCTTGGCAGTCTTACACTCTTCATCATACCATGGGTTAGTCAGAAAAGTGTTTGCAACCCCTATCTTTGGATGAGATCTTTTGCATGCACTTAAGGCCTTATGAATTATAGGAATCAGACTATTACTGCAAATATGACCATCAGTCCCATTGGCAGCCTTGTCCCCTATGTTACTCTTCATTCCATGAAAATGCTGCTCTAAAATAGCATTAAAGAGACCTTGATTTTCCTGGTCCCTGAGTATTTTACCTTTGGAAATAGTTTCATTTTGCTTGTGGTGGTCTTGCTTGTCATGATGGTTGTTTGATATCATGCCAAGTTTAACATAGGTGTATGATCAGATTTCAACTCAGGGGGACACTCCTCGATTTCAAACTCCAAAATCCTAGAAATAAAACTCTGAGAGCAAATTACGTAGTCCACCACACTTTGCCCATTATAAGTTTTGCAAGTGATGTTACTAGAGCTTGGCCAGCGTTTCAAGCCATTACAAATAACCAAGCTATATAAACTACATATCCCTAGTAGCTCTACCCCAAAGTGTGATACATTCCCATTTTTGTCCTGTGATGTTCTTTCCCACGGCTGATCATCTTCCTCTTCTAGCCATAGAGGATTATTGTTTCCCCGATCCTCATTATTCAACTGAAGAAATTTATTGTTAGTTGTTCGTGCATTGAAGTCACTAATTAGAACTATTTCCCCCAAGGTGCTAAATATAGAGATGTCTTTTTTTAACGATGCATAAGGGTCTTCTCTGTCTAACTTTCTCCTTTTATAAATTTTTGAATTTTACGATGCAAAATAACAAGCTACCAATCTGAAAGTAACCCCATTAATTGTTATTTGCAACCATATGTATTGTTTGTTTGGATCTTCTTTCTCAACTTTTACAACTCCACCCCAACTCTCTTTGATCAAAACTGTTACACCCCCATGCCCTTTGCCTGTTTCATTCCCTCTATTCCAAACTGAAGTTTTCATGTACCCATCAAAATCAGGAACTTTGCAACCCTTATGCTCATGTGTCTCAGTAAGAATAATGTTGTCTTTCCCATCTGCTATAGGCCCCAAACTAGGTCCTCATCTCCAAGGGTAACTTCTACAATTCCAACTCACTAAATGTAGATGTTCCTATGGGGCCCCAAATCCCTATTTCTTGTTTGATAAATGGTCACTGATTTGGGTTGTCCCATTCTTCAACCATGCCCACTTTTCTTCATTTCTTGTTATTTTTACTTTTTCCCATTCTTTTCTTTGCACTTCTTATTGAGCAAAGGTCGAATCTTCATATAGATATATATGACTGCCTTTGAGTAATCCTCTATTTCTTAGAATTGCATTTTTGTCTTCTATATTTTGCATGATGATTCTTACATGCCTATCTCTTCCACCCTCTATTTTTTTACCAATTTTGTGTGCTTGTTGAATATGCCCTATCCATTTCAGCTCTTCTTCGAGGAAGTCTCTTGCTAAAATGTCAGTTATTTCCTTCTCATTGAAGTCCCTCAAACCTTTGATAATAATATTCGCAACCTTACTTTGTTTGACATTTTCTTCCCTTATTTGCGTCTTGACTTGTTTTTATATTATTTCTTTTTATTTGTTTGTTGATTTGTTGACAACTTGTGACCATGATTTGGCCTCTTCTACGTAGTTTTTTAATTGGTTTTCTTTTGTTTCCATGTCTACCAATGTTGATTGAAACTCCTTTATTTGAGACGTGACACCTCCTTTTACCATTTCCATCTTCTTATAACTTATTTTTAATTGATCCAATTCTTGTTTTATTGTATTCAATTCTTGTTATCTTCTTTCCATGCTATTCTGTAGGTTCAAGATTTTCTCTTCGAGTACCTAATTTTCTATTTCCAATTTACATCTGGATTCTGTATCTTCCTTTGCCTTGTTGCTATCACACAACCTTTTTGTTTCTAAAATTTTAACCCTCTTTTTCATGTTCATGAGCTCTTCCACGTATAGCTCTGATGACCACATTAAAGATGTGGACGTTGGGCTATAAATATCTTCAAAAATTTCTTCTCCAGTACTTTTGTTTAGGGTATGCCCTTTTGGTTTGATCATCCTTGATTCGGGATTCTGTAAACTTCTCGCCCAGTTTTCAATTCGTTTATTCTTTTCTTACATATTTTTTGTTTCACCTCTTTTCTTGTAAGTAGTCAAGGGCACAAAAAAAATTCCACCCACTCCTAAAATTTTGCCCTATCTTCCGCCAATTTGGCATACTTGCATGTGGTAGCCACACGTAGATTGGTTTGTGCTTCCTACATTTTTAAGCTTTGAGGAGGCTACAAGGACCCATCAATGCCCAAGTGGCTTTTTTGAACTTTCGCATATATTATATATCAAAATACAAGGGTGACCAGGGAATGAAGGAAAAAGAATTCTATGGGGATATGGAATCAAAGGCCATGTCAATGGCCTCTATTATTGTCACTTCAAGTTCTAGAGATGCTCCAATACTCTTAACAACATTGGGTTATGGCATTTCTCTAGGTGTTTTACCTCAAAATACAGAAGATGACAAACTAAAATGCATGGGATTGTAAACAAAAGTAAGTACCTATAATTCCTAAATAGTACCTGCTAAAAAATGGTTAGTTGGCCCCCAACACAGGACCCCACTCTAATTGTAGCTTCTAGCTATCAAACATCTTCTTTTTTATTAAATTGAATTAAATGAAATTAAATGATTTTACTTGCATTCATGAATGTTGAGTTTTTTTCATAGTTGTCTGAATCGCCTCTTAAAGTATAACTTGAGGGGCGTGTTTTTCCTTTGAGAAAGTTATTCCTCCTCCTATTAATTTTAATTGGTAGATTCCCCAACTCTGTTATTCTCGCCTCTTCAAATAGCTCCCAGGTGGCGTCGACTCTCAATATTTATGTGTACTTGACGTGAATGTTTTTATACGTTGTGCATTTTGGGATGAAGTGTGTTTTAAATAAATGGGTTTTACATTAAAATGCAATAAAAATATCCACTAATAAAAACAAGTGTAAAACATATTTAACCAATACAAATATCTTAAATATATTTCGTTGAAAGATGGTGATTTTTAGGTGCTTATCTTAGATTTCTCATGTACAACATTGATTGATGACTCTACTAACTTCTCAAAAAAAAATGTTGATTGGTGATAGATGGCCTCAATCTAGCTAAACTACTTTATTAAGCTCGAAGAACTATTTCCATGGAATAAAAAGGCTTCAAACTCCATCATATGCCGAATATATTGCTATATTTTTTTATCAACTTCTCCAGATAAGAACAAAAACTTCGATATGATGGTCAAATGGATGTCAAAGTTTAAGGTCAAAACTATAATGTGATAGTCAAATGGACATCAAAATTGAGGTGACTATTGATTGTTAACAACTCATGGACATCACAGTCCACCACCACCCCTCGGTTGCCATTATAAAAAGACTGTCGACATAATTAATTAATCGACCAAACTAATAATGATCGAGAGAGGGTTTATAAGAGTATCTTGATTTTTGTGAGATGAGAAGATAGACATTAAAATTTGATAGTGGAAAACTAAGTTAAATAGCAAGATGAAGGCAACCAAAAAAATAGTGTGAACTGAGAACTTCGTCAAATCCATACACTACAAGTTTCTATGCTCAAGACTGTAGACAACACATATATGATGAATGACATACATGCATAAATTATTTTAACAACTCTAATCACTAGATTACTGGATCTAGCACTTTAAAAACCTCGCTTAGTGTTTTGAAACTTTGCGTTAATCACTAGGAAATTGTATTTATTCTTTAAATCCTAATAACGTAGTTAAACATGTAGACGATAAGAAAAAATATTATTTTTCGGGTGTGTGTTTTGGTTCAATAGGGTTTTTAAGCACTTGTTACTTATCTAATCCCTATACATTATATAGTATCGAATATAACACATCAAGTAAATGCAATAATGCTTCAGTTAGCCAAACCAGTGTGATGTTATATGTTGATGCTATGAACTTCAATGCTACAATGAATATTCTCTAAATACTTGCTTGATTTATCTAGAATGTTTATAAATGATAAATAGATTATTGTGATGACAAATGTTATATGCATTTTAAGATTTTCTTTAGATTCTTAGATGCTTAAAGGCACTAAATTTCTTATGTATTTATAGACTTATCGAGTTCAAATTAAGACTCTATTGACACACCAATCGACATCAAACAAGCATAAAAGTGAACAAGACGAGACAACAAACCCTTAGGGGACCCTAACAATTAAAAGAACTTGAGCAGTTACATAAACATATAGTGTATGTTTATGGTGGGACCACCAAAAATTGAAGGTAAAAGAGAGGCAAGAGAGACGATAAGTGAGTAGGAAGAAGAAACAAGGGGACATAATGAAATAACCAATAATGCATAATTTGAACTAATAAATGACAAGTACCCCAAAATAATGTAACTTTATGATTAAAATTGCTTACAAACCATTTTAAGTGTCTACATAATGTCTCAATCTAATGTGTGTGCATGCATGCATATATATCAAAATAAAACAACCAATGTGGATACAAGAATTGTGTCCCCAAAACTTGTGGAGTAAACGCCAATGTAGTTGTGAATCTTGCAAGAACATTTTTATATGGATCATTGCCCATAAAAAGAACCTGGTGATATTCAAAAGTAAAAACTAAAAATAATGCACTTGGTTTGAATAAAGATGTTAATATACCCTTGTGAAATCATGTGCCTCTGAATATATAAGTACAACTTTTAGTGACCAGAAATTAAAGCTATACTAATAATCTTAGTACTACAAAATGGACAAGACTAAACTATTGTTAGAGTAGGGTTATTTATTTTTCCCTTATTTATTTATTATGAGTTTTCCCTCATTTGGAGTTTTTCTCTTTTCATGCAGAAGCTTGATTAGGTGTACAATTTGATCGGATGACTAAAAAGTAACTCCCTTGACTAGATATTCTAGGTATGGGAGTTACTCCTTTATTCTTGGCTCTATTGACAACCTCTTGTGAAAGAGTTACTATTTTATTCTGAGGGTCCATTGACCACCTTTTGTGGAGGAGTTATTCAACAATCTTCTATATGTACATCTCACTTGGTGAGCTTCAATTAATGGAAGATTGGTATTTTGGCTTTTATTTGTCTTATGAAATATTCTCGTATTGATTTCATTTGTCTTGTAGTTGTGTGTTGTGTGCTTGTTTATCTCACACCTATTATGAACCTGTGCATCCACATGATTTGATGATCTTGGCCACAATTTTGACATGGTATCAAAACACCACATGGTAATTGTGTGTCTATTTTTATGTTGTAAGCTTTATTTTGAAATCTTGAGATTGTTTGTAATACTATGAGGCAAGTTTTTGAGGGTTTATAAAAAAAATATTTGGTATTTTTTCAAAATATCAAAAACCTTGAGAGATCAAAAAAATAGTAGGGGTTGTTTTTTACTAAAATCTATTGTATCAGCTATGGAAGGAATTTTTTTGTAGATCTAAGGGAGATAATGATATTGCATTGTGAGGAAACTTGGGTTCTGGCTACGGCTTAATCTCTGGTTACATGGCCTACCTACAACTTCTTGGAGGTTTGTTTATCGGCTTGTGGGTTTTATGTCGAGATAAGGTCTTCAATAACACAAAAATAACATAGTAACAATGAATTCTCTGAGAACAGATGTTTTATTACTCAAGATCGCATTACAACTATATGTTTATCTCTGGGAAGAGATGTTTCCTTTCCATTTTGGGTTACATCTTTATTTATACACATTTTGAAAGCAGGAGGAGGATGTGGAAAGTCACCAATCTCAAGAGAGATTAAGTGGTTCGACTTCCATGATTTAAAACAATACATAATTCGAGGAATTACTATTTTTAGAAACTTACTATTTTTAGACTGCACTACTAAAATTGAAATTTAGGGCACTTCCATTGGGTTTTTAGGGGTTAAAATCCATCAACCAAATATCAATTCCATATCACCACTTTCTCCTCGTTCTTATATTTCCAACGGTGAGTCAATTGGAGCTACGGTGCAAAAGTTATGGCCCCAGAAGTTCTGTCATCAATTGGGGTAGAACCGTCACCTGAATTGTTGCCCGGATCAGTATCAAAGCACCACATGGTAATTGTGTGTCTATTTTTATGTTGTAAGCTTTATTATGAAATCTTGAGATTTTTTGTAATACTGTGAAGCAAGTTTTTGAGGGGTTATAAAAAAAATCTCGAGTATTTTTTTAAAATCTCAAAAACCTTGGGAGATAAAAAAATTGTAGGGGTCATTTTTTACTAAAATCTATTGTATTAGCTATGGAAGGAAGTTTTTGTATATCTAAGGGAGATAATGATCTTGAATTGTGAGGAAACTTGGGTTCTGGCTATGACTTGACCTCTGGTTACATGGCCTACCTACAACTTCTTGGAGGTTTGTTTATCTGCTTGTGGGTTTTATGTCGAGACAAGGTCTTCAATAGCCTCTACTATGCCTTGGACCTCTTCACATCGACATCCTACAACTTTACACATTCACTATGGTATGCCCAACACTTTCTCATAGCATGGTGTTTTTTAAACCACTCATGTTGGTAATTTGATGCCATTGACAACCTTGGATTGTCATTGATTTTATTGGAGTTATTGCCTATAAGATCTTCAACGTCTTGCATTACCTGATCCACCTAGTTCTTGTCACCCTCTATTTCATGCTTCTCAATTGTTCTACATCATTCTAGCTACCTCCAGGTGCCTTGATTGGCCTTCCCATCCACCTTGGCTAGTTGTCTTACCGATTCTACATTTAATTAATGGTTTTCCTGAAACCACCATTCAAAGTTAGCACTCTGGTAAAGCCATGGGTTTCTAAAACCAATCTAATATATAATTCATGTTTTTTCCATTTTTAGTGCTCCTTTTATATTTTAAAATATTTTAACAAAGTAAAGATCAAATTGATGTTTGATATTGTTACTGTTAAAGTTTTTTTTATTAAAAGGGGTCATTCTTTTTATATATGGAAAAACTATTATAATTGTGGTGGCGGGGAGGGGGCGGGTAGCGTGTATTAATTGAAATGGTCCTTTTTTTTATTATGGTGGGCCTAATATCATCTTGGGAAGACATTTTTTATTTATTTTTATAAAAATAATATATTATGAGATTTATTTAAAAGACAAGAATATTGATTTTTATCCAAACTCTTCATATTTTCACTAGATAAAGACCATACGGTGAGGTCCGATTTGGCAAGTGGCCAAATCCTCTCACATTCAAATCATTCATTTTATCTCTCTTTCTCACTTTGTACTTAACTTTCTTAGATGCACTCTCGACTAAGCCTGATGTCTATTTGCTTTGCAAAAAATCTTTTCTAACACTTGCTCTAATTACTCAAGATGCACTCTCGATTGTGTCTAACATATTTTGAGTGTGTATTACTTGTAACATTAGTGAGATTCCCCATTTGATAGTTTAGGGGGGTGTATTGTGTCCTATTGTCCCCAAAAAATGCCACTCATTTTTTGGACAACCTACGGACTATTTTGGCCTTGCACAGACCAAAATTTCTCTCTTCCATTCTCAAAATTTGTTTTGAGCTTTCAAATTCCTTATTTTTCAAGCTTTTTTTGTAAAGGGATTCACAGGTTCAATAGGTTAAAAAGCTTCTGCAGGTGAGTTCAGTCAAAAGAACAAGTTTCTAACACTTAGTCATTTCTAGGATTGGTTCAGCGCCTCGGTTTAATCAAAAGAGTTCAATCGGTAAATGATAAAGAACAAAGGCTTGAACCATTAAACATTGAACCACTTTGGTTCAAAGGTTCAATGGGTTCAACGACTAAGTTGGTTCAACGCGCTTGGTGCAAAAGATCAAAAAGACTTAGCCAAATAATGAAGAACGAGCCAATTGAACCATTGAACCGTTGAACCAAAGTTGGTTCAATCGGTAGGTTCAAGGGGCTGCCCCAAAGTGAAAAAGGCAAGTGCCCTTGCGGAGGGCAGGCAACATTAGTTCGAAGGTCAAAGAAAAGATAGAATTCCTTCAGATTTGTTCAAAGGCCCAAAAGGAACAATTCTTTCAGACTTTTTGTCCAATGGTAATGATTAAGTAAAGAAAGCTTGAAGAGATTGAAAGGAACAAACGATTAAGGAAAAGAAGCTTTCTTTCAGACTTTTTGTCTGAAGGAATTCCTTCAGACTTTTTGTCCGAAGGAAAAGCCCGAGAGCCAAAAGCCGACCGAAGAAGCCAAAAGCCCGCTGGGGAAGTCGAAGCCTGAAGTCCACACGAACATCCCGAAGGATAAGTACCCTTGCGGGGGGCACTTGACGTCAGAAAAAGGACCTTTTCCAAGGACCCAAAGGGACACCTTCCCGTCGAGACGTTCCAAAGGCTAAAAAAAGATGCAAAAAGGAATCCTCAAAGACCTAAACACAAAGAGCTTCGAAGAATGAACCGATTGAACCACTGAACTGTTGAACCAATTGGTTTAACAAGTTCGCATGTTCAAAGGTTCAACCAAGCGCGATAAAGAGCAAAGATCTTAGGAAGCAATGATTGAGCGAGACACAAAATGAACCAATTGAATTTTGAACCGAAAGAGTTCAAAGTTTAATGGTTCATAGGTTCAAAAGTTCAAAGGCGGCCTTAGTCAAGAAAAAAGCAACAAACAAGTGGTTCAACGAACGGTTCAACCAAGGAGTGAAGAACTGATTGAACCAAGAAGCGATAGAACAAAAGAGACAGAATGAACCAATGAACTTTCATAGGTTCACTAGTTCAAAGGTTCAACATGGTTCAAGCAGTTGGCGACCATTGACGGCCCCTCAGACGTCAAATTTAAAGTAAGGGAAAATCTGTGGAAATTCAAATAGAGTGCAGAACTTAAAGGAAGAACCAAGCGTTTAAATAAAAAGAGAGCCCAAAGATTTAAATTGATACAGGGAAGAGAAGATCAACGCAAAGGACCAAACAGTCCATACCAAAGAAGAGACATATTAGATGAAGGGACACGCCATAGTTATGGCAGCACACTATTCTCAGCATGGTCTCTCCAGATAGGACTGAAGTCGCATTGAAGATGTTGACTGTAGCATGGGCCGTCCCATGGGAAAAAGTGCCAATCCTTGCGTAGTTGCTATAATATTGTAATATCTCTCATTTTTAAAGGAGACTTTTCATTTTTACAGAAGTGAAACTTTGCCCATTTTGAAAGAAGAAGACTGAGACTTTGAGCTCAAACTGTGATTTCATTTCATTTCATCTGAATGAGAAAGCAGGTTGTTTACAGACTTTGTGTTGTTTTGGCTTGTGTCTTTTTAGGAGATCATTCTTACGTCTATCTTCTAAAGGTGTTCTTATTCATTTAATTTGGCAAGTAGAATTAGTGAAAGTAATAGGGAAGTGTTCTGAAACCAACTGTGAGAAGACTTTATGCTTTCACAATTGTTTTCAGTCTGTGTTCTTTTCTTTTTGTGTTGAGGATTCTGGGATGACTTTGTGCCCCCATTATCCTTGGTGTTATACTCTTTGGGCAGTTGAGGTGGAAACTTTGTGTTCTATTTCATCATGTTGGTTACTGCGCTCTTTGTCACCAGTCACTTTCACTCCCTGAAAGAAACTCCTGTTGTTTCCCGCAAGAACACTTCGAAAAGAAGAGAAGTGCCTTTAGTGTTTTCACCAGGCTTTTCTCCTTTGTCCGTGTGCATCATCTCTGAAAGAAGAGAGATGGATGGTTTATTCTGCCCCCATGTGTTATTTTTTGCTTATTTATATTGTATATAACCTCTGCATATTTAATAGGGAACCTCCCCTTGATGAGAGGAGAGATTTGTCTCCAGTTGATGTAGTAAAGTTGCACACCTAGATGACCAATCTTCCTATGCTGTGGTGATAGGAACTATTTTGGTCACCAGTTAGCTGGCCGAAAAAATATTCACCCAACATGTCCAATTCACTCTTTCATCTTGTTTGCACTTCTTTTTTGCAACAACTACAGCTACAAACTTCATTTTTGCACAACAGACACAAGTTTAATTAATCCTCTAATGCCATTAATTTACTATGAATGGAAAACTAATATGCAATTATATTAAGGAGCAAGGGTTTACATTATATTATAATGGGCAATGAATCTGAACCTAATATAGAAGTAAAAAAAGTTAATTGGTATAATTGTTGTGACGAAGCCTATGGGTTGTTATGCCTATTAGTTTCTCTTGATGTTCTCTTTTATATAGAGTCTACTAAAACTCCCAATGAAATCTAAACCATCTTGGAAAAGATTTCTAGGAAGTTAGATGTAATGAGAGGCCATGAACTAGAGAACAAACTCATTAGTTTGAATCCTAGCAGTTTTGACACCCTTTAGAATTTTTTCACTAAGTTTAAGTCCTCAAGATTGCAGTTGAAAGAATGTGGGATATAGAAGAAAGATGATCAATTTATTATTTCTATACTCTTAAAACTAGGCCCATAATAATATATATTTGTCTCTACCTTCCATTCCACTAAACACGTTATAAGCACTACATGGAAGATGCCTTCTTTAGATGACTCTATTGTCGACTTAACTGAGGAGCAAGATAAGTTTATACAGGTGGACACATTGAAGTCCTCAAAACCTTAAGTCCTAATTGTTGGGAATGGGAAACAAGAGGCTTTAAACAAAAATAAGAAGAAAAAGAACAAGGATCAAGAGGAGAATAAAGAATTATCCTCTGCCAAAATAACCACTGAAACCTCCTCTTCTAATGTTAAACCCAATAAAAAGAAGGTTAAGTGTGCCTATTACAAGAAAAAAGGGCATAATAAACACAAGTTCATGAAGAAATAAGTTGATCACCTAACTCATCTTTTAAAAAAGAACAATATAGGTGTTCACGAGTCTATCAGGTAGGATTCATCACCTTAAGATTATTCTAAGTCAAAAGGCAAAGATAAAGAGAAACAAAAGGGCAAGGTTCTTATAGCAGTTGTAGATCCAACCTCTTCATGGGTTATTGACTCGAGTGCTTCTCACCACATGAACTCTTCACAAGTTGAGTTTTCTTGCTTGGAGCCTTATATCATGTCTTCAATCACTTTGGGTGATGACACTCATGTATTAGTTGCAAGGAGAGGGTATGTTGATATGGATGGAGAAACATTCAATAATGTTCTAAGTGTTCCATTACTTTCATTTGATCTCCTATCAGTTTACCAAATCACTCACATCAGTAAGGGCATGATGGAAGAGTTTTCACCAAACTCAGTCATAATCAGAGAGTTGCATAATGATTATAAAATGTCCCTGTGGGTAGGTCAAATCACCAAGCTAGGTTATATACCTTTTCACATTTTACACTTGATTCTTCTCCAACTGCATTGCTAACACATTCAAATGGAGTTATCAAATTATGGCATGAGCAGTTTGGCCATTTCAACTACCACCACCTAAAATAACATAGCAAAAATGACATGGTCACAAGCTAACCTTGAGTTCATTTCTCTGAGGGTCTTTATGAGGGTTGTACCATTAGAAATCATCCCAAAGAGAAATATGACAAAGGTAAATCTTGGAGGGATTAACAAGGATTAAATTTAGCATACAATGATGTGTTTGGGTATTTTCCTAGTCTATCTTTCATAAGGGATAAGTATGTCCTTACCTTCATTGATGATTTCTTAAGGTACACATGGGTCTACTTCCTTAGGCAAAAATATAAAGTTTTTGACAAGTTTTGAGACTTCAAAGTTCTTATAGAGAAATAATCTGAGAAATACATCAAGTTTCTTCAAACTGATAATGGGGGTGAGTATGTCAACAACAAGTTCAAGTAGTTTTTCATGGTGAGGGGATTGATTTGCAATGGATAATTCCATATAGTCGTCAATATAATGGAGTTGTATAACACAAGAATAAGTCCTTGAAAAAGATGTCTAACTGTATGATTCATTCTAAGTCACTTGCACCATAGTATTTGGTTGAAGCAATCAATTGTGCTTGCTACATTCAAAATAGGGTTCCCCACAAAGCTTTAAAAGACATAACTCCCTTTGAAGTTTGGTATAGTAAGAAACCCACAATTGATAATTTCAAAGTCTTCAGATCTCCAAATATGGTCCATATACCTAAGAAGATATGCAAGGCTATGGAACCTCAAAGAAATTCTTGCATATTCATAGGTTATCCAGATGGTGTCAATAGGTGCCACCTTCTTCATCCGACCACACACGAGTTGTTCATCAAGAGAAGTGTTCACTTTAAGGAGAGTCCCATAGACTTAACACTTGACTCATCTCCCACTTCATTGGACTCATTTGGATTTGACTTAGATGATTTAGATTAGCCTGAGCACATTTTAGAGGTTGAGGACACTTTTTCCAAATTTTATAGTGATAGTAGTGTGGGGATTCATCTCCATCCACATTTGGCCACACTTAGAAGGATGGTGTTTCTTTACCTGACTCATTCCTTCTATTCCTCTTTGGGTTAGTATGTTGTTCCCAAAATCTGTCACTCATTTTTGGGACAACATATGAACCATTTTGGTCCTATAGGCCAATATTATCTCTTCCCTTCTCAAAAAATTGTTCTGAGCATTCAAATTCTTCATTATTCAAGTTTTTTCAATTAAGGGACTAGCAGGTTCAACAGGTTCAACGGCTTCAATAGGCGAGTTCTCACAAAGGAATGAGTCTCCAACACTTAGGCAATTTCAAGGTTGGTTCAACATCGACAAGCTTCAAACAAAGTAATGAACCGTTGAACCTTGAACCAAAATGGTTCAACGAGTTCAAAGGTTCAATGGCATCGCCAAGCTTAATGAGTTAAGCGCTTCGGCAAGATTTCAAAATTCAACCACTTCAGCAAGTTCAACGACTTCAAAACACTTAATGAAAAGAAGAAGGCGTGAACCGTTGAACCTTGAACCAAAATGGTTCAAAGGTTCAACGGGTTCAATGGTTTAAAGGTTCAATGAGCAGTTGGTTCAAGCGGTCAATTGAATGAGCGAAACACAAGATTGAACCGTTGAACCGTTGAACTAAAGTTGGTTCAATCGATCAGTTCAAAGGAGTGCCCCAAAGCCCAAAGGCCAAAATACCCTTGCAAATGGCAGTGAACCAAAGGTGAGTGCCCTTGTGGAGGGCAGGTGATGAGCAAAATGGACCATTGCAAAAGGCCGAAAGGGTAAGATTTTCTTCAAAAAAATGAACAAGGCAGAAAAAATGGAATTCCTTCGAATTTGTTCAAGACAAAAGACAAGCCGAATTCTTTCAGAGAAAAAGTCTGAAGGAATTCGCTCGAAAGAAAAAAGCCCGACGAAAACTGACTAGGGCAAGGGAAGATTTCCTTCAGACAAAATGTCTGAAGGAATTGGAGCCCAAAGACCGCCCAAAGGACCCTGAAGGGCAGGTACCCTTGTGGGGGGCTCTTAACGACCAGAAAATGGACCTTCTCAAGGCCTAAAGGGACACCTTCCCTTCGAGAAGTTCTAAAGACATTAAGGCCTGTGACTGATTTCTACGGACTTGATTCTACGGACTCTGCAGGCTCGATTTCTACAGACTCTGCAGGATGATTTCTACAGACTCGATTCTACAGACTCTGCAGGCTCAATTCTATGGACTCTGCAGGGTTGATTCTATAAACTTATTTCTACGAACTCTGCAAACTTATTTCTACGGACTCTTTCAAAGCTCGAGAGTCTTACAAAAAACAAAGGCTTCTAAGGAAGAAGATGAATCATTGAACCTTGAACCAAAATGGTTCACAGGTTCGACGAGTTCAATGATTCAAAGAAAGCTTCGAGCAAAAGAAAGAAGCGAAAGGTTCTAGAGACCAGTTCAAGGAGATGGTTCAAGCGAATGAACCAAAGAAGTGATGGAACCAAGGAACCAAGGAGGCCACCTGAACCATTGAAACAATGAACCTTTGACGTCCCCGTGGACGTCAAATTCAAGCTAATGAAATATCTATTGATTTCTAAATGTGGCACAGAACCTGAAAACAAACTCAACAACCAACTAAAGAAGGAGCCGAAAGAGCGAGCAAAAAGGGAAAAGATAGCTCGAGAGATCAATTTGCAATAGGAAAGAGGGAAAGACCAAAAATATCTGCGCAGGAGTTAGTCCAGTAGGTGGAACAGTCCACCAAGTAGATATTTAAGCTTGCAAGCATTAAAGGCGTGGCCTATTTTTCTCCCATGGAGTAAAGGTTAAGTGGATAGCTACACATACATCAGGAAAAGGACCAGATGACCTAGGCCCAGGAGAAGACATTTGAGATGAATCGACATGCCACAGTTAAGGTAGACGCCCTGTTCCAGCATGGCCCTCTTTGACTAAACTGAAAATGCATTCAAGGCATTCAATGCAGCATGGGCCGTTCCATGGAACAAAGTGCCAAGCCTTTTTTGGATGCTATATATTATATTTTCTTATTTTATGTAAAGGAGATCTCTCTATTATAGAAGCAAAACTCTGCCAAAATTGAAAGGCGATTACTGAGACTTTGAGCTCAGATTGTTGATCATATTTCTTTGTTTGAATGAGAAAGCAGGTTACTTTCAGACTTTGTGCTATTATAGCTTGTGTCATTTAGGAGATTATTCTTATGTCTATTTTCTGAATGTGTTCTTGTCTATTTTAAGGAAATAAGCAGAACTAGTGGAAGTAATCAAGAAGGTGCCCTGAAGCTAACTATGGGAGACTTTGTGTTACCACAATTACCTTTAGTGTGTTTGTCTATTTTTTGTTTATGTGTAAAGGACCTTGGGATGACTTTGTGCCTCATTGTCCTTCATATCTCACTCTTGGGCAGTTGAGGTGGAGACTTTGTGCTACACCTCATTCTTCTGGTTACCACTATTGTTATCAGTTACTTGCTACCTACCTGAAAGGATTCTTGCTGTTAGCTATAGGCCACTTCTGAAAGAAGAGAAGTGCCTCCTGTCATTTCACCAAGATTTTTCCTTTGGCTATGAACATCATCTCTGAAAAAAGAGAGATGGATGGTATTGTCCTACCCCTGAGTGTTATTTTCTACTTATATATATAATATATAGCACCTCCTAGTTACAGGGAACCTCCCCTTGATGAGAGGAGAGATTTGTCCCCTTTTTATGTGGTAAACCTACACATCTGGCCGACCAATCTCCCTATGCTATGGTTGAAATGACCTATTATGCCCATCAGTTAGCTGGTGACAAAATATTCACCCAATAGTTTTTGGCGACTCCGCTGGGGAAGAACAAGTAGTTTGAAGCCTCAAGCTTCAAGCTGAAGTAGGGCTAGTTGTTTTCCATTTTTATTCTAAACTCTGGCAACTCCACTCTATACTAGAAGCCAAAGAGCCCAAGGTGTTGTTGACCCTATTTTTGAGTTGGTGCAGCAGGGCAATTTCAATTTGTTTCCTCCACAACTTTAAGTTCAACGATTCAGGATTGTTCCTCCTACCCATACCAGGTCACCAACACAAGGCAAAACTTTTTTTTCTATTGTTAGTAGAGCTTTGCCTATACATACTCCACCTAGATTTGTTATCCCCATTTTCCATAATCAATCATGCGGTTCAAGGCCCCTGGGGTAACTCTTTCGGCCCACTCAATTTAACCCCACCTCTACATGAGCTTCCACGCAGTTCAAGAAAGAATTTCTCCAAATTCTTTAGTGATGGGAGAGTTCATTCTAATGAACATATTTCTACCTTTAGCATAGCCTGTGGTGTGATAGGCATGGAGTATGAAGACGTAGCAGTCAGGCTATTTGTGGAAATATTGCAAGGTGTTACTGCAAACTAGTTCTACCATCTACAGGCCCAGACTGTGACCGACTCAAACACTCTTAAAGCTAAATTTGAAGCCAGGTTCAAGCCTACAGAAGATGCGCATGCCTTACTGGCCTAGCTCACACAGATGAAGAAAGAACCTCATGAACCTATGAGGGACTTCATTTCCAAGTTTGACAAGCTGAGGAACCAAATTCTTATAATTGCTTAGCCAACACCTGAGAACCTTAAATGCTTCTTCATCAATTCACAACTGCCTAAAGTAAGATTTCTGCTGAGACAGGCTGGCCACATAGACCTTGTTGTTGCTCAAGATTTGGCTACTGAGGTAGAAGATGACCTTATCTTGGGAGGAAAGATAAAGAGAGATTCTAACAAAGGTAAATCTTCTTCATCTTTTGAATACTCACCTATAGTCACCATTGATCCGATGGTGCAGAAGCTGGCGAACGAGTTGATAGCTCTCAGAAAGCAAATGGTGCAAGGGATGTCATCTGCTCCTTCATACAGAGATATACTAAGGAGGAAACTTCTTAGACACATTGTATCCTGAGAAGGCATAAATATTGACTCAGACATAGTCAAGTCTATCCAGGAGCTTACCCTGCCTACAAGTAAGATTGCAGTTCACTCTTTCTTCAAAAAGATAATTTTTTTATGAAGGTTCATCCCCAATTTTATTGAGAAGACTCGCCATATTGTAAACATGATGAAGGGAAAGGCCACCTTCAACTGGACTGAAGAAGGCAAATTGGCATTTCAAGATATTAAGACTGCTATTGTCCACACCCCAATTATGGTTTGTCCAAATTATACCAATGATTTCACCATATACAGTTATGCTTCTGAGTACACAATTTCAGTAATTTTGGTTCAATAGAATGAATAAGGTATGGAATCTCCCATATCCTTCATGACCTGTCCTCTCAAAGCTCATGCACTAAAGTATTCAAACATGGAGAAGCATGCTTATGTAGTGGTCAAGGTAGTAAAGCATTTCCACTTTTACATCTTGAATTCACAAGTTACTGCCTTGGTTCCTGATACCACAGTTAAATCCATATTAACTCAGCAGGAGTTTGGAACCAAAAGGGGAAATTAGATTACTAAAATCTAGGAGTTTGATCTCATTATCAACCAATGAAGCTTGTACAAGGAAGGGGCCTCTGCCAATTAATTGCTGACAATAGACCTAAAGAAACAGGGCATGAAGGAACTTCAAAAAATTGAAGACACACCAACAATCCTCTTTGTTTCCACCATGAATGAGTGGTATTCAAGTATGCTCATTTTCTTTCTTACGATGAGTGTCTTGCTCACCTGTCGCATAAAGAAAGGAGGACTGTCAAGCTAAAATCTGCCAATTTTATCCTGTGGGACAACGGCCTGTATAAGAGGAACCTTGATGGAGTGTTCTTTCGCTGCATGGATAAAGAGCAGCAGAACCAATTTTTGAAGTCCTTCCATAATCTGGCTTGTGGAGGATATTTTTCTACTCTTGTAACTACCCATAAGATTTTGCGAGCCAGGAATTACTGGCTTACTATGTTTCAAGATGCATACAAATGGGTACGAAGATGTGAACTATGCCAACAGTTCGTTGGAAGACCCAAATTAGCTGCTCTACCTCTTAAACCAGTGGTAATAGAAGAGCCATTTCAGCAATGGGGAATCGATTTTATTGGTGTTGTAAACCCATCTTCAAGTGCTGGACATGATTATGTCCTCACAGCCACAGACTACTTCACCAAGTGGGTGGAAGCTATTCCAACCAAGCATGCTACTTCAGAAGAAGTGTGCAATTTCCTGAAGGAGAACATCATTTCCAGGTTTGGGGTCCCAACCAAGATGGTCACAGATAATGCAGCTTGTTTCTCTTCCCAGGAAATTACTCAGTTCTATTTTTACTATGGGATTACCCTCTCCCACTCTTCTGATTATTTTCTACAAGGGAATGGCCAAGCTAAATCAAACAACAAGAACCTGGTGACTATCATCAAGAAGCTGGTAGATGACAACCAATGAACATGGCATAAAGCATTGGTTGATGCTTTATGGGCAGATAGAATTACACCCAAGAGGGCAATTGATATGTCACCTTTCCAACTTCTTTATTGTCTCAATGCTGAGAAACCAATCACCCTGGAATTGCCAGCATTGAAATTGGCTAAGATAGTCGAAGATAAGAGGATCATGTGCTTGACTGAGATGGATGAGCAGCGAACTATGGTGGTGGACCGAATTGCTGCACATCAAAGTCTAGTGAAGAAGCTATTCGTCTAGAAAGCAAAAAACCATGATTTCCAGATTGGAGATCAAGTCCTGTTGTGGGAAAAGAAAAGAGAACCAAAGGGAATGCATGGGAAATTCGACTCCCTTTAGAGAGGCTCGTTTACTATCCATCAGCTCAATGGTGAAAACAGTTTCTTGTTGAAGTATCAAGATGGCACACCCTTTTCTCTGCCTCACAATGGGCAACATCTGAAGCACTTCAAGTCTTGAAGTATCAGATAAGCTCATCTATACATATGTATATTTGTATGGTCTTTATTTCTATTTTGTGCTTTTCATTTTCATTTTTTGGCACCTTTCTTTTTTGGATAGCATGACTCCGTAGCCCAATGGCATACTTAAAGGCTCTAGAGATTTTGGTTTTTACTCTCCTCAGTTATTCTAAGTTTTTAACTAAAAGAAGTTCCCCAACTAGAGCCAGCTGTTGTTCCCAAAATCTGTCACTCATTTTTGGGACAACATATGAACTATTTTGGTCTTGTAGGCCAAAATTATCTCTTCCCTTCTCAAATTTTTTTTCTGAGCATTCAAATTCTTCATTATTCAAGCTTTTTCAGTTAAGAGACTAGCAGGTTCAATAGCTTCAATAGGCGAGTTCTCACAAAGGAATGAGTCTCCAACACTTAGACAATTTCAAGGTTGGATCAACATCAACAAGCTTCAAGCAAAGGAATGAACCGTTGAACCTTGAACCAAAATGGTTCAACGGGTTTAAAGGTTCAACGGGTTCAAAGTTTCAATGGCATCGGCAAGCTTAATGAGTTAAGCGTTCGGCAAGAGTTCAAAGTTCAATTGATTTAGCAAGTTCAACGAATTCAAAACACTTAATGAAAAGAAGAATGCTTGAACCATTAAACCTTGAACCAAAATGGTTCAAAGGTTCAACGGGTTCAACGGTTCAATAAGCGGTTGGTTCAATGCGGTTGGTTCAAGCGGTCAATTGAATGAGCGAAACACAAGATTGAACCGTTGAACTGTTGAACTAAGGTTGGTTCAATCGATCGGTTGAAAGGAGTGCCCCAAAGCCCAAAGGCCAAAATATCCTTGTGGAGGGTAGTGAACTAAAGGTGAGTGCCCTTGTGGAGGGCAGGTGATGAGCAAAATGGACCGTTGTAAAAGGCTGAAAGGGTAAGATTTTCTTTGAAAAAATGATCAAGGTAGAAAAGTTAGAATTCCTTCGGATTTGTTCAAGACAAAAGATAAGGTGAATTCTTTTGGACAAAAAGTCTGAAGGAATTCCTTCGGACTTTTGTCTGAATGAATTTGCCTGAAAGAAAAAACCCTGACGAAAAGTGACTAAGGAAAGGGAAGATTTCCTTCGGACAAAATGTCTGAAGGAATTGGAGCCCGAAGACTGCCTGAAGGACCCCGAAGGGCAGGTACCCTTACGAGGGGCTCTTAGCGACCAAAAAGTGGACCTTCTCAAGGCCCGAAGGGACACCTTCCCTTCGGGAAGTTCCAAAGACATTAAGGCCCGTGACTAATTTCTATGGACTCTGTAAGCTCAATTTTACGGACTCCACAGGATGATTTCTATGGACTCTGTAGGTTTGATTTCTATGAACTCCGCAGGATGATTTCTATGGACTCGATTCTGTGGACTCTATAGGCTCAATTCTACAGACTCCACAACCTTGATTCTATAGACTTATTTCTACAAACTTTGCAGACTTATTTCTACGAACTCTTTCAAAGCTCGAGAGTCTTAGAGAAGATAAAGGCTTTTGAGGAAGAAGAAGAATCGTTGAACCTTGAACCAAAATGGTTCACAGGTTCGATGGGTTCAACGGTTCAAAGAAAGCTCTGAGCAAAAGAAATAAGCAAAAGTTTTTAGTGACCAGTTCAACAAGAAGGTTCAAGCGAATGAACCAAAGAAGCGATGGAACCAAGGAGGCCACCTGAACCATTGAAACATTGAACCTTTGACATCCCCGTGGACGTCAAATTCAAGGTAATGAAATATATATTGATTTCCAAATGTGGCGCGAAATCTATAAAAAAACTCAGTGACTAGCCGAAAGAGCTAGCAAAAAGGGAAAAGATAGCTCGAGAGCTCAATTTGTAACAGGAAAGAGGGAAAGACCAAAAATATCTACGTAGGAGTTATTATAGTTGGTGGAACAGTCCACCAAGTAGATATTTAAGCTTGCAAGCATTAAAGGTGCGGCCTATTTTTATCTCATGGAGTAAAGGTGAAGTGGACAGCTGCACAGACATCAGGAAAAGGACCAGATGACCCAGGCCTAGGAGAAGACATTTGAGATGAATCGACACGCCACAGTTAAGGCAGATGCCCTGTTCTAACATGGCCCTCTTTGACTAAACTAAAAATGCATTCAAGGCATTGAATGCAGCATGGGTCATTCCATGGAACAAAGTGCCAAGCCTTTCTTGGCTGATATATATTATATTCTCTTATTTTATGCAAAGGAAATCTCTCTGTTATAGAAGCAAAACTCTGCCAAAATTGAAAGGCGATTACTGAGACTTTGAGCTCAGATTGTTGATCATATTTCTTTGTTTGAATGAGAAAGCATGATACTTTTAGACTTTGTGTTGTTATAGCTTGTGTCATTTAGGGGATTGTTCTTATGTCTGTTTCCTGAATGTGTTATTGTCCATTTTAAGGAAATAAGCAAAACTAGTGGAAGTAGTCAGGAAGGTGCCCTAAAGCCAACTGTGGGAGACTTTGTGTTGCCATAATTGCCTTTAGTGTGTTTGTCTATTTTCTATTTCTGTGTAAAGGACCTTGGGATGAATTTGTGCCCTTATTGTCCTTCGTATCTCACTCTTAGGTAGTTGAGGTGGAGACTTTGTGCTACACCTCATTTTGCTGGTTACCGCCCTTGTTACGAGTTACTTGCTACCTACCTGAAAGGATTCTTGCTATTAACTATAGGCCACTTTTGAAAAAAGAGAAGTGCCTCCTGTCATTTCACCAAGATTTCTCCTTTGGCTGTGAACATCATCTCTAAAAAAAGAGAGATGGATGGTATTGTCCTACCCCGGAGTGTCATTTTATGCTTATATATATAGTATATAGCTCTTCCTAGTTACAAGGAACCTCCCCTTGATGAGAGGAGAGATTTGTCCCAATTTGATGTGGCAAACCTACACATCTGGCCGACTAATCTCCCTACGCTATGGTTGAAATGACATATTATGCCCATCAGTTAGCTGGTGACAAAATATTCACCCAACAAGGTAGACATTGTAGAGTGTAGGTACATGGATTAGGGATCCTTCAGATGATAGGAGACACATTCAGAGTTTCATAATAGTCAACATGATTTTTATTCCTTTTCCTCATATCCATAGACTATTGGGAGGCATCAGGGAATCCTGAGCAAGACTTTGCCATGCACGAGTATAACTCCTTAATAAGGAATCACAATTAGGACTTGTCACTTATTCCTAAGTGAAGAAAGATGGTTTGATGCATGTGGATATATTAGACCATATATGCAATGTTTGGGTCTGTTGATAAGTTTAAGGCACAATTTGTCATAAAGGGTTTCTCACAAGTGCTTGACATTGGTATTATTGAGACCTTTGCACCAGTCAAAAAAATGAACTCCATCAGACTCACACTTGTTATTTTCACAACCAATCATTGGGATATTTATCAGATGGATGTGAACAGTGTCTTTCTTCATGGTGACCTTGAGGAGGATATTTATAAAGAGCATACACCAAAATTTATTGAGGATTCTTCCCTTACGTGTAAACTTTAAAAATCCATTTATGGCCTTAATCAGGGCCATCAGGATTGGTATGCCAAGATGGATTCCTTCCTTTTTTTAATGGGATTCACTAGATGCCATTTAGATTTGAACGTCTATCTTTTACGGTAAGATAATTTGTATTTTATTTTGGTTATTTATGTTGAGGATATTTTGATCACTGGGAGCTCTTCCTCATCCATTATAGCGGTGAAAGAAGCTCTTCAAGATAAATTTTCCATGACAAAATTAGGCTTATTACATTACTTCCTTAGGATTTATATTTATTAGTCTAACTAAGGGATCACTCTTACACAACCTAAGTATGATATCTATCTATTTGATCAGTTTCACATGATCGATTGTAAGCCAACTCTAATTCCCTTTCTATATGGAGTCAAGCTTGAGGCAGATTGTACTTCACCTTTGGTTAATGTTACCTTGTATCAAATAGTTATGGACAACCTTATTTACTTGACAAATACTAGACATGTCATATCATATGTAGTGGGCCTAGTCTCTAGATCCATGTAGGAACCCCACGAGCTGCCCTAAAAATCAACTAAGAGGATCTTGCACTACATTCAGTGCACACATAGATTCAATATTCACTATAAAGCTGACACTGACATCAATTTAATTGGCTATACTAACTCAAATTGGGCTGGTGATATTGAAAATCACAAGTCCGCTTTAGGTTACAATTTCTCCATTGGTTCAGGGCCAATTAGTTGGTCAAGCAAGAAGTAGAAAGATATTGCTTTATCATTTATTGAAGCAGAATACAGGGGGTTATCAATGCTACCACTAAGACCATCTGGCTTCAGGGGATTCTCACTATTGCACCCCTAACCTTTTGAGTACCAAGGTTATGGAATGGAAATCATAACATTTATCTTCCATTTATTGATTTGTAATAGTTAGGCCAACATAATTGGAATGAATGGTTGTGACCCTTCCCTATTATGGGTGTGACTCTTCCCAATTATAGGTATATATATGGTGGAGCATGGCTTTCCACAATCATCATAATTTTCATTATTGAATTCATTTCCTCATTTATTCTGATTATTGGAGGTTTCCCCCTCAAAGTGGATTACATTTGAATGTTATTTTTGTTATTATAAATAAATATCCTAACAAGTGGTATCAAAGCATCGATTTTGGCAAAGTTTTTTTTCGCTATATCTCTCAAACAACAGTGAATTTTTCTACAATTATTTTAGTGGAGTTGGATAATCAATCAAGGAGTCTACAAAAAAAAAAGGATGTGATGATAATTATTGAGTGAGTTATTGTGAGTTTGTGATTTTTTATAAAACAAATCTACATGCCATAATTTTAGGAATTTTTTTGATTTGTTTATATTTTTAAAAAGCTCATAAAATTTTAGTCAGGGTTATTTCTTTGTATTTTTAGACTTGAGGCATTTTACATTCCAAAATTCACTTGTCAAAGTTGTTCAACAATAAAACTATGCTCCTAATACAACACATGTTTTAATTGTACCACTCACTCTGGATACTTTCCTCCAAGAATCGAGAAGAAATTTAGAGATAGAAAAAAAACTAAATCAATAGCCATGCCTTTTGGAAAAAAAATTCTTCAACCATTGATCCCAATGATTCCCTTTATTGTCCACCACCTAAAATTAAAGGAAACATACCTGAGGGATGTGAAACAATGGTCACTATTATCAAGGATAATTTGTTTGCCCCATTTAAAACATCATTGAATGACGTTTAGATATGTTTAAATAGGATCTAATGTCTGAATTGAAGTCCCTAATTAATCCACATCTTACAGTCACTCTACACAACCAAACCATCTTAGAGGTCACAATAAAGCAAACATAGGATAACAACTCCAAGGGCCAAAATTACACCTACCAATGATGGAAATCTAAAAGTTTGATGGTGTGGATGTAACCTCCTAGATAAGTCTCATGGAACAATATTTTAAGCTTCATAATATACCAGATAATGCAAAGGTTGACATAACCTCGTTGCATCTAGAATATGAACCTTGTCAATGCTACTAGTGGATGATGAGTGACAAGAAAGGGAGATGGCTTAGTTGGGATGAATTTACTAAGGACTTATCAGCCCACTATGAGAAACCATGGAAGGGAAGTTATTTCACCCAAATAACAAATAGGATCTATAGCAGAATATAATGCAAAGTGTATGAGATTGGCAATCCAAACTCTAGAAGCAAAACCTTATCAAAGACTGCAATTTTACATCAATGGACTAAATGAATGAATTAAGCATGACGTTCATTTGTTATAACCACGTACAATTAGGAAAGCAATGCAACAAGCACTAAACATTGAGCAACAAAACTCTGCTACCAAGAGATTCACGCAAGGTCAAACTTCAGGATGGTGAGATAGAAATGTGACTAGTATTGTTGATAGAAATATGGTAAACTCTTTTAACCCAAATAAAATGACCAATATCTCTCTTCAACAGGAGGCAAAGAAAGATAAAAGGGCCTATGTTGGCATTGTGATAGTAAATGGTATAGAGGATATAAGTGTGTCAATGGTGAGAAAATACTAATGATTATCGAGAATTAGATTTTGGAGGAAGAAGAATTATCTACACGGGAACCAACAATAGAATTGGAGCATGTAAATTATTAGGAAGAAGAAATGCCCACTATCTCTCTACATGCATTAAATGGGATAAGCACACCACAAACACTCAAAGTGGTGGGTTATATTAAGAAGAAGAAAGTGACAGTTTTAATCAATATAGGGAGTACCCATAACTTCATTAACAAAAAATTAGCTAATGAGCCCGATTGCATTATGTACCCAGCATCCAATTTTAAAGTCATGATTGATGATGGGAAACAACTCTCTTGTGGGGGTAAATTTCATCATATCAATCTCTCAATGGGGGAATATCAACTAGATTCATAAATGTTTGTCATATTGATTGGGGGAACATATGTAATTTTGGGAGTGCAATGGTTCAAACAACTGGGAATAATGTCTTTCAATTTTCAGGACTTATTCATGGTTTTCAATATAAATGGAAAAAAGTACATAGTTAATGGGATGAAATTCCCGCCAAGCCAAATTATTAGTTCTCATAGGATGGGAAAATTATGCAAGAAATGATCTTATGATATAGTGGCACAACTACATTTCTTGAAATTGCATGATGTAGAAAATCAAGAACTGCCAAATCTTCAAACAATTATACAATATAAAAAACTGTTTAAGGAACCAAAGGGCCTACCTCCAAATCAGATATCATGATGATATAATTGAATTGAGACTAGGAAGTATCCCTCTTAACATTAAACCTTACCACTACCCCTATGAACAAAAGTTAAAAATTGAAAAATTAGTGAAGGAAATGCTACACTTAAGTATTGTTCATCCCAGTAAAAGTGCTTATTCATCTCTAGTGATTATGGTTATAAAAAAGGATGAGTCATGGAGAATGTGCCTAGATTATATGGAACTCAATAAGATCATTTTGAAAGATAAGTTTCCTACTGTTATCGATGAATTATTGGATGAATTGAATGGTGTTGTTTTCTTTACTAAGCTAGATTTGTATTTAGGGTATCATCAATTTTGGGTAAAGGAGGAGGATGTACATAAGACTGCATTCAAGACACATGAGGGTCACTATGAATTCTTAGTTATGCCGTTTGGTCTCACTAATGCTCCATCTACTTCTAAGAGCCTCGTGAATTTAATTTTTTGCCCATTTATTCATAAATTTGTATTGGTGTTCTTCGATGACATATCAATCTATAGTAAAACATGAGAAGAACATTTTCAACGTGTAAAAAAGATATTAAAGGTATTGGAAGACCATCAAATTTATGCAAAAAAATCTAAACATGCCTTTGGAGTGAAGGAAGTGGAGTACTTAGGACAAATTTTATCACTTGAAGGTGTTAAAGTGGACCCTAAGAAGATTTATAGTTGTCAAAGATTGGCCAAAATCTAAAAATATAGAAGGATTAAGAGCAGTTTTGGGTCTAACAGGCTACCAGAGAAGATAATTCGTAATTATGCTTGTATAGCAACACCTTAACAACATTATTGAAGAAGGATTCATTTTCATGGTGAGACTTAGCCACCCAAGCATTCCAACAATTGAAATAAGCTCTTACTTCCCCACCCATGGTAGCTACCTTAGACTTTTCTAAGACATTCAAGGTAGAATGTGATACCTCTAGCCATGGCATTGGGGCAATACTACTGAAAGAAGGGCTTCCATTAACATTTGAGAGTCGATAATTAAAAGAAAGAACTTGGTAAGGCCCAAATATAAGAAAAAAAGGTTGGCAATCATTCACACAGTCAAACAATGGTGCCAATATTTCATGGGAAGGCATTTCAAAGTTAAGACAAATCATGAGAGTCTAAAGTATTTTTTGGAGCAACGACTATCTTCAAAGGAATAATAGAAATGGGTCACAAAGATGCTAAGATATGACTTTGAAATTATTTACAAAAAAGGAAAGGAGAATATTGTAGCTAATGCACTTTCTCGACATGAAGCAGAGAAAACAAAACTTTATGTTATTTATTTATTACAACTTGATTAGGTAAAAGCAACATGGGTAGGGTGGTAACAAAACAAT
This sequence comes from Torreya grandis, assembly GCA_037957365.1. Taxonomy (NCBI): domain Eukaryota; kingdom Viridiplantae; phylum Streptophyta; class Pinopsida; order Cupressales; family Taxaceae; genus Torreya; species Torreya grandis. The sequence continues at coordinate 6,086,530 of JARHVA010000085.1, forward strand.
CCGACCAGGAAACTCATACAATAATTGAAAGAGAACCTATCTTCTGTAAATAAGTATGTTGGAAATGAAACTTGTTATGGTACAAAGATAGACTCTTTTTGTGTGAAAAATCAAAATTGAATGCTAGTATCTTGTCTCAAATGCATGATTCACCCATCAAAGGACATTCTGGGTTTTTAGAGACTTATCACCATATAAAAAAGGATTTTGTTCAGGAAGGCCTTTAGGGGGATGTACATAAATTTATGGTAGAATGTTTGATGTGTCAACAGAATAAAGGACAAATAATTAAGACCTGAGGTATCTTAAAATAATTAATTAATGGATTGAGAAACAGGGGGAATGATAAACTAGATTTTACATTGTGAATAGCCTTTTTTTGACAATAAAATTAAATTATATTATTCCAATATGTATTTACAAAGTATGTGAAATCTTAAAAAACTTCACAAGGTGGTTACACAGGTGAAACTGACTTTTCCCATAAACCAACTTTTATTAAACAAAACAAACTAACATTAAAGTATAAACTAATTTAAAATAAAAGACCTTGGATCATAAACCCATTAAACTCCCCCTTGTTCTAAAGGGGTATAGATGATGAAGATCCGAAGCTATGACTATGAAGTCATCAATGAATCTTTGCTACATCTGCAAGCTAACACATTGTACATCGTAGTACTGATCAAAATTGATGCCACTTCATATAGAAGCCTACCCTATGAGTTATGGCATAAAAGGCTGATAAACATGATCAGGCCTGCTCATCCCCTATAATCATTATATTGTACTGTAGTAGAACCTGATCAAAGCCTATCCAACTACATCGACCCACATAAGGTCCCACATAGGAACCCATCCAAGTGATCCTCTAGTACTCTATATGACACATTTTTCATATGCCCAACAATAGCCAGCATCGCACACATGCCTTTGCTCAACACTCAAAATGCTATAAAATCTAATGTTGACTTGTACAACTACCGATGACTAATCGAAGACCACCATGCAATATCTTCTCCCTATAAGGTGAGAGGTGAGAAGCTATGTAGCAGAAAAAATTCAAACTAATTTGTTTGCTCCTCAACAATCATATCAATGCATTGAAAGAAAATCAAAACTAAAAGCAAAGTACATAAACCAAAAATTGCTATCCTAGTAGTGAACCCATACTCTGAGTGAATAGAAGTCTACCATATACGTGCACCATACATATATATATATATATATATATATATATATATATATATATATATATATATATATACATATATATGTATATATATATATATATATATATATGTATATATATATATATATGTATATATATATATATGTATATATATGTATATGTATATATATATATATATATGTATATATATGTATATATATATATATATATATATGTATATATGTATATATATATATATTATATATATACATATATACATATATATATATATATATATACATATATATACATATATATATATATATATATATATATACATATATATATATACATATATATATATATATACATATATATATATATATATATATATATATATAATTTGTAGGGTCATTTCAAAGCCCATGTGCTCGAGGATCATCTTCAATACCAGTAATAAGTGCTTCAATTCCTTAAGGAGAATTTGGTTGCGTCCCAAAATAGGATGAAACAACAAGATGATCAACACCACAACGAGAGGAATTTTGAGGAAGTAGATTGGGTTTTTCTTCGCTTGCGACCCTATAAATAAGGATCACTTAAACTACATAAGAACATCATTCTTGAACCAAAATTTTATGGGCCTTACAAGGTTATGCATAGGATCAGAAGTGTCACTTATAAATTATAACTTCCACCTTCTTCCAACATTCATCCTATCTTTCATGTCTCATGATTGAAGAAAGTAATTGGTTCCAAGCTTTTGGTCCAACCCAAGTTGCCTGAGTTAGATGAAGAAAGGAAGTTCATTATGGTACCTAAGACTGTTATAGAGACACGATTGAAGAAATTACGTAATCAATCCATTTTTGAATTTCTAATTGAATGGAAGAATTTGCCCACTGAAAATGCAACATGGGAGGATGCACAATTCATGCAACAACATCCTAAGTTGCTAAGCATTGAGGGTAATTATTTTTTGAAGTAGAAGAGCATATTACACCCCTAACCTTATGAGTACTAAGGTTATGGAATGGAGATCATAACATTTATCTTTCATTTATGAATTCTTAATAGTTAGGCCAACATAATTAGAATGAAAGGGTGTCACCCTTCCCTATTATCAGTGTGACACTTCCCAATTACGTGTATACATATGGTCGAACATGGCTCTCTATAATCATCATAAGTTTCATTATTGAATTCATTTCCTCATTTATTCTAATTATTGGAGGTTTCCCACTCGAAGTGAATTATATTTAAATGTTATTTCTATTATTATAAATAAACACCTTAATACTCATAGATTTCAGTATCCAATTTAGATGACGTACCATCATCTATTATGATAACCAAAGTATTATTCAAATTTACAAGAATCTAGTCTAACATTAGTGGACCAAACACACGGAGATTCACATGCACTTCATCAAATAGTGCATTCATGGGGACATCATTAATATGCTTTATTACCAGATGTCAGATCATACAACATAAATCTTCACCAAACCTTTCACAAAGAGCAAGTATCTTCACTTATAAGCTCTTCTTTAGGTTTGGGACACTACAACCTCATCTTATATGAGGGATTCTAACCCCTCTCTCTCTCTCTCTCTCTCTCTCTCTCTCTCTCTCTCTCTCTCTTGAGGGAGTGTTTCCTATAGGTTTTCTCCTTTTCTCTACTTTATGAGAGATTAATTTGTACATGGGTACCTCATCAAACCTAGTTGTCGATACCCAATTTTTTACACTGCCCACTTAAGTTGGGTTTGGGGGGGAGGTGTTGGAGTTTTCTTACTTTCATGGAAAAGCTTGATTAGGTGTACATTTTGATTGGATGACTAGGAAATAACTCCCTTGACTATATATTATGGGTATCAGAGTTACTCTTCTATTATTGGCTCTATTGACCATTTGTGGAATAGTTACTATTCTAGTTTCAGAGTATGTTGACCACCTTTTTTGGAGGAGTTACTCAACACTCTCCTATATGTACATCTCACTTAGTGAATTTTTTTATTTAATGGAATATTGGTATTTTGGCTCCTTGATTTTACTTTTTAGGGTTTAACTATAAATCCTATGTTAGATTAAAGTGTTGAGATGTCTAAATCAGTTAAATAATATGCAATAATTAAGCACTGAGTTGTTATGGATTTTGATGTATTTTGAATTTTTAAAAATAGTAATAAATTTGCTTAATTAGAAACTTATTTGGAAAGTGACTGTTGTGGATGATCTGGGTTTTGGATGGTTCTGAGTGTAGTAGGAATTTGACAATAGGGAGGAGGTTAGATCAAGTGTTGGTCCATAAAACAATGAAAAGAACACATGACGTGCTAACATCTCTAAGCTTATATCTTACGAGGAGCTTAATGAACAAAACCAATTGAAAACACAAATATAATGTAAAAGAACAATAATATCTTACCTTCCTTGAATGATCCAAATGATTTGTTGTGTGGCTTGATTGGTTTGCACTCAAGGAGTCTTTGGCCATAGAGTTTTCTTTGTTCCTTCTCTCCTTGGCACCATGGTTGACTTGTTATGGCTTAATGTGGCTCATGCTTGATGGGGCTTGGTTCAATATTTTAGGATTATAACATTATGGATATAAATCATGCTATAAAACCTTATAACTCTACACTATCCAAGCTCTCAAATGAAGAGGCAAAGGTTTATATTTATAGGCTTAGGAACTAACCCTAACTCAAGGTGAGTTAAAGTGTAGTTTAAACATGAAATGGGTTCAAACCTAACCTAAGTGAGTCAATTAACCCCAATAGAGTTAAAAGGTGTCAAGAATTAATGATTTGTAATGAATAGGCATGGATGAGATATTTTCAAAGGCTTGACAACTCATAAAAGGTAATCATGAAAAGCTAGGATATTTCATATTTTTGAGTTTCCTTTTTTAGAATTTCACTAATTACACATGGAAAATTTAGCTAGGCTCTTAATTTAGTTTAGCTTTTTATTTAACTTTGCTTAGTCTTTTAGCATTTTCAAGTTTTGTTTTTATGTGTGCACTTGCCCCACTTAATAGGTCTATAGGCCAAATTGCATGTCGTGATGTTGCATGGATGATTAGAGATGAATCCGTGAGAGGTTTTTGTTGCTTATGATGGGATACCCAAATTAGGGATATCTCAATGTGATTATGAGCTTTGACGAATGATGCACAAGCAAATTTGGTACATTTAGTGATTTTTAGGCTTAATTTGCAAAGGTTGGAAAGAATCAGTCTGAAATTCGATCGAATGCCATTGGTGGCCAATTTTAGGTATCTACAGTTTGGCCCTATTTGGGAAGATGTTGCAAGCTGTAAGCACAATAATGTCTCCTTATATAATTAAAGAGGCCTATATGCCTGAAAAAAGATAATGATTGAAGAAGAAGCTTCAAACAATGTTTGGGAAGCCTATAATGATGCCCCCTCGAGATAGTGGTCGACACAGATGGTTGATGGATGGTCCCTTAAAAAGAAGTAAGAAGAAGAATTAAATTAACCCATGGGTGAGATTAATCTAATTGTGAAAATGATTGCATGCATTAATTTTAAAAAGTAGTACTAATTTGCCCAAAGGCAGTTATAATCAATAACAAAGGTTGAGACACTGATTTGCCTATAGGTGGTTATAATCAATGGAACATACATATGCCCTAGTTAGGGTTGATGAGTCAAAACAATGATTTACCCATAGGAGGTTATAATCATTTAAGATGATCTAAAATAAAAAATATTTTATATTGTACCCTAGTAGGGAAAATTAAAGAGCGTAACTCAAGGATATAATTTGTCATACAAATTAAAGATGAGTGAGTACAAACATAGATGCAATGGTCTAATGACTAAAGAAGCCACAAACAACTAGGCACACAAGGATGGCCAAAGTGATGAAAGAGATGAATAGAAGAATATGAATTGATCAATGTGAATGATTTGGTTGTACCTACCAATACAGAGATGCTCATCCTTATTAGCATTGGTACAACAAGAATGGTCAATGGGTTGATTTGATCAAGATGGGTGGGAGGATTAGCCAAGGTTACCAAGGAGAAACTTCTTTGGCTCCATTTATTGTAAGACTTTTCGAGATAATTCTTTCTATAGCACGTGACGATAGGCCTCATGATAGAACACCATGATAACTTTGTTGAAATATACATGAGGACTGACTCTCGATCTAATAAACAATTGAAAATTATGTACCAATGATAAAAACCATGATGTCAATGTTGACATGTGAATATGGATAGACTCAAGAATAATGCGCAAAGAATCACCCAATGAACACATATAGACTAAGTCAAGGCATAGTACTAAAATCAAACAAATATGCAAGCAAATAAACAAATAACTAAGCAAACAAACACACAAAAATCCTAAAAGTAAAAGCAAAAGAAAGCATCATAACAATGGATTTTCCCCCTTAAGGTAGATTGAGGATGACTAACTAGGTTTAGGCAAGATAAATGTTTTTAGATTTTGAAATTTTATGAATGCTTTTGGAATTTTGAGGTACCTTAACTCGTTAGAGATTGACAAGATACCACTCACAAAATGATGAAAGCATTGGCTTAGGTTGATCGCAAAATGGCAAGAGCATTGGCTCAGGTTGCTCATAAAATGATGAAAGCATATAGAAAAGGGGGACTGAGCTAGCCTCAATGTGAATTGAGCATGGCCTAAGCAGTCCCATTAGTACCTCCAATCATAGTAATTATACCCACACAAAAGATGGGGAGAACCAACTAGGTCACAACAAGTTATAAAATTAACATAAATGGCCAGGTAAATGATAATAATAATGGTAAGGGGAAGAGATAATGCATGGTAAAGTTGTTCCTAATTTTCTCATAGGCATTTAAAATTAGGAAACAACAACATAAGTCTATGATACTAATTTGCCCATAGGTGATTATAATTAGTAACATAAGGTGGACTACATGTTTTCCCTTAGGTGGTTATAAACAATAGCACCAATCAAACATGAATGAAAGATAACTTGTCGGATCCACTATCACACTACTTTCATAAACTATCATTTAAATAGTAAATTTTAAAACTGCTAAAACTAGGTCGAAATCACCTCATGAAAGATGTGGGTAGAACCAAAGGAACCAAGATTAAAAGAGGTTGGGTAGGATGGCTAAAAATAGGCTTTGGTCTAATAAAGATGACATAGTAGGATGATATAGGTTATTTTTTAGGATTATGATGGTATGAAGATTGGATAAAATGGTAAGAGGGTTGCCCCCAAGTGATAAGGCATGGTAAATGGCAACATATGAAACAATGACTAGAGGAATGATAAAATAAAAATGGTAAGGTAAATGTTTTTGGCCAAGGTAAATGATTATGGCCAAGGTATGGGTATGGAAAATGATTCTGGCCAAGGTATGGGTATGGAAAATGATTCTAGCCAAGGTAAATGTTTCAATTTGGAAATGCACATCTTGATCAACATATGAAACAACTAGAATAATCAATCATGTAAATTGTTAGCCAACACCGCTTTTAAATAAATACTCTTTCAAAAACCTATTATAGATTTGGATGCTGATAATGTTGTTATGATCTTCGTTGGTCATTGGTTTTGTTTCCAATAACTGTTGAGATAAGGTATCTTTGCAGCCACTTCAAAGGAAAGTGTAGTTAGGGATGGTAAATATGGATAAATAATGAATGATAGGTTTGATTTGGCCATGTAATGGTGGATGATAATGGAATGTATAATGGTTGGGAAACAAATGAAGATTGGGATTTTCAGGCACACATAATGTTGTTGATTCCAAATTTGACATAAATTTGGATGTGGTGGGGTTAAAGACTTCTAAATATTCTCTCGATAGGACCACCAGTTTTTTATGTTGTTTGGGCCTAAGAATAGATACCATCTGATTATACTGTAGATTGAAAGTTATTTTAATTTCATCTTGAATAATGTCTTCATCAATTAGTGAAGAACTATTGTGCTCAGCTATTGGCACCTCAAAAAGGTTTCACCAATGAAGTTGTCTTGATTGTAGCATAGCGCCTTTAAGAAGGTTTGACTAAAGAACATTGACTTTTGACTTTGATTGTCTTCTAGTGCATCCGTAAAGGTTTCACTAGAAGATGATGAATTCAAACTTTGAAATTCCCCTGGCACCTTCGAAAAGGTTTCACTAGGAGATTGTTCTTATTTTACATGAATGTGGTCTTGACCCTTTTGATATTATAAAACTAATATGTCATCATGGATGTAGTTTAATAAGGTGTGATTCTATCATTCCTAATTGACACTTGTGGGAGGTGGAATGTCAATATAATGGCTAGGTTGGTTGGTGGTAATGGTATGTGGAACGGTAATGGAATGGGAAGAAACCACACAATCCTCGTAGAATATACTAGGAGAATTTGTGTTGAAGTTGATGTAATCATCCTCAAAAACTATGGAAGGATCACAAATATATTCAAACTGGTATGTGTTTTATTATTTTTGGGAATCTAGTGTTTAGATACTAAATAACAAGGGTCTGGAATGGTAGGAAAAATCTACTTTGACAGGGAAAAATATAGATTTTAACGAATAATTATATAAAAGAAATATAAATTAACTTATGTGGATTCATATTGAAATAAAAGATTATGAGGTTGGAAATTGAAGAGCAGGACTGAGACACTATCAGGAATTTGTTCTTGGCTTTAATTTTCTTATTGGGCAAGAACACCAGAATAGGACACCCTAGTGTCTAGTGCTATAGTCCCTCCCTGGTGTTGTTGTCATCAAGATCTAAGCTTTTTGGGTTTTATTTGCTAGGTCAGTATGAGCATGTGTGCCAAGTTTTAGGGATTAGAATTTAAGAGAGCTTGTTGTAGATTCATTTTAGTATTCAATACCTATATTCATCTACACACATGCAAACAGCAAATACATCAAAAGAAAAAGGGTAAAAAATTGGGTTAGGGGAAGAATGATCACATGATCTTGAACCCTTGTTATCTTGACCACTATCTACATTAACGCTCAAGCTAGGGTCTTATATCAAATGTAGTTCTCCCTTAGGGAACGTGCATAATCAATGTGCACGATAGATGTAATAATGACTTTCGCTCAGGCCCTTCCTTGATCAAACATGCAAGTCTATGGTTGATGCAGAGAAGCTGAGCTATACTATTGATTGATTTTTATTATGTCTAATGTGCCAAAGTAGTAAGTGCTAGATATAAATGTATTATGTAGTCCTTTATATAAGAGACTCGTTATTTCAAATTTGGTAGCTTTATTTGCATTTGGTCGACATTAAAAAACTTAGAAACGAAGCAAAGAAAATGGGTAAGACCCATCCAATAGAAGAAACTAATCATTTAGGCTCAAATTGTCTTTGGACAGGAGCACTAGAAATTAGACACCTTAGGTTTCAGCGCTATAGTCCAATCCTAATGCTCCTATTCTATAGGCTAGGGACCAGGGGGGATGGAATGAGCTTGGAAACGTGACTTAGCTAAGGTGTAATGGCTGTTTGAAAGGCTCAGGGTGATTGGGAATGGGTGAAAAGATGACTCAAGCTTAGAACAAGACCTGAATGGATAAAATGAAAGACAAAAAAATGTGATTAAAACTCATATTCTCTAGTCAGAGTCTCCTGTGAAAGACTGTGAAAATACATGATGTGTGTGGTTGCTTGACCAATTTAGGGTTTATACATTTGCCCCCCTTATAATCTAGTGATGCAATGAAATGAAGTATTAGAGTAAAAGAAAGAAAAGAAGATGCATACCTAAACTTACATGAAGATAAGTGTGTTAAAAAAGGGTCCAGCTTCCTGGTCAGAGAAGTGGATGGAGAACTAAATAGTGCTTGGAGAAATAAGGAATCCTTAAAATGGATGGCCCTTATATCGAATATGAATAGTTCTTAAAGAAAGAAGGAATCCATAAAATAGATGCCCTCTATATTGAATCTAAATAGTGCCTTGAGAAAGAAGGAATCCCTGAAATGGATGGCCCTTATATTGAATTTGTCTGGAAATGAGAAATGCTGAAAGGCCCAAAACTAATGTCTACCCTCTATCCCACATAAACTCATGTAATCTAGAATATGTGTATAGAATTTGTATTCTATGAAGAGAAAAATATGTCATGTTCCCATTATGAATAATTTAAATTGGAACTGAGAAGTGCTCAGAGGTCCAAAAGCAATGTTTGTTGTTTATCCCACACAAACTCCTGGGTATGGCTAATGCTATGGACCAATTATTGCATTCAATAATACGATCCAACCTGGTGAAAACTTGGGTATGCTTGGGTGTAATGTAGAGCTCTGGTAAATATGTAAGAATAAAATGGCATGTCTTGCCATTCTACTCTGTATAATCATGGATGATGAAGAACATAAACATCAGTGCCATGCCCCCAAATCTGGTATATGAGTGATGCATCTGTATAGTCTGGTAATCCATATAACCACATGTGAAATAAGTTATCGTATCATGTCCCATGTGCAAAACTGGAGATCAAAATAATGTGTTCTACATTATGCCTATAATCTGCTATTTGGTATATACTATGTCATGTTGTATCAAGCTATATGTGTGAGACATGTAGTGATGTACATGCCCCCAAATCTGATATTTAGTCTGAATCTTTATCGAAGTCACTGTGAATCCATATGATATGAACCATTGTATATGTAAGTAATCTTTGTATCTATAAACTGAAGGTATGTCCCTCTAAAGGTCTTGAGTAATGCTAAATGACCCATGTAATTTGACCAATTTGAGATAAATATGATAATTCTGACTACAAAAGGTATAATAACCATGGTGCATCCAACTATGAGAGTGGATAGGTGTGTTGGGTAAGTGTAAAAATAAGAATAGTAGGAATGATGCCCCCTTTTTGGGGAGAGGGATGAAATTTGTTATGGAGAAGGTTGAGCCAAAAGTGATGACTAGTGGCACAATGCTAAGAACAAGGTTGGTATAGTTTGGATTTATTTGAGAAGTTGATTGATTTTTTAGACTGAGTTTTTGAAAGTTGAATGAGCTTTGATTGGTAAGGACCAAGTTGTATAAAAGTTGAACAAGTTGTTATTAGTGAGGACCAAGTTGTATGTATAGGGGTATAAAATAGGTATAGATACCTATGTGTGCCATAGTAGGAAACTTATGTAATAAGAGATCTAGGTTTGTTGTATATCAAAGGTATTATCGTCATGGTTCTGTAGAATAAAACAGTTTGTAAAATGGAGCTATTGGGTTCAAGTTATGGGCAAAGTGCTATTTTGCTTTAAATGAAAAGTCATTTGATATGGGAAAATTTGGATTGATTCTTGATTCATTTGTACATTGAATAGTTTGAGATTTGGAACTCTAGAGTAGGAGATATGTTAAGGAGATGAGCACCTCCATGACCTAGTTTGAACAATTGGTAGCCTAGATTGATGTTGGTGGGGAGTTTACCCTGGTAAGTAACTAAAAGGTGTAATTTAGGCCTGTTTTTGATGATTTTGAGTTATTTTATAGTTTTTTAGAAATTTTTTACAGGGTTCAATGCTCCTATCCTTCTTCCAACACTATTGTCTAGGCTCCAGTGTTGTTGTCCATGTTGTAGCATTCCTATCCAACACTGATGTCTTATACCTAGCAATGTTGTCTTGGAAGTTGGCTTTTCAGAGCTGATGCTTAGTTTAGTTGCTATCATTTTGCTTAATTATTGGTTTGGCATGGTTGACTGAAATTCATGTTATTTTCTGGTGTTTTGTAGGGTGAGTTATGAATGTAGTTTTGTAGAGGCCAAGTGATGGAGACTCTGAGATTGTTGCCTCTATCCGCTGATGAGAGGGTTGTGATGGATAGTGTAGGGATGGGTTATGTGTGTGACCTAGGCACTGTGCAGTGGGATAGTCATTTGATTACCACCTTGTGTGAGAGGTGAAATGCAGACACCTATGCTTTTTGGCTTCTTACTGGAGAGATGACTATTACTCTGAAGGATGTGAACTATATTTTATATTTGATAATTAGTGGATGGCATGTGACTTTACAAGATGATTTGGGTGCAGATGCCATTAATCATGCATACTTGTATTTTGTTGGTGTGTCTTCAGGCATACATAGGAGAGGTAGTGATAGTGATATATTATTGTCAATTATTGTTCGATCGAGTGTTCCATGTCTGCAAAAGTGGTTGGCAATGTTGTTGGCTACTTTTGTTGTAGTGGATGGGAGTGGTGTATCAATTGCATATAGGATATATAAGATTGTACGTAGTGTAGAAGTATATGGCACTATGTTCTCATGGGGTAGGACTATGCTTACCCATTTATATAGATATCTATATAGGTTACTCAGGAGGCTTTCAATGGTGGTTTTAGTACGGCTAATTTATTGCATTGTTGGGCCTATGAACACTTAGTGGTTGTGCGGCTACTAAAATTATTGAGAGAGAGGTGGGCACTTCCACATCCATATGGGAAGTGGTGGATGAGTTCATTGGCTATCAGGTCTATAGGGATAAATCACTATAGATGAGTGTTAGACATATTGGTCGATCAAGATATCATATGGAGGCCTTATAGAGGATTTCCTTGGTGGCCTGAGGATGGAGTGGAATTTCATTATATTAGGGTCAGTTGTTGGTTACATGATCATTGGCCTAGAGTGTATGAGAACTTTTAGTATGAGCATGTGACTAAGCAGTTTGGGGTTCTATGAGATGTGCCCCCAATAACATGGGTGTGGGTGAGGAGTGCACAGGCACCAACAAGAGTAGGAGCTCATGGTAGGCCTACTGAGGTTAAGTTAGCACCATTACCTTTGGTTACACGAGATGTAGATATAGATATTCTTGATGTAGATGATGTTGGATGCACAAAGGCATTTACCTCATGGTGGGCGAGGCATCGATGGGATCTATTATATGCTGTTGGTGGAGGGGATGCCCCTAAGTATGAGGACTCAGCTCTAATCCAGCTGATGGGCAGTAAGTATCTTTTATATTTGAGTTGTGTACAAGTTTGAGTTTGTGCATGTTTTAACTTGTTTTGAAAAATGTATGTCTAACGTAGTGTTGTACCTTTTACATGAAGGTGGAGTGGAAGGTGCTCAAGATGAAGCACAAGTTGGGGTAGTAGGTGGAGATGATGGGTTTTCGGAGACCATCATTGAGTCTACACGTGATGAGCTCACACGACATGTTCTTAATGATGTTGTGGAGGAGGGTTTGATAGAGTGAGTAATAGTTATAGCTAGTATTTATGCTCATTTGTTTGACAAAGCTGCTATAGCTACAGTTGCATATGTTAAGGCAGTGGGAAAGAGATGGGTTGAGGGCTGAGAAAGATAGGCATAGGATGCCTCCTCCTGATTATGGATAAGTGAGTACATGGATTATGGATGAGTACATAGATTTGTAGATGTGGTATGCGGACTTGCATGAGGAGCATGGTCGTTTACTAGAGTGAGATAGCCAACGTAAGAGCCATTCGGGAGCTCGATAAGGCGCGGGGACATCGAGCACAAGACTTGATTATGAGACTAGTATTGGACGAGAGAGTGAGACTAAGAGTGAGGGAATGACACCCATTCATGATTGATTGTAGTGGATATAGTGTATATGTATTTAAAAACCTGGTTATATATAGATGTATATATATACATATATATGTATGTGTGTGTATATATATGTATATACATACATACATATATATATATATATATACATATATATATATATATATATATATATATATATGTATGTATGTATATATATGTATACATAATATATATATATATATATATATGTATGTATGTATGTATGTATGTATGTATGTATGTGTACATATATACATACATACATACATATACATATATATACATACATATATATATATATATATATATATATGTATGTATATGTATATGTATATGTATGTATATATATATATGTATATGTATATGTATATGTATGTATGTATATACATTTATACATACACACACACACATACATATATAAGTGTATATATGTATATGTGTGTATATATATACCTATAGACATAACATATATATGCATATGTGTGTGTGTGTGTCTATACACACACATATGCATATATACATGTATATATGTATGTGTGTGTGTGTATATATATGTATATATGCATATATATACATATATGTGTGTCTGTGTTTGTGTGTATGTATATATATTTGAGTTTGTATTTACTCGTATTCATGTTATGGATTCTGGAATGTACTAGTATTGCAATATTTTGATTTTAAATAGTGGATTTGATGTTGATGTTGTATATGCTTCGTAAATGGTACTTGGTATATGCGATTTGATTGTTTTGTATAGATTTGGTAAGACAACATTTAGGATACGATTCACTTGTTTAGGATATGTTTAGATGTGATTTTTGATTTGTAATCATATGTAAGCGACAATTTTGTTGGTTTTTGTAATTGTTAAAATTGATTTGGTAAAGTGAATTGCTTTGCAAGTAGGATATAAGTAAGGTCTGGATTTTGAGATTGGTAATTTGTTTAGATAAGTTGAGTTAATTTGAGATTGGTAAAGGGTTTGGATCAGTTGATTTGGTAAGATCTAGACTTTGATAGGTTGGCTTTTGGGATATGGATAGTTAAAGGTAATTAAAAATGTTAGTTGTTAGTAGGGGGATGTAAGATAACACTGTGTGTGTATTACTTCCCCGAGAGTGGCTCAAGAATTCAAAGGTTAGCTAGACCTTTGGCTCCATCATTGCCCTACTAAGTGAAGCTTATGAACTAAAAATCAGTGTGACTATACATTGTATTATTCTATGTTGTATCACTATTTGAACCCTGTCAACCAATTAAACAAGTGTCCATACTGCTCATGCTATGTAGGAATGTGATTTGTATATGATGTTGTTTATTGTGTGCAAACTATAGTTGTCTGTGAAGATTATGTGAAATTTAACTATATTGGTCGTTCAGCTGAAACTGTGTGCTATGAAGAAGGCTCATCTATCTATAACCGAATACCTTGTGGCCTCTGTTGTGATGTATATGACTGAGCAATATATCGAGATGGCGCTGAAACCTGTGTTAAGAGTTCATTTAATCTTAATTGTAATGGGTTGTTATGTGAGATAGGACCTAAAAAATTTGCTTGTAGTGAATATTTCTCATGAGTGGTACTCTGTTGTGGTGTAGGGTCATTTAATCTGAACCATAGTGGATTTTTATGTGATATAGGACATAAAATCTATTTGTAGTGAATATTTTGTCAGGAACCTAGAACAATAAACATGCTCTGATACCACGTGTCAGGATCTTACTCCACCAATAGAGCACATATGATTACTTCTTGTATTAGCAACTAAACACAGAATTTACCCAAAATCAATAAGTAACTAGAAATATGAAACAACACAGGAATATGAGAGATAATACACAATTGTATTAATAATCACTCAGAAGAATATACAATAAGGAAGATGCCACTTCTTCCTCCACCTCAAAGGCTCGCCACACCTCAAGACCTTCTTCCCTCTCTCTCTCGGTCCCAACAATAAACTCCAATATAGAATTGATGTTCACCTCTCCAACCAGTCAGTAACACGCTGCCAGTACACCAAGCACACAACCGTACTCTAAGTAGAACTCCTGCTCTCTGCTGCTACCTGCAAATCACTAGACCTTACTCACCATTGTAGATCTCCAAAAGAAGCCATGCTTACTTGCTGACTAAGATCATACAAATACGAAGAACCCTTCTGATTCTCCAAACCAGTACCCACCTTGGTACTGTGGCACTAGGAGGAACACACCATTGCTCTCCTCTCTCAGAAGGAGCTTATATGCTCTCTTACTCTCTAGCTACAAGTTTACAATACAGCCCATGAGTCCATATATAGATCTCATGCTTACAATAATTAGACTATCTTAATTACAATAATTAGACATGCAACTCAAGACTAAGACTAGCCTTCAACATGCAAACTAACAGTCTCAAAATAGACTCTCCAAATTCAACATGCAAACTGCATGTTCACGCACAGGCTGCCGACGCCGGCTCCTCCATGACCGATGTCGACCGACTGGTGACCGACGTCGGTTGCTTCTTCACTACACTGTGATCGACGTCGACTGATCAGACTGATGTCAGTTTCTCTACAACTCGCTCTGCAACTCTTCATCCTCCGTAACTTCTCCTATTTGCATCCTAGTAAAGCTTTTAGCTCCACAACCTAACAATCTCCCACTTGGAGATAAATAGCTGTACCTATACCTATATATGTACACTTTCTAAATTATTCCCTGGCTTGTATCCCTTTTCAAGATCAATCCTGAAGACTAACCACCACACATCCTATGATGCCTTTCCTGTCATCCAAGTAACCTGCCACATCCGAACCTACATATCCATGTAGTGAAGACCTTGATGTTAAGGTGTGGAGCTAAAAGCTTCAACTATTTACAGACACAAGGAAGGATGCTGAAGAACCAGAGCCACCGGCGTTGGCAGTATGATCGACGTCGATTAGATGCAGTGGAGAAGGAGACCGGCGACGGTAGAGAGTCGGTCGATGTCGGCAGCACCAGACCTGCAGGGACCGGCGTCGGTCGCCTGTGTATTTCTATAACTGTTGTTGACGAACAGTCAATTAAGTGAAGCGAATGTTTGCATGTCAAATGACTAATTATAGTCACGAGCTGCGTGTCTAATTATTGTAACTAGAATTCTATTTTTGTAAGCATGGGATCTTATTTATAGACCCATAAGGCATGTATTGTAATTGTATCAAGAAGGCAAGTAAAAGCATTGAAGCTATCAAGGTCAAGGAGATCAGTTGAAGCATTCAAGGAGGGATAGCAACTCAGGCTTTAGAGTTGTTGTGTTGAGCAAGAAAGAGAGGGAAGAAGGTCTTGAGGTGTGGCAAGCATTTGAGGTGGAGGAAGAAGTGGCATCTTCCTTATTGTATTTTCTTCTAGTAATATTTAATACAAGAGTGTGTATTGTCTCTCAAATTCTTTGTTGTCTCAGTTTCTAGCTACTTTATCATTCTGGTATAATTTCATGTTTAATTGCATATAAGAAAGTAATCAATTGTTCTCTAATTGGTAGAGCTAGATCCCCTGACAAGTGGTATCAGAGCTACGGTTTGCAGGAAGCAGGGTATTGTTTTTTGATTACAGGTCATTCACAGGATTTTTTGATTGAGTGGGAGTTTAGCAATGGCAGAAGAAAGTAGACTACGAATGGAGAAGTTTAACGGCAAGAATTATCAACATTGGAGGATGCAGATTGAGGACTATCTGTATCAGAAGGATTTGTACTTACCGTTGGGTGGGGTTGCATGCAAGCCCATAGATATGAAGGATGAAGAATGAAACGTTCTTGATCAAAAGGCTCTCGGTTCCATAAGGTTGAGCCTTGCATCGTCTGTGATTTCTAGCTTATCACAGTGTAAGACAACGGAAGAGTTGATAAAGTTTTTGGCGAATTTATACAAAAAGCCCTCGGCTTCTAATAAGGTATATCTTATGAAGCAGCTATTTACTTTGCAAATGCAGGAAGGTGGATCGGTACATACTCATCTCAGTGATTTCCATGGTTTGGTAAACCAATTGGCTTCAGTCAATATTGTTTTTGATGATGAGGTAAAGGCTCTCTTGATTTTATGTTCTTTGCCTGAAAGTTGGGACGATATGGTTATGGCAGTAAGTAATTCTGCATCTGCTTCTAAAATCTTAAAAGTTGATGATGTTGTGAGTGTGATCTTGAATGAAGAAATACGCAGGAGAAGCACAAGTGAATCATCAGGGAATGCTCTAAGTGCAGAAAGCAGGGGAAGGCAAAGGGAGAAGGTTGAGCAAGGGAAATCAAGGTCAGGAAGGAGATCCGAGTCCAAAGGTATTACCTGCTGGTTTTGTGGAAAGAAAGGACATACGAAGAAGGAGTGTTGGTTAAGAGATAAAGAGAATCAACATGCAGGTATGGAAGAAGCAAATGATGCAAATATTGTGATGCAGGACGCTCTCATACTTTCTTCAGATAGTCAGGTAGGATCATGGATTTTAGATTCTGGTTCATCTTTTCATGCATCCCCAAACAGAGATTTGTTCTATGAGTATGAACAGGGAGATTTTGGAGTGCTCTATTTAGGGGATGGTACGCCTTGTCAGATAGTTGGCAAAGGGAAAGTGCAGCTGAGATTACAGATTGACAACACGTGGGTGTTGAAAGAGGTCATGCATGTTCCAATTCTGAAGCAGAGTCTGATTTTTGTAGGAAGGTTGGGAGATGAGGGATGCACAATAACCCTCACAGCGGATTCTTGGAAGGTTACCAAGGGAGCACTTGTTCTAGCAAGAGGTAAGAAAGTAGATACTCTTTATCTGTCTACTTGTATTACTGATTCTACTTCTGGTGTAGATTCGAAGATGTGGCCTAATAGGCTTGGTCACATGAATAGGAAGGGAATGGAAGTTCTTGATTCAAAAGGTATGTGTTTAAATTTGGAAAGCATAGATACAGTTCATTATAGAAAGAGGAAATTTGATACTTTTGACAGGAGCAAAGAAGCCTTAGTGTTTATGGAGGAGATGAAGGACAGAGATCAGTCACAGGGGCTGAATAAATTTGAGCAGGGCAGCATGGACAGAGGTATGATCCAAGAAGAGCTCACGGATGAAAATTTCATCACTTACAGGAACACACAGACACCGATGTCAGTCGCTTAGCACCGACGTCAGTCATCCAGATACCAACATCGGTCATGTGCAGACCAGCAGGGTCTGTAGGTCAGGCAGGAGAAGTCCAACGTCGGTCATAAGGACCGACGTCGGCAGGAGGGACACTGGCGTCGGCCAGGGAAACGACGTCGGTAGTCAGGGTCAGTGCAGGAAATTGACATCGGTCGGGAGCAGACTGGGAGATGGCCGATATCGATCACTGGAACGGATGTTGGGTGAATCAATAAGTCTCAAACACCCATGTGGAGGTCAGAAAAGGTATGTGAACCTCATATTCGTTGTTCACCTTCTTTATATTGCTTACTGATAGTCATGAACTAGGAAGATGGAAGAAGCAATGCAGGTAGAATCCAAAAATAGTGAGAGCTTGGCATGGATGAGGAGTGTGAGTCCTTGGAGAACCAAACAGGTAATTGTTGGTAGTGTTGTCAGCTGGAAGGAAGCACTGGTTAGAGGGATGGATTCCCATTTTAGAGAAGAGAGTGGATGGACACATGAGACAGAAGGCTATGGTATATGGTCTTGATTATGCTGCAGGACAATGGAGGTTTGACCATTGTATTTTATCTTTACCAGGTTGGATAATATTAGCTACATTATCCTGTTACTGTATTGTGTTACTTGTTGCAGGGTTTCATATACATGGAATTTTTTGAACTAAGGGTAGAGTTGGTTTAGAAGTATGTCATGCAGAATTTGGGAGCAACAAAATTCTTGTGGCATAAGAGACAAGTATTTCATCACAGGTTTGCATGGTGGTTGGTCTTCAAGAGTGACATTGAAGAGGGATACAGAGCCTAAAGAACAAAATAGATGGTGTAAAGGTACAGGTACAAGTTGCAACTGTTTATCTCCAAGTGGGAGATTGTTAAGGTGTGGAGCTAAAAGCTTCAACTGTTTACAAACACAAGGAAGGATGCTGAAGAACCAGAGCCACCGGCGTCGGTAGTATGACCGACATCGGTTAGATGCAGTGGAGAAAGAGATCGGCGATGGCAGAGAGTCGACCGACGTCGACAGCACCAGACCTGCAGGGACCGGCGTCGGTCGCCTGTGTATTTCTAGAACTACTGTTGACGAACAGTCAGTTAAGTGAAGCGAGTGTTTGCATGTCAAATGACTAATTATAGTCACGAGCTACGTGTCTAATTATTGTAACTAGAATTCTATTTTTTTAAGCATGGGATCTTATTTATAGACCCATAAGGCATGTATTGTAATTGTATCAAGAAGGCAAGTAAAAGCATTGAAGCTAGCAAGGTCAAGGAGATCAGCTGAAGCATTCAAGGAGGGATAACAACTCAGGCTTTAGAGTTGTCGTGTTGAGCAAGAGAGAGAGGGAAGAAGGTCTTGAGGTGTGGCAAGCCTTTGAGGTGGAAGAAGAAGTGGCATCTTCCTTATTGTATTTTTGTCTAGTAATATTTAATACAAGAGTGTGTATTGTCTCTCAAATTCTTTGCTGTCTCAGTTTCTAGCTACTTTATCATTCTGGTATAATTCTGTGTTTAATTGCATATAAGAAAGTAATCAATTGTGCTCTAATTGGTAGAGCTAGATCCCCTGACACTTGACCCTGCATAACAAGAATCCCTGCTGTTGATCCCTCTCAGATACCTGAGAATCGACTGAACTGCCCTCTAGTACTCCTTCCCCGAATTGGCTCCATACTTTCTGACAACTCCCACTGCTTGGGAAAACTCAGGTCTACACTAGACCTCATGTGATTTCAAACCCTGTTCTAAGCTAAGCTTGAACTGTCTAGCCCTTGGTGTGCTTTCTGATTTTGCATCCTGCATCATGAACCCCACCAACACCGTCTTCACACCAGCGCCCACTAGAGATAAAATCTCTATGTCTCTTATGCCAAAGAATTTTGCTGCTCTAAATTCTTCCTGACATACCTCTAAACTAACCTTACCCTTAGCTCAGCAAAACCCTGTATCTTTGAACCTATAACTAGTATACCATTCACATACAGTAACTAGATAATGTCGTGACTCATCATCCACCTGGTAAGACAAAAAACCACAATAGTTACACTGACATTCACTGAAGCTATGCTTAGTCATCCACCTGTCAAAACCTGTACCACTATCCTGCAGCTTCCTCAAGACCATATGCCTTGGCCTTCCGTCTCACGTGTCCATCCACTCTCTTCTTTAACTTGGGAATCTATCCCTCATCCAGTGCTTTCTTCCAGCTGACAACTCTACCAACAAATACCTGTTTGGTTCTTCTCCAAAGACTCACACTCCTCATCCATGCCAAGCTCCCACTGTATCTGGATTCTACCTGCATTGCCTCTTCACGTCTTCCTGGTTCTTGACCATCAATAAGCAATATAAAGAAGGTGAACAACGAATATGAGGTTCACTTACCCTTTCTGACCTCCATATGAGCGTTTGAGACTTGTTGACAGCTAGCTGTCTGCCCACCATTTGTTTTAGTCACCAATCTCGGCCATCTCCCAGTCTGCAACCGACCGATGTCGGTTCCCTGCACTGACCCTGACTGTCGACGTCATTTCCCTGGCCAATGCCGGTATCCATTCTACCAACGTCGATTCCTTCATGACCGACGTCGATCTTTCTGCTACCGACGTCAGATACTGTATGACTGACACCGGTACCTGTGTTCGCTTGTGAGTGATAACTTTTTACCCGCGAGCTCTCCATGGATCAAAACCCTGTTCAAATCAACACAGCCCTGCTCAGAATAAATTAGTCTCCTTACCTGATCTTTGTCCGTCATCTCCTCCATGAACACCAAGGTTTTCCAGTTATTTATCTTATCAAAAACATCTATCTTTCGCTTAAGAACATACATTCCCCTCCTACATATGTGACCAAGCCTACAAAGCCACATCTCTGTAACAAAAGGTGAATCAGTAATATAAGTAGATAGATAAAGGATACCTACTTTCTTACCACCATCTAATTCAAGTGCATCCACTCTGAGAGTTACAGTGCATCTCCCATCACCCAAATTTCCTGAAGAAATTAGACTCATCTCTAAGACTGGTCCCTGCATAACCTCCTTTAACACCTGTGTGTTATCTTCCTGCAATTTCAGCTTCACTTCCCCTTCGTCAATAATCTGACAAGGCTCTCTAACCCCTAAATAAATCTCTCCAAAGTCTCCAAAGACGTACCCATGAAAAGATGCTCTATTTCGGGCTGCATGGAAAGAGGCAAAAGAATCTGTAAACAAAGATTCTACTTTATCCAGAGTAACCTATGCAACATCACCTGCAACATCTGCTTCTACGCGCTGATCTTCTACCGACCAACAATCTCCTTTTACCTGCTCTTTCTTTCCATCAATTAAACCATTCACGCTATTCAATTTCTCCATTCGTAGCTTACTTTCTTCTGCCATTGCTATACTCCCACTCAATTTGAAACACCTGTGAGTGACCTGTAATCAACAAACACTACCAAATCTGAACCACCTGTTAGTCAACCCAACCAAAAGCTCTGATACCACTTGTCAGGAACCTAGAACAATAAACATGCTCTGATACCACGTGTCAGGATCTTGCTCCACCAATAGAGCACATATGATTACTTCTTGTATTAGCAACTAAACACAGAATTTAACCAGAATCAATAAATAACTAGAAATATGAAACAACACAGGAATATGAGAGACAATACACAATTGTATTAATAATCACTCAGAAGAATATACAATAAGGAAGATGCCACTTCTTCCTCCACCTCAAAGGCTCGCCACACCTCAAGACCTTCTTCCCTCTCTCTCTTGGTCCCAACAATCAACTCCAATATAGAATTGATGTTCACCTCTCCAACCAGTGAGTAACACGCTGCTAGTACACCAAGCACACAACCGTACTCTAAGTAGATCTCCTGCTCTCTGCTGCTACCTATAAATCACTAGACCTTACTCACCATTGTAGATATCCAAAAGAAGCCATGCTTACCTGCTGACTAAGATCATACAAATACGAAGAACCCTTCTGATTCTCCAAACCAGTACCCACCTTGGTACTGTGGCACTAGGAGGAACACACCATTGCTCTCCTCTCTCAGAAGGAACTTATATGCTCTCTTACTCTCTAGTTACAAGTTTACAATACAGCCCGTGAGTCCATATATAGATCTCATGCTTACAATAATTAGACTATCTTAATTACAATAATTAGACATGCAACTCAAGACTAAGACTAGCCTTGAACATGCAAACTAACAGTCTCAAAATAGACTCTCCAGAATCAATATGTAAACTGCATGTTCACGCACAGGCTAGGGTTTTAGGTTTGTTTGAAGTAAGTTGGGTTCACCAAATGTTTTATTATTTTTGGTAATCTAGTGTTTAGATCCTAATTAATAAGGATCTGGAATGATAGGAAAAATCTGCTTTGACAGGGAAAAATATGGCTTTTAACTGATAATTATATAAGAGAAATAGAAATTAACTTATCTAGATCCATACTGAAGCAGAAGATTCTGAGGCTAGAAATTGAAGAGAAGGATTGAGACACTATCAGGGATCTAACCTTGGCTTCTATTTTTTGATTGGATAAGAACACCAAAATAAGACATCCTAGTGTTCGGTGTTATAGTCCTTCCCTAATGCTATTGTCCTCAAGATCTAAGATTTTTGGGTTTTATTTGATAGGTTAGTGTGAGCATGTGTACCAAATTTTAAGGGCTAAAATTTAATAGAGCTTGTTGTAGGTTCATTTTAGTCTTTAGTACCTATATCCATCTACACACATGCAAATAATGAATACATCAAAAGCAAAAGGGGGAAAAATTGTGTTAGGGGAAGAATGATCACATGATCTAAAATCCCTGCTATCCTGACCACTACCGACATTAACCCTTAATCTGGTGTCTCAGATCAAATGTGGTTCTCCCTTAGGAACGTGCATAGTCAACACACAAGATAGATGCAAGAATTACTTTCACCTAGGCCCTTCCTTAATCAAGCATGCAAGTCAATGTGTGATGTAGAGAAGCTAAGTTATACCACTAATTGATTTTTATAATGTTTAATGTGCCAAAGTAGTAAGTGCTAGATATAAAATGCCTTCTGTAGTCCTTTTTATAGGAGACTCATTATTTCAAATTTGGGAGCTTTATTTGCATTTAGTTGACATTCGAAAACTTAGGAATGAAGCAAAGAAAAGGGGTAAGACCTATGCAACAAAGGAAACTAACTATTTAGGTTCAAATTGGCTTTCGACATGAGTGATAAAAACTGGACACCCTAGGTTTTAGCACTGTAGTCCAATCCCAACGCTCCTATCCTACAAGCTAGGGACCTGGGGGGATGGAATGAGCATGGAAAACCTGACCTGACTAAGGTGGAATGGTTGTTTGAAAGGCTCAAGGTGACTGGGAATGGGTAAAAATACAACTCAAGCTTAGAACAAGACCCAAATGGATAAAATGAGAGACATGGCAAAATGTGAACAAAACTCATATTCTCTAGTCGAAGTCTCTTGTAAAAAGACTTGATATGTGTGATTGCTTGACCAATTTAGGGTATATATAGTATGAAAGGCATGCGTAACTAATGTTGTAACAACCATGAATGTATTCTGATTCTAAAGCTGATTTTGACTCAAGGGACTCTGAATCCAATGTTAAGACTGACGTTGATTCTACTTCTGATGCTAAATTTGACGTTGGTTCAAGAATAGAACCTAAATTTAATTATGATTCTTCATCTAGTGTAGATGTTGCTATAATAATGTTTTATTTAATGTTTGGTATTAGATAAGCAACGGCCTGTGATGGCATAATTAGCTCCACAGAGACTAGTTTGTCAATGTGAGATTCCTCAACAAGGGGAAAAAGGTCAAGAAACAACTCCTTAAAGATTGACTTGTCAAAGGGAGGCTCTTGAAGAATAGGCATATGATCAAGGTAATGATTTTCCCAAAGGTGGTTATAATCATTAAGAAATGACTCAGTAAAACTAGCTTGTCAGAGTGAGACTCCTCAACAACAGGTATAGGATTAGAAGGTGATTCATCATAGCTTGAGTTATCACAAATGGTTGGTTCAAAAAAAACATCATGGCTTGGTTGGTTCTCTTAGCCTTTGTTTACAATCAGTTGTAAAATACCAATTTTGAAAATTTGTTGGTCTTTAAATGATTAGCTCAGTTAGAGAGGTACTAATTGGCTTAGTTTTAGCTACTCGATTGGTAGGGGTTTTCTAAAGTGGATAATGGTTGGTAATGGATGAAGAATGGTTGGCAGTTGGATAGTGATAGGCTTAACAAAGGTTGGTTCATGGCCTAGGATAGTAAATTTTATTTGTCGAGTTATGATTGGATAACTTGATTGGGATAACAAGCTACTATACGTGGATGGTCAGGAATGATAATGGTAGGGTATTGTGGAGCTTGATTTCTCACACAAACCAAAGGATGAGATCCTAGAATAGGAATGGTAGGGTGTTATGGAGCTTTGTTACTCACACAAGCTAAAATATGAGGTCTTAGTATAAAAATGGTAGGGTGTTGTGGAGCTTGATTTCTCGCACAAGCTAAAAGACGAGATCCTAGTATAGAAATAGTAGGGCATTATGGAGCTTGATTGCTCGCACAAGCCAAAGGATGAGGTTATGGTTTAGAAATGATAGGGAAATGTAGATTTTGATTTATGACACAAGCTAAAGGATAAGGTGTTGGTATAGAAATGGTAGGCCATCATGGAGCTTGGTTGCTTGCACAAGCCAAAGAACGATGTCCCAGTATATAAATGGTAGTCGTTAGATGCTGTGAAACTTGGAGGCTCATGTAGTCCAAAGGAGGGTTAATGGTATAGGTGAAGGATTGGGTGGTCACAAAAGGATGAGTATCATACATTAACTAACCTGAAGAAGGTACTACAAAAAATGATGCTTGTCTTTGTTCCCAAGATTGAGGATTGTAAGGAGGATATGGAACTGTCTCACAAACCACTTCTTCACCATAGGGGTCTTGATCAAAGTCAATTTTTGCAACCATTCTATCATAACTTGGATCATACCTAACTCTTCCATAATTGTAGCTAGATATATCTGCATCAATAATAAAATATCTATAAAAAGGCCTGGAGTTCTACAATCTCCTAAATATAATGTCCAAAGGATGAATGTTTCGAACTTGGTCTAACTTGGTCAAGGGGTGGATCTGTATCTCTAAAATGGTCTATGATAAAACTTGGTATAAAATAATCTAACATCATATGTCTAATTTCAAATGTCTCACACATAAAAGTTCAAGTGGTTGAATAAAAACCAGCATGCCAAACTCTAGGTTCAAAGTGTTCCAAATAGGTCTAATCTAGGAAAATAAAAAGGTTGCTAGGTGTTTTGGCCAAATACGACATAAAAATCTAGGCTCAAACAAAGGCATGTGCTAGGAATTTTGGCCAAATGTGACTTCAAAATCTAGACTTAAAACATAGAGGTATTTAATCTAATAAATTTAGAACACTTTGACATAGACTAGGCATACAAAATTCAAACATGAACTTGGTCAGTTGGCATAAGGCATAAGGTAAAAGGCATATGGAGAGATAAGATATTTCTCCCAAATAAAAGACACAAACAATAATGAAAACTAAGTTGATTTAAACAAACAAGATAAAACAAATTGAACATCATAATGACATTGGACAAAGACCCAAACGATATACATGGCATTGGCTT
Organism: Torreya grandis; assembly: GCA_037957365.1. Taxonomy (NCBI): domain Eukaryota; kingdom Viridiplantae; phylum Streptophyta; class Pinopsida; order Cupressales; family Taxaceae; genus Torreya; species Torreya grandis. The sequence continues at coordinate 6,112,105 of JARHVA010000085.1, forward strand.
TGAAAAATGGCATAAGTCATAAGGCAAATAAGTCTTAAAATAAATCAAGTAGCATAACAACATTATCGTGCTCTAAATACATAATCAATGGTTGGTTTTAAGACTTAAAGGCATAAAAACATGAAATGATTTGGGCACCATAACGTTACCCATTTCAATCAAGTGACACAAACACATAGATTTGTCAAAAGACTAAGGCAAAAGTGTGTGATAAAATGGCTAGCATAACTCCTCAAATCAAGGAATGACATATAAACAAAAATTATTTTTTGACGCAACAGAAATAAATAAAAATAGTTTTAAACTTAAAAACCAAACAAGTAAAAGATAAAAGACCAAATACAACTAAATATAATCATCCTAAGCCCTAAAATTGACAAGGTTGCATCATATCATTGAAATCCATATATATACATGCTCTTGGGAATATTTAATGTCTTATTCCAAAAATAAAAGTACATGAAGTAGTAGGGTTTTTATACCCCCTTCTCCTAAGAGATTGTACGGTGACATAGACTTTCAAGCTACTCTCTTTGCATCAACAATATGTTTGTGACAAGTGGGTTTTATCTAAAACTTAAAATGTTGACTATCTAAATGGTCCCAAGTGTGGCTAACACTATAAATTCCTCACATCAATTAAGTTATACCAATTAACTTACTATGAAAGGGTATATTCCTTTGCATATTGATTCCATTTGTGTACTGCTTAGTGGAATCCCTTGGTTAACCAAACCTCACTTAAGCTTTCATTATCAAAAGAGAGGTTAGCCACTCAACCCCTTGGCTCTCATAGTATGCGTACCCTTATTTATATACCCCACTGTGGAGTGGGGTTGAAACAATGCTAGGGGATGAAATCCTGAGTCCAAGCTTCCCTAAAGAACTTGTGAAGAAGCTATGAACTCCCCTTCTGAAGCCAAGTTGCATAAAAATAAAACTAACTGAAAAGACTTTAGAGGTTGCTTTTAGATCATCCAAACCATACAACTTTTGGGGAGAGCCTAGACAAGTTTATTTTACATGCCTTGGACTAGGTACAAATTGTAAGTGAAAAGGCGCTTTTTATCACCCAAGTTCCCTATAGGGGACAAGGCGAAAGCATACACACACTCTTCATTTTTCACAAACAAACATATAATTTTTAGAATTTGGAATCCAAGTAAGTGTTAATTTTATGTTCCAAATGAAATGTTCGATAAAGTTCTTGGTCCCTTGGCTTAAATTTTCAAAGCTTGAAATAATTTTCAAAAAATAACTTAACACAAATCACCTAGGTTACTTTTAATAACTTAAAACCAAATGGTCAAGACTTAACCATTCTTTTTAGGCACTAAAATGAAGTGTTCAACAATTTAAACTTGAAATTTTATGTTCTAATCCTCCCTAGGCCCTACAAAAATTAGAGGGTTTCCTTATGCTTTGAAGCACATTAATGGATGAGCAAACAAGTTTTGAAAAGATAGCTCTCGTGTTTCTCTATATTATTTACACAGAGACCGACGTCGGTCACATGTGATCGATGTTGATTATAAGGAAATCAATTCCATTTGGGAATTAACTAATGCCGATCAATAAAGATCAATATTGGCTACCTATAAACCCAAATCCAAAACCAAAATGATGTGAATTTTTTTTGTTATCTTAAGTTAGTATGAAAATTCCATGAAACTTGCAACAAATCGATTAAACAAAGAGTTTACAAATCAATAAAATCAAGAAGTATCAATTAAAAAATTTAAAAGATTTAAAATCCCTATTTTTAAGTTGTTTCCTACCCTACACCCTAACCAATGTTAGTTAAGCAGAACCGATGCCGGTTATGCCAAACTGATCTCGATCTCTGTGTAAATTTGAGTTAGCACAAAAAAGAAGAATATGATAAGAACAAAGCTAAAACTCCAATTTTGAATATATTCAAGCATTTATTTGAAAATATAAGAGTTGCATGTTGGTATCCTTAGTGCATGTAATGCTTCTAGGTCCCACTGGGCATGCTATTTGTGATCATAGGAATTTGAGAATAGAGAAGAGGTTAGATCAAGTGTTAGTCCATAAAACAATGAAAAGAGCACACTAACATGCTAACATCTCTAAGCCTATATCTTAGGGGGAGATTGATGAACAAAACCAATTGAAAACACAACTAGAATGCAAAAGAACAACAATATCTTACCTCATTGAATGCTCCAAATGATTCATTTTGTGGCTTGCTCAGTTTGTGCTCAAAGAGTCTTTAACAATGGAGTTTTCTTTGCTCCTTATCTTCCTGGCACCATGGTTGGGTTGATATGGATTGATGTGGCTCATGTTTGATGGGGATTGGCTCAATATTTTGGAATTATAACATTATGGATATAAACCATGCTACAAAACCTACATTATAACTCTACACTATCCAATCTCTTGAATGAAGAAGCAAAGGCTTGTATTTATAGGCTTAAGAACTAACCCCAAGTCAAGGTGAGTTAAAGTGTAGTTTAAACATGGAATGGGGTCAAACCTAACCCAAGTGAGTCAATTAACCCCAGTAGAGTTAAAAGGTGTCAATAATTAATTATTTGAAATGAATAGGCATGGGTGAGATATTTTGAGATATTTTCGAAGGCTTGACAAGTCACAAAAGGTAATCGTGAAAAGCTAGGATATTTCATATTTTTGAATTTCCTTTTATAAAATTTCATTAATTGCGCATGGATAATTAAACTAGTCTTTTAATTTGGTTTAAATTTTTAATTAATTCTACTTAGGCTTTTAGCATCTTCAAAATTTGATTTTATGTGTGCACTTGCCCCACTTAATAGGTCTATATGTTGAATTGCATGTTGTGATGCCATAGGATGATTATAGATAAATCTGTGAGAGGTTTTTGTTGCTTACAATAGGATACCCAAATTAGGGATGTATTAATTTGATTATGAGCTTTGATGAATGATGCACAAGTAAATTTGGGATGTTCAGTGATTCTTAGGCTTAATTTGCAAAGGTTGGTAGGAATCAATCTAAAGTCTGATCAAAGGTCATTGGTGGCCACTTTTAGGTGTGTACAACACCTGATATGGATAACCACATGCAATTTTAATTCCCTTTTTAGAGTATGGGATATGTAGATAGTGCTAAGTTATTCATCAAGGAGTGGTTGGGATTAGTTCTACCCATTATTCTTACCCTTTTACAAGTCCAGATCTAGTTTTGAAACTAGACTTAAGGTTTACAAGAGGAGATATGAATCTAAAATTACATGCACAAATAGTTTTTGAAGATTTCACATAAAGACACTTTACAACTAGGTGCATTTACATGTATGGAACCAGAGAAGTGAAACCCAAACCAATAAATCTAATAGATACTAGACACTACCATTAGTCGATACCATCCAAAATCTAATGATTATATCTAGGTGTGACTAGAGACCCAATTCCTTATTCAAGCAAATCTTGAACTAGTTTTACAGATTTTTTTTGTCACGTACATTTACTCTCAAACTTACATAAGAATGAAAAACATGTTAAGTATCTTATTCCTTTAGTTTTTTATATTTATAAGAATTGCAATCGATAAAATCATATTCTACCTTTTACATTCAGATTTATGTTTATTGTTATATTCCATATAATCTAAATTAGTTCAAAGTTATGTATTGTTTTAGATTGATAACTAAGGGTTGATGGGTCCCTTATCCATTTATTTATAAGTAAATGATTATAATGATATCACAAACTAAAATAGGTCCACAACTGACAAAAAATAATGTTGAACAAGGCCAAACCACCATAAAGGTGTTGGAACTGAAACCAAAACCCATAACAAAAGGCTAAGAAGCTTACTATCAGCCACAAGCTTACTATGCATCATTAATCATCCCAAGCCTGATGCTCAATGAATTGGACCCAAATGCTCTTGCATGAGGCTTGATGTAACTCATGGCTAAATTTGCCTCACCCAATTGGTAGAGAAAACCACAACTTGAATTGTCACATGAGATAAAAAGTTAACTACTATCACCTTAGGTTTTAAGTACCTCTCTTGCAACATGGCTTCAATATCTAGAATGAGAGATTTGGTCGAGGCCAAAGGGGGAGAAAGAATAACCTTACCAAACTATGCTTGTGGATATGGAACACAAAGCCAAGTTGTTCCATGTAATTTAAAAAAAAAAAAAAATCCCTCTAGCATACTAAACACTGAGAGAGGAACAAACCTATGCGTATCCCTACTAGACAATGACATGGCAGCCCATGGTCGAACATCAACATTAGCCATCACCTCAAATAGACCAACCCTAAAGGCTAGAGCCACAAAGAATTCAACCATTTCCACCACTTGTCACTTATCTTCCATGAGCATGAACATGTTAATAGCAAAAATTAACACAACATATGAATTAACCTTGACATGGAAATGAGAGATAATGTAGGTGTCACCCAAAACCATTTGGATAGAATGAAGCACCTGACTCGAGGGCACCCATAAAACATTCTTCAACCTATATGTTGACTAATTTTGACCCCCAAGGTCAAAATTTCAACCCCCATAGGTGAAAACTAGCTTGTCATGCTTTATCAAACTTATTCATAGCCATTACATGCCTTGATATCCTCCAATTAGTCTTTATAAGGTCTTATTAGCATTGTTTAAGGTAAATTTGGAGAAATTAAGGTAATGTTCTTTCTTGGTCTTGTAATGTTCTAGTCATGTCATGGTGTGATGAGAGATGGTCAAATGGTGTCATAGGTCCTTATGTGTCCCTTAAAGTCATTTAATACCTTAACCACCTTACATAAACAAATTCATGCATTTTTGGAAAGGTTAAGGTTCTTTTGTAAACTTAAAGGTAAAGTTTTATGAAGAAAAAGTATGTTTTTGACTAATTCCAATGTATGACAAAGCTTAAAAATATAATAATCCATATAAGAAAGCTTTCCAAGGTTATTGAGGGAGTTATATATCTTCCAAACATGTCAGATAAGTCATAACAAGTCAGTTACTTTAGAAATAACTCTAAAGGGGCAGTTTAAGGCACTTGTACATACTTCAAGCACTCAATTTCAAGTGAAAGTAGTTCAAGAGTGAATTTTTAGATTATAAAAGTTAGAATAATGTGTGTAATGAAATTTTAGGCCTCAAAGTTACAAATTGCTCCCTGTCTCCTCCATTGTTGCCTTCACAAGCTTAGAAAGGCAAAATTCAAATGTATGGTAAAATTAGGAGAGAGAAATTTGGAGGCTAAAATGTTGGTCAATGTTAGGGGTCCTAGTAAGATTCAGTTTTATGGAATTAGTTTTTGGATTCATCACCTCTCTTTTATAAATAATTGTTAAGACTACAAGGAGGTTAGTATGTCTTGCTCATTCAAGCATGGTCTCATTTTGCTCCTATTTCTTCATTTTAGAGTTCATTGTAGGAGAATGGATTTTGGGAGATGTTTTTAGATATAAAATGAGTCCCTTAAATGTTGGTTTCAATAACCAAATAAACTTTATGAGGTGCCTTCATCAATGAGAAAAGTACCTCAAGTGGATGGAACATGTCACTCCTACTTCAAGTTTTTTGGGTTGGTTTAAAATGTTCATCACTCTGAAAAGTTTCCAAATGCCTCTATATTCATGAAAAAAACCTCACTTTTCCATTATTAATGTTCCCTCTCCTTGAGAAGTAGCTCCTTGTAGATGATCCTTCAAGAGATACTAGGCGTTTTGCTCTTTGGAAGCATGGTATGTGCATGAATAGTTTCCTACAGGACAAAAGCTTGAATTAGCCCAAATAGAAATGAAACATCAATGATAATGTGTGTAAATATCACCATTGAACATTATGTAATCCCAATTTAATGAAAATGGGACTCAAATACACTCTTTAATAAGGACTTAGACAAGCTCATTCACCCACAAGTCTGCAGACATGTAGATGAATATTCATTGGTCTAGGTTTCATGTTGAATATCATTTAGCAAAGGAAAGATGTGGTGTAGGCTTATAAACAACCATATGATCTTGATAGACTCTACTTCCATCATCAAAAGCGTGTGGACGAATGAAAAAAGTCCAACTTCTATGCATAAACCTTGAACATGAGCTAACTTGCTACAGGCTTGCATTTATAAATGATGAGATTTGAGGTTGTATAGTGTTTAGTTGAAGTATAAAATTTCTTAAGGTGGAATATATAGAATTTAAAATGAGTGGAAACAACAATAAAAGTGTCAATGGATTAATAAGTTGTCTCAATAGACACCTAAGCAAAAGGTAGACCTATAGGTTCTCAATCTATAGGTCCTCATTTTGGACAGAAACCAATTGTCATGAGAAGGAAGAGCAGGTGTTGAAACATGAATCAGTACAATTATGAGAGAATACATGTATCAATGAAGATATCTCAGCTTTTGTAGAGTCAAAGGAAGGTTAAGAGGTTTGAGTTCATTAACCTATGCACTCATACACATGTCTATGTATGAAGACAAGAAGGTACAAGATTGTGAATGTTGTGAAAGACTATTAAGCTTGTAGAGTAATGGAAAGAGTTTTAAATGAGGTTATTCACTCTCAAAATGTCATATCCTAGTTGAGGAGACCAATTCTCAAAGTTCATGTCCAAACTCTTTTCAATCAACACCTACAACCATGGTTTAAGCAAGCATGAGAGATGAATGTATGCACGTACAAGTGTAAGATTTTGGGAAAGGTGATAGAGATTCAAAAGTGAATGAATAGTTACAAACACTATATCAATAATATTTAATGATCAAGGGTTGTGATAGCAGTCCTAAAATCCAAAACTATAGTCCAATCCTTAATGAACACCTACAAGTTTTCTAGGAAGAACATGTTGGTTTCAAGTTTTGAAGAGAATATACTATGTTAAACATTGATATTAGAGTCTAGGATAAAAGGTAATTTAATGGAGTCATTAGAATCAATATAAGTTAAAATACCTTAGGAAAGGTCATGAGAATGATCAGAACATATTCATTTCAAACCCCATAGACCTACTGGCAAAATTGTTAAACCTGAGTTAGTTTGAGGCATGTATATGTTATTTGGTAATGAAGGTTGGTTAGTAAGGGTGAATTGAGACCATGAAGGATCTGATAGGAGGTTGATAAATTCAATGAACATTCCATTAAGTTTTTAACTCATTTTTCAATGGAATAAATGATTCAAATATAGTGACTACAGTCACTAGGGTCATTTATAATTGAATGCTTATAAACCCTAGCTAGAAGTTTGTGATGGTTAAGACAGGCCTAATGAAGAATAAGGATTAAATATTCATTGGAATAATGGAATAGAGTTTCTATAGACCTAAATAACTCATTTCTAGCTGAAGCAAACCTCAAGACATCAGCTTTAAGCCTAAAACTCTTTTAGACCTCATAAAATGTGTCTTTCCACCAGAGAGCACACCTTCTCTTACTCAGTATAGTACAAAGAGATTGTATGGTACCTTGGTCTCCTAGGGATAGTTAGGTACCCTAATTTACTTCCTTCTTGTGGCATTAGGAGAGAGAAAAGGGCTTTGGTCTTTATGAACCATTAGTGAGACTGCAAACTAGTTTTAGGTTGCCAAGAAGACTAATTTTGACCTGATGAGAGAGATATGCCATCTAATATATTATAATGGATTGTTTTGGAATTAAAGTGACGTGAATGACTATAAAAACTCATATGGACACTTGAAAAATGCACTTGATGGTACACTTGAAGGTACAACTATATAAAATAGGGTTACATGTGTGTTTTTGAGGGTAAAGGGTATGGGATGATCCCTAAATCAAGCACAAAGGTCTATAATTACTAGGAAGACATTATAAATTCATCCACACACCTTTTTAGGTCTCTCAAAATGATACATGAGCTTTACAAGGCTTCTACTTGGTCAAGAAGGAGAGAATGCACTACTTTGCTAGCCAAATGACCCACTTAAAGACATATTGAACACTTAAAAAAACCTATCCTCAATGGATTAAGTTTCCTAATGATGTTTTAGGACTAAAAAATTTCATTCCAAGCTTTAGAGTCTATAAATTTCTTGCCAAACACTCCAATTTCCTCTTGAGCTTATACAAGCACCTAGACTAGGGTTTTTCACCATTTCATGGTTCACCCATTCGTACAAGGTTTTAAGAACTTAAAAATGACATGGAGTATAGTGTTGGCATGGGTAAAGTGAATCAAATACTTCTTAGAGGTTTCACACGTGTGGGATTTATTTTGGGCCAAAACTTAGTTTCTAGGCAAGGAGGCCTAATTAAAACCTAATTGAGGAGAGATAATAACAAAAAAAGACACTTCCACTTAGATTTGGGTCTTAAAATTTGACATGTAGTTTTAAGGGGATACTTTGTCCTCAAAATTGTCTTTATTTCTCCAACATACTCCATACATTATTATACAAAATGAGGTTTACACATTTTTAGGGTTACAAGGAATGAGGCCAAATGAGACCTTTTGGTGCATAATAAAGTCTCTGGGGTAGTTTAATGATTCCAAATGAGTTGTTTTAGGTATGATATTATGTGAATATTATTTCCATGGAGATATGATTCCTTGATGAAGATGAACTCAATATTTGACACTTGTTAGCAAGATTGGCCTAGTGAGGCTAAGGGGTTTCAAGACACCTGAGGAATTACTCGATGATTGCTACTGAGATGTCAGTTTGGAAAATTCTTATTCAAGTGAAAGGTGTCAAGAATATAGAAAGAGATCATTTCAACATGAATTGATGTTGTAGAAGGCAATTTCTCATCTCGCAAGCCAAGAAAAAGGGTAAATTTCAAGAACAAGCAAGGTGTCAAGTAAAGTTGCAAACTTCCACGCCACTTAGAGGAGAAGAGCATATTTAGGAGATCAACACTTCTACTTAAGGAACTAATGAGATAGTTTCATAAATCTCCTCTTTCTTTTAAGTCATGAGGCACTTGTCATCTCTCTCTCTTATGCCATTCTCTCTTCTTCTCTCACATTTCTCTATATATTTAGCCTTGACAACCTGTGTTTGTATCCTCCACCTAGGATGGTGAGGCCCTGACCATCTAAATAACTTTATCAATGAGACACTTCTCATGTTACCTCTTCCTTTGACTAGTTTAATGTGTGTGCTTGATTAGTTGATATTATCAAGTGATTAGCTTTACTTCCTTGGTATGTTGTCCTTGTCTAGCATTCATGTTCAGTTTGAAATCCTTTTTATAGGTCTTGTGAAGCGTTTAAGTGAGTTGTAAAGGTTGATTTAGTTATATTTTCATTAGGTTCATTTCATGACCTCTTGACTATTTCTCCTAACCTAAACATTCTTCACAACCTTCATGTGAAATGTTTATGTAAAGAGGCAAATTTGGAGTAGTGTTTGTTATATGTTAGTCACATGGTTAAAGTGCATATGCAGTTGGTTGGTAGTGGTCCAGCTACTTTGGTGCATCACCTCCATTATATTAGGTTTTTGTCTCTTTTCCTATCAAGTTGGTAGAATAATTTGTGAGTCTAAGTGATTCGTCAAGGGGAGCTAGCCCTTTAATCTAGAGATTCAATCCAAATTTAGGCCACCCACAACCTAGGATTATTTCCATGTTATTCCATATTTGGAAGGCTTTAACTACCTTCCAAAGGGTACAAATTTGGTTGATAACACTACCAACATACACTTCACCAATAAAGGTCATCTCTCATTTCCTTCCTTAAATGAAAACCACCAGTGCCTTGCAACCAAGGTCATCACATGGTCCATACTGAAGGTCAACAAACACAATGAAATACAAGCAAATGAGGAGCTAAGCAAACCACTTCCGATTGCTAATGCCAAAGTAAATAAGCAAAGTTGAGAATAAATACTCATACACATGCCATATTTAAATGGCATGGTGACATTAAAATGCCACCACAAAAGGATAACCTTATTACAAACACATGGTGATGTGGTAAGTAAAGTGGGTTGTTAGCCTAAGTCCACTATAGGGGTAAAAAAACTATCTGACCAAGCACCAACCTTGTTATTTGACCTTAGCTCTTCAACTTGGGAAATACCCTAGTTGGTTATAAATTATGTGACTGTGTTAGCCTCTCTGAAATATTTTTACACTTCTCATGCTAAGAGAGACTCAAACAAATGCCAAATTTGCTCGAGGATATTCCAAAGGGACCACACCTTATTCCCCCTATTATGAAGATCTTAGATCAAGATCAAAGGATCTCCTTCAATAATTAAATTTTCCACCCCACATTGCAAATCCATATTAACATCCAAAACAAGTGCTTTCACCTCAACCTCATTGTTGTGCCATCAACCAACTTTAGATAGGTCACTTTGATCAAAGAACCACAACATCCCTGTATAATATAACCCACTCACGATGCTCCCCAATTAACCTAAGAAATGCCATCAAAATTATACTTAAACCATCCAAGAGGAGGGGGACCTAGTCCACAGGCTTATTCCTCCTAGAGTTGGATGTAGAAACCATTGGCCCATTAACAAGGAGTTAAAAGTTCTATCTTAACAAGTTCACATAATAAAAAATAAGGCAAAACATATTGGTGACCTTGTTTATTCTCTAAAACCTTATAATACCTTAGGTCCCCTTAATGTTTCATCCTTCATTATAGGATTTCATATATTTGTATATAAATATTATTTTTAAACTTGATTTATGATTTCCCCTCATTACACATGGCTATAATGGATGTAGGTAGTCTCTATCTTCTAGCTCAAGCTATTATTGTAATCATTACATGTTTTTTTATTTTAATAAGAAAAATATGTAACAACTATGTAATTCCATGGATCAAATCTTTGTACACTAATAACATTGAAATTTAAAATGAATAATCCTTAGCCTTCCTCAATTCAAATTGTTAAAATATTTAATTTGAGTTGCTTCATGTTATCACTAGGCACCAAAGGGCATGCATGCCTCCTTTTTTCCCTCTCGCTCCCATTATTTGCCCACAACTCATATTATATTTTGTGGTCCATGTTGTCACTCCTAAAATAGATATAGTATACCCTCTTGATAGAATTTGTATGAATATTAAATAGAAATAAAATCATGAACAAGAAAAAAGTTCATTGGATGCAAATAAAGGAAATAATATTGAAATTTCGTGATAGATTTGATGATATAGACAAAAGGGAATTGCCTCAATAACTTTACATGACCTACAAATGTGTGATGCACTACTATATGTAATAAGAGATGAACATAAAAATTTGGCCAAGGTTGTCACATCTTAAGAATAAAAATATGATCCCTTCAATTATTTACATCAACCTTTGATAGTTACTACTTCCATCATAGGTGTTCAAACTACAACTATTGCAATTATTCCTACTTCTACACCTTTGGCTACATATGTGATGCCCACCCAACGTGTGGGGGAAACGTAAAGTTTCTAACATATTGTTATGCCTATTACTGCACAACCAACCTATCTAGGGTGGCCTATATATCTATATGTCCTCTCCATCTACGGGTAGCTAACATCCTACGATGGCTACTCATGTGATATCATCATCCTTGCCTACTGCATGATTCATCAAGTAGACTATTATAACTTTGCATGATAAGGTGTTGTAATTAGAGTATGGTGCTTATAGAACAATTCATTCAACAAATTATCATTCCATTTTTTCATAATCCATTAGCCCCTAAGATTCTATCTTATCCCTTAGTTATAGATTATGTAGATCTTAAGCTTACATTTTATGGTGGTAAAGGTGATATAAAACAACACCTAAGATCCTTTCATGTAACATATTTAGACTATGTATGCAAATTTTAGATTATTAAATAAGTTATTTCCTTAAAGTTTTAAGGATTGTGCTTTGCGATGGTTACCATGACCTCCCATTCTAATCAACTTGTGCATTCGATCCTTTGGCTCGTTAGTTTATAGCATTATTTTCAGTCAATAACTATGAGAAGTTATCTTATTCTCAAATTGTCAAACTCAAGTAATGATCCAATGGAACAATCAATGAGTATGTGCTTCAATATAAGACCATGATTTCTAAGATGATAGATCCTATGGCCAACAATGACTTACAATATATCTTCAAGTAATATTTACTTGCCGCTCTCCATGAGTCTACTATGTTCATTAAATTCAAATCATTTGATGAGTTATGCCATATAATTAGAGATCAACAAGTTATACTTGTAGCTTTGAATAAGCTAAAGTATGCACTTGGTGATGCAACTACTACAATTACAAAGTTTTAAAGTAAACCAAGTTACAAGGTTATATAATATGATATTAAAAACAATCTAAATATAATAGTTAATGTAGTATCATAACTTGGTAATCGGCTTGTCCTATATGTTCCATAAAGGAAGCATTTTTCACGATCACCTCAACCTCCTCATATATCATTATCAAAGTTACTAGAGTGTAACTTATTTCACTCCCTCCTCAGTAAGGTATTGATATGAGTAGGCCTACATTTAGAGGACATGACAATAATGCATATTATGAGTAGCATCGATGTGTTGGAAATTCTACAAATAGATACTTCAAATGAAGGCATAAGACACAAGAACTCCTTAATGATAACATTGTTAAGCATAAAAAACTTACAAATGATTAAAGATCACAACTTAATGGGAATGCAAATATTAAATCTTTTCCAATCCCCTTCCAAATCATGCAACAATATAAACTAACGATACTATTGAGGTGCATATGACTTACAATGCACATTTTACTCCTTTAACATATGATCAACTATTGGATGGTATTATTGGTACACTTACAATAACATATGTCCAATGCCCTAAAATTACATTTAAAGTCATTTATATTATGGATAATGATCTTACTTATACATCACTATTTATTTTAGCATACATTGATTCACAACATATACATAGTGTCATGGTAGATAATGGTTCAAGTGAAAACATTTGTACAATAACACTTATTCATTCCATTGATTACACACACGAGGATTTAATAGATAAAACTAGGATAGTTAAAGTATTTGATGTCAAGGAACCACACCCCTAGTATGCATTGTGTTACTTCTTAAGGTAGGCCCCATAATAATCGTTACATTATTCCTAGTCTTACTAAGCACATGGGTATTTGACATGTTATTAAGATGCCCTTAGATACAAAAGCATCGTGCAATACCATTAAGGCACATAGATGTGTGAAGTATATACATGGTAATTAGTTGGATACAATTTTGGGTGTTCCCTATATTATCCTTTTCAACTTGAGGTATTTCCTCCACCCCACCACCTTTATAGCTGGATATTCTACCTATTTAGGATCATTGTATAAAATGAATTACTCAACATATTTAGATTCATTATATGAATTTGGTTACTCCACCTATTCAATATAATTTTACACACTCAATTGTACAACCTACTAAGGTTAATTCTACGTAGACAATTCAGAGGAAAGTAGTTGATTTTTCTAGACAACTAGTGCTTCAATGTCTAGTACATCATAGGGTTATTCAAGGTTCATGATAGATAATATTTACTCCACACCCTAAGTTACTCCACCTATTCAATATAATTTTACATAGTCAATTGTACAACCTACTAAGGTTAATTCTACGTAGACAGTTCAGAGGAAAGTAGTTGATTTTTCTAGACGACTAGTGGTTCAAATTTCATTACATCAAAGGGTTATTCAGGGCTCATGATAGATAACATTTAATCCACATCCTAAGCTATTGTTACATGTAGTCCAACATGTTCCACAACAAACACAATCATATGTTTCTCCTAATATACAATATAGTTCACATGATCTTATGTTACTTAGAGTTAATCATCATACACATGATCATATGAGTTATGTTGATGATGATAGATACCTTACAACATGAGATCATTCCCTAGATCCAGATAGAGTTACATATGATACTAATCACTCATGAAATGTGTCCATGACTATGTTAAATACATGACCTACACATTATCAACCCCTCGATGGGATCCTTGGTTAACATTTTTACATAAGCAAAATAATTAAAAAATACATAAAATATAAAAAATCTAAAAAAATAAAAAAATCATGACCTAAGCATGACATTTTTTTCTAGTTTTCATTATTCATTTATGTTATTCATCACGTGATTGGTAGATTACATATCCTTTTTCATACACATATGCATTTCAAATTATATATGAGTGAGATGCGGAACATACATGTTACACATGATACATGGATGCATAGTTTCAAAACATTCATATACCCATGGGCCATTCCAATTCTTGGGGCATCTCATTCCATCAAATTACATTGTTATAGTTTGTGTCTTTCTATCCCCTTTTCATTTATCATGTTGAGCTACAATGATTTATTACACATGTCTTTATTTTGCATATATTCTTTGTAGTGCTACATTTCATGGATATGGTACTTTACTGTGTTGTGACATTGACATAGGTTTATAGTGTAGACTCGTTTCATCTGATATATGTTTCATTGATGCTACATCCATTTACTTAGCTTAATCTCTGATTATGTTTGCTTACTTCTTACATAAGTATATGGCATTGTTTATATGGTGTATATCATTGTATGACTCTTTATGTGGCCCTTGGCCTTCTTTCATGATCATTATTTTTCATTATGTGACTCTTTCTTGGCCCTTACCTTATTTTACAATGATTATTCATTGAGATTTTCTTTTGTCAGTATCTACAAGAATGCATGGCTTAGGTACCAATAGCTAAATCCTAGTTCTTATACCACTTTTTAGGAACCAAAACATAATCATAAACATGTGCAAGAATTAAATGTGAAAATAAAACAAACTACAAAAACAACACAATTAGAGATAACACATTACACAAGATACACATGGAAACCCTTGTAAAACTAGCAAGGGAAAAAACCACGAGGCAATGGCATCTTCCAAACTTCATATTGCATTAACAAATCCTCTCATACAATAGCATCCTCTCATCAACTACTTTCAGTGCTACAAACGAGACACTCAGGTGAGTTCCAAAGCATCAATCTCCATCTCCAAACATGAGATGAGCTAACAAGCATCTAGGCTTTAACCCAAGGAATTACCATGCTTATAAATAAAGCATACCATGATTACAACCAAAACTTACAAGGTGAGCTCATGGTTTCAACCTAAAAACATGCAAGCCCAAGTCTTTCATGGATCCTCAAGGGGAATAAATCAAAGGATTACATCTTGGATTTAAAAATACAAAGAAAAATAATGCTCTTATATCAATTACAAAGAGAGAAGAGAGAGGGAGGAAGAGAATGCTTAGTGGCCTAAAAAATGCTCTACACATGTGTGAACAGTGATCCTCAATAGTGATGGTTTTCCTCATGTGCCAAAAGTCATCAAAGGAGATCTTCCTCTAGATAAGAACATATGCCACCTCCATGTGGCTCCAAAACCTGCGCCCCACTTCCACAAGTGAGTCCAAATCACCTATAATGTTCTTCTTATCTTCATCACCAAGGGTCAACAAAGTGGATTCTCTACTTTTTAAAATCTCCCAAGCTACCCCATGTGACTCAAAAGATGGTGCCCCACTCACACATGTGAGGCTAATCACCACCAGTGATCTTCCTATCTTCTTCTTCCATTTGATCACATAAGTCCAAAAGGTGTTGCAATAACCTTTGGACTTTCTCCACACATGGGAATTAATGACACATCAAGAAGTGTGCCCCACTACCAAACCTTGACCATTTGTACCACATGACAAACCACATGTGACTACTAAGGATAAAACCATGTCCTTGAGTGGAGTGATATGCCCAACTCCTCATCACCATCTAGATCACACTTAGGACCCTCCATGGGTCTATGCCACATCACCTTCCTACCACATCACTTGCATGCCATATTACCAACATGCCACATCATTTGCATCACCCATAAACCATGCCACCATGAAACACTTGCATACCACATGCCACATCACCATGCATAACCTGTATACAACATGCCACAACACCCGCATGTCATGTCACCATGAATAGTGAATAGTATCCATGAATAGTGACTTTGAATAGTATCCATGAATAGTGATTGTGAATAATGGATTCACACCCAATAATCTCCCACTTGAAGTCAATATACACAAGACTTACCACACCTGTGTATTCTGCGAACCAGCTGCCATCCATGCCCACTACTGCCCACACAACAAGCCCAGTAATTTTTTGTTGCACTATTAAAACTCCTTTGCCCTGACTGGCTTTGTTAACATTTGTTCCTCCATAGTAGATTTGCAACATCTGAATTGACTCCCACTTCACCACAAACCCATCCCTCTATAGGATTCTACCATGAACTGCTCACTACTCCCACTACTTGGAAGTAATCAATTTAGTGCATACTATGGCATACATGAGCCTTTCTTACTCCTAATGAATACAATACATAGGACAACCATGTCTCCTCCTCCTCTATTCTAGAACACTTCAAAATACAAATAAAAATCCTACAATAAGAGGGATACTTTCTTCCTTTATTTCATGTCCTTGTGCATTTCCATCCTTGGTTTACTCTTACCACCTTCATCACGTCCTAGGTTCCTGAGCCATCACACCATTGATCTTCATCATGTTGGGGCCTTCAACTTACATTCCATCAATCCATAACAACAATATCTGATAAAACCTTGGCTCTTTATGAATGCACCATTTTGCTCCATTTGCACATCTACTTTAGTCTATACAATCTTTAAAATACAAACCAATAACTCTTTGCCTTATACACATAGTCCTCTAGCTATTCCATCTCATCATGAGATCACCATGTAGAATACTAGCTTCTCCAACCTCAAACATTAGTAAGTGCACACCACACTTTTATAGTAGTCAA
The DNA here is from genome assembly GCA_037957365.1 of Torreya grandis. NCBI lineage: Eukaryota > Viridiplantae > Streptophyta > Pinopsida > Cupressales > Taxaceae > Torreya > Torreya grandis. The sequence continues at coordinate 6,128,926 of JARHVA010000085.1, forward strand.
CAACAAGAGAGAGAATAACCCATAGAAATCAACACTTGACTTCTACACATAGCAACCCATTACCCACCATGCTCAACATGGCACCTGCCAATAGTTCTAGAGAGGTTGTCATGTTACTTAGTGCATCACTATGCCAACCAAGTTTTTGATCCCATAGTGGAACTGCATCATACTCTATTGCATGTCAAACTGACTCATGTGCAAAGTTACTCCATGCATTGGTCTACTTGGCTACTCATATGAGCTATAATGCATCCCTCTTGGCTACTCGCTTTTGTTATACTACAACCACCAAGCACTTTACTTAATGCATCTATGAGTTTTAGATTAATTCATCACTTTATCTTATTAATCATCTTGAACTACTTCAATAGGTACAAATTCAAGTTTATTTGCACCTCCTCGTTTCCATAGATTTTAAACATCTCAGCTATCACATTGTGGTAGTAGGATCCCATAGATTATACCCCTTCACCAGTTGAGAAACACAAAAAGGTACATGCCTTGTCATAACTCTCCATATACACCAATAGAAAATAGCTTGTTCCACCACAAGCTGTATAGTTGCTTCTTCATCATGAACACTATATTGTTGATGATTCGTATGGTAAAGCTTGTTCAAATTTTCTTCCATTCTCCATTTGCATCTCCCATAGAGAGAAATTCTTACCATCAAACTTTTTTTTGTTTCACATCTTGGTGTCTTCATATGTAGCTCCCACTTACACAAAACAACTAACAATCGTGGCTCTGATACAACTTATTAGGATCTACAGTCATACATGGATTAGGTACCAACAACTAAAGCCTAGTTTTGATACCACTTGTTAGGAACCAAAACATAATCCTAGACATGTACAAGAATTAAATGCAGAAATAAACCAAGCTACAAAAACAACACAACAGGAGAGAACACATTACACAAGATATACGTGGAAACCCTCATAAAACTAGCAAGGGAAATAACCATAGGGTAATGGTAGTTATTATACTTCACATTACATAAACAAATCCTCTTATACAACAACATCCTCTCATCAACTCCTTTTAGTGCTACAAACTAAGCACTCAGATGAGCTCCAAATCATCAACCTCCATATCCAAACATGAATCAAGCTAACAAGGTATCTAGGATTTAACCCAAGGGATTGCCATGTTTGAAAATAAATCATACCATGCTTCTGACTAAAACATACAAGGTGAGCTCATGGATTCAACCTCAAAACATGCAATCTCTAGGATTGTATGGATCCTCAAGGGGAATCCATCAAAGGATTACATCTTGGATTACAAACTACAAAGGAGAACCATGTTCTTATAGTAATTACAAAGAGTGAAGAGAGAGAGAGGGATATAATGCATAATCGCCCAAAAAATGAGCCACACGTGGGTAAACAATGATCCTCAATAATGGTGGTTTTCCTTATGTGCCAAAAGTCATCAAAGGACATCCTCATTTAGACAAGAACATGTGCCACCTCCATGTGGCTCCAAAACCTACACCGCACTTCCACAAGTGAGTCCAAAACACCTATAGTCTTCTTCTTGTCTTCATCACCAAGGGTCAACAAAATAGATGTTCCACTTTAGACAATATCTCAAGCCACCCCATGTGACTCCAAATATGGCATCCCACTCATACATGTGAGGCCAATCACCAATAATGATATTCCTATCTTCTTCTTCCATTTCATTACACAAGTCCAAAAGGTGTTACAATCAACTTTGAAGTTTATCCATACATGGAATCAAGGAAACATCAAGAAGTGTGCCCCACTACCAACCCTTGACCATTTTCACCACATGACAAACCACATGTGACTACTAAGGACAAAACCATGTCCCTTAGTGGAGTGTTATGCCCTTTTCCCCATCACATCATCTTGATCACACTTGGGACACTCTATGGGTCTACACCACATCACTTCCCTGCCACATCACTTGCATGCCATATCATATTCATCCCCTGTAGACCACACCACCATACAAGACCTGCATATCACATGCCACATTACCTGCATACCATGTCACCATCAATTGTGATAGTGAACAGTGTCCATGAATAATGGTTGTGAAAAGTGTCCACGAAGAGTGACTATGTATATTGGCTTCACGCCCAACATCTTTCTATGACTTCTCTTTATGTGTGACCCTTGGCCTTTTGTGACATTTAGTGCTATTAAATGTGCTTCTAGTATGTGCACCATGACCATAACATTATAAGATTATGAGTGGAAAAATCTAGGATTATTTATTGAGCTTGTTAAGTTTGTTGAGTTTGGGGTACTATGATCTATATCACACACTTTTATTCTTATCTCTTATGCCATGATTCATATCACACACTTTTATTCTTGTCTTTTGTTTCATGATTCATATCATGCACTTCATGCATAGTTCATTATTCTATACTTATATTAGTTATGGTTACTAATGTGTGACTATTTTGTATACCTATCTTGACATGAAACTTGTATACCTTACATTATATGTTACATATATGTTTTGGAAATCTATTGATTACTATGATGACACATTATCCACATGTTAGCACATATTTCTAAATGATTAAATCTTCATACACAACATGATGTAGTTAACACTTTTCTTTTGAGACAAGCAATTCATAGGCTACATCCTTCACTTCAAAAGGGGCATATTAGTGAGCATGTCATATATATTAAGCCTCCATGAATGAAAAAATTGATTATACCATAAATTATAGGATCTAGAGATTTCACAGTGGTTTATATTATCATTTTCATTTAGAATATGGGATACATATTTTTAGAATTCAAAAATAGTTTACAAGGAAAAAGTTATAGGTTTTTATATATTTACATATTGGGACATATTTCGAGGGCATATGCAATGTATAACACACATTTTTAAGGAAAGTGAGTTACATGTTTTCATATTTAAGACCAAATGAGATATAGATGCATAACATTTGATATCATGTTGGCACCAATTGGATTAGATTATGAGGGCATATATATATTATTCATGTATATTCGTACTATTATAGTTTTCTATTTTTGGCATTGATATCACCTAGAAGTGAACACTTTATATCTATAAGTCCTAATGAAATAGTTAATTCAGAGAAATGAGTATACAATTGAGGTTTGACACCCTCAACAACCTAGATATTATTCTACAAGCCTAATATGTGGTTCTCGCCTTTCATTTTGAGGTTCAAGATTAGTTACATGAGTAGTGTAATTTAGATTTTGTGCCCTCAACATTCCAAGCACTGCTCTACCTTCACGAGGGTTAGGAAAGTTATCTTCCCAACCATGGCCTTATCGTAGTACATAAATTTGGGACATGATCATCCTTAATTCTCCAAGTGATTCAACAAGAAAACATAACTCCAATACTTCAACAAGGAATAATTATCTCCAAAAACACATCACAGCCAAACATGGTTCACCCACTTATATGTGTAATCCTTCATTGTTATTCAAGTTTTAAAAGTTTCAATTTCATTAGATTTCAGATTTCATACATCGACATTTATTTTTGCATAGTCATTGCAAGTTGTATGGATCAAGTTGCATATTTGGAGTGTCCTCCCAAAGACAAAGTGTGTGGTACACAATTAGATACATCTCTTTATTTTTTTACTCTAATATTATATTTCATTTCAATATTAGATTAAAAGGGGAAAATTTGTAGACAATAAAACCTAGTATTAGAGACTTGACAATGTTAGTTTTGACCTATCTCTACCTCACATGGCTTGTGCATAGACATATGGATCTTATTCACCATTTTCTCACATCTACATGCTTTCCATGTGTGTGACCTTACCGAATTGCTATCAACCATCTACAATATTTCCCTAGTCTATGTCTAACGTGATCTAAATCATGTTGAAACTATCTCAAGATCATAAGATTAATATTCATGCCTCCTAAATGAATTAGTCAAACTCAAATTATTTTTGAATTTCGTAATCATCTAAACTTGTTAAACTCATCTTGTGCCTAACAATGATTACTTTTCAAATTATAAATCATCGTTATGTGTTGATCCATACATTTTTCATGTTCATGACATGAAAAATTACCCAAAGAGTACCATATAAATACACAATTGGTCTAATTAAATTCCCTATCTAGCATCTATCTAGCATTGTCAAGAAAACTTATTCTAACACTTACATATTGAAAGGAACCACCCTATTATTTCTAATTAAGCCATCAGTCAAGAGAAACATGTCTTAGCCAAGTCTAAATCACCTCAAAGACAAGACAAATTTGTCATTTTTCAAGTGTCAAAATCTAGGTTACAGGTTGCATTCATTAAAAGGGCACTATTGCACACATACACCTAATAGGGATAACTACATATAGTTTGACTTCCCTCTTCGAAATATTGGATATGTAGGTATCACTTATTAATTTATTAGGGAGTGGTTGAGTTTTGCTCAACAAATTGCTCTTCCCCTTTTATAGGCATAAACCTAGTGTCAATACTAGACCTAGGGTTTTAAAGAGAAGGATAAATGTTTTTTGATTGCATGTAAAATTAGTTCCTAAATATTGCATGCAAAGATGATTTATAAGCAGTTTCAATTACTTATACAGAATATATAATTAAAATGCTATAAAAAAAATCGATAGGTATTAGATGTTAGTGTCAGTTGATACCATCTAGAAGTTGATGATTTTGGCCAAGTGTGATCAGAGACCTAATTTTTTATCCAAGTGACTCTTGATCCTGTTTCCAACATTTTCTATCAATTGCATTTAATCTCAGTCCTACACAAAATTAAAACATGTTAAATATCTTGTTCCCTTAGTTTTTTATATTTATAACAAGTACAATTGGTAAATTTAGATTATGCCTTTTACATGTAAATTCATGTTTATTTCCATATTCCATATGATCTAAATTAGTTCAAATTTATCTCTTATAAGTTTACATACAAAAATATAAGGTAAAACATTATTTTGATAGTCCATTGATAACACATATATAAATAATAATTGTAGTTTAACCTATTTCAATGGGAGGATAATCATTAACAGTCAATGTGTACAATCACATAGTCTTTATGTATTAATATTTTTGAAAATCATCACTTGGGAAGGATAGATGCAAAGAAATTTTAGAAGGCAAGTATTAGTCAATGTAATGAACTAGTCACATGTATATCAAACCAAATCTAATATCAAGGGAAAAAGTGAAAGGAGATCCCCAATGACACACAACTTCTATTAGAATTTGTTATGATTATAGGTATGTTGCCAAAGAAATGTGCCATCATTTGGAAGTTAGTGTGGTATTTTGGGACCAGAAAAAAAAAGCAAAATCAAGTGTAATAAGCAATAAAAGGGGGAAAAAAAGAGGAAACCCGAAAATACAAGAATTGATGTAAAATGAAAAAGTGAAAACCATAGGAAGATAACCTTAAAAATAAGAATGTAAAGGAGGGAAGATAATTTTGAAGCAAAGAAACAATGTAAATCAAGTTGGCAAAAAAATGATTTTATCATAAACAAACAATGAGGGTAAATCAAAATGAGTGGCTCTAAAATCATGATGAAACTTGAAGTAAAAGCAGGAACAAGATAACATTTATAAGAATAAGGAAACCAATGAAATACTAGAACAAATAACCCAAGCGGGTGACCTAACTTATATGAATGTTAAGGAGGAAGCAAAGATTCCCAAAATAATTAAAAGAGTTGATTTATAAAGGTTTAATAGACCTGGTGTGTCCCTTTGGAGAGCACATGTTATCTTTGTAAAGAAGGATGGATCTTTACAATTTTTCATTGATTAGTTTGTGCTAAATAAAGAGAAGATCAAGAATTGTTAATCCGTCTCCTATGATATATGAATTATTTAAAAATTTGAGAACTTGTATCTTCCTCGAGATAGATTTGAGATTGAGGTATCACTAATTAATAATCAAGGAGAGATATATACCAAATATCAATTTCCACCCTTAGTATAGTTAGTATGAGTTCATTTTAATGCCATTTGGTATCACCAATTCACCTATGGTATTAATGAACCTCATGAAGAAGGTGTTCTGAAGGTATTTAAATCATTTTTTGGTCATATTCCTTGATGGTATTATAATATATTTTTAGACTAAAGATGAACATAGAAAACATGATGTTCAAGTTTTGTACTGTTTGAGAGAGAACCAATTGCATGGAATGTTTTTTATCTATACATTCTTCGAGAGGTGAAATATTTGGGCCATATAATTCCAAGATATGGCAGAGTGGTGGATCTCATGAAGATCAATGTAATTATAAAATGGTCATTTAACCAAATAAAGTTTAGAAGGTGTGTAGTTTTATGAGATTGGTATTAGAGGTTAGAGGAAAACTTCTCATGAATTGGAGCCCATATCACTTCTCTATAGTGAAATGGAAGAATTTTTTTTGGACCAAACAATGTGAGGCTACATTCAAAAATCTAAAATAGTTATTCACAATCGAACCCTTATGAAGGGTCTAAAAAATAGATAGTAATTTTCTAGTGTGCATAAATACATCCATATATAAGATAACAACCACAAAGTTGAAATCATGCCTACGTCAAGTCATTATTGTATCCTCATCTATGTCAAATAAATTATAGAAACTCCTACCATTTCATAAGTTATAGGGTTTTATAAATGTTCATGGAGTCGCACATCCTTTAAAAAAATAGTACACTGATTAGGGGTATTTTACATGATAAAATTTGCTTTTAAACCCCTTTTTTTAAAGCACAGTTTTTTTTGTACAGCATAATTGGGGAAAATTGAATTGAACCCCCCAAAAAACACCAAATAAGGGGAAAAATACACACTTCAAAGTGATATTACCTTATATCCCTCACCTTAGAGCCATTAATTATATCATTCACAAAGAAAAACTCCACTCATTTTGCTAAGAAAAAAACAACCATTAATGAGTAGACATAAACATTACTAAGAAAAAAAACAACCACATCGAGTACAAATGACACTAATCCAATGTGTTTTGATGAATTATGGTTTATGGGATAAATATTGCATGCACAACTCATTAAAATAATGTCACAATCTATATCTATTATATAATTGTACACTACAACAATCAAATCTAACTCATGCCTAAAATAGTAGTGGAAAATACAATAAAAATTTGAACAAAATATGGAACTGAAATAGAATCAAAGACTGATGAAAATAAATGGAAACAATATATGGAAGTTGTTTGGATTGAAACCCTAAAGTTTGGACCTGCTTTTGAAAGTGGATAAAATTGGCAGGTCACTAAATCTATATGATAAAAAAATTAACATGTCATTGTCACTAAATGTGTACTTATTTTACTATTGAATATACGTTACTAAATTGCACTTCATGTAATTATACTTGGTCCTCTTTTTTTCTACTTCATGCACCAAGTATACAACTTCTTTGAATACAGTGGTCCATTTCCTTATAAACACCAATCTTGAGCTAATAAGTTGTGTAACAACTTTCATTGATTTCATTCGTAGTTCGACAATTACAATTGTGTACATGACTTTATTCAAACCCAATATACCTACTAACATCTTGATTTGCATGACCCTTTTCATTGATCAACACATGTTTATTCCTTTATTCTTTAGCATAGTGATCTTAATAATATGTGCAACCAAAATACTCAATCTTCATCCCATGATATGAAATCTTCCCTCATGTGTGTGCATCAATAAATATTCAACCAATTCTTATAGTTTTTGAAAATAAGCCAAATCCCCAATGTCCAAAATTCCCACAGGTTCCAAGTATTCATATACATTTCTATTTCCTCAATTTACTTTAAAAGTAGTCTCCAATACTTACTTATATTTTTTATTTCTATGGTTGAAATCTTCAACCATGCAACTCCCTAAGCAAGTCACCAAAGTTTCTACTTAAAACATGCTTTCTAGAAACGACATCAATTTTATAAAAAATGAAGTCTTCTCTTATTATTTTTCTTGGCTGGTGATTGTCCTTTTCAAGGTATCTATACCTATTTCTATGTTGGCTCCTCATCACTCTCTGTGACCATCTCCTCGATAGGCCCTTCTTACCTAATGTACATGGTTTCCTCTTTCACATTCATTTATTCACATGTTTTCTTTATTTTCACTATTATAGGTCCTCACATTGTATTCTCATGGATCACTACATAATTTTCACTCCTCTTTCATTTAAAACCCTTTCACCACCTATAGACACATAAATTTTCTATTAGACACTTGACAACATCAACTTTGACATATCTTCATATCATTGGACTCGTGCGTACACATTTCAATCTTGTGCACACTTTCCCCTACCTACTAATCACTTATTATCTTGGCCAACACAAATTCTCAATATCCATAATTAATATCATTCCATTATATGGGATAATGCTCCACAATCTTAAGTAGACTATTGTCATGTTATAGATCACTTATTTTACCTGTACGGACATTATCGACAAAAGTAAGATAGTTGAGGGTTACCACAAGTGTCTGCATCTTTTAGTAGTGTTTAGGAACCTCCAATTGCAAGTTTTCAAATTCAAATATTTCCTTTGTGTTGTCTTAGACACGTTTCATTTGTCGACTATGAAGGGAAATTTCAAAGAGTCATATATAAATACAAATTAAGACTGATGCCTTACTCACATGACCATTAAATTGAGGATTGCTTGTAAAATATTTAGAAATCAATTAGAACTTTATTTTGACTTGATCACAAAAATATAAACATTAAAAAACCCTCAAAGGATAAGCCATGGAACTAAGTTTGAATACAAAACTTAGTTCAAATTTGCATATTGTCAAGTGTTAAAAGCCAAGCACTTCATCGCATTATAACATGATCATGATGGTGCACACCCACACTTAGGTATGAGAACTAAGTGTGGTTTGATCCCTCTTCAGAGTATTTAAGCATAATAAATGTTCAGTCACTCAACGAGGAGTGGTTTGGGCTATCTAACCCCTTTTGGCAAGTCAATCTTGTGTTGAATGTGTAACTAGGGTTTCAAGGAAAGGAAAAGCAAAATAAGGATTTGTGCATGGGATCAATGGCAAACAAATACACATAAATAATCTATAGGTGCATGCACAATGATCTTAGGTGCGATAGACCTAGATATGCACACTTTTTATAGTATTTAATAAGTGTATGAAATCTAAAATTGAAAGAATTTAAAATGTTTGAAAGTAAAAATAGCAAGGTCAGGAGTACACCTATGTGTCAATGCAATCATTTTGGCTTTTGGAAATTTGAATTGAAATGATGCCTTATTATGAAGCATTGAAGCTGAGCTTAAGATAATTATGAACCTGCAAGTGCATGTATATATAGAGATTGGAGGACAACATGTCCCCAATCTTGGTGTAAAGGTGAGTCACAACACAACCATTGAGCTTATTTCATCTCAATTGTGCAACCCAAATATGTGTATAACCCATTGAGTGTGAGAGATTTAGTTAACTCACACTATATATCTTGAAAGCATGGATGAATTAATCAAATACAACCTATAAGCTTGGTAAAGTTAGATGATTTTATCAAATATAACTTATAATTTTGGTAAGATTGAGTGAAGTAATAAACTCAACCTTCCAAAGATGAACCAAATACTATAGTAGATTAGCTCAATAATAGTCTCTCCGGGGTATGATAACAATTCATAATAGTATTTGAAATTTGGAAATGATTTGATTTTACAATTTATAGGTGCCCCTTGCATGGCATATGCACCTCATATATGTCTTGAGCTGAGGTCTTTGTATAATAACAATACCAATGTATATAATTTTTCCATAAATGTGTATCTAAATAATATAAGTGTGAAATGTGGTGATATATAAAACCGATGCAAGTGTGGAGGACATGTTTCTATGGCGTGCCCTCACTGAATCTAGAAAATTTGAGAACTAGTGAAAATGTGGAGAAAATGTTTCTATTACATGCCCCCACTATAATATTAAACCATGAAAATGTGGAATTCATACCTCTATGACATGCCCCCAATGGTATGTCCCCCTTTTGAGGTGAGAGGAAATAGAATCTGGTAGTTACCTTACCTCAAAAGGATCAGATAATTATATAAGCTATATATGGATCACGTAACATATATGATTAACATGTATAGGTAGATATAACATTGAAGCACATAATGTGTGATCACATCAAGTACTAAGATGCATGATATATATCACGATAATGTTTAGAGAGTAACAATATAAGCTCAACAAGTAATCAAAAGCACACACAAAAACACTCAAAATCAAAGCAAAATGAAATGGTCCAAGGAGAACTCACATAAGGTGTATGTTAAAATGTCAAACCATATAAGGAACATGAATTAATCCAATACACAAAGCATAACATGATATATTCAAATCCATGAAACAAAAAATGACATATTAAAATGTCTAATTAGGCAAACAAAGGCATGGGGGCCACAATCAATGGATCATATTCAAATGATCAAATAATCAATACAGTGTAATACAATAGAAAACAAGTAACACACTCAAGGAAGTGCATAAATTAAAGCATGGAATAAAGGTAACCAACATGAACATGGCATACTAGTTCCTAAAAATATGTGGCTGCAAAAAATGTTATGAACATAGCATATCAAGTACGCCATGAGAGGTATAAGCATGGATATAGGCATGTGTAAAAATATAAGCCAAAACATGATAATGGAAAGTGATAATAGAATAATATAACATGGATGTACCATGATCCAAGAAGTAGATGCCCCTAATATACTTATGGCATGAGTAGAGAGAAGGCCCAACATCTGTACATGCATATATCATATATCTGGATATGTTCTTATCACACTCAAATGATGCATGAAACATATGTGTATATATGAAGAGGAATGATATTCTATTTACTAACATGGAATAAACAACACATGTATAATAAATAATACAACTAGGAACATGCTGATTTTTTTTGGTATTTTTGAATTTTTTGAATGTTTTTGTATATTATTGAAATGTTTGATTTTTTTTTGTATTTTGTGGAATTTTAGGATATGCAAAGCTTAATTAGAATGAAAAAATATGAATCCTCCTATTTAAAAGATCAAGGATTATCTAGTGGCCCTTTTGGCTCCTTTGTATGCCATCATTCTTTATGCTTTATGATTACTAATGTTTCAATGTGTTTTGGTAAGTTGGTTCCATAAGTTGTTACCATGGGTTTTAATCATATCCATCATGTGGCACATAAATTTATCTATTTTGGAACTAAAATATGAGGCACATATTTTTTTTATCCATTGTCACATTCATATCGATCAACTAATACTGGCCAAAATGAAAGGTGAAGTTTGGTTTAAGATTCATTACCCATACAAGGGAATAAACAACTACGGGTCCACATGCTTTAGGTAGTAAAATGTACTCGAGATATTATGGCATAATAGGAGACTATTTTAGCTCATTGATATTATGTCCCAACTGATCAAAAATGACACATTACAAAGTGTGTCTTGATTATTTATATTAATCACAATATTTATACAACACACCCCATCAACATATGTAGCAATGGTTAGAGTTTCATGCCTTGATCAACTTGAAGATTGTTTTTGTGTGGAAATATTGGAAGTATTTAGTCATTTTCATTTATTGGGCATAATTTGTATGCACCACTCACCTTTGTATTTATGAATATGGTTTTGTAATGTTACACATTGATTTGTGTTATGGTTGGTGATTCAATGATAAGCATAATATAGTGATCCCTCTTTAGGAATAGGTTTGTTTCCTAATCTATGTATATTAAGAGGTAAATATATCAATAAATGCTCAAGTAACATAGGAAAAATTAAATTTGGAACATCTTGGTTTGCTAAGGTTTGTATAATATATTGTGGTGGATTTTGAAAGGACTCCACATTGTTCACATGGTGTATTTGCATTGGTTCCTTGTAAGGTTGGCTTTTTTTTTAGCCTAAAGGGATGGATTTAATAACAAGAATTCACATGTTCTTCTATTGTTTTTGCCTTACCTTTATCTTGATTTGGCTCTGTGTCTTCTTCAGATGGTTTTAGCTTATATGTACCAGGGCAATAGATGTGAATGGGTTACGTAAAACATAGTCAAGTGGATCAAAATTTAGTTTTTGAAAGTGTCCATATATCATATCATGAGATATATGATCATTGCTATTATACCAATTTGTCACTTTTCCATCTTATTATTCATTATTTACCAACAAAAGAAGTTCAAATGTTTGAGTTTCTTGTGGTTGTGGTACTACTATTTCCTTTGGTAATGATTCTTACTCTAGATGTGCATCCATGTGCACCTCAGTGGTTAGTGTTTTATTTCTTTCATGAGGTAAATGAGTCATTGTGTTTGACTCAGCCATTTCATAAGTTTGCATATTCTCGAGTGGAATGTATTGTTTAGGTGGTACCACTTTAAGTATCCTTTATGTGTTAGAATGTATCATTTAGTAAAATTTGAAGGGTTCATCATTGACATGCATTATCAATAAGGTCCCATCATGTATAAATTTAATACATTGATGTAATCTAGATGGGATGGCTTCCATGGTTTGTAGCCATGGTCTACCCAAAATAAGTTAGAGTGCAACAATGAGACTTTACTTGGAATATAGTTGGAACTATTTTTGGTCCCAAAGTCATGTCTAATGTGATTTGGCCAACTAGAGGGCTACATGAATTATCAAATCCATTGATATGCATATATATATTTTTTGAAGAAGATTGGTGCTAATACACATGTTAGTTAAGAAAATTTTGGCACATATGTTTAGGCATGAATCATTATCAACTAACACACTTTTGATTCCCTTGTTATGCATACTCACTTGTATGAACAAAGGCAAATCTTGGTGAATAATATCTTTTGATGATAAAATTTTTAGATCAAAGGTAACAAGTTTTGCATTGTTTTTGAAATCTTGCATAATATTTTAAAAATAAGCTAGTTCAATATCACTTGGTACTTGGGTTTCATGCAATTCTTCATATAAAATACCGTTGTAGATAATAGATTGATTTAGGACTTCAAGGATTGAAATTTTATCATGTGTGTTGCTTAATTAAATAATAAGATCATATCCTTTTGATTTGATGACAAATTTATGCTTAGGAGGATCCTGTTGGTTATTAACAAGTGGTGGGATAGGTTGTTCACCCTCACCTTTTTGAGTAGAGACAATGTGGACTACAAAATCCAATATAATCTATGGGTGAATAATGGATGAAGGATGTTAGTTGTCACTTGTATAGGATTTAGGTGGAATAAAGGGTTGGGAGCATGCACGTTGTCATTTGGATATTGGCTCTATAGTATTGTAAATAGAGTTAGAAATAAACTTGATTCTTATCCTTTATTGAATTTTTATTTAATTTAGCCATCTATGAATCATAAAAAATAAGAGTTGCTATGAAATATTGGAAAAGGAAATAAATGATATATGAATCCATGATTAATTCCTTTAAAATAAGTGGAAATCTGATTTAAAATATTATAGGTTAAAAATTAGAAATCAAAGAAAAAAGGAAACCCTAAGTCCACTAGGGTTTCAGGCCAAAGGTTGGGTTCACCAAATGTTTTACCCTAACTTTAGATAGTGGTGGGTATTTAGGGTTAAGAATATTAGATTATATTTTACATAAGGGTGGTGAACTAACCTAGTAATCAGGCCAATTAATAAAAAAATTAGACAAACAATATTTTGAATTTATACAACTAAGATTGCTAAAAATAGTAAAGTACAACTATTGAAAGATATTGCAACGAATTGAAAAACAATGATATTATATGGTTTACTGTGCACATGTAGGTCTAAACATGAACATATTAAAATTGGATTGGATGATGATCCTAAAACAATCATAATATTTTAGAAATATCCTTTCTATAGCCTTGGACACTTGCTTCAGATTTGGACAGTTGCATTGATGCAGGTGTCTAACTCTATCATAGGTGTCTTTTACATAATATTTACACGATATGGGTGTGACCAACTAGAGCCTTCTAGGTTCTTTGGTGCCTTTCTTCTGATGTCTTCAGATTGTGCACATAGGGTGTCTCTCTTTGTTAAATGATAAAACCCTAGCTCTTCACCCTTAGAGTGACTATGGGAAAAATTGGTTAGTGGGATCATGGTGTCAAGCTGAACCTAAAGACCCCTCTATTAATGAGCATTGCCTAGATATCCATGACTTTGAAGAGGGCCTCAGATTGATGTAGTTTTCCCTTATGTTTTGGCTTGTGTGTGCATAAGGTTGAAATATGTGATAAGCAAAGACATGAGATGCCCTATCTTATAACTTGGAAAATTTGGCTCATGGGATATTATTTGAATGCTTCATACCTATAAAAAGATTGATCCTATGACTAGTATGGAAATAGGGATAAATAAGGTAGATTTGCTCACTTGAATGCTTGATTGAGTGATTATTGGTAAATCAACTCGTGAGTTGTATGTGATTGCTAGGTGGGGAATGAACAAGGGTTGATTTTTTATATATACCAATCCCTTTTGGAAATATCTCACATTAAATCACTTAGGCTAACCTTTTAGATATGAAACTTTTTAAAATTGGATGACTTTTGGGCATTAGACACTTTATTGTAAAAAAGGATAGTTGCATCGACACATATCCATCTCGGATGCAAGTGTTCAGGGAGCTAAAAAATAGGTACATGTCCAAAAATGACAATGAAGGATAATAATTAGATTTAGAGATTTTGCCCAATATATAAGGCTTCGGTCATCAGAATACTAATGGTCAGACTAATAGATAAGTAATTAAGCACAAAGAGATAATGATTGTGAGGCTCTTGATAGTAGGAAGGTCTATAATTGAAAATTATAACCATGATAGGTATTTTCCAAGTGTACAAGACTGGGGTACTATATATATCAAATTTTAGTATTTACAGTCAGTCTGGTTCCAAAACTAATTCACTATCTATGTTGGGTTAGTTCTATAAGATTAAGTCAATATCACTAGTCAGTATTGAACTATTGATTGGCATTGACCTATGAGGAAGTAGGGCATAGTGCTTATATGGTTGCATGAAACTATGTTTGCTTGATAATTGTTTGTGATCCCAAACCTTGATGATGCATACAACTCTAGAAATCAATCTCTTTTTCCTTGAAACCCTAGTGTGCTTGTCAGGGTTATAAAGATACAAAAATGGGGGAAGTGTAATGGGTTGAGCTAACACCAATCTCCCTTATCTAATGATTAATCATTGCCTATGCATCCAATACTTGAAGGAGAGAAACCATGCCACACATAGTTCTCCCACATAGTGTGATTTTGAATATGTGCTCCTTTGCTATATGTCTACAACTAATGATGTGGCTAACAATACTTTCATTTACTTAGATTTTTAGTACTTCAGATTTGGCTTATGACTATTCATAGTGATAGGTTTGTAAATAGAGAAAAATAGGACATATTTGCTTAATGTGTGGTATTTTAAATTTGAAAGAGTCATTGATTTGTTTCTATATAGATCTAATTGGATAATTCCTCACTCCACTAACACACTGTGATGATGGGCCAACCCTAAAGATGGGTTTGATTTTAGAAAATTGTCATTTTTAGAAGAGGGTCGATACCACCCATTCAGGTTAGTATTGAATAGTGACATTGACCATATCTAGTAGAACTGAATTGTATATAGGTAAAATGTACTAAGAGTTTGGAGATGTCTATGCAAGATATTTAGTAGGTTTAAAATAGATAGCGAGATTCCTATAGGTGTATAATAACACAAAAAAATGATTGACTCATAAGATAACATGTCAGTGTGAAAAGATGACATGTTAGGACCTTGTTTGAGTGTTCAAGTCATGCATGACAAATGTGTGTCAAGGTTATCACTATCAAGTACTAAAGATCATATTTTATTATCTACACTTAGCCTTCCTTTCATTCTTGCACAAACTAGACTATGATACAAAATAAGAATACTTTATATGCCAATGTATTAATTATATTAAATACTTAAGAACTCATCTGAAGCATAGTGAGAGATCAATGAGAACCCTATTATGAGAACATAACATAATGACACAAACATGCATATAATCATCTTATAACATAATGGATCAAAGCATAAATAAATAAACCCTGAGTATACTAACATTATAACATAACATAATCATACACGCTCGTCAAATAATCTATCTTTCTTATCATTACTCATACATCACAAAGCATACATCAAAATATGATTACAAATATCACTATTAAATGATGATATACACCCATATGAATATTTCAAGATTATCTCTCTTAGATTCTTCAAAACATAGATTGATTCTTCATCCAAGAGATTTAACCTCACAACTGTACCTGTATAACAAATTACAAGTGTCTCAAATAGGTTTCACCTCTTGCCTTTTTCCATCTGTTTCTTTGTTGGCGCCACTTATCCATCCTTTGCCAACTATTCCAACTAGGCTTCTACTTGTCCTTCTTCCAGATCCATATAAAAGATTTATCTATTTATTCTCCATATGCATATATATGCATCCAATGATCATGCTTGTTCTCCTTGTTTAGATGTGTTACATATGATCATTATTCAAATCCTTGTTTCTCCTTATTATTGTTAAGACTTATATTTCTCTTTTGTTTCATATCCTATACATTGATTTCTCACATTGTATTTCTTACCATTTGTGTTATCCACCCTTCTTGCACATGTTGTCTATTGTGCACATTAGAAATTGTCTTGTGTGATTCTACGCACATCATCATATTTATACATTCTTGTTATGACTTACTTATGTACATAAGTAGGGGTCAACATGACACAAATTTGGAAACCTATATTTCATATAGGCATTTTTATAGTTTCCAAACAACTAGTGGAATTAATTCCTATCATCACTCTATTTCATTTAATAAATTCCTTAATTTTAGACTTACATACACTTATTCAATTTGCATATGTTTCCCTTATGTTTTTTGGCACACAAGTCCCATATCCTAGACATAATAGCATGTATGGTCGTTCTAGGGTATTCATTAGTTTTTGTGTTGAAAATAAGGTAATCTCTCTTTCCTTTTGGATTTTAGATCATTATCATTCTTATATTGACTTCAAGAACTCTTATAGGTTTCAGTCTCGACTGTTCTACAAACTCTTTTACGTGAAATTGTTTGCTTTAATTTGATACGTACACACATATAAATATAATTGGGGAATTATGTAGATAACTAATGTCATCCTAGATATGGTATTATTTGTTAAATTACATGTTTTAGGGTACTTATGTGTTTCTTGATTATCAGTCCATATTAGGATCTTATTAACACATTTCCTATGTTATGGGCCCCATTTTATTCCCTTTTAGTTGGTTTTCTCTTTGATCCATGGTTTTATCTCTTGTCATTGTTATTTAATGTTTCCTCTCTGCTCGTTAGTTTTCTTTATCCTCTATTTATTTTCTATTATATAATCTTAGTTTGACAAAACATACTACATTCTTGGTCCTTTGACCCTTTCTTTTGGTTTATTGTGCCTTTTTCATAAGGATAAAAAAGGATTTTTAAAGGGTCCAATAACACTTTACAAATCTAGATAAATAAAACAATAAAGTAGCAAACAAAAACTAACCTAAACTAGGCCTACCAAAACAACATGCAACATTACAACAAATAAAAAGCCTCATAATTGGTAGTAAAAATTCACAACATAGACAACCCTACCTTACTATACAAGGAGCTCATTAAAACTCTCTACCACCTCCATTTCATCTTGAAAAACTTGGATTTTGTTTTCTAGGGTATCTTTCTCTATTTCCTCTTCACCATCCTCCTCATTCTTCTTCTAGCCTTTTCGCCTCCTACTATGACCATCCCGAGTGTCTATGACCATCCTTTTCTTGGTATTAGATTGCATTATGATGTTACTGATGGAATTCCCTCTATTCACCTTACTATATTCCTCCAACTTTATTTTTACTATCTGCATCTCTTCATCCATTCTCTTTAGCTTATTTCCCATGTGAGCCATTTCCTCCTTTATCTGACAAGTATGCAATAATAAGTCCCATTGGTTTGGAGGTTCATTCACATTCTCCATCCTTTTTTTACTTTATGGATTTAAATATCCTTCATATCCTTATTCAATTTATTTTTTTCATTAAAAATCTCTTTCATAGAACTCAACTGGATATTAAGGGCTTTCTCCAATTTACCCGCCCATACACAAAGATAGTCATCAATAACCAACATTTCCATCCTTTGAGGAGATGAATGGGTGGTAGTAGATTCAAGAGTGATTAAGGGGGTTTGAAAAACATCAAGGGTACCAAATTCCACTTCAACAATAGCTTTAATGGAAACTACCATAACTTTATTTTGACTTGATTCAAAGATAAAGAACACATATGGGGATGAGGTACCTTTCGAGGGTCATTCAATACCCTTAGCACTTTTTCCTTGGATACCTTAGAAAACTCTGGTAGGATTTCATTCTCCTCCTCTCTTTGGTCTAGATGCCTCTTAGCAGGGCTATTAAATGGGCCCTTCCCTTTCCACAGGGGTTTGAGAGCCAAGGTCCCAATATTTACAACTTTAGGTGTTATGACAGGTTGACCTATTTGAAAGAGGAGGTAAATAAGACCCTGGTGAATATTCATATCATTTTTTGCTCTTGATACTCCACAACATAATTATCTAGAGACTAAAAAATGCTCAAAACCCTATTATGCCTAAAGTGATTGAGGAGATAAAAGTGGTAAGAGTAAAGCTTCTTGAACCTACCTTCCATTGTCACATTCATGCAAACATATTCCCATGGTGTTGAAAGTTAGGTTCATAGAAATTCCATTTTACACCTCGTGAATTCACTCTTTCTTCATAAAGAAATAGTGGATTTCATTGTTCTTTCATCTTTTATATTTAAATTTTTTCAAGCCCTATGTGGCCATACTAGTGACTTTGACTACACTTTCTTATAAAATTTTGGAGTGATGCCTCCCATAGTAATAATTATATCCTTCTATGCTTTCATAAAATCTATGGACAAGCTTGGGTTGAAACCTTTTATGCTCTCGATGTAGTGGCTCAGACCGGCTTTCTTCATAATGTTTCATACAATGCTATTTATTTTTAGTCCTTTGCAGGAAGTAGGTTCAACTCAGAGATGATCTCCTCCCATGGCTTCAATAACTATAAAGCCTTTCCTCTTGGCACTGATATCACCATTACACATGAGATAATAATATGAAAAACCTAGAGATCTAATGTAATTTGTGCTAGGTTTTATCTTAATTATGTCAATTGATTGGAAATTATGATTAAAAATAGACTTTAGTCCCTCACCTAAGGTTGACTGCATAGTCACACATAATATGCATAACTTGCCTTTCCACCTTGGTATATTACAACATAAATTTTATTAAAAGGCATTACTTGGGAGTTGAATATCCCATTAGAACTTAGCTCCATCCAATTATAATTACAAATAAGAATAATTATAGTTAGATTACAAATCAAGTATATGATTGAAAGGGGGGAGGAGAAGGGAGGGGGCATATCTATGGCATTTATCCATTTTATAAGGTCTAATCTTGTAGCTCTTATGTTAATTAACCAATCTGCACAACCATTACCCTCTTAATAAATGTGAACTACTTTATCTCATCAAAGTTTTACAGGATATTCAATGCACATCAACCAAAATATTAATAATCCAGCTTGGTGTGGTTACCGTATCGAGATAATTAATTATGTTTAACAAACCTCCTATAATAATCATAAGTTTTATGTTTAACTCCTTGGGCTATACTTGCTTCCACAACATGATTCATTTGAACTCCCAGATGACTCACATAACTACTAAGAAATCTATGTTGTTATTTTTTATTACTCCTCCTGCTCCTACCTTACACGGATTTCCATTCGATGCCCCATCAAAATTAAGCTTGATCTAAGAACATGAGGGTCTTGTCCATTTGACCAGCCCTCTATCTACCTTTTTGTTATTTTTTTAAACATCTATAGAGATTTTTAATTTACAATTTTGAGTTATAATCTCTTTTGCTTTTGAGGCTATAATGTTATCAAACTTTTTGATGGTCAACACATTCTCCTTAATAGCCCTTTGGAAACATTTATTATTTTATTCTGAAACTCTAAGATTATTCTCTCTCCATATTCCCCCAAAAAGGTGGGGTATAGTAATCATCCACAATTTCTTTAGAGTGGATGAAGAGAATGGGGTACTCCATTGACCAATTAGATCAAAAATAGAAATTGGTATTACCCATGAGATATTAAAAAGAGAGAGAGAATAAAATCCATATCCCTTAAAGCAAAAGGGTATTCCAAGAATAAATGCATGGCAAATTTAACTTCATTCTCACAAAGGACATGTCTATTTGGGATATTTGAGCAGCCAACCAGTAGAAAATATTTACCTTAGGGATGAGGTCCCTATCCCAAAGGGTTTCACATGGAAATCCATCCTGACGTGGATTAAGGTCAACGATATACCCAAATTTGACATTATATGAGACATCATCCGATTCTAACCAAACTAGAACATATTATTCGAGGAATTGAATGATGTGAAAATTTTCTAACTTTTGATTAGGAGACCAGATGTGGTCAAGAAACTTAGGATTAGCTGCTTCCAAAGATAATAATTTAAAATATTTTCTTGTCCTATTGACTTCACAATAATAATTAACCCTTTCCCCTATAAATATTTTAAAAATTGGATGTAAAGAATTCTAAGGAGTCATAGTACTTAAGGGAATAAAACAAAACCACACATCATCCCCAAACAATGCTTTGTTGCCATCCCCAATATTTCATCTGCAGCCTTTCCCAAAAGCTTTCTACTCTTGACTATAAATTTCCAAAAATAAGACCCCTATAGGTCAGTGGGTATTCCAAAGTTAGAAAGAGATAAACATTCTTGTTTTCAAGATACTTGGCCTTAATAATATCAATCTACAAGGTATTTTTAGTCATTAATCTCCAACCCATTTTAGCTATGAAGGATTTATTCATCCCTTTAATTTTTTTAGACCAAGGCCCCCATGAGATTTGGGTAAGCAAGCTTTATCCTAGGCCATAAGAGGAATTATATTTTTCTCTTCACTCCTGAACAAAAGGAATATATTCTGAATTGATCAATCCTTTTTGCTATTTTGATAGGGATTTTGAAAATAGACATAAGAGAAATGGGTAAACTTCGAAGAAAGGTCTTTAGTAATTGAAGCTTACCCACTTGAATGAGAAGGCATCCCTTCCAACATATTAACTTTTTTAGAAACCTATCCAACAGATTATTCTAGCTTTTAACAACCATTCTTTCTTTGAATAAGGGCATTCCCAAATAGGTAGATGGCAGATCTTGGTCTTGACATTCTAGAATGGTTAAAATCCTTAGTTGTCTTGCTTCTAGAGTATTGATGAAGAAAAGTTAACTTTTGTTCATGTTAATGTAATGACCTAATATATATACATAATCTTTGAGAAGGTTTTTAATGATTTTTGCTTCTTGAACCAAGGTTTCACCCTAAGAAATGTGTTATGAGCTATATGAATACCCCTCAATGTGCCATTATTATTGACTTTCAAAAAATATTTGCAAGGCTTCAACCATGATGATAAAAAGGTACAGGGATAGAGGATCCCCTTGCCTTAGTCTTCTCTTTGTTCAAAAAAAGCTAGTTGGGGATTCATTAACCATAATTGAGATATTAGTGTGGATATGCATGAGATTATTATCTATCTGAACTTAGGATGGAAATCTAGTCTATCTAAAATCTTCCCCAAAAGACTCCAAGAGGCCCTGTCATAAGCCTTGTTCATATATATCTTCAAAAACATGCCAACCCTTTTAGATTTGTTGATAGAGTGTAAGGCTTCATGAACCATAATTTTACTATTTGTAATATGTCTACCAAAGACCAAAGCTCTTTAATGGATAGAGATAATTTTGGGTGGTAAGATTTAGAGTCTCAAAGCTAGGGTATTGGAAAAGATCTTATAGATAGTATTACATAGACTTATAGGTTTAAATTAATGTAATTATATTTCCCTTTCCTTTTTAGGAATGATAACTAAAAATGTATTATTTATTTCTTTTAGAATTTTGCCTAATTGAAATAATTCATTCACTAAGATGTAACCATGTCCCTTTGAATAATATCCCAGGGTTACAATGTGAAGTCACTATTCATGAATCACTATTCATGGTCACTATTCATGATGATGTGGCTTGGTGGTGATGTGGATGGTTAGTGATGTGGTTAGGTGATGACTTGGCATGACCTATGGTGGGTGGTATGATCCATAAAACATCTTTGAAGGTCAAAAGAGTTGAGGTTAAAAGTGGGAATCTTTTGACTCAAACATGTGTGCACATGAGAAAGTGGGAGACAAGGATCACTATGCAAGATGGAGGTCACATGTGATGGGAGTGGGGCACAACACTCCACCAAGGCACATGGATTTGTCCTTGGTAGTCACATGGGTGGTGTCACATGTTGCAAAAGATAAAAGGGTTGGTGTGGGTCAAATTTATAATGAACCCCATGATTCACATGTGTGAAAAGAGTCAAAAAGTGATAGCAAGCATCTTTTGGACTCATATTGGCACATGGAGAATGAAGACAAGAAAGTTACTATAGTAGATTGACCTCACATGTGTGGAAAACAATGTTTTTAGGGCCACATGGAGGTGGCACATGTTCTTATCTAGAGTGAAGATACCTTGTTGATTTTTTCACATGGAGACAACAAAAACACTATTGAGATCACATGCCCATCAAGTGTGGGTTGAAATTCTTTGGTGCCACTATTCATTCTCTCTCTTCTCTCTCTCTCACGTTGTAAAAAGCATAAAGATGCATTAGCTTTCTCATTATAATTTATCCACTTAATGGATCCATGCAAGCCTTGGGCTTGCATGTTTGAAGGTTGGATTTTATAGGCTAGATTAGGCTTGGTTCACAACCTAAATGCTTTAGGTGGAAGAACTGAGGGCTTTGTATGGAGGCACAGAAGGAGTTGCTATGGAGGAGCTATTGTATAAGAGAGTGATGCTAAGTTTATTAATGAAGTCTGGAAGCTGCCATTTTGCCTGTGGTTTTTCCTTACACATTTCAAGGTTTTCATATAATCTTTGTGTAATGTGTTTTTTTTCTTGTTCATATTTTGTATAACTTGTATTTTGAATTTATTTCCTTACACTATATGATATAGTTCATTGATATAACACGTAATATTAGGTCTTTATTCCTAACATATGGTATCAGAGTTTTGGTTTTTTAAGCTAACAATGCATGGCTCTAACATGTGGTATCAGAGCCATAGTGAAAGACTTTATGTGTGTGAGTGTTTTCTATTGTTGGTTGATTGTGTGCAACATGAAGCTATTGTGATAGGAGTAGAGACCAAGTGGAGATTAAAGAAGAAGAAAAAAAAGTTTTGTTTTTGGCAGGGATCTCTTTTTAGAGCAAAGTGGAGGATCTCTTGGTGAAGATCCTAATCTCTTCATATTGATGAGGAGAAGCCTACAGGGAAGTTGAAGAGAAAGCTAGAAAAGCTTTACCAGATAAGTCAACGCCTACAGAATATTCTTATTGAAGGTGGATAAACTCTATAGTTTGAGGAGCAAGCTAGACTGCTTTGGAGGAGGTGAAGATAAGGTGATGGCCTTGTGGTTCTTGGAAATAAATAGAAGGGAGTTTTGATGTTGTATCCTATTAACCACATGTTGTTAGTTGAGATGTTGAAGACAAAGATAAATCCATGCAAAAGAAGGAGGTAAAAATAAACATGAAGATGTACCTATTTTTAAGTAGCTAAGGAAGAGGAAGATGAAGATGTAGATGAACAAGTAAAACCTGGTGTTCTTGGAAGGAGATGGCTGATGTTGACCATAGGACTCAGGGTGTTGGAGTGTTGTGTATACGATTGTGGTGATTGGCTAGGTAAAATGATGCACGGACCAACATAGTAGGCACATGAGTTGGTGTTTGGAAACCTTTGGTAGAGTAGGGTGCATTTTGGATGTTGGATCAAAAACTTGGTAGGTGCATTGATGCACCGAGTAGCATGATAACTTCCTTAGAGCTATGATTGGTCCAATTGTATCATTATGATAGCTGAAGACTATGTATAGAAGTCTGGTTTTGAATTATATGGATCTTATCTCCTCACTACTATCAAGTGTGCTACGTGCACTAGTTGTTGTTTAGAGATGGAGCAATGTAATTCCTACATGGTGATCTCTATTAGGGAGAGATAAAGATAAAGTTGAGGCAATGTTGTTGCTAGTTTGCATGTTGAAAAGTCACTGTATGGTTTTGTACAGGTGTAACACATGTAGTACAATATATTTAGTACCTTCATGGAGAGCCAAAGTGGATAGCGTATGTTATTGTTATGTGTTAATCACATATTGAATTGAGGCCCCAACATGATCATTATTTTGATGGCACTGTAAGGACACATGAAATGAAGGTGGTATTGAGGAGCAAACCAAGGATAGAGATGCAAAAGGATGGGAAAGCAAGGAAGTACCCCACTTTTTGCATTTTTAGTTATCTTCCCAAGAGTGTCTCAGAGGAGGAGGAGACATGTATTGTCTTATGTATTGGATTCATCAGGAGTAGGAAGCCTCATAATGCCATGGTGAGCACTAAACTAGGTATTCCTAAGAAGTGGGAGTTGTGAGCAGTTCATGGCAAAATCCCATTGGAAGATTGGTTTGTGGTGTGTGGAGAAGTGATTTGTCACTTCAGTGCTACAATTTGCTATAGTGGAGTAGATGTTGACAGAGCCGGTCAGGACAGAGAAGTTTTAGTACTACAATAAAACTTCTTCTGGGTTTATGTCAGGACAATAGAAGGCATGGATGAGCAGATGATTGTAGAATACTCAAGTGTGGTAAAACCCTATGTATATTGAGTTAAAATGGGATAATGTTAGAATGTGAAGTCACTATTCATGAATCACTATTCATGTGCACTATTCATAGTCACTACTCATGATGATGTGGATGGTTAGTGATGTGGCTAGGCAATGACTTGGTAGGACCCACGGTGGGTGGTATGACCCACAGAACATCTTTGAAGGTCAAAAGAGGAGGTAATGTCAAAAGTGGGAATCTTTTGACTCACACATGTGTGCACATGGGAAAGTGGGAGATAAATATCACTATGCAAAATTGAGGTCACATGTGATGGGAGTGGGGCAAAACACTCCACCAAGGCATATGGGTTTGTACTTGGTAGTCACATGGTGCAAAATATAAAAGGGTTGGTGTGGCTCAAATTTTTAATCGACCCCATGATTCCCATGTGTGAAAAGAGTCAAAAGGTGATTACAAGCATCTTTTAGACTCATATGGTCACATAGAGAATGAATACAAGAAAGTTACTATAACAAATTGACCTCACATGTGTTGAGACAATGTTTTTGGGGCCACATGGAGGTGGCACATGTTCTTGTCTAAAGTGAAGATGCCTTGTTGACTTTTACACATGGAGACAACAAAAACACTATTGAGATCACATGCCCATCAAGTGTGGGACAAAATTCTTTGGTGCCACTATTATTTTTCTCTCTCCTCTCTCTCTCATGTTGTAAAATGCATAAAAATGCATTAGCTCTCTCATTGTAATTTATCCACTTAATGGATCCATGCAAGCCTTGGGCTTGCATACTTCGAGGTTGGATTATATAAGCTACATTAGGCTTGGTTCACAACTTGAATGATTTAGGTGTAAGCATTGAGTGCTTTATATGGAGCCACATAAGGAGTTGTTATGGAGGAGCTATTATAGAAGAGAGTGATGCTGAGTTTATTAATGAAGTCTGGAAGTTTCCATTTTGTCCATGGTTTTTCCTTTCACATTGCAAGGTTTCCACTTAATCTCTATGTGATGTGTTAGGTTGTGGAGTTAAAAGCTTCACCAGGATGCAAACAGGAGAAGTTACAGAGGTTGCAGAGAGTTGCAGGGCAATCGATGTCGGTCTGATCAACCGATGTCGGTCAAATAGCAGTGCAGAAGCAACTGACGTCGGTTACAAGTCGACTGACATCGGTCAGGAGGAGCCGACATCGGCAACCTGTGTGTGAGCATGCAATTTCCATGCGAATTCTGGAGAGTCTATTTTTGGACTGTTAGTTTACATGTTAAAGGCTAATTATAGTCTTAGAGTTGCGTGTCTAATTATTGTAATTAAGATAGTCTAATTATTGTAAGCATGAGATCTATATAATAGACTCATGGGCTGTAATGTATACTAGTGCTAGAGAGTAAGAGAGCAAAATAAGCTCCTTCAGAGAGAAGAGAGCAATGGTGTGTTCTTCCTAGTTCCACAGTACCAAGTGTGGGTGCTGGTTTGGAGAATCAAAAGGATTTTTCGTATATGTATGGTCTTGGTCAGCAGGTGTGCAGGACCACGTTTGGAGATCTACAATGGTGAGTAAGGTCTGGTGATTTGCAGGTAGCAGCAGAGAGCAGGAGATCTACTTGGAGTACGGTTCTGTACTTGGTGTACTGGCAGCGTGTTACTGACTGGTGGAGGTGAACATCAATTCTGTATTGGAGTTGATTGTTGGGATCGAGAGAGAGAGGGAAGAAGGTCTTGAGGTGTGGCAAGCCTTTGAGGTGGAAGAAGAAGTGGCATCTTCTTCATTGTATTTTCTTCTGAGTGATTATTAATACAATTGTGTATTGTCTCTCATATCCTGTGTTGTTTTATTTTTCTAGTTACTTGTTACTTTTGGTTAAATTCCGTGTTTAGTTGCTAATACAAGAGGTAATCATATATGCTCTAATTGAGGAGCAAGATACTGACAAGTGGTATCAAAGCTTTTGGTTGGGTTGACTAACAGGTGGTTTAGATCTGGTTAGTGTTTGTTGATTATAGGTCACTCACAGGGGTTTCAGATTGAGTGGGAGTATAGCAATGGCAGAAGAAAGTAAGCTACGAATGGAGAAACTGAATAGCACGAATGGTCTGATTGATGGAAAGAAAGAGCAGGTAAAGGGAGATTGTTGGTCGGTAGAAGATCAGCATGTAGAAGCAGATGTTGCAGGTGATGTTGCACAGGTTGCTCTGGATAAAGTAGAATATTTGTTTACAGATTCTTTTGCCTCTTTCCATGCAGCCCGAAATAGAGCATCTTTTTATGGGTATGTCTTTGGAGACTTTGGAGAGATTTATTTAGGGGTTGGTGAGCCTTGTCAGATTATTGACAAAGGGGAAGTGAAGCTGAAATTGCAGACGGATAACACATAGGTGTTGAAGGAGGTCATGCAGGTACCAGTCTTGGAGATGAGTCTAATTTCTTTAGAAAAGTTGGGTGATGGGAGATGCACAGTAACTCTCACAGTGGATGCACTTGAATTAGACGGTGGTAAGAAAGTAGGTATCCTTTATCTATCTACATATATTACTGATTCACCTTCTGTTGCAGAGATGTGGCTTTGTAGGCTTGGTCACATATGTAGGAGGAGAATGCATGTTCTTAATCGGAAGATAGATATCTTTGACAAACTTAAGAACTAGAAAGCCTTGGTGTTCATGGAGGAAATGACGGATAGAGATAAGTGGAGTGGACTGAATTATTTTGAGTAGGGCTGTGTTAATTTGAACAGGGTTTTGATCCAAAAGGAGCTCGCGGGTAAAAAAGTTATCACTCACAGGCGAACATAGGTATCGATGTCGATCAGACAGTAACCGACGTCGGCAACAAGAAGACCAACGTCAGTCATACAAGAACTGACGTCGGTAGAAGGGATATCGGCGTTGACCAGGGAGATGACGTCGGTAGTCAGGGTCAGTGCAGGGAATTGACATCGGTCAGATGCAAACTGGGAGATGGCCGAGATCGGTCATTGGAACGGATGGTGGGTAGACAGTAAGCTGTCAAGGAGTCTCAAACACCCATATGGAGGTCAGAAAGGGTAAGTGAACCTCATATTCATTGTTCACCTTCTTTATGTTGCTTACTGATGGTCGAGAACCAGGAAGATGTGAAGAGGCAATGCAGGTAGAATCCAAAAATAGTGGGAGCTTGGCATGGATGAGGAGTGTGAGTCCTTGGAGAAGAACCAAACAGGGATTTGTTGGTGAAGTTGTCAGCTGGAAGAAAGCACTGGATGAGGGATGGATTCCCAAGTTAAAGAAGAGAGTGGATGGATACGTGAGACAGAAGGCCAAGGTATGTGGTCTTGAGGAAGCTGCAAGACAGTGGTACAGGTTTTGACAAGTGGATGACAAAGCAGGACTTTAGTCAATGTCAGTGTAACTATTATGTTTGTCTTTACCAGGTGGATGATGAGTCGCGACATTATCTTGTTATTGTATGTGGATGATATACTAGTTATAGGTTCAGAGTTACAGGGTTTTGCTGAGCTAAGGGTAAGGTTAGTTCAGTGGCATGTCATGAAGAATTTGGAGTAGCAAAATTATTTGGCATAAGAGAAATGGAGATTTGGTCTCCAGTGGGAGCTGATGTGAAGATGGTGTTGGCGGGGTTCAATATGCAGGTTGCAGAATCGAAAAGCACACCAAGGGCTGGATAGTTCAAGCTGAGCTTAGAACAGGGTTCGAAATCACATGAGGTCTAGTGTAGGCCTAAGTTTTCCCAAGCAGTGGGAGTTGTCAGAGAGTTTGGAGCCAATTCGGGGAAGGTGGATTCTCAGGTATCTGAGAGGGACCAGCAGCAGGGATTCATGTTATGCAGGGTCAAGGTCTTCACTACATGGATATGTAGGTTCGGATGTGGCAGGTTACTTGGATGACAGGAAAGGCATCATAGGGTGTGTGGTGGGTGGTCTTCAAGATTGAGCCTGAAGAGGGATACAAGCTAGGAAATAATTTAGATGGTGTACAAGTATAGGTACAAGTGCAGCTATTTATCTCTAAGTGGGAGATTGTTAGGTTGTGGAGCTAAAAGCTTCACCAAGATGAAAACATGATAAGTTACGGAGGTTGCAGAGAGTTGCAGGGCAACCGACGTCAGTCTGATCAACCAACGTCGGTCAGATAACAATGCAAAAGTAACCGACGTCGGTTACAAGTTGGCTGACATCGGTCAGGAGGAGCTGACGTCGGCAACCAGTGTGTGAGCATGCAGTTTGCATGCAGATTCTGGAGAGTCTATTTTTGGACTGTTAATTTGCATGTTAAAGGCTAATTATAGTCTTAGAGTTGCGTGTCTAATTATTGTAATTAAGATAGTCTAATTATTGTAAGCATGAGATCTATATAATAGACTCATGGGTTGTATTGTATACTAGTGCTAGAGAGTAAGAGAGCAAAATAAGCTCCTTCAGAGAGAAGAGAGCAATGGTGTGTTCCTCCTAGTTCTACAGTACCAAGTGTGGATGCTGGTTTGGAGAATCAAAAGGGTTCTTCGTATATGTATGATCTTGGTCAGCAGGTGTGCAGGACCATGTTTGGAGATCTACAATGGTGAGTAAGGTCTGGTGATTTGTAGGTAGCAGCAGAGAGCAGGAGATCTACTTGGAGTACGGTTGTGTACTTGGTGTACTGGCAGCGTGTTACTGACTGGTGGAGGTGAACATTAATTCTATATTGGAGTTGATTGTTGGGACCGAGAGAGAGAGGGAAGAAGGTCTTGAGGTGTGGCAAGCCTTTGAGGTGGAAGAAGAAGTGGCATCTTCTTCATTGTATTTTCTTCTGAGTGATTATTAATACAATTGTGTATTTCTTCTCATATCCTGTGTTGTTTCATATTTCTAGTTACTTGTTACTTCTGGTTAAATTCCATGTTTAGTTGCTAATACAAGAGGTAATCATATATGCTCTAATTGAGGAGCAAGATCCTGACATGATGTGTCCTCTTTATTGTTCATAGTTTGTGTATCTTATATTCCACATTTATTTCCTTCCGTTGTAGGATATAGTTCATTGAACTAACATGTAGTATTATGGTTTTATTCCTAACACCAAAAATTGTTGAAAGAAAACTAGAGGGAAACCGTTTGGACCTAGAGCTTTGTCTCCTTCCATAGCAAAAATTAAAAAAATAAATTCCTCAAGATAAGGATGCCTAATGAGTTTATCATTATCAACATGAGTGAGGATGTTGGAGAAAAGATTCAAAAAAGCTTCTTCTTTATCCAAATTAAGTTGGGCTCTTCCATAAAGAAGATTTTTGAAAAAAGAGACTACTTCATTAATATCTCTAGCCTTTGAAGACATTGATCCATCATCCTTGACCATCTTCTTTATTTTATTTTAGCTCTTGTGTTTGAGAGTAGAGAGATGGATTTTTTTTGAATTTCTCTCCCTCCCTCAGTCGCAAATTTATAGATTTTAATCTCCAAAAGGTTTCCTCTTTTGCTTCAAGAGTATTGTATTTATTGGATTAATTCTTTTTCCCTTAGGAGGTTTTGATCCAAGCCATTCCTTCAGACAACATCTTCCATAGTCTTTAATTCATCCACAATATTCCTTTTTTGCTCAAACATATATCCAAAGGTTTCTTTGTTCCATTTCTTCAACTTACATTTAACACACCTCAATTTTCAAGCTACTTTAAACATTTTTTAGCCTTGAAACTTGTCATCCCACCACTATTTAATTTTGGGCATTGAAGCTAGATGTTTTAAAATATGAATGAATGATTGACCCTTTTATTCTCCATTTGCATGTAGAGCAATATAGAATTATGATTAGAGTCGATTCTTGGAAGAGCAAATAGATTGTAATTTAAATTGAAGAGTGAATCCATCGATAATAAAAATATATCCAATTTGACTTGAATTAAATTATTTCCCAACCTTATATTAAACTAAGTGAACCTATAACCTCTAAGATCCATATCAACTAACTTTTTATCCAAAATTAAAATTTCTAAATCCCCCATGTTATTTGAAAAATCTTGTGATCCCCCTTTCCTCTCTAAAGGAGATATAGGGCCATTGAAGTCCCCTGGCACCATCCAATTCCACTCTTTATAAGAATTTTTAAAATTTTTCAATTTCAATGCAAGTTTCTTCTCCCAAATCTAGATTTTGGGGCATAGATATTAGATAAAATACATACCTTCTTATCATCTCTACTAGTAAACAAAATTGTTAAGTCGTTATTGTTTTTGTTCAAGACTAGCCCCTTGACCACCTAAGGGTTCAAAAACTTAGCTAACCCTCTTGAATCAGCTACAAGACTCACTCCCACATAGATGGAGTTCTTATAAACACTATCCTTAATTTGAGAAAGACTACTACTAGGCATCTTTGTTTCTTGCAACAACAAAATACTTGGACCATGATTTTAACCAAGATTTTTGACTATGCTATGCTTATTTTGGTTATTAAACCCTCTTACATTCAATGAAATGATTTTTTTTAATTTTTATTTTTTGAATAAATCTTATTAACCTCTAAGTTTATCTGAGTTCCATTTGCCACCTCTTTGGAGGTTTCTTTAACTCAAACATCTCTCAAATTGGGTCTTCCTACTTTATTTTCAGTCCCCACATCTACACTATTTTTAGTATTTCTTTTGTATCTGGAAATGAACTTTTGTTATGAGCTAGGTGACTTAACTTCCAAAATTTGAGATTGAGGTAACGAACATGGAACCACTACATCCATTTATGTAGGTTCTACTTTCTTACCCTCTTTTGAGACTATTTCCCCTTCCTCCAATTCTTCTTTCCTTCAGACTGCCCTTATTTTAGTTTTTGATTACTTAGGGATAGGGTTTACTTTGTTAGCTTTTCCGATTTATCATTGCCTTGCTGCATAATTAAAATAAAAGTTATTTTTTGATGGTGGATAAATAGGGGATGTTTCCCATGGAGCCTCTTCCATTTCTTCCTCATGTCTTTCCACACTTTGCCTTGCCTTTGTTTTTCCTTTTCTTTGCCTTGGTTTTCAAGATCCTTGTCCTTCATAATGCTTTTAGTGGTGTTTGATTCTTCTTCTCTTCTCTACACTTGCTTCTCTTTCTTGTTATCATGACAACCTTTATCATCATGCCCTAGATTTTTGCACCTATAGTAGATCTTCAACATTATTTCATATTCAATCTCTTATTTCCAATCTCCATATTTTGATTTGAACTTTATAGATGTTAGGAGAATTGTCTTCTATGGGATCTTGATGCAAAATATGTAATATCCCCTTTTGGAATAAGATAAGCAACAAACAACTTTTTAACAAACTCCAATGGAAACCCTTGAACAAAATAAATAATTGGACTAGGCTTTCCAAACCCTAACGACTAGGGTAAATTGGCAATTTATGCCTTGAAACTCTTCCAAAAATTAAGAAATTTTATTTTCAAATAAATACTGATTTTTCAAACCCTCTTATCTAAACAAATTAAAAAAATATTAATTTTTAAATTTTATTTTTAGAAAATACATCGAGAAGAAGAAAATTCAATATCTCCCAATATATTCCACGTATGAATACGTTTGATAGCTCAAAATGAAGATAAAAATATTTGTAAATTTATAAGACCAAATTCAGAATTTTATATTCAGTTTAAGTGGCCCAAAAGTAAGCTCCAAACCAGAAACTAGGGCGCTACCCTACAAATATAATTCCTGCATTTTTCAACCAACAAATTCCAACACGGCCCTAATAAAAGAGGTCTTCTTTACAAAAACCTATTTGCTTCCCATAAACAACCCTAAAACCTTTGTGAATGGATCCCAACAACAAGCCAAGGCACCACAACCGATAGTCACACTTATTGATGCAAGTCCTACTCTAAAAGGGGGTCAAATCAATGAATCTGAAATACAATTATAACACATGTGAAAGTAGTGTTGGCATGAATAGGAGTGGAGGTTTTCATCCCCAAACCCTTGGGTTCTTGAAGCTTTTTGTCTTCAAGTCACTTAACCAAGCATTTCATACTTTAGTCTCAGAATCAAATATCATAAATTCATGGTAACCTTTCAAAAGATCGTCATACCACCTTTTATATCAAATCTTCCCATAAGTCCTCCCTAAAAAGGGGTGTTCCACTTGGAGGGAGAGTTAATGTGAATTTAAAATATCTTTTCCCTTTTCTTCATTAAGGGTTAAACTAACCCTTTCTCACAGGTTACCTTTTAAATTATAATATAAAAATCTGTATAAAAAGGTATGTTTTATAGCTTAAAATTGGAACTAGTGTTTCCCTTTCTTCCCTTAGCCTAGGGAAAGCACCAAAAAAACTAGGTTAAAGGTCATGTATGTGCTTAGGCCAAAAAGGGGGACATGACAATCTTCCCCATTCAAAATTACTTGTCCTCAAGCAATTGCAATATCCATGAGGGTGTTCTAACACTCCTTACTATGCAATGCCCCCCTGTAGTTGTTTCCCAAGAAAATGAAACCTTAATTGCATCCCAATACTATTGTTCTTGTAAATTGAACATTGCCCCCAAATGTTGTAAGTGTTGTAACACCCTTATATAGGCCTCTGATGCCCCCACATGAAGCTGCCATAAATGTACCTACTATTGTTAAGAAGCCACCAACCCTTAACATCCTCCCAATTAGCCTTCCAACTGTATTCTCCTTCAAACAACTGACTACCTCAAGTATAGGCTGCTTTATGTAACTCAAAACAACTGGCATTATTATTCATTTCATGCTTAAAACTCTCTAAAACATGTCTTCCAAGGGATATAAACCCCTGAGTTGAAGCTATGATCAATTGTTCCCTTAACAAAGAGAAAAACATCTCATCAACTAAACTGTACTTGTTGCTATGATGGTTGTAGTTGTGATGTTTAGCCATGCAATTGTTCAAAAATGTAAACTCATTCACTACCAAGTTGAAATTAGATGAGTTCTTCATGCATATATATTCAAGGGATGCAAATATGCACTCACAAGTTAAGTTAGGTGAGCTCAAGTTGCCAAAGGGTTCATGACTAAAATGTGTAATGTTTTTTCCCCTTATGAATATGTCCATTTGAAATTTAGTCATGGAGTGTACACTACCTTGGTAAGCATCTAGAAACTCCTTAGGGTATCCCATGTGCCATGGCAAGCTTCGCCCAACCCAAAATCATGGTTTTCCAATTTTCAAAAAGAGAACCATCTTGAAACAACTTGAAGGCATACCTTTTATGTAGATACCATGGAAGTGTAAGCAATATTGCATTAGTGTCCTCATGAGTGTTGCTTATTTTTTCCCTTGCTCCCTTTTCCAACAAAATCAACAATGTTGGGGACACACATTGAGCCAAAAGAATACCCCAACTTCAAACTTAGAAAGGGTTGTACCTTCCTTGCACAATCCAACCTTTTCACATGAAAGAGAGAACCCATTTCCCCTACATTTTATGAACTTACAAGGGGTTGTAGCATGCAAAAAAATTTAGAATTTATGAAATTCATGGGCAACTAAGTTGGCCTTACAAACTCATAATTTTCTGAGTGTAAAGTGGGCTGATTTTTCCATAAAAAGTCAAGTTTACCACTATTGTTTATAATTTAGGCTTTTTCCCAATTCAAGAGGGGTCTAATACTCTCATCCTCATCCTATAACACACCCTTGTCGCATGGAATAGGGTGTTTCCCCATTCATCTTATGTGTTGCCTATGCACAATAATTTTCCTTTAATCTTTCCTTTCAAAAACACAACAAACTTCAAATTTAGCATGTCTTACTAATTTTGTGGTAGTGTTGTCCCTTCTTAGGGTTAATGGTTACCAACACTCAAAAATTGCAGCCTTCTCTCCATCCTCTTCCCTCAAGATTATGTGGTAAGCCCCTTTATTATTTCCAACTCTTATGACCCTATCATTTTTCAGATTGACCAAATCTTCCAAGAAAGGAATGTGATAATTTTGTGGATACCATAGTGGCTACTCCCACTCAAGATTTGTATCTTCTTTATCACCTTTTTTTGTCATTACAAGTGGCTTATGTTGTGACCCTACACATATAATGAACATGTTAGTAAAAACAAGGGTGTTTAACAACACATTTTTGATCACCTTATCAAGCCTTATGAACATGATGTGCAGTCCTCCTTGATGCCTTGATTTTTATTTACATCCTCTTCTCACTCGGATTTCAAAATATGTGCCTATGTCACTCTTATCATGGTTGTAACATGTTATTTTCCTCTTCAAATTCCTTATAGTGGTTGGAACTTCACTTACATATGCTTGGACCACCTCCATGGTGTTAAGGTGTGGGAAGCACAGCTTATTAGGGCCCATATTCACCATAGCGACAATAAACCTTGGGGGAGACAAGATATAAATGTGAAAAACAACAGTCAACAAGTCCTAAACAACCCTCATAATGACCCATAGGTCATAGCACCTATTACCTATCACCACTTTATGATTATCCAAACTAAACCTTTGGTAAACCCATATAAAACATAATGTAATTGGGTTGTATAGTGACTGTAATAGTCATGAATTTCTCATTTTCCCCTTCCAAACAATGGTATGTACCTTGCACAACCTGCACCTTATGACTCCACATAGCCAACCCTTACATACAAATCACTAATCAAGGTGTTATCCTTCATACCATAGCTGTTGAAGTGTGCTTTCCCACACGGAGTCTGATTTACAAGAGCTGAAAATGAATAGAAAATAATTGTACATACCTTAATTTTGGCCAATGGTAGTACACCCTTACCTTACATGCTTCCCTTGGTTACAACCACCTTATGTAGACTTTGAAATCTAGCAAATAAATCATGATGCTTACCATGACATGGAGTGGTTTGCATGTTCTTCACCTTAATGTTCTTTTGCATGATCTAAAGGCCTTGTCAACCTCCTTGCATGGGTGCCAAAAAACTTGGAATTTTGACCTTGTCTATCACTTTCTCCCCACCAATATGCAAAATGGATTATTTTTCATTTTTAAAACTATCATATTGATTTTTTAAGAACTCACCTTCCCTTTTAAACTCCCTTAGGTGTTGTCTATCTTGAAAGGCTATCAATTTCACCTCCCTTGCCCTCCTTAGCCATTCATCACACCTCCCTTGGGTCCTTGTTATAAAGGCATATTTTTCTTCCTCTTGGCTTGGAGTATTTTGCCTATTTTTCCTTGTCATAGAGGATGTTTCCATGAGTTGTGCACCTTATTTCTTCAAATTTAAATTCTCATGTTTTTTGATTCTTTTATTGGAATCTTCATGAGGGTTTGTCCTCTTTTCCTTCTTCATGCATGATTTGTTCTTTTTTACAATTGGCTGCCCCACTTGATTCCTCTTTCTTGGTGAAATATGTAATTACCTCCCTTGGTTCAACCACCCCTTTGCCTTTTACTTGTAGCTCTTTTTGTTGTTCATCAACATGCTGGAAACCCTAATCTTGATGCCCTAAAAGTTATGATTTTTGTAACTCAAAAGTTTCAACACTTGGTTACCCCAAAGTGCTTGATTTTTTTCTCAAAGTAAGGTTCTATATTAGCCCGGTGAAACATCCCAATGAGCCTCCTGTTGAATTCCTCATAGTTGTCTATGAGGTGATGCCCTTGGGTTATCAACCCCTGGTGCCACCAATCATTAGCAACCCATTCTAAATGCATAGTGATGAATCTTAGGGCCTTCTCTTCCTCCATGAGATAAAGTGCAAGATATATACCTAATTTTCCCTAGTTGAAGAGTTTGTATAACCATCAAATGTGGGCAAAACAATCTTCCTCAAAACATCATGTAACTCAAAAGTTTCAACACTCATCAACATGCTGGAAACCCTCATCTTGATGCCCTAAAAGTTATGATTTTTGTAACTCAAAAGTTTCAACACTTGGTTGCCCCAAAGTGCTTGATTTTTTTCTCAAAGTAAGGTTCTATATTAGCCTGGTGAAACATCCCAATGAGCCTCCTGCTGAATTCCTCATAGTTGTCTATGAGGTGATGCCCTTGGGTTATCAACCCCTGGTGCCACCAATCATTAGCAACCCATTTTAAATGCATAGTGATGAATCTTAGGGCCTCCTCTACCTCCATGAGATAAAGTGCAATATATATACCTAATTTTCCCTAGTTGAAGTGTTTGTATAACCATCAAATGTGGGCAAAACAATCTTCCTCAAATCATCATGTAACTCCTGTCTAACTCGAGTACTATCCCTACCTCTTTTTCATGATACAAAATCTTTGAGGTCCATCTCCTTCCTGAAAGGGGGTGGGTATGTCATATATTCCTCATAAATATCCATCAACTCCATTTGAATAGAAGTCTACTCTTTCCTTTCACGAGCTTGGGAGAATTTCTCAAAATTTGTACTATCCAAATCTCCCATATCATTGTTTGACATGAAACCCTCAAACCCTATAACTGGGCAAAACATTGGCTCTGATACCAATGTAATGTCTCCTTTTGGAATAAAATACATCAACAAATTCCAATAGAAACCATTAAACAAAATCACCAAGTTAAAATCAATAATTAGACTAGGCTTGCCAAACCCTAGCAACTAGGGTAAATTAGTGATTCATGCCTTGAAATTTTATTTACAAATAAATACTAATTTTTCAAACCCTCTTAACCAAACATATTCGAAAAATATTAATTTCTAAATTTTATTTTTAGAAAATACAATAGAAATAAGAAAATTCAATATCTCCCAATATATTCCACATATGAATATATTTGATGGCTCAAAATGGAGATAAAAATATTTGCAAACTTATAAGACCAGATTTAGAATTTTTTATTAAGTGAAAGTGTCCCAAAAGTGATCTCCAAACTAGAGACTAGGGCAATGCCCTAAAAATATAATTCATGCCTTTTTCAACCAACAAATTCTAATGCAACCCTAATAAAAGGGGTCTTCATTACACAAACCTATTTGCTGCCCATAAACAACCCTAAAACCCTTGTGAATGGTTCCCAACAACAAGTCAAGACATTAAAATCGATAGTCACACTTGTTAATGCAAGTCGCTATCATAAAAGAGGGTCAAATTAATGAATTGTTGAATCTAAAATGTAATTACAACACCTGAAAGTAGTGCTACCTTGAATAAGAGTAGAGGTTTTCATCCCCAAACCCTTGTGTCCTTGTAGGTTTTGGTCTTCAAGTCACTTAGCCAAGCATTTTGTGTTTTAGCCTCAAAATCAAATATCATAAATTCATGGTAACCTTTAAAAAAAACATCATTCCACCTTTTATACCAAATCTTCCTACAAGTCCCCCCTAAAAAGGGGTGCTCCACTTGGAGGGAGAGTTAAAGTGAATTTAAAACATCTTTTCCTTTTTCTTCATTAAGGGTTAAGCTAACCCTTTCTCACAAGTTACCTTTTAAATTATAATATAAAAAGGTATCTTTTATAACTTGAAATTAGAACCAATGTTTTCATTTTTCTCTTTCTTCCCTTAGCTCAGGGAAAACATCAAAAGAACTAGGCTAAAGGTCATGTTCGTACTTAGGCCAAAAAGTGGGACATGACAAAATATGACATAAATTAGTCTTTTCCTTGATTTGGTTAGTGCATCAAATGCTATTAGCTAATTGAAAGCTTTAGCTATCCCTATAAATATCTCTTTTTCCCATAATTCCAGTGGCAATCTTGGTGTTTCTCTTTTGTTAGCCTTTTTTACTTGTGTGTCAGCGTATGCACCTGTAGATGGATTTTGAGAAAATATTAATTAAACTACCAAATTCAAACCCAAAAATCAAACTGCCTATTAGGAAGGATTATGGAAATAAATCAAAATGATAGGATAGATCTTACCAATCATTGCTTCAACTAGCCTCCTTCCAAGATATTCAAATGGATGATTAATTATATGTAGACTCAGGTTTTAACATTATGATGGCATGATGATAGATTTTCATGATTGATTGAGTTAGCATGGTTTTTTCATGAGGTTGTTAGATGACTCTAATAGATGAGTGGAGTGGTTTAAATAGAAAATAGAGGGAGAGATCAATAGTGGAGATTTGAAGTTGGATGGAGGAGATCAAAAGATGAGGATTATCCAAGGAATTTAAAATTCCTTAGAAGCCTCTAGATTTAGAGGCTTCTAAAGAGGAGGGGTTAGAATAGAGAAGTTTCTAGAATCTTCTAATTCTAGAATCCTCTTAGGGATTAATTAGGCTTAGGGATGGATTAGATAGGGATTAGGTAGATGATTAGGGACTATAGGTGTAGGAGAGCCTAATCATAGGCTAGTAGGTGGGCTTTTGAGAATTTAAAATTCTCAAATAATAGGTAAATGAGATTAGGATATGATAATAGGGACTTAGGATAAATTAATGATGAAGTGGGATAGAATAAAGTTAGTAGATGATAAAAAGAGGATGTTAGATAAATGACTAGGAAGGAGATAAATTAGCAAGATTAAATGAGATGAGCGAAATTAGTGTTGACTAATAGGAATATTAATGATGATAATGTAGGTGAGTGAATTTAGATGCATACAACACCAAAAGGGTCCTAATTTAAATTTGAGAAGTTTATAAATGAACATGTAGATTAGTGCATATATAAAAAAGATACATGCAAGAATTGAATGCCAAAGGCCAATATTTAAAATCTAGAGTCTATCATTTGTTGAAGAGTAGAAATTGAAGTGTTTCAAGCATAATTTCATTCAATATTAGAGTCTTTATATTGCATTGTTTCACTTGTTCATGCTACTAAAGACTCATATAGGGATTAGGGTTTGCATTCACAATTGCTTGTTGAAATACATTGATTGATTTTTTCTAAATTGTTCAAGGATAAAGGTCTCGTAATAATAGAGAGATAATACGTTTCCTTCAATGACTCCCTTGTTTTTAAAGTTTTGCAAGTTACTGTTCGCTGATTAGGGTTTCATGAAAGGATATTGGTTTTCTAAAGTTCTTTGTAGGTTTAGAATCTAAGGGCATATGAACATATTCATCAAAATTGTTTCACAAATGTTACAATTTACTAGGAATGTACTGTAAGATTTTAGCAATGCCAAAAAAAAAGTACATTTTTAATTAAAAAATAGTACATTTTTAATTAGAAAATAGTACATTTTTTTATTAAAAATAGAACATTTTTTATTAAAAAAATAAATTCTTTGTTCACCACAAATTTATTGGGTTTTATCAATCATATTATCTGGAATTGTTTCTATTTGATTTCAATTTCTAAATGTATACAAATTCGTGATAATTCAATATTTTTCTTATAACTCTTTATTTACACATTTCAATTATTTTATAATATTCGTTTATGTAATTAGGTCTAATTTTAACTATTATATTAGATTAAATATGATTAAATCTGAGATATACATATTTATCAATAGATGTATTGTATTTTAATGTAAACCCTATTTATCATATTAAAATGTTTACAACAAGGTCACAATGATGCATTACTATATCATGAATACATGATTATATAATATCCCATATTTGTATACACTTCATTAGTAAATGCTTGCAAATGATTGAATTTTTTAGATCAATTTTTTTTTAAAAAAAATTCAAGAATATTATTTTAAACTAATTTCAAAAAAAAAAAAAAATTGATTGAGAAGCACTTATATATTAACATAAAATAAAATATGGTACAACGCTAATCATACAAAAAAAAAGTGGAAAAAGTCACACTCCACAAGTAAGTCTACACTGAGGGTTAATAGAAACCCCTCAGAAAAAGTCATCACAAAGTGGCCATACCAAAATAAGTTATATCACATCACATGTGAGCAAAATAGAGAAACTAAAGTACAACTATCATTAACGAGAACACTTATGCAGAAGCAACAAACATAGATGTCGAGGGAGGCGGAGGAGAGGGTGACTTTGGAGGCTTATCACCTCATCCTCCCATCGCTGAAGAATCTCGATCCGCAGGGAAGGGCTCCCAACCAGAATTTGCTGCTCTTCCAAGGTCTCAATTTGATTTCTTTAAGGGGAAATAGCTAAAGTCAAGCGTGAGAATTTACCTTGAGAAGGTAGACCTTAGCCTCTGTTCGCACCGTCTTGGGTCGGGGGAGGGGATCCCCAGCGCCCACCATCACCTCCAAAGTAGGAGGAACCACTCTAACCACCATGATGAGGAGAAGGCCAACGAGGTGGTGACCAGCGTAGAGAATAACTCCTATGTTTGGATTTGGATTGCTATCATCTTGGCCCACATCCTCGTCCCTCTAGGGGGTGAAGGATTTCATGGGGGATCAGGGAGTTCCCGACTGATCACAAATAGGGCGTTCCCCCAGTGATCGATTAAACGTTGAAGGTCTCTGAGCTCCAAATGAACCTTCTCTGTTTGGCTTTGAATATGAAGAGTGAAATTAAAGAGAACAATAATTTTGTTAGAAGTAAAAAAATTATGTTCCAACTCTTCATAATTAAAGCAAACATAGTTCCTAGCTTTCCAAATTTGAAACATAATGTTAGCTCAAAAGATTTACCAAAACAAATTATATTTCGCAGGTAACATAACTGAGTCCCCTAAAAGAGCCATCTTCTATGTGAAGAACTTGAGTGGTGGAAAACACTTGAAAGCGTGGAGATAAAATAAAAAAATATGTTTAATTATTTTTGGTTGATGACACGCTAGACAGATAGAGTTAGGCACACCCAAATGCTTGCGTTGATCACCCATAAGCAAGACCTGTCAGAAAAAACATCATAAAAAGTGAATTTTTTAAGACTCAACAAAAACATACGACACTGTGCTAAAACCCCTCACCGAGATCCCTTTATGAGAATGAAGATTCCCCCTGATATTGAACATATCAACTCATATATGTTGAAAACCCAATAATTGATATCCCAACCGTGAAATGTATCGAGTAAAAGGAGTTGCCATAGGCCAATGCCGATAATTTAAGAATTTACGGACCGAGGTAGACACTCGCTTTTGCTTTTATAGGCACCGGGATTTGTTTGATTATCCCAATTTAAGAATTTACGGACCAAATCATGAGTGCAAATCTCAGCTAACAAGTTGACTGCAAATCTCAGAAACAAGTTTATTGAGCTTTTGTTGGAATAAACCACCTGTGCTTTTGACCTCATATAACCTGCCTCCCTAGATTCAATCAATGAAGGTGCCAAGAAGATATGAAGAAGCCATCATCCACTAATTACAGGTTGGTAACCTCTCGCCTTTACTTGTTTATCAGTAATCTTAATAATATTTATGTTGGGTACTCAACTGCTGTTGCTTCCGCCATTGAAGCAGATTGTATATCAACTGAACGCAGTGGCATTTGTATTGACTCCCAAGCCTATTCGTACCTCTTGAGCAAATGTATAACTACGAAAAATGTTTCAGGTGGAAAAACCATTCACGCTCGAATAATAAAAAATGAGTTACACACAGATGTTTTTTTGCTTACAAGTATTGTCAACATGTATGCCAAATGTGGCCAGCTGTTGGATGCTCGCCATGTGTTTGACAAAATGCCTGAGAGAAGTGTTGTGTCATGGAATGCGATGATTTCAGGTTATACACAGCAAGGGTATGGCAAGATGGCGCTACATTTGTTTAGCCAAATGCAGCAGGCGGATATGAAGCCGAGCCAATTTAGTTTCGGTAGCGTTCTTCGGTCGTGTGCCAGTGTTCAGGCTCTGGAGCAGGGAAATCAGGTTCATGCTCAAGTTTTAAAACTTGGGTTTGATTCAGATGTGTTTGTGGGCAGTATTCTAGTTGACATGTATGCAAAATGTGGTCCTATAGAGGATGCGCGCCAAATGTTTGACAAAATGGCTGAGAGAGACAGGGTTTCATGGAATGCGCTAATTGCTGGGTATGCCCAGAATGGGGATGTTGAAGAGGCTCTCAAACTTTACTGTGACATGCAAAGATCAAATATAAAATTGACCCAGTTTGCTATCAGCAGTGTGCTTCAGGCTTGTGCTGGCCGGGCAGCTCTAGAGCAGGGCAAACAGGTTCATGCACAGGCAACCAAAACTGGTTTTGAGTCGGAAATGTTTGTGGCAAGTGCACTGGTTGACATGTACCCAAAATGTGGTAATATGGAGGATGCACTCAAAGTATTTGAAACTATGCCTGACCGGGATGTCGTGTCTTGGACTGCCATGATAGTGGGATATGCACAGAATGGATATCCTGCAGAAGCTCTAAAAATCTTTTGTGAGATGCACGAAGCCCGTGTAAAGCCAAATCAGTTTCCTATTGCTAGTGTTTTGAGTGGATGTGCTAGCCTAGAAGCTCAGCAACAAGGCAAGCAGATACATGCTTATATTTTAAAAGTTGGTTTTAACTCTGATATATTTGTGGGCAATGCCCTTGTTGATATGTATGCTAAATGTAAAAGCATTGAGGATGCATGGAAACTGTTCGATAGAATGTTGGACCGAGATATTGTGTCATGGAATGCAATCATAGCAGGGTATGTTCAAAATGACCATGGTGAAGAAGCCTTGAAACTTCTACACAAAATGCAATGGATCAATTTGAAGCCAAACATATACACTTTTGGTAGTGTACTCAGGGCATGTGCTAGTCTAGCAGCTCTAGAAAGAGGTGAGCGTGTTCACGCACTCATAATCAAAAGTAATATTACGCCAAATGCTGTTGTGGGATGTGCACTGGTTGACATGTATGCAAAATGTGGTAGCATAGAGATTGCACGAGAAATCTTCAACACATACCCTAAGGAGGATGTGGTCCCTTGGAATGCGATGATTGCCGCATATGCACAGCATGGGTATGGAAAGGAGGCTATTCAAATCTTTGAAGAAATGCAGCCACTTGGGATCAAACCAAATGAGATTACGTTTGTTAGTGTCCTTTTTGCATGTAGCCATATAGGACTTGTGGAAAAGGGACGCTATTTGTTTGATTCCATGAATCGAGATCATGGCATTGCACCAGGGGTAGAGCACTATGTGTGCATGGTTGATCTGCTTGGACGATCTGGGCACTTGGATGAGGCGGAGACCTTTATCAATTCAATTTCTTTTAAACCTAATGCACTGGTGTGGAAGACATTGCTTAGTGCATGCAGACTCCATTGCAATGTTGATATAGGGAGGCGTGCAGCAGGCTTTGCTCTTAGGCTCGAACCAGAAGACCATGCAACATATGTTTTACTTTCAAACATTTATGCTGCAGCCAACCAGTGGGATGATGTAGCTAATGTGAGAAAGATGATGAGAGAAAGGCAAGTGAAAAAGGAACCAGGTTGTAGTTGGGTTGAGGTTAAGAATAGTGTTCACACATTCATTATTGGGGACAGATCACACCCAAAAACAGAAGAGATATATGCAATGTTACATGCACTGCATATGCAAATGAAGAAGGAAGGGTATGTACCCGATACAAATTGTTTGTTGCGTGACGTGCAATAGAAGTAAAAGAAACATTTGCCGCAACATTGGGAAGGCGGCATTGATTTTGGGCACACTACAAATGTGGTCATAAAAAGATCGACATCTGTGCATGTGACACCTCTGTCACGCTGCGATTAAGTTCATGCCCAAGGTTGCTGTAAAAGAGGTTGCTTTGGGATGTCAATCATTCCCATTACTTCAAGGATGGTCTATTTTGTTATAAATGGCAATTTGTGACGATAAATGAAAGAGGTACAGAGCATAAGATTGTTTTGATATATTGGTTTGCCTTTGGTGGGCAAGACATGTATATGATAATGATTTTTTGAAATATTATTAACCTGTCTTCAAGAGCTGGAGTTGATTAAACACACGTTTTAGAAGCTTACTGCATTTATTAACACGGCGGAGCTCAGAAGTGACTTTGGAAACCATGGTT
This sequence comes from Torreya grandis, assembly GCA_037957365.1. Classification (NCBI taxonomy): domain Eukaryota; kingdom Viridiplantae; phylum Streptophyta; class Pinopsida; order Cupressales; family Taxaceae; genus Torreya; species Torreya grandis. The sequence goes on from JARHVA010000085.1 coordinate 6,173,619, forward strand.
TAGAACTATTTTTTAAGACCAATTGCTCCTATGAAGTCTTCGGATCATAATGTATATTAATTCAATTCACATTTAAACTATTTTTTTGAGTGTCGCTTGACATTGTTTTCCCTTTTTTCCGTTTTAAATATTGAAATACAATCTAACATGATATTATTACAACTATTTCCCTAATGGGTAAAAGGGGGCTCTAATCGGAAATCCACCTGTACATATAAGGTATAACAGGCAACAAAAGGTGCTGGAAAGAAAACAAAAGAAGGTTTCACAGTCAGTAGAGTGAAGCAGTTTAAATTCAATGTTACACAAAATTTTGAGTGAATTGAATTCCATCGTTGAACAGTTACCAATAATTTCATGTTCCTGCAAACTTAACAGGATCAAATTATGGGATGCAGAAATATTATTCAATACATATTTTAACTTTGAAATCCAAGAAGACAATCCTCCTTGAAAAGGCCCAAACAATCTTTCTTGCAGCAGTCCAAAAACTCATAGATTAGGATTTCCAGCTTCGTTATCTCATTAACTCCATAGATTAGCATTTCCCGTTTCTCTATCTCATACATTCCACATGCTAAATCATAGAAGAAGCAAAGCTAGCCTCTTATATACTGTCCACCATCGATAGACCCATTTGAGTGTGCAGCGAATATTCAAGATATGCTATTTTCTATTACTGTTATTAAGCACTCTAGCAGAGTGTCATTTTCCAATCCCAAGTATCTACACAATTCATCTTGCAGCAGTCTTTTTATTCCAAGTGGCTTTTAAACTATTCAAGACAACAACAGAGCAAGGTCGGCTATATATTTGGCATGGTAATGCAGCAATTTATGCATCCAGCCCGCAGACTGATTGGCAACAAAGCAGCAATATAAGCACCCACGCTACAGACAGACTGGCTGCAAAGCATAGTAGGCAAGCAATTTGGCTTTATTAGTATGCATGCTCAGCCCAGCCATCTTGTAAGGTAGGCAGGTATCAACAGGCTGTGAAGGCAGCATATCTCTGCAAGGGCACCAGCAAAATTATATACCAGCTCTGGTTCCTCTTCCCAATACACAGTGCTGCTCAAAAGTATACTAGCCTTGCCCCCACCTCATCGCATGGAACTACACTTAACAATTCACGCTGAGCATGTGCATGGTTAGTAGGGTAACATGCAATTAAAGCATAGCAGATGGCTTTGGGGCCCTAGACAACGGAGTATTTCTGCCAAACATTTCCTCAAATAAAAGATGTTATCCTATCCACTATGCCTTGAAACAAATAAATATAAATTTATAAAATCCACTAAAGAATCAACCAAACTAAGCATACTTTGGGTCCAGAGAAGTGATAGCAGAACTGAAGCTGTAAATGCAAACAAACAATGTTCTCATAGCAATTCAAGCAATCTGTTTGTTTCCCACATTCACTCTTTTCCTGCAGTCTCTGACTGAAGCATGCCATCAAACGGGTCCTCTTCAGGGTCCAGATGCCAATCCTTCTTGTCAGTCCTCCCTTTCTTTCCTACCCTATTCATTGCAGTGTCACAGTGACAAAAGAGAGAGTTTGCAGAGCTCCAAGGCGAGTTGGATGAGAAGCCTGCAGCGCTATGTTCCCACACTCTCAGTTATGGCAGGGGGTATAAGTAAACTACTTTACTTATATTTCCATAAGATTGCAAGGGTATCAGCTAGCTCATCACCTTCTCTTGGTGAATGATTCTATTTCACCTTGTCAATGCTTTGGAGTGTCCTTTTAATATCTTGGATTACGATATGAAGCTGCAAAATCCTTGCCTGACCATTTCTAAGAGCTTGTAGTACTATTATTGAGTCACCTTCAACATCAATGTCTCTTGCCATTGAGTCCACTTGGCATGGCCATAGCTTCTGCTAAGTTGTTTGTAGCATATTCTTTTGCTAAGGCTGCTACCATATTCTCTTTCTCATCGTGAAGGATTGATCCAAACTCCTGCAGGGCCGGGATTACTTCTTGAAATCAAAGTTAATCTTAGTCCATCCTTCCTCGGGGTTTCCAACTTACCCCTGCTGTATTCTTGTTTTTGATCTTAACCCCCTTCTCAGGGATATGATTAAAAGGCCTGCCCAATTCTGTAGGGGCTTCCCTTCTCCTGAACCAATCTTACCTTCATTCTTCAATTGGGCTCTGATAAATTTTGAGACGGCAGTAATGATAAATTTTGAGACGGCAGTAATCTGATTCTTGAGAATAGAAAGAGGCTTACCTTATTTTGGAAATTCCCGTTCTTTTCGAACCAAACTGCTTAGCTTACTATACCTAGGCATAATTTCAGATTAGTTTTAACCTTCCACTTCACTTAATAGTCCATTGGGTTCCTCAGTCCGTGAAGTGCTCAGGAAAAACCCAACAAGGCTCAAAACTTTGGAGAATCCAGTTTCACAGCTCCAAAGCAATTAGCCAATGTAACAGTAGATAATCAATTGTCTCTTCCGCACTACCCCACACACAACAGCAAGTCAGGCCTTGATATTCTCGTTTTCTCAAGTTTGACTGGCTGAGAATCTTTTTATGTATTGCAACCATAGCAATACGTTAGTTTTAAGGAAGCCTTCTTTGATCCATATACTCTGCCAAGGAAAGTTCACATCTTTGGGTAAACTGTTTGAAGAGATCCACCTGTAACCCACCCTTGTCAAAGAGGAACCTAAATTGTCTATTCTCCAAATCAGCTTGTCTTCGGTTGGGAGTAGTGGAGGATGATAAGTTCGCAGCAGTTTGTTCAAATCTTGGAACTCTTCAACCTTTCTGGACCCTTCCATGGTTAGAGTTTCCCATTTCTGTCTACCCCGATCAAGTTCCATATATTCATGGACTGTATACCCATATTTCCTTGTAGATGGCTCTTTCAGAAGTCTACCTATCTTTAAGCTGATAGGCGTTATATACAATGTCACAAGCTTACCTGTCCGTATGGAGTGGAAGGCTGGGAATTAATATGGAAGTTTACATGACGATCACATCAATCACAGGCTACAGCTGTTGATCACTTCCAGCTCGTTTTAATTTTTCGAGTCCTTTTTGTTTTTGCCCAAAATGTCAGATTGCACAGGTGATAGAAAAAATAAATTTAAAGAAAGTGCTTCCCTATCTCGTCAGGACACACTGTCAGTATTTCAGGATAGAGGGAGACGGTGGCATTGGCCATAATGTTGATGGCAATGGGAAAACTAAGAACAATGCAAATTATAATGAGGACATGTCAATGATATTTTTGGTTAAGAAATTGGGTTGAAGTTCACCACAAACTTATGTTTGCAATCCAGTATTTAAAAATTCAGTGGTAGCCAAACCCAATCCAAAACAGCAAGGATTTCTCTTGTATAGTGATCTCCAGGTCATGGATTTGAATCCTTGGAGCTGTTCAGGTATGAAAACCCCTTTCCATGGCATTGGCAAAAGGTGATCTGGGAGCTGCATTTGCTTAGGGCGCCTGGCGTTGCCAACCCATGCTGCAAGAGGGCGCCCGGTCATTTCAAGCCCGGTCATTTCAACAAAGTCATTTTGTGCAACCATTGATGAGCCGAGCAGAGGATGGAAGAAACCTGGCTTTTTCTTTATTTATTATTGCTTGATGTTGCTGTACTCGTTCTTGAAATACAGGCCTGCAATAGTGATAGGACCTAGGTTCCTCAAAGCTCTGACACAACTTGTCAGAATTAAGAGCACACATGATTACCTTTGTATAAGCAACTTAAACATGCGGAAATAACCAGAAGAACAAATAACTATCAATGAGAAATAACACAGAATATGAGAGGCAACACACAATTGTATTCAACTCATTACAAAGGAAATTACAATAAAGAGATCACACTCTTCTTCCACCTCTGTGAGGCTTCCTCCTCAAGGGCTCCCAGTAATCTTCCCTCAAGAGTAATCTTCTCTCAATAGGTCACAACACACAGCTAACACAAGCTGTTGTTCACCTCATTGTACTGCCAGTACAACCGAGTAGGAACCGGTACTCCAAGTAGATCTCACCATGATCTTGCTCTTTGATGTATTGCTGTCACCTTGGATCTTGCTCCCCCGCCGATCTCCTTTCTGACCCTCACATACACACACCCCTGCAGACCAACCCTGATCTTACTTATCACATGTAGATCTCCACCATGATTCTGCAACACCCTGCATATCAAACCTGATCTTACATACATGAAGAATCTTACTTGATTCTACCATGGAAAGAACTCTCCTAGTTCTACAAGTTCTACAACTTTACAATACAGCACATGAGTCTATTATATAGATCTCATGCATACAATAATTAGACAAGCGGCTCAAAGACTCGAACTAGTCTTTATATGCAAACAATCCGTTCAACAAACTGACTGTCCGTCAACCGCAGTTCTGGAACCGCACAGGGGACTGACGTCGGTCCCTGTCTGCCTGGAGGTGACCGACGTCGGCCGACTCCTGCCGATGTCGGTTGCTCTTCTGTCGACCCCTGCCCGACGTCGGTGTGCCTGCCGACGTCGGCGACTGTGACACTGCAACCCTCCTCCATGTTTGCATCCGGGTGAAGCTTTTAGCTCCACACCCTAACAAATAGTTGAAGATATTTAGAAGACTTTGCAGGGATGTTGTGAGCAGTCCGGGCCACCATTCGAATAAGGGTTCTACAGCTACCTACTCTCTCACCTTCAGCGCCACATGCACCTGTGTGCAGTTGGAGTCCCTCAACATCTTTGTACCTCTTGCCTTGCAATATTGACTTGCAGACTCTCTATAACACACACACACAACTTTGTCTAGGCCTTCTGCACTCTATTGGAGGCTGCCTAGGTGGGTTTTCGCAATCCTGGCGTGGAAGAAGATCATACCTGTGACCTTGTTATTATTGGACTCATTATACATTTCATTTACTATAGAGGTAAATAAATAAACTACACAGGGCATAGACAATACACATGCCAAACAAACTAGATTATGGAGGGGAAACAAAAGCCAATGACTTAGTTCAGATCTCGTGCTTACCAGCACCATACAGGTTTGATGTAACTTGTCTTCTATGGCTTTTGCATTATGTCACCTCTTCATACTAATCGTTTTAGCTTCTACACCCTCCTCACTAACTAGCTGTTCAGTCTGATTCTGCTGAAATTTCGCATACCCCTATTGTACAGAGCATGCAATATTTCTTTGTTCTCCTGTGTGCTTAGCAAAATGTTCAAGATTTCCTTGTAGACCTCACTTGGGGTTTCCAAACCCTAAAAATATTTATCCTGGCAATTTTCTACATTTCGTTCACCAATACATGAATAGATTTTTATAGGCATGCAAGTGTCTAGGGTCTTCATTAGTAATTAGTCATGTCTGATGGTCCTGTTGTAAGGGTGGGTGAAGCATTTGCAAACTCTATCTCCACAATTTTTTGTGGTTATTGATTGCTTCTATATCACAACATTATGGAGGATGGGTGAAACAAAAACCAAAAAATAGTGAAGTTTTTTAGCAGACAGCTTCTGTTTGGCTTACAGTGGGAAGGACTTGGACTTTCAATGGTAGAGGTTGGAGGGCTCTCCAGAATTCTCCCAGTATTTATGATGAAGATATCTTCAACGTGAATATTTCATTCAGATTAAATTTTAATATGTATACCATATATTCTAACAGATATACACTTCCTATAATTTTTATTTTTCAGACCTTGGACTTTGTCATCAGTGAGACCCAGAAGTATAACATTGGGCTTAACCTGAGTTAATCCAGCAATTGGGGTGCATTTGAAGGAAAATCCCAGTATGTGAAATGGGGAAATAGTGCAGGTTTAAACTTGAATTCTGAGGATGCCTTCTTTTCACATGCCACACACAAGACCTACTTCAAAAATCACATCAAGGTTCACATAATCTAGCTTACAACATAGAATGTAGAAAAAACAAAAGCAGAAGAATGTTTTCTTCTTGTTTATAAATTTTAAGCTTGCTATAATTCACACCATTACATTTTATGCTTTCCAGTTTTTAGTGTGTAACTATTTTCTTCCTGTCGATATATCCTTGTGTGAATTTGATATTTCAGAAAGTGTGAAAGACGAGTCAACACTATCACTAATATTACATATATGGAGGATCCAACCACATTTTCCTGGCAGCTGATCAATGAGCCACGCTGCCTCTCTGATCCATCTGGTGACACATTGCAGGTATTTGAACTCTTTCAAACTTGCTTGAAGCCCAACATATTTCAGTAATTGGGACCGACGAATAAATTTCCATTACACAAGTAAAACCAAATCCACGTGGCCTTGCATGGCCTTCCTTTTGTAATGTCCTTTGCTTAAATTGTCTCTTGTATTGTTCTAAACTTTTATATCATGTAACAATATTGTGATAAGACGATTAAGTTTAGATTAGAAAAAGCAACAGATTCAGACCATGTTAGTTTTTTGAAGAACTTGTAGCCATTCCTCTGGTCCACCCACATCCTTGGGAAGAAAGATAAGGTAAGGAATTAAGATAAGCGTGCAATCTGTTTGGAGGATAAACAAAATTTGTTGGCTTTTACTTGTGGAAGATTATTTCTTTTCTTTTTCTATTAGGAAATAGTAGGCACTTGGTCCCCCTTAGGATATACCAAATAATAACCTTCTGAGAAAATATAAAGGTTATGTTCTGTAATAGTCTTTTGGATACATCTGCTTGATTTTTTCGTTGGATGTTTAGAATCCAATTGCTGAATCCTTCTTCAAGCAGATGTATCCAGAAGAATATTACAGATTATTGCACTGTGAAGAACACATGCTAAAAAAATAAAGGGTATGATATTTACAGTTTTTTTATGAACATACAAGTGAAAATACGGTTATTAGTGTGTAAAAAGGGCCCCAAGAATAATAGGAAGTGGGTGTAAATTTTAAAAATAAACGGATTGTTTAGAATTATTTTGAATACTGTTTCAAAGTTGTTTGATCAAGTGATTGAACATAGTGTTTTTCTAAGTAATCCCTATAATGGTAGGTAATAAGCAGATAGCTTGTGAATTTCCTTTGACTGGTGAATTATACTCTAGTACATTATACATTACCAGTCCCTTTGGCAGCATTTGGTCCTATGTGCACATAATTTCTCGTGTGTGTTTTTGAAACCTTATATTTTGGGGCAGAACTTTGAGCACATCCTTTATTGAGCCTAAAATGTTCACCAAATTAGCTTTGAAGTTATTCAGTCTTGCAACTTGTCACACACCATGGTGAAAAGCGCGTGCAACTGTGCTAAGTTTTGTATGATGTCTTGCACATCATTTTCGCCAATAGCTGCAGTCAAAGGCCGATGTAATGCAATAGTCTAATCAATGGCTTGTATTATTTGCTTGAGACACTCCACATATCGGTGTGCATGAATGCTTGCCAATGTGCCCCTGAGCATTTCTAATTCCCACCCTCGCATTTAGTCCATTACATTATACCCCAAGCCTTGCCATTACAATGTGAGGCTTATCCACCTTGGTCATGTTCTTCCTATTATCCTTCATCACTTCCTAAAATTGTGCCTTTCAATCCAAAAGTTGGGGTGATATTTGTCGAGCTTGTTGTTATCATTAAAAGTTGCACCCTTGAGGAGGTTGTTCAAGCCTCCTCACTTAAGTGATAGCATGGGAACTCTTCAAAGGTTGTGGGTGACCTTATAGCTGAAGAGAACCCTCTAGATAGGGCTAGCTCTCTTGATGCATCACTTAAGAACTATCACTAAACCTACTAACTTACAAGGGAAAAGGGAGAGAGAACTGAAAGTAAACTACACTAGGGAGGTGATGCACCAAATTTGTTGACCACTACCACACATTTACAGATGCACAATGAGCATGGAGATGACCCATTCATACACTACTCCTAATCTACTCTTCTTTCATAAATATTTCAATATGAAGGTGGTAGATGTTGATTCGGCAAGGAGGGCTCATTTTCAAGAGGTCTAAAAGACACTAATGGAAGATTGCCTCACTTAACCTTTACAAGACTACTTAAACACTCCATATGACCTACAAGAGTGAGTTCAAACTGCATATAGGTGAGAGAATGAGACAACATGTCAAGGAGAATTAAATCAACACTAGACAAGATCAATCATTCGTGCCCAAACACTAAATTACAGTCATAAGAGAAGGTAAATCCAGCTTGTTTACTGCTTCAATAGCTTACAAAATGAGTAGGGCTTTGCCATACTCAAGTGGAGGATGCATTACAATGCCAAAATTCGGTGTACATATAGGAGAAGGAAGAAGAGGGAGAGACAAGAGAGGTGTCAAGGGCCAATGATGGTTGCCAAGCACTCATGAAGCAAGTCACAAGCAAGAGAACTTGTCAAAGGATAGTTATGAGGTCCATCTTCAACATGTGTATGCTCCGTTTGATGACAATCTTCTCAAAGTGGTGTAGGAGTTATGTTTGGATTGATGACTCATCTTTGAGTACTTGAAACTGCGCCTTGGAGTGATAATGAGATGACCAGTCATCTTTTTGGAGTCTAATTGCCTTGGACACCTGTTAAACACCCATATTCCATCATCTTTTCACTGCTGTTCTGCAATTTCCCTTCATAGTTTTCACATTTGCTCTCTTGGAGGTCTATTCCTTGTAGCCCTATTTAGTCACAAAGCTCCAAGGTTTGAGAGATCCATGACACTTCTAGGCAAACTAAGGGCATATTTGAGTACAGTTTATCCCCTTTTAGCTTCACCCAAAGTTTTAGAGCTCAACTCCCAATGTAGACCCACTTTCTCAACACCCACTTTTCCCAATTAGGCCTAAAGCAAGCCTACAATCCTATAGCTTGTAACAATCCGTACAATACTGCCCCAAAACCTCCAAAATCTTGTTGAGTACACTAAATAAGGTTTGATGGCAAAGTTTTAAAGGATTTCATGGGTTAGAATTCAAGTTATGTGAGTTGCAAGATGTCTAGCCCTAGGTTGCAAAAACACAGTTCTGAGTAGGCCGAGAGGTAATATAAATGTCTAGGGAGAGTTTTAGAGTGTTTCAAAGCAAACTAAGACCTAGATGGGGTTCGGCCCACCTTCCTTCAATCCCTCCAACAATTGTTTGCCCTTGAGCAACTCTTTGTACCTCTCTAACATGCTAACTCACAATTTTAAGTACCTTTTAGACTGTCAAGTGGGTTGTAGGCGTCTTTTGGTCTTTTGGATCATCTTTTGATCTTCTTCAAAGTCTTCCATATTCATTCATGCCTCTCACATTCGTATATTATCCATTCAAGCTCCAATTCTAATGCAAACATTGCATATTCTCATGAATTCTTGAAAACAAGCTTATGAAAGAAACTTTTAGTAGCTTGTAGATGCTTCTTTAGGTTTGATGTTTGTGTGGTTCAAGAAATAGATTTTTTCTCCAATGATCTTCACTTTTCTACCCTCCATAGACCCTCTTAACATCCCATTGTGGCTTTCACATCCTCATTCATTCTTCATACCTCCTATCTCATGCAAAGTTTGCCTCTCTTAGGCTTGGGAATGTGGACCTACAGGGCTGCAGCCCTGTAGGTCTACATTCGTCTTAGATTAAGCCCTTAATGACATGCTATTGGTCTTCATAGCCCTTGTAACATCTCCTTGAACTTGTTAGATCAGCTTGCAAATCAAACACCTTTTTGAAGCACCTAAAGTTGTCTTCAAACACCTAGTCTTGTTTGTAAACACTAGGTTGATGCTCATAGGTCTGTACCCTGTAAGTGCACTTCAAGGGTGATCTTGAGATTTTGGTTCATTGGTAGATATTCTCTGAGGGTTTTCATATCTCCACCTTGAAGTATATCAAAGCTCACTTCTCCTGTACTATTTCTCTAGACCTTAATGGTGCTTGTTCATAAAATCATCTCTCTTGTCTTGTGAGGCTGTAGGTTCATGCCTGGGCTGTATACGTATTGAGTGTATCAATGGGATTACTATAGGGGTTTAGGAGTGAAATTTGTCTTATTATAGTTCATCACCATTCTTGTTTCTTGCTTAGGTCTATTAGCTACTTGTTTGCATGTGAAACCATGTGAGAGAGTTCAAACAACATTGCTAATGGACTGTTACTTGCAATCTTCTTCAAAAGATATTTATGGAGTGAATTTATCAACCTTTAAGATGCTTCGTTAAGCCATATAGGTTACTAATATTCACAAGAAACCAATGTTCCTATTGGTTTCTTGAGGGATAAAACCTAGAATCAACATTGCTCCATTTAGCATCAATAACACTGAAACCTCCTACAACAAGGTCTTCACCAAAACACCATTTGATGGCTTAAATCACTTTCTTTGGTGGATTCACCATTCCGAAGCAATGATAAAGGACTCATAAGAGATTTAAGTCTTTGAGATTCAATTCAAACATCATGGATTCACCTTTTCTATGCATCTTTTGATAACCACTTACAGGTAGTTTTATGCATAGTCAATATGCTTTGTTAATCTCTTGACATTTGACCTGTTGGTGCTTGTGAGAGACCTAAAGAGGATAGAGAAAGCTTGGTGGATTTGATTTACAAGGTTTTCAGTCCAATACACACCTTCTTTCATCCTCAAGGACGTCAAGACTTCAAAAACCCTACCTGCCACCTTCAAGAACAATGAAACACAACTCTTTTTGCTAATTTGGCTGCTCACACGTGTCACTGTTGGTGGAGGATGATGTGAAAGGACTATGCATACCCCTGAGGAGCTCCAACAACCAACCATTTGCATCCATTATCCTACAAACTCACTACAACAAGAAAAACCCTGCTTATGGGGTTTTAGGTTGCTTAACTTGTTAACGATTTTTCATAAAGCATAACCATTCAATCCTCAAACTAATGCATGGAATTTCAAGGGCATAATGGCCCCCATCCACCCTCAAGAGCATTGGATCCAACTCTCCTTCCTCTTCATGAAATGAACACCTAAAAATGACCTTCACTAGCTTGCAAAGAGGTTGACTGAGGAGATGAAACATTTTTTGCATTCTTTGGACCTGCGAACATTGCCACAACACTGATTTGACCTTGAAAACCTTTGAGAGACCTGAAAATATCTATTTCTGACATGAACTGACGATCTCCACGTTGAAAAATAGCTTTATAAGCCCTTGGCAAGTGTATTTTTACGTTATATCTCACATTCTTGATCTTTGGAGGATCCCACCACTCCTTGCATGTTGCACTGACCTGAGTGAACATGTGTGAGGGAGAAATCACCTTGACATAGCTTAGGAATGCGTTAGAGGCCTCAAAAGGTACTTGATCCTTCTAGTTTGCAAAGGTAAACATTACCTTAACTTCTCCAAATATACTTTAACTTTTGCTAAACATGAAATAATAATGTTTTCACCTTGCCATACCTTATCTCTAGAAGGTCACTTTCACCATATGACATCATAGCTCATTGGAAGGTCAACATACCAATGCTCCACCATGGGTCAACATATCTTGATCTTTGCAAAGTAACTTTAAACTTTGCTAAGATACCTTAATCTTTCCAAACTCAAATAAGACCATGAAAGAGAAAATGACGAGACTAGGGGCATGACTCACTCTTCTAGACCATGAAATAGAGCTTAAGATGATTCAACACTTGACAAGACACCCTTTTATGACAAAGCATGTGACAAAGTCTGACCAATATACTAAGATAAAACCTAACAAAGGATCATTAGCAAGGTAAATGAGCTTGACAACAAAGTTTTGAATCACACTTACCCATAGTGGCTAATTTTGGCTAAGACTTGCGATGTGGATGTGATGACTACCTTATTATATTCCCCTAATATCTTTAAAATGGTCTCTATCTCATTGTGGTGCTATTGCACATGTGCTTCGATTTCTTCTAACCTTTGGGTGGACATCCAACTTGCACAAGCTTTGTGACCAAAGTAGTGAATTGCAATGGCTTCGAAATAACCTAACTCCCTAATTTTTTTTGAACCAATGCTAGGCAAATGTCATCTATTATTTTTATGGATTTCGTAAAACACTCTTTCAATTCATCATTTTCTTGCTTTAGTTGTGTTTTTGTATATGCGATCAAAACATGAAAAGCTCTTACCCCTATGATTTGTTTTTGTAAGGGGTACTGCACAATGTCCAAGTCAACTTGCTCAAGAGCAGTTGTTACTACAAACTACATCGTTTAAGATAGGGTGATGTTTATGCTTGGCACAACTATGATGTTGGCATGAAAGGTGGTGCATCTTGTCGTTGGGGCACATATTTCCATCCATCATGATCTAGTTATACCGTCTCCCCTTTTCTAGCCTTCCTCTTGCAAGTTCATCTTGTCCGAACTAGATCCCACGGTAGTTCCTTCAGGGTGTGCTTGGGATTCAGTTGGTTTGGATTTCTTCCTCTTCGAGCCTTGATTCTTAAGTCCGAAGCTATGGCCTTGTTGTGATGCTTCGATCATACCTTGGCTGAAACCAGTCTATGTTTGTCCTGTTTGTCCTTGCGTACCCTGACGCTAAAATACCTGTGTTTTTGCAGCTCGAGCTTGTTGCTCCTCAACCTTTTTGCCTTCTTCCTTTTTCTTGCACTCCTCCTTTTGCCTATTTTTATCTTCCTCCTTATAGGATTGCTTCTCTTTCAATTCCTTCTCATCTTTGGTTTTCTTGTCTTGCTTTGCTTTGGCCCTCACAGCTTCCTCGCTTGCGGCTTTCTCCTTCACTGCCTTCTTTCTACAACTTTGTCCTTCTTAGCCTTTTTGTGATCTTGCTCCTACTTGCACAGGTCCTCCAACATCTTGGCTTCGACGTCCTTTTCTTCTTGCTCTTATGCTTGTTTCTCTGCTTTAAACTTCTTTCAGTTTTATTTCTCCAGTGCAATGCTTATTTCTGTGCTGTTTGCTCTATTCCTTACTTCTTTGCTTCATCTTTCTTTTCTTACTCAACTAAATATTTATTTTCTTTGAAAATCTTTTCTTTAGCCTTCTTATCTGATCCAATGTGCGCTGATGTAGCCTCTGTGAATGGTTGTTCCTCAATCTCTCTCTACTGAGGAGGTTGGTTTGGATGTGTATGAGATGGAGGTTGGTTCACTTGCACAAGAATGTCATTAAGGAATGCACCTTTGATAACCCCTTCAATTTGTTGCACCAAGACAACATGTGGAATGAATGATACCCAAGGAGGAGTCCACTACGCTCTTGGTGTCATGCCATGTTGCTGCATTCCTACACACTGTAATATATACAATTACTGATGGGTTACATACCCATTATTGTTCTTCAAATGTATTCAATAGTAATACTTTCTTGTCATGTAAGGTTTTGACATCATTTTGTGATGGTTTGCATTTGCTATGATAGTTGTGATGAATTATTGTGCTAAGGACACTCTTTGTGGTATGCATTGAGACGATTTTTTGCCATTATTTCTATGCGATTGTTTGACATTGAGAGGTGGTTTTGTTACTCTTGATATATTTACATATCGATTAAATTCATGGATTAACTTGTTACAAACAACTTATAGCATTCGTGATTACAAACATAGATTATACTTGGCATTGGTTGATCATATTATAAATTGTATCCTCTCTATCTTCATCTCTCTCTCTCTCTCTCTCTCTCTCTCATACACATGCATTATCGTGATATGATTGAGATATAGTCATAACTATTGATTATTGAGATATATTGATAAATAGATATGAGCTTAAGTGAATGTGTTATGATTATCTTACCTATTTATATATTTTATAATTCTAAGAAATTTGATCATGATTATTGATGAAAATGAATTATCTTAATATGTTATCTAACCCAATATGGACTGACCATGCGATCGATTGAGTTGGCTTTGAATGATTCATGCAGGATTACCATGGCAGATTATACTATCAGATCTGCATTCCTTATTGGTCATTACTCTAACGACATATATGGATGTTGACATTTGATGTACTATTATAATGTTTAGGAGTGTAGATACTAAAATCTGATTTATATTGCATCTTGGTGTTGTATAATTAACAAATACCTATTAGGGTTCTACCCTTTAGTTCTAGACCTTCCTGCTGCTAAAAGGCTCGCATTTGCCATTACTATACCTATTTATTTATCTTATGGTCCGATTCTATCATTTATGATGACTTCGATTTCATGCACTATAAAGAAAGTCTAAAACATGATATATATCATTCACCATCAGTTTCAGATTCTCAACAACGTCCTAACCTGTTGAACATCATAGATTTTTATCAAGTGTCCAGTCTTCAAAATTCATCTAATTTATAAATATTTCAAATCTTATGGATCAACGCATTTGTTTTTTATATCCATTTTGTCAGTTATTTTTAAAATGTGGTATAAATATAAATCTAAGCCTACTCATTATTCATATAGTAAACATCAAGCAAACATTTATTTAAGCTCACTCAATCGATTGCACAAGTGAGTTCTACTACTCTATTATTATTTATTTTCATATTAGTCATAGGAGCAACCATATCACAAGTCTGAAGCACTCAAAAAAATAATCAATGAGCAATATTTGTTAAGTTACAAGCTAGATCATTGTATGCCCTGGCATAGATTTTATTGCATCCTTGTGCACACACAAGCCAACACCTAAGGGAGAGCTAAATATATCTGAGACCCTTCTTGGAGTATTGGCTATGTAGGTAGCGTTTGTTGATAAAGAGGTCCCTGCGGTGAGCCCATTAACCCATTTTTGACAAGGTACAAAGACTTAAAGTGAAGAGCTAGGGTTTGATCCATATATTTTCATCGATAGTTTGTGCACGCAAATAAAACATATCAACATAAAGATGACAGAAAATCTAGAAAACTCTAGGTGGTCAGTCTGCAATATAATGAATATTTTGTACAAGCAATTTTGTTGGAATCAGGTCAAATGTGTCGATGCAAGTGTCCCAAGGCTAACACTAGTGTCTAGACTTCTAAAAATGATATTTTTAAAATTTGACGATTGAATCATGATCTTGTTCCTGCTTGTTTCTATCTCTGTACTTCTCAGAGTTGTATGCACACTTGTAGATAAGTTAAGTATTATCTCTTCCTAGTGTTATGCAATCAAAATACTATTTTGAATGTATTTTCTATATTTAACATAACTTAGTATTTAATTTAGAATATTTATTTCTTTGAGTTTTTAATTAATTGTCCTGCTCTAAAATAATTTTGTTCATCCTTGTACATAGGCTATTCTACCCTCTTAACCTTAAAACAAAATATCTAGAAAGAGTTAAACATGGTAAATCTGACCATTGTATTTTCTCGTGCAACTCTTAGCTTGCTCTAGGGTTTTTGATTTCAGTAATTTGTAGATTTGTAATTTTTCATTTTTTGGGCACATTTATTAAATATGGAAAATATTAATAAAGATCATTTCAAAATGGAAGATAAAGAAGGCTTAACGAATCATTTAAATACAAATAAAAAATTAATTAATATATTTTTGCATGTTACACAAGAAGAAATCAATAAACATGATAAGGCTAACGCATCCACATCCAATAATGGTGAACCCTTAGATGAAATAATTCTAATTACACCCTCTATGGGAACAATTAATACTCCAAATCAATTACTGGTTTCAATTTTTACATCAACACGAATGGTGTTTTCATCCTATTTGGTGGCTTCTCAAAGCTCAAATTCAAACCTCAATGGATAGACTGTACAAACTCATCTCCAAGTTATCAAAACTTTGGAAGTTAAAGTTACCAACATTAAACAAAATGCATTAAAATCAATTCATGTTATTAATTCAGAAGATGTATTACATAACCCTCTAGCACTTGAGATATTTTTGCATCCTCTGCCATCTAATTTTTTTGCCCCTAAGTTCACATTTTATAATGGCAAGGGTGACCTTGAACACCATCTTTGATCTTTTTATGCAACATGTCTTGATTGTGTTTCAAATGATAAAATTTTGACTATATTATTTCCAAGGAACCTACAAAACTATGCTTTAAGATGGTTCTATGAATTACTAATCCAATAAGTGAAAACATTCAAATCCCTAGCAAATCAGTGTCTAACACATTTATCTATCAACATCATTAAAAAAATGTCATATGCGTAAATTGCTAAATTCAATCAAGGAACCAATGAACTTATTAATGAATGTCTTGAGTATAAAACCATGTTGGTCAAAATGACAAATCCAATTGTTACATCATGATTTCTTGTCAGACAAACTAGTTAGATTATCCATAGATATCTGCAATTAAAAAAATCAGTTTTGGTTATATTTCTGACAAAATTTGAGATTTATGCTATTTTAAGATAATAGAATATTGCTTACTTAGATGATAATATATGATTGCTTATATTGAACTGGATGATGTATGTGATTTCATTTTTAAGCATATTATTGTATTGATTCAGTGATATATTGTTGCTTATACTTATCATGTGAAAAGATCTAAATACTTATGTGTTGTGAGGTGGATGCAGGGGAATCCTTCTCTCGAACGTGTTAGAAGGAAAGTATCATTAAAAAGGGTGATGTAGATGGAGATGTTAAAGGTATATAGAGAGTTGGCGAAACCCTCCACACACACACACACACACAATCGATAGTCATGGTATAAATGCATTTAAAATGATTGCTTTTGGTGCTTGTTTGAATTATTTTTTTCTATGATTACCTAAGTGGGGAGATTATAAAAGTAAATCCCCTTATTTATTTAACCTAATGTGTCATTAATACATATAGAGACAAATTCAATAAAGATTATTTTACCATTAAATTGCTAAATCATAATTAAATGTTAAATGGATTCAATATGAAATTGAAATTGTTATGTTATACATTTAGTAATCTGATCTGGTAGATAATCTATATCCAATCGCATAAATGTAAATAATATGTATAATCACATGTATACCTCTCGATTTTTGATAAGATGCAAATCATTATTGTGCAGATCACATTATTGGTTAATCGCTATATATATAGAAATATATACCTTATTGGTTATTCATCAGAATGTATTCCTTTCTTGCGAAAATCTTTATTGATCACTGGGTATTATGATACTGTTCATATAGCAAATCTGGATATTAAGGAAGGGCACAGATGATTAAAAATATTTGGCGATAGTTGTTATTTTTATAGATTTTGGAATTTGAGGAATTAAAATACTGTGTTATGAGAATTGTGAAACCAACTTATATATATTACAACATAGAAACATTTCTTGTCTTTATTTAGCGATGGATTTATAGGCGATCTATATATAATTAACTGATGTGATTTATACCAATGGATGTTCATGAGGAGATAGAATATAGCTATGTAGGAATCATCAGATTTGCATATACCGTATAGTATAGCAAGTTTAGATACAGAATGAACTGAGGATTTTATATATAAAAGAATGAACTATATGTTCATAGAAAATAAATTAAAGAAACTGCAAACACATTTATTTGTATGGTTCCACGATCTCCAAATCATAGTAAAATAAACTAGGTGAAGCTGAGGATGTATGTGTCAAATAAAATTATACGGCATGTCTGAATGGTTATGGCACCTCTGAATACAATTTATAGGAGCAACCGGGACACACACACAGAGTGGAGCAACTAGACGGATAACTAGATTTGTTGTGGCCACTTGACTCGGGTTATTATAGCGTGAATGTGACACAGAACAATCATTAAGATAGTGACATTGTTACACAATTAAAATCGTTGGTGTAACATTAATATAGAATTATAACAACATAGTAACATAGCTTTGTGTGCATGAGGTAGTATAATTAAAATTAATAAATAAAAAATGGTTAAATATTGTAGAGAGAAAACATAATAGCAAGTTATTATGGTTGAGAGGGGATTGTTCTCATCTAATTTGTATATATGTACAAGTATATATATCGTAAAATATCATCTATGAATATTACAAGAGAAATCTATTATATAGGAGATAAGGATGGTACATGTTTGATATTCACTGTTATATAAAAATATTTGTTGAAATGTAACACATTTAATATGTTTAATATAATATTCGCTAATATATGATGAGGATGTATAACCAGGATGTTTCATAGTAATATTGCTTGGAGGGCATAAATCCTAGAATTGGTAACTATAATATGAGATTAGTGATTCAAACCGGTTTTTTAGTCATTACTGTTTGGATAACCATAACAATGAGTAAATGGAGTGAAACAGATAAGACATAATTACATCATATTGTGGGTTTGAATATGTGGAACTTTTAGACAACTGATAATATGGAAACCTGTCTTATGGAATTTGACATTGAGTTACATGCATAATTAGGAGAACTGGGGTAAATTTCTTAAGTTAATATTCTCGAGGGAAATATTAAATGAAAAGTGAAAGAATGGAATAGATGAGTTTAGCAAATGATTGCTTAGAAACCCCTAAATGCAAACCATTTGTTAAAGTGGACATTTTGTGTTTTCGAGAAAAACAAAGTTCTAGATTTTCTAGTCATTGTATGCAATGAGTGTTTCCATATGTTTATAACTACTTCATGAGTTGATCCCTTTGCTTAGTAGTTACGATTAAAACACTAAACCATAAGATTAAAAATTGTGTAGCATTTGAGTACTTACATGTAGTGCATGTTAGGATGTGCAAGTGCTTGTATGTGGAGATTATACCTATAATTCATTATTTGATTTTATAAGTCATTCAACTACATACGAATCAGGAACTATAACCTTTGGACAACCTCCTAGTATAAATTGAATCATTAGAATGAAAAGCCATAACGGGTTTATGAGTTATCTGAGTCACTACTAATAATGTGAACCATGATGGTGAAATTGAATCATTACATACTATGAGTGCATAAACATTTATTTGCACTTAGAGCATAATGGTGCATGTTTATATGTTCTGATAATTTGGTAAGCTTGTATGTAGTATACCCGAGTGGTATAATTATTTATTATTGCTTGTTATTATTTGCATAAATCGATTGAGTCTTGAAAATCATAAGTTTGGAATAGGTGTTGTTATATAGTTGGGAACCTATGATAGTATATGATATCATAGGGTACTTCAGTATAAAAGTATGTTGTACTCAGGTGGTGCTTACTGTAGTTATTATATCTAAACTCATATTTGCATCTATCTATTTTATTGTATACATGTTGGTTATTGCTGTGGATAGTGTGTATTATTACAGTTGATAAGATTTATATATGTGTGCATGCAAACTTTGAGAGTCTAGCTAATGCTATGTTGGTATATTATTGTGTTCTATGGGAATGATGATTTGCTTTGTTATATATAGTTACTTGTATAACGTTAGTGTTTCTATGTATTTGAGACTACTTCATATGATTGATTGTGAAAAATTGATAGTTAAGTCTTTCAACACTGGACTGTGGTAATATGGGTTGTCATAGAGTGTAGATAACTGAAAAAAATTTATATTTATTGAATTATACAGTTAAATTGTATGTTTACTAAAGTGGTATATTTGTAATCATTATTTCTAGTATGGGATAGAAGATAATGAAAGATTCATACATATGTTTGGTGGACTAAATATATGCTATTATTACTCTTATGTATAGCATGTCGTGTGATGCGTTTGTTAGTAGGATGTAAGTTATTTAATCTTGTGGTTGAATTGTATTTGACTAATTTTCATTGTTAATACGGAGTAAGAAGTGAGACATATTTCACTGGCTTACTGGCATTACAATGATAGATGAAGGCAGTCTGATCAAGTGGTCTGCATGAAATTGATTGATTTAAATCATTATTAATTATTATTTGTAAAAATTTGGGCCAAAGTATGTTTAGTGAGACATTATCATTTCATGAGTGTGGTTCACATGTTTTTATGATATTTTGCAATAGAATGGATTTCTATGATACACTGCATGTTTAGTTTAGAATCATACAACACACGGGTACTTGCTAGTCTCTCTTGATTCTCGCACCGTCACTATCTATCCATCTATGAAGGGAGGGTCATTCCCTGTTGGGATTAGTGCAGGGATCATTGGTCCATGGTGTGAAAAAATACTTAGATGATGCTCTTCCTCCCCACAATAGTACTACTTATCGAGACGACACTTGAGATTACCACAGATACTTGAAGTTTGGGAACTATGCTCTGAGGTAGTTATTATAGCTTGGAATTGCATACTTGTAACAGAGTTCTTTAAGCTCCTTCACTTTCAGCTATAAGCATGGGGACAACCTCAAGAGGTGGGTATCCTATGGTGAGGTTGAACCTCTAAGCCTTTTTATGAGGCTAGTTCCTCAAGTGCTTCACTTTAGCGCTTGACTCACACTAAAATCTACTGTCAGCATAAGGAAAAGGGATAGGAGGATTAATTGAAAAGAAATATAAGCTAAGAGAGGTGGTGCACCAAAAGTAAGTGATCCACTTGGCCTAAGAAATGACACTAATTCAACATAATATAAGTTTGCTTACACAATCTCCTAGCCAACTAACTTGCATAAATATTTCGTAAACTAGGCTCACTGAACCATATGTGACGCAAAGAGAGATTTATAAATCCACATTAAACGTCCATTAATGGCATAAAAGCTCAAGTTTAGACCTGCAACTACCTAGAAAACACTTGAAAATAAGCAAGAAGGACAATAAGGTTGGAAGGATGCTTCTTCACAATGTTATTGTGCACAAGCTAACTCAACACAATTTCTAGACAAAGAGATAGGTGAAATAATCTTTATTGCTTCAAAGGTCTGTTACACAATGATTTTTGTAGAGTGATTCTATCACTAGTTCGGGGATCATTTTATTGGCTCCAAGGCCTTTATTTATATAGAAAAGGGGGAAGAGAGAAGGGGAAGAAAGAAGAAGTCACTGATGGCAGGAACTCTCACATTGTACTTTTTTGTTGCATCTTAATGCATCATTTAGGATCACTAGAAATTACTCTCGAGCCCCTCCCATCTTTAAGTTTTTATTTGGCACATCTGAAAAGTCATGTTATAAGCAGTTGAAATGTCTCTTCTTAGCATAACGCATTTAAGCGTCGAACGATGATTGCAGACAGTGAACCATGGCAGATGAGAGCCTTCATAACATCCATCTACTAGCTGCTTGGACTCTCCCATGCTAATTGGTCATCCTTGTACCACTTGTCCTTTACTGATTGGCCTTTTTTGCTCCAGCTTAAGCCACATGGTAGCCTTTCATTCATTACATTATGATTCTCGCATTGCTAGACCAAGCTTAAGTCGAGCACTTGGAGAATCTTGATTTACTCCATGTAGAGTAATTTGGGTTCTTTGGTCTTTCAAACTTCAAGCTTTCTCAGATCCTTTACTTATAAAGCCTTTTGAGTAAAGTACTTGGAGAAACTCGATTTACTCTGTGCCCATGGGTAATTCGGGCTCTCAAAGCTTACTTCGGACTTGTTCATCTTGAAGTCTTCTCACTTTGCTACTTCCCAAGCCTTAAGACTTTGGGCTTTTCAAACCTGATTGCTTCCAACGACTAGTCGCTTATCCTGATTTTGACATCCATTGCCCAGTCATTTCCTTTGGACAATCGGTCTCAGGCTTCCTTCTTAGCTTATTTCTTTCAGGCAAATCTCTCGAAAGAATTTCTTTGGACAATTTATCTGAAGGAATTCCTTTGGACTTTTTGTCTGTGTCTGTCTTCAAAAACTACCATTCAAACTTTTCACAATGGACTTTCTCGAAGGGTAAGAGACCCTTTGGGCCTCCTGCATGTCCCTTCAGACTTCCGTGAATGATCCTCTTGAAGGGAAAAATACCCTTCAAGAATTTTGAAATGGTGCTTCCAAAGGGTAACATACCCTTCAGGAAACTTGCAACTGTCCACTTGGAGAAGAAAAAGCCCTTCAGATTTATGAAGTGTACCTTTGGGAAAGTTGATTGGTCCCTTTTGCCCTAAAAAGGCCCTTCAACATTTTGAAAATTCCCTTCGGATTTTTGAAAAAGACTTGTCCCTTGAGGAACCTGAGAAGCACTAGTTTTCAAAACCAAATCAGATTTGTCAAGCCCCTTTACTTATTTTAGGCTTCTGACTGCTCACAACTTATGAAGTAATCAAATAGTGCTCCTTGGAGAACCCAAAATACACTGCCCATGAGTAATCTAGGTTCATAAAACCGAATTACTTCTACTTATAAAACATTTAAAAGTTAAGCACTGCTGAAAACCTGATTTGCACTGTGCCATCTGAAACTCAAAGTTGTCACTGTTGGAAACTCTGAAGTCCTCCCAAAGACTTGCCATTTTATTACCTGAAAGCTCCCTTTTTCATACTTAGGCAAATTTTAATATGTGGGCCAAAAAATGGCCAACAATAGCCAAGTATCTTATTTGTACATTATATTATATTGTACTTTTTATTGTATAATAATCACGAAGAGTTGTAATTATACTTTGATGCTCATTGACAGCGGTGATTATGCATTTAGTATTAAAATGTTATAGATACTTTCTATATTGAGTTGCAATTCTCTCATGATATTGGAGATCAATATTTTATGTTGTAATATGAGTTGACGTCATGTTTGCATGTGAATACTATTATTATCTTTATTAAACTCTCATGATGCAGTGTACTTTTGCATATGTGTTTATTTAATTTTTTTTAACATATTTCTAGTTAGATCCCAACAAGGATGTTACATGTGGTATCAGAGATGTGGCTCAAACTCTAGGACCTAATGAGTCCATTAGCATTTTCATGTCTTGTGAACCTAGTGATATGAAGTTTTACATTAGTATTTGGACTTGTGGTGTCTCAGTGCAGAACCAAGTTACACCATGATTAGAGTTTTGTGACTTTTGTAAAATGGTGTGGAACATTGAGCATGAACCCTTAAAAGATCTCATACCCCTTTGAGTTGTTTAGGGGATTGGTTTATTGAGTGTCCTAATGGTGATGGTTGTATTCTAGGCTTGGGTAGATGTGTATATAACATTGTTCATGAGTTATGAACAAAATTTTTCTACCATAGTTTGGTCATGTTGATGCTTAATTTTGAAACTAATCACCAAAGTCATGGGAAGTTTTAAAGATGTAGGAATTGACCCTTGAAATGACCTCCATATTTTAAAGAAGTTGGCTCTTCTCTTTGGGGTTTGATGTAAAGGGAAAAGAAACAATGCATAAAATAAGTACTTAAACTACTAAGATGATACACCAAGATTGTATTCCTCTACCAAACAACATAGTAACTAGTACTAATAGAATTCATTGAAAATATTAAACAATATAAAGCATGATCAATGATTCTAGCATAGACTATAGACTAATCAAAGGCTCATAACAGAAAAGATAACTTGAATCATCATCTATCCCAATAACACAGTATTAGATTTAACAACATTCACTGACAGAATTAAAGAAAATATCACATGATTAACAATCTCAGTGTTTATGTAAAGCTAATAAAAGGTTCAAAACAGAAAATGAAAAGCAAGAATTAGAAACAAACTAAAATTGCACAAAACACCACTCTCTTTTCATAGTTTGATAGGAGAACAAAGTAGATAAATAAAAATGTACAGAATACAATATTTTATCCGTCAGGAGAGGCACTTGTTAAGGCAGTAAAATTCTTCAAAAACTAGCTCGTAAACTCTCTATTGATCTAGATGAATCTTTAGTAATCTCCCCCCCTTTGTTTTGATCCTTTGATTTGCTACTTATAACCCAAAATATCCATCGTGGGTCACTACCACTCGCTCAGATTTTAACCGCATGTCTACAAATTCTGGATCTGAAACTTGCATGCCATTGTAACTGAACAACTTGGAGCTTAATTCAATCATTTCTGTTAACTATCTCTTTCATTTTGTTTTAATTATTGCTCCTATTTGTCTTTAACCTACAGTCTCTCAAAGCATGGACATGTGGAGGATTTCCTGGTTATTAACTACTTGACTCTTCCTTCCCCTTCATTCTGCAAACTCTTGAGCTTTCTCAGCTCTTTTGGTCTTTTGGACCCACTGTGTTGACACGTGGCAACTTCACACTCAATGGAGGCTTTTTGATATTCACTTTCCCTTAGAAGAGCACTGAAGTGACAAGTGGCATCATTTGCATTCATTTGAGGCTTGAAGCTTTTCTCCAAGAGGAGACTCCTTCGAGGCTTAGCGCTCACCGTTAGATTTGTCATTGTGATCCGCACTATCGATTCACCGTTGACCTTTTGACTTCAAAAATAACTATTGTTTATCCATGTGGCAGCCTCATGCTCAACAGAGGCTTTTTAATACTTCCTTCTCTTTGACAGAGCGCCAAAGTGACATGTGGATACCTTCCACTGACGTTAGAGTCTTAAAGCTTTTCCAAGGCTTTAGCAAAAAGAGATTCCTTCCACCGTGCAAATTAATATGACCAAAAATGTTATTTAGCTGCCTATATACTTAGTTGAATAATATATATGCATGTCTCAAAGTATAAAAACAAAATGTAGAATTTTAACTTTACATTTCATGGCGACTCGCCAGGTAATCCATGCCTGCATGGAAGAACTGCTGTAAAATTGCTCGAACCAAAACTTGATCAAAGTTGTTCTTATTGTAGCTCGCTTAGAGCTTCTACAATGAAGCCCATAAATAGGCCCAATCTACCTTTGATGGATATTGCCTCTTCTGTAGAGCTTGGAAAGCTCTGTCTAGTTCTATTATTTCCTTGTGGGAAAACACTTTCAGGTTCTGAACCATTGAGTGCAATTGAAATTTCAAATTTTCATTCAAGATTAAAATGGTTTCCACCTCTGTGATAGTTGAAGAATCATTGAGGGACTGGAAACTTGTTTGATCATTTTGCTTCATGACCAACAAATTTTGAATATGGTCTTTCATTAACATAGTGTTGTCATTTGGAAAAGGAGAAGGGAGTCCCAATTGGACCAATTCTTCAATGTGCCCTTTCATTTCCTTTACCCTTTGTTTCAGAAGGTTCAAAAGATTTTTGCATTTGGATGCAACTTTGTTGCAGCTCTGAATCTCACTTACCCTTCCTACTGCTGCTCACCTGTCTGTGATTCTAGCTTCCTGTAGAGTTTCTTTTGATATGTCATATAACTTCTGAATCAACAGTTGTGATTTAAGTACCTTGGCAACAACTGAAAGTAGGATATTCTCCATGAAGGAATCCACTTTCATACATAGGGTCTGAGCATCGAATATGAATTTGAGTGTGGGCTTCAGCTGGGTCACGTCCACAAATATTCTCTACCAACAAGAGACATAAAGTTACTTGACCATTGCCACAACTCCAACCAACTGGGGTTGTTGGCCTAACTCCTGAGTCAGCGTGGTCACTTCGGCCTCAGAGTTCTTCATTTGCACCTTCAAGTTATTCATATTTTCCTCGGTAACACTTATTTTCTGTTATAGCTGAGTAACCCCAACTTCCTTGTCATCAATTCTTTTCTCAAGGAGACTCTTCTCCTATTGCAATGAGCTATTAGAGGCTTTAACTGTATTGAGCTCATGCTACAAAGACTTTGCTTTGTCTTCTAAAGTCTTCAAGACTTTTTTGGACACTGACCCCTTTAGATCCTTGTTGAGTTGGGCTATCTCCTTATCCTTGGCCTTAAGCTCTTGAGTCATGTGGCTCATAGTGGCTTGGGCTTGAATTAAGCTTGATTTTGACTTTTACAGTTTATTGGAGACTTTAAGATAGTCTGTGGTAACCATAACTATAGTTTCAATCATAAGCTCCACTTTGTCCTGGCGTCTAGACTGAGTCATATCCATAGCCACTGCACTCATTGTATAAACTTCAAACTGCATTTGCTCAAGTGGCTTATTCACATTAGGGACCATGTGGGAGACAGTAAGGGTATGCTGTTCGTGGTCATATAGAGACCTCATTTGTTGCATAGCCACTACCCTACTCTCCTTTTTCCTCTACTTCTCCTTTCTTGCCTCTTTTGCCCTCTTTGCCATGTCTAACTGAGTATGGAAGTCTGAGGGAGAGGTCACTACACCACCCGTGAAAAGAGACCCATGAGGTAAACCATAAGGCACAATGATTGACTACTGGGGTTGGTTATATGATGAAGATGGACTTCTTAAGACCCTAAGAGAAAAGGTTGGTAAGTTTAATTGTTGGGAAGCCAATGGAAATGGGGAACCAGATGGCATTAGTGTTTGAGTTGGCATAGCCGAGATGATTGAGAATGTTAAGACATGTGAAGGGGGTTACATTAACAATGTTCGAGTAGAAGGTTGAGGAGAAGTCATGTATGAGGTGAGATCTACCTCTTTTTCTTTGTCTCCTTCCAGAGACTCTACTCTTTGCTTTTTCCTTTGAGGGCTCTCCACAAAATCCTCTTTTTCTATTTGGACTGTCACAAGATGCGACGAATCTAGCACCTCTTGTGTGGATGATGTTTCCTGTGATGAATCTAATGGGGGCTCAACTATAGGGTCTCTAGATGTAGACTGGGCCATCCTTTGCTTCTCCAACTCACTGGGATATGGTGGCCAAGTCGAAGCTATGTGCACCGTTGCAGATGTCCCTGCCTCTTGTGTCTCTTTTTGTGGTTTTGAGAGGTTACTTGTATCTGGGCTAGAAGTCAAAGTAACATGAGCCTCATCCCACATATTCTTCCATTGCTCATCTGTGTCTATGTTGTTTCCAAAATCAGCTTAGCTCATTTTTTTTGGAACAACCCCTATGAAACTTGTCCGTTTCATGTTTTCTCTCTAGGTTCATCTTTCGAGGCAAGTTTCTCTTGATCTTGGGTTTTTGTCAACTAACTTCTTTGAAAAGTTTGCGACCTTTTTTAGTTATGATTTCCCAGCAAACGTGAAATTCATTGTGTTTTTAATCCGATCAGATGCCCAAATTTTTGATAAATTTCAAAGAGTTCACCATATTTTTCAGCAAATATGCAAGGGCGGTAAATTTTGCCGCCACTGCATATTTTTCAGCAAATATGCATGGGCGACAAATTTTGCCGCCAATACATATTTTTCAACAAATATGCACAGGCGAAAAATTTTGCCGCCACTGCATATTTTTCAGCAAATATGCACGGGCGGCAAATTTTTCTGTCACTGCATATTTTTCAGCAAATATGCATGGGCGTCAAATTTTGCCGCCACTACATATTTTTTAGCAACTATGCACGGACGGCAAATTTTGTAGCCACTGCATATTTTTTAGCAAAATATGCACGGGTGGCAAATTTTGCTGCCACTGCATATTTTCCCCTCATTTTTGCTATCTTTGGAAAATTTTTATTTTCTCATTTTTCGTGCCCGCTCCCCTTTTCTTTCACTTTTTGATCTGTTCACGTTTCATCCCTTTCAAGCACATTTCCCTGATCGTGACCATCAAATGTATAGTTTTCCTAGCTTGCTACTTTCTTCCCCTAATTGCACAATCATGATTCATGCTGTAGTTTCTCTAAAGGATCCCCTTTCATCGGTGTCCTTTCAACAGAAGTTCTTCTAGATCACTAAAGTTTCTTTGAAGAAGTCAAAGATAATGAAGTACAAGCATCAAGGTGTTTTTTCAATCACCTCAGTTGCTTCTAAATGTTGATCACATTAAAGATATAGAGATTGGGCACGTGGATATGGCCGAGTTCATATAAAGAACCAAATCAGGCATCTATCGCCATGTACGATGCTCATTTGAAGAAGTCTAGCGGCAAGAGCTGAACCTTTTTTCTTCTCTCTTCTTCCTCTCTTTTCATGCACTTTTGTCATGTAAAAGTACATGCAATTTTGTAATGTGTAATTACATGTAAAAAATTTGGAAAAATATCTCAAAAAATCAAAGATGACTCATCTTTGACTTAGATATTTTTATATTATAATCTTTTTAATTTTGAAAGTTTCTCCCTATTTATAGTGGAGACCTCTTTTGTAAATGATCTCTGATAATTGAGAGCAAAAACTCTGCTGAAATTGAGATACTTGTTGAGACTTTGTGCTCAACTTGTAAATCATATTTTGTTAAATGAATGAGAAACAGGTTTATTTCAGACTTTGTGTTGAAGTTATCTATGTTATTTAGGAAACAATTCTTATGTCCTATTTCCTGATAATCTCCTATTTGTTTGATTTAATAAGCAAAGTGGGTGTGTTGATATTATCTGAGGGTGTTTCTAAAAGATAGAAGAGAGACTTTGAGCTACTTTTATCTTTGTGATCCTTTTATTTTTTGTAGTTTCAGGCGAAGACTTTGTGCTTACATGGATTTTTTGGTGACCTTTGTTACTTACTTCAGGTGATTTTTTGCTCTATGCTGGATACCATTCCTGAAAGAAGAAGAATGTTGTTGACCAACGACCATGATTTCTCTCTCTTATTTCTTGTACATCACCTCTAAAAAAAGAGAGGTGGATGTTGTTATACCACCCCATGTGTTATTTTTTGCTTAATTATATATACATATAGCGAATAAATATTCATAGGGAACCTCCCCTTGATGAGAGGAGATATTTACCTCGTTCAGATCTGGTAAACCCACACTTTTCATGGCGTAAATCTCCTTGTGCTGTGGTTGATATACCCATTTTGTCATCAGTTAGTTGACGACAAAATATTCACCCAACAATTTTTGGCAACTCCGCTGGGGATTACGAACGTGCATTTTGAAGCCTCAAGCTTCAACTTGAATCAGTTTCAGTCCTTTTTTCATTTGAAATTTGGCAACTTCACTCTACACAAGAAGCCAGAGAGCCAAGGGTGTTTTCGACCCCGTGTTTGAGTTGGCACAACAGAGCAATTTTGATCTGTTTCCTCCAGCACCTTACCTTCAACGGTCTAGGAGTTTTCCTCCTGACCTTATCAGGTCACCAACGCAAGGCAGAGCTTCTTTTCCTACTGTTAAACGTGCCCTACCTATAAATACCCCACCAAGATTTGTTATCCCACCATTTAATTCTCTTATCATAATGGCTCAAGGTCCGTGGGGCAATTCCTTTAGTCCTCTTAATTTGACTCCACCCTTGCATGAACTATCTCGTAGTTCAATAAAAAATTTTCCTAAGTTTTTTGGTGACGAAAAGGTTCATCTCGACGAGCATATTGCCACTTTCTTCATAGCATTCGATGTAATCGGTGTGGAATTTGAAGATATAGCAGTCAGGTTATTTGTAGAAACTCTTCAAGGTGCTGCTGCAGACTGGTTTTACCACCTACACACTGGGTCAGTGACTGACTGGGACACGCTAAAGTCCATATTTGAAGCTAGGTTTAAACTTGCTGAAGATGCACATGCCTTGTTAGCGCAACTAACACAGATGAAAAAAGAATCCCAAAAACCTGTTGACGCTGGAGATTGCACCCTGGGCAAGGAGGCCTAGCTCCTGCCTTCTCCTCGCAACATGGAAACTCTCCTCTTGCCTGTGAGACCGGCGAAGCTGGAGGAGAGAGTCTCTAGATAAGGGCTAGCTCCCTTTGATGCATCGTGTTATTTTCAGCAAAAGTAAAACACATATATAGATATAAAAAGTGGGGGGGATGAAAAGGAAGAAAAAATGCAGAAAACAAACAACCTACTCTAAAAGAGGTGATGCACCAAAAAAAAAGGGTCGACCTTCACACATCCACTCTCAGATCCAGACAAATACAAACATACACTACACATTTGGCAGAAAGGGACCAGGCTGCTAGAAACTGGTAGGGAGGCTTACATGAAAACACAGGAGACAAAAAATAATCACTGAGGTGTTGTGAAATGCACACTGTAAGTGACTCCTATTTTGGTCTTCTAAAATGTCCACTTTTCTCCTTTCAGCTGCAGAAATGGCGCTTTGTAGATAACATGTCTGCTGGTGTTGAACCTGTGAGAGCATCAAGAAGCAATGACTGGACACAGACAAAACACTCGAGGCACACTCAGCAATATCTATCCAAATGGAGGTAAAAACTGTATTTTATTTGATTCAGGTGAAATTTTGCAGAGCTGTGCTCTTTACAAATGTGGAAGAATCGATCCCTCTTAAAAAATGAGAAGTTTCAATATATATAAGAAAAAAGAAAGAAACTTGGCGCTTCTTTGACAAGTCGGCCTGTCGCGTCCCATTGGAAAGAGGAAACACTGTTGTGTTGTCATCGTCCTAGAAGAAGCCCACTGGAACCATGTTGTATAATTGCCAAATTTGACTTTGGCGTTCGAGCTTTAATGTGGAAGCATGGGTTGCACCTTTTTTCTGCCAACAGATGAAATTTGTCCCTTTTTTTAAATGCACGAGCCCTGCTATATGTTGTTTGCACCATTTGGAATTAACAGGCAATAAATCACTTGCACTTTGCCATTTGGACTGCCTTGTCACTTTTGCGCCATGTCATCTCCTTGTCTGTCACTTTGTTGTTTGTCTTTTCTCAGTTTTGGCTCTTCTGGCTTGTTAGCGTCCAGGGGCGAACACTTAGCGGATCACTGCATTCAGGCCCTTTTCCCCTTTTTAATGTTTGAAAACCCAACGGCTATTCTATTTCATTAAATTTGACGGCCTCAGAGCAGTCGGGTCCATGCTGGCAGCCTTTGGGCTATCTTTCATCTGTCTACGTCACCTTCCCGAGCACTTTGCCTTGTTACACTTCGACGGATCGCTGTTTGCTTGTGTCGACTGCTGCCGGGTTCTCGTGGACTGTCTCTCGGCTTATATGCTTTTTTAACCCACGGACTTTTGTCAGTGGATGTTTTTTTTCATGGATAAAAGTCTGCAGAAATTCTTCTTTTGCTTTTGAGTTAAGCCGTGGGCTTCGTGTTTGCCGTGCCCGGGCCCTTTTAAAAAAAACTTTAGTGTCCGCCCGGACTCCAAAAGGGCACTTTGACTGTTGACTGCCCTTCGGCTTGGGGCAGACCCTTGAACCGTTTGTTGAACCAGCCTGCTGAACCAAGCCGTTGAACCAAAAGGTTCAATGGTTTAGTTGGTTCAACCAAGCGCGCCGATGGATTTGAACCAAGGCCGATGAACTGTTGACTTGAACCTTTGCCGTTGATTTTTTTCATTGAACCAAGTATGTTGAACTAGACGCTGCCTAAACACTTGAATCAAGGCATGAAATGAACTCTCTGAACTTGCTGAACCCGAAAATGATTGGCATTAAACAACAGGTGAAGAAGGTGAGCGATATTTTGCCTGTGGGCAAAATGGGTCAACAATTGGCGACTCACAAGGGAAGCATGCCTGCTATGCTTAGAATCCAGTTGCCTTAAAAATCCATTGGGCGCGGAGTTAGATGCAACTATGAAAGAGTTATCAACAACCCGAAAGATTTGAGAATCAAATATGAAGCCTTTACCCCAAGCAAAGGGAAACACACAAGGCTAAAAACACTACCTGTGCAACTGCACTTAGGGAAAATAGGAAAAACAACTGAAAACAAACTACTATATATAGCTAACCAAGAATAACTGCCTCCCTCCTAGATCGAAAGGAAAATTTCTTAAGTCCCCTTCCTGGCAAGAAGACTTATGGTGCCAGGCAAGTAGCTGAATGAAGAAGAGAGTTGGTGACTTGCTCTTCTTGCCTGTCACCTGCATTGGCTAGAATCCGAGTGGATCAAAATCAAACATGCCTCTGACATTTATGTAATCTATTTGTCCTTGGAAGCCTGTTGAATGTTGGTCCTTCGAATTGGTGCTCTTCACCAAGAAATCTGTGGCTGCTGGCTCATCATCGTTAGCCCTTTGGTCTGCACATTCCCTCTGCAATGTATCATGGTCTGACTTGTTTCCTTCTGTCTCGCTGAAAACTCTGTCAGACTCGTCCTCTGCTCTTTCGAGGCCTTCCTTAAGGAAGACAGACCTCTCCTTTTCCTCCTCGAAGATCCAGATCTCTAGATGTTCAAAGATATTCTCCTGATCCTCCTCCAACTTAGGCTCCTCAGCGTAGTCATCCTCATCATCAAAACGAAGAAGTTCATCGAACATAAGGGAAGAGAGCTCACCATGTATTTGTTCCTCCTCGTATTGCTAGAACATCTGCATATGTACAAGACCTGCATCTTCTCCACTACTGATGGTGACTTCACAAGGAACATCAATGATGATTTCTTCATTGTCGTCGCTTGTGACAGCCTCTTGAAGGACTGTAGATTGGATCTTCTGCTCTTCACTCACCTCCTGCAGAACAGGTTCCTCCTCGAGAAGGGGTGAAGTGGAGAAAACATGTGGAAAAGGAGGCAGTCCTTGAGCTAGATTCGAATGATTCTTCTCTTTCCACTTGGTCGGCACTTCATCAATATCAAGTGTGGCCTGATAGCTCTCTTGGAGGTGTATGGATGGGCTGAGTTTAGACAGCTCCACCAGATGTTGGCTGAGGAATCTCATTTGGGACTCTAACTCTACAATTCTCCTAGCTGTATGTTCTTGAAGGAGCCTTTCTTGGAGATCACCAACATTATCCTCTTCAAAGCTCTGAGTTAGTTCCTGGCATTCCTTCCTCCAACTTGGAATCTACACATCATGCTGAAAGATTTTTGGAGGTTGAGGAATGCAAGGAAGAGACTGTTGATACACTGGAAGAGACTCTAGAAGAGGGACGTGCTGGTTGGTGGTACTCCCCCCAATGGAAGATGCACAATATAAAGAATTGGGAAGATTGATCTCCATGGGGGGTTGCTCTAATGCCCTCTGATATTGGAAAGCCAGGTGCACGGGATTGAGAGTAGATGCATTTGGTGAGTTGGAGTGAGCAAGTGCAATGTGATAGAAAGGATTTGGTTTCAAAGAGGGGGCTTTTTTCAGAATATGAGGGGGCGCACAAGGCTGGCTGCCTTGAAAATATGGATTTCTCCATTTTGCTACCTCCTCCTTCATGGATTGCGAAGCCTGTGCTTGCCTAAACAAACACTCCTCTTTATACATCAGCTCCTGTTGATATTTGTACTGCTCCTCCTCTCTGTTGATCTCCATTATCTGCCTCTCAAACTCTAGCCTCATTTCCCTTATCGTTGCAGGGCAACTAGGAGAGCTGCTTAAGGGGACGCCATAAAGAGGCCGAGTCTGATCATGGTAATATGAAGGAATATAAGGCCCATGATTTTGTGCAAAGGGATTATACATAAATAAAGTATATTTTTGATGGCACCAGGCTGCTTAACCAGCAGATTCAACTCGGAGTCGCCATTGGTGTTCGATGCAAAGCCTCCAAAGGCTGGTCGGTTGAAGAACACACCAAAAAATATTCAACTTTTTTTGGACAAAACCTATCACAATTGGTCCCACCGGGCGTGCCAAAACTGTTGACACTGGAGATTGCACCCGGGGCAAGGAGGCCTAGTTCCTGCCTTCTCTTCGCAACATGGAAACTCTCCTCTCGCCTGTGGGACCGGCGAAGCTGGAGGAGAGAGTCTCTAGATAAGGGCTAGCTCCCTTTGATGCATCGTGTTGTTTCCAGCAAAAGTAAAACACATATATATAGATATAAAAAGTGGGGGGGATGAAAAGGGAGAAGAAATGCAGAAAACAAACAACCTACTCTAAAAGAGGTGATGCACCAAAAAAATAAGGGTCGACCTTCACACATCCACTCTCAGAACCAAACAAATACATACATACACTACACATTTGGCAGAAAGGGACCAGGCTGCTAGAAACTGGCAGGGAGGCTTACATGAAAACACAGGAGACAAAAAACAATCACTGAGGTGCTGTGAAATGCACACTGTAAGTGACTCCTTCTATTCTGGTCTTCTAAAATGTTTGCTCTTCTCCTTTCAGCTACAGAAATGGCGCTTTGTAGATAACAAGTCTGCTAGTGTTGAACCTGTGAGAGCATCAAGAAGCAATGACTGGACACAGACAAAACACTCAAGGCACACTCAGCAATATCTATCCAAATGGAGGTAAAAACTGCATTTTATTTGATTCAGGTAAAATTTTGCAGAGCTGCACTCTTTACAAATGTGCAAGAACCGATCCCTCTTAAAAAATGAGAAGTTACAATATATATAATAAAAAAGAAAGAAACTTGGCGCTTCTTTGACAAGTCGGCCTATCGCGTCCCATTGGAAAGAGGAAACACTGTTGTGTTGTCATCGTCCTAGAAGAAGCCTGCTAGAACCATGCTGTATAATTGCCAAATTTGACTTTGGCGTTCGAGCTTTAATGTGTAAGCATGGGTCACGCCTTTTTTCTGCCAACAGATGAAATTTGTCCCCTTTTGTAAATGCACGGGCCCTGCTATATGTTGTTTGCGCCATTTGGAATAAACAGGCAATAAATCACCTGCACTTTGCCATTTGGATTGCCTTGTCACTTCTGCGCCATGTCATCTCTTTATCTGTCACTTTGTTGTTTTTCTTTTCTTAGTTTTATCTCTTCTGGCTTGTTAGCGTCCAGGGGCGAACACTTAGCGGATCACTGCATTCAAGCCCTTTTCCCTTTTTTAATGTTTGAAAACCCAACGGCTATTCTATTTCATTAAATTTGATGGCCTCGGAGCAGTCAGGTCCATACTGGCAGCCTTCGGGCTATCTTTCATCTGTCTACATCACCTTCCCAGGCACTTTGCCTTGTATACACTTCAACGGATCGCTGTTTGCTTGTGTAGACTGCTGTCGGGTTCTCGTGGATTGTCTCTCGACTTATATGCTTTGTTAACCCGCAGACTTTTGTCAGCGGATGTTTTTTTTTCGTGGACAAAAGTCTGCGGAAATTCTTCTTTTGCTTTTGAGTTAAGCCATGGGCTTCATGTTTGCCGTGCCCGGACCCTTTTAAAAAAAACTTTAGTGTCCACCCACCCTCCAAAAGGGCACTTTGACTGTTGACTGCCCTTCGGCTTGGGGCAGACCCTTGAACCGTCTATTGAACCGGCTTGTTGAACCAAAAGGTTCAACGGTTCAATTGGTTCAACCAAGCGCGTCGATGGATTTGAACCAAGGCCGATGAACCGTTGACTTGAACCTTTGTCGTTGAATTTTTTCATTGAACCAAGTATGTTGAACCAGAAGCTGCCTAAACACTTGAACCAAGGCATGAAATGAACTCTTTGAACTCGCTGAACCCGAAAATGACTGGCATTAAACAACAGGTGAAGAAGGTGACCGATATTTTGCCTGCGGGCAAAATGGGTCAACAGAACCCATGAGGGATTTCATAGCTAAATTCAACAAGTTAAGGAACCTGATTCCAATTGTCGCTCAACCCACGCCAGAGAATCTTAAGTGCTTTTTTATCAACTGTAATATCCCCAACCAATAGGGACTATAGAAAGACAAAAGCTCCGTTACCACTATATTATCCCCTATTTCCCTTGAATTCTGAAACTGAATATTTTATATTGCTTCCCTGTATCTTACTCTTTTTGATGCTTTTGCATGAAATAAGATGCAACTTTTGCGAGATAAATTCAATCATATAAATAAACAACAGTATAATCTATCAACTGAGTAATCAATGATCTTATTGTTCTTCTAGACGATTACAAAATTGAATCTCTGTCATGCATATAAAATAATATGAAATATTCTTCAACAAAACCTGATTGTTCTAGCAAACTAGAAAATAACTCTAAATCTGGACTGCTCGAGTTGCTGTGTTGACACACAGTCACCGACGTCAGTTATTCTATCGCCGTCGGTCGATATCCTGCCGATGTCAATCTCTGTCAGTTAGCTACTCTGTCGACGTTGGTCTTCAGTCAGTCGATGTCAGTATCTGGGATGTCAATGTCAGTCTCTACACTTACCTGCGACTTGTAACTGCTAACGATGCCCTTCTTTAATCTGTGATTTAGTTGGTATGGCCTGGTACGGATCTGTACGGGTTTCATACATTGGCGAAATACAATATAGCACGGCCTATATGCTATACACCTAATCTATAGAAATATGGTGCTAATACAAAAGATCTATATCTGGGTAATTTTTGAATCAAAAACCTAATGAAAGAAATACCTGTAAATCTCTGTGACAACTTCTGTATGAAGCTATCCCTCGAACTGGCAATAAATTAGCTGATATCTCACAACCTCTGAATCACACACACTGAAGAGTGGACGTTCTCCAATACAAATGGAATCCTGGAACCCTTGGCTCAGTCTTCTCATAAGAATTCTTCAACAATCAATAATCAATAATCATAATTATTCATAATAATTCTAACTCTCTCCCATGAGAAATCCTTATACCCTTAAAAAGGTATGCTTGCCCTAATTAGGGTTTCTTAAATTAGAATTAGGGTTTCTTAAATTAGACCAAATAATTAATATTTAATTAAATCAATCAAATATTAATATCTCTCTTAATACATGTCCGATCCTGAAACTGACTAAAGCTGGTGAATCAGGGAGTAATTCTGCACATGACCATACCAAAATAAGGGTGCTCCACTGCATGTCAGAAGTCCCTAAATAATAGAACTCAGGCAAACTTGTCTGAAAGAGCCTGAATGAAAATCAACTATAGAAATTCTGCTAATCGAATCCAAGCCAAGCTCCATTATGACCCTCTATCCATCCTATCAGTCTACGAGGGTCGCATGATAGGCTAATCATCAACTTTGAGCGATGTCACCTAAAAAGGGGACATGACAATCTGCCCCTCCTGAAATTGCTTGTCCCCAAGTAATCTCGGAACAACAAACCAATCAATCCACTTGGATCCCAAATGTAGTCATGATCTATACTGATGACAATCAATGCAAGCTCATGCAATATCCTCTAAAATATAACCAAGAGGAATCCACAATCAAACTGGCGAATGCAACTTAACCAATCTCTAAAATCACAACTGCCCTGGATGTGTCGATACTGCAGACTGTGTAACTTGCAACTACCAATTCCTTCTACAAAATATGGTGCCAATCCATCCCATAATGGATGGTAAGAAAGTGGAGCTGATCTACACTTGTGTGAAATCAAATCTTCTAACTCTGGGTCAAAAGAAAAATAATGAGTATACCCCACCGTATAATGTTGGTAGGAACCCCCAAACTCTGCTACTGGCTCACTATTACCGAACTGGGAATCAATAGATGGGATCCTGTGCAACCCACTCAACAAACCTCGCCTCAAATTCCCTGTGAGGTAGCATAGTAGAAAGGATCACTATAATCTCTCCAACCCATCTTCTAATAGCACTAGTACCTCGAATGAGAACACCTTCTGTTACTTTATGTGAGTCCAGACGAACACCTGCACTATCCAACAAATACTCCATGAATGATTCAGTGCAGTAAAAATTATATGAGGAAGCATCAACATACTCCCTTGCACACCACAGCTGATCCCTTGGTAAAGGTGGCACAACCAACTGTACCACACTGTCATCTGTGTGAGAAGAATCAATCTGGAGACTCGACTCCACTGGTATCCCAAACTCATCAAGATCAGGTACTCCCAAATCCTGAACATGTGTGTCAGCCCCAACAACATGCTCCTCAGCAACAACTACAGGAACGTACTCACCACCAACCACCTCAATATACAAATGAACTGGGTCTGGGGCTGGTGAAGAATGCAAATGGTCCAACTCCACGGTCACCTCCTCTGAATGAAACTGCGACTCTTGTAGATCTCGCTGTAAGTCGTCACAAGAAGACCCTGCTGTGACTCCTTTCTGTCTCTCCATGTTGGAGATATTGACCTTCCCTTTAATGTT
Organism: Torreya grandis; assembly: GCA_037957365.1. Classification (NCBI taxonomy): domain Eukaryota; kingdom Viridiplantae; phylum Streptophyta; class Pinopsida; order Cupressales; family Taxaceae; genus Torreya; species Torreya grandis. The sequence continues at coordinate 6,211,139 of JARHVA010000085.1, forward strand.
TTGAAGGTGCTATCTTGCATTGGCAGCCAGTAATCTAGCTTCCTTGGCCCTTTGTGACCACATATCACATAAATTTTGAGTCCTTTCCATATCTTTCCAAGTTTGATGTTCATGATGTGAAGATGAAGTAACAATATGATCATCCAAAGAATCCATACCTTTATTATCCATATCATTAGCATGCTCTATGCTGGCCTCGAATGTAGAAGTCTCAAGCGAAGCTTCTTGCAGAGATGATACAGACAACTCATTCCCCATGGCTGCCTTCATATCCTCTTGAGCCAAATCAACATGTCTAACAACTGGTGTAGGGCTGCCATCAACCCCTATAGAAACCTATTGTTTCTCCTTCTTTCTGCTTTGTGTTGTGGACCCTTTAACAATGGATGACACATACTGTGTTAATTTGTCTTCGAATGTAGGGTCTGAAAGAAATTCATTCATCCTCTTCAAACTTTGTTTCAGCTTCTTCATATCCTTGTCCCATTGTTTCTGAGTACTGGAAGTACCCATGATTAACTCGCCGATTCAATGTCCAATCTACCCAACAGGATGGCAAAATTTAGCTCTGGTCTACCCACCAGGATGGCAAGAATTTGGCTCTGATATCACTATAATATCCCCAACCAATAGGGACTATAGAAAGACAAAAGCTCCATTACCACTATATTATCCCCTGTTTCCCTTGAATTCTGAAACTAAATATTTTATATTGCTTCCCTGTATCTTACTCTTTTTGATGCTTTTGCATGAAATAAGATGCAACTTTTGCAAGATAAATTCAATCAAATAAATAAACAGCAGTATAATCTATCAACTGAGTAATCAATGATCTTATTGTTCTTCTAGACGATTACAAAATTGAGTCTCTGTATGCATATAAAATAATATGAAATATTCTCCAACAAAACCTAATTGTTCTAGCAAACTGGAAAATAACTCTAAATCTGGACTACTCAGGTTGCTGTGTCGACACACAGTCATTGATGTTAGTTATTCTGCCACCGTCGATCGATATCCTGTCGACGTCGATCTCTGTCAGTCAGCTACTCTGCCAATGTCGGTCTTTAGTCGGCCGATGTCAGTATCTGGGATGCCGATGTCAGTCTCTGCACTTATCTGCAGCCTGCAACTATGAACATCACCCTTATTTAATTTGTGATTTAGCTAGTATGGCCTGGTACGGATCTGTACGGGTTTCATACAGCGACGAAATACAATATAGCATGGCCTGTATGCTAGACCCTTGATCTGTAGAAATATGGTGCTAATACGAAAGATCTATATCTGGGTAATCTCTGAATCAAAAACCTAATGAAAGAAATACCTGTAATCTCTGTGACAACTTCTGTATGAAGCTATCCCTTGAACTGGCAATAGATCGGTTGATATCTCACAACTTCTGAATCGCACAAATTGAAGAGTGGACGTTCTCTAATGCAAATGGAATCCTGGAACCCTTGGCTCAGTCTTCTCAGAAGAATTCTTCAACAATCAATAATCAATAATCATAATCATTCATAATAATTCCAACTCTCTCCCATGAGAAACCCTTATACCCTCAAAAAGGTATGCTTGCCCTAATTAGGGTTTATTAAATTAGAATTAGGGTTTCTTAAATTAGACCAAATAATTAATATTTAATTAAATCAATCAAATATTAATATCTCCCTTAATACATGTCCGATCCTCGAACTAACTGAAGCTGGTGAATCAGGGAGTAATTCTACACATGACCATACTAAAATAAGGGTGCTCCGCTGCATGTCAGAAGTCCCTAAATAATAGGAGCTCAGGCAAACTTGTCTGAAAGAGCCTGAATGAAAACCAACTATAGAAATTCTGTTAATCGAAGCCAAGCCAAGCTCCATTATGACCCTCTATCCATCCTATCAGCCTTCGAGGGTTGCATGATAGGCTAATCATCAACTTTGAGTGATGTCACCTTAAAAAAGGGGACATGACATCAACTCACAGCTTCTCGAAGTAAGTTTCCTGTTGAGGTGAGTTGGCCCTATGGATCTCGCATTGGCTCAAAATTTGGCCACTCAGATTGAGGATGATCTTATCCTGGCAGGTAAGATCAAAAAAGACCCAAGTAAAAATAGATTCTCTTCATCTGCTGAAAGCTCTTCTATAGGCACTACAGATTCTATGGTGCAAAAATTGACAAATGAACTGATAGCTTTGAAGAGACAAATGGCACAAAGAATGTCATCCTCTCTTGTATACCAAGATGCCCCAAGGAGGACATTCCCCAATCAGAGATACCAAGGCAATGCTGCTAGGGATTGATGGCAGCCCAATCATCTTCCTCCCCCACAGAGGAATCTCACCCTTGAAGCCCCTTCAACTAACTCAACAATTGGATATCTAGAAACGAAACACGCTTCCCCTTTCCAACCTAAGACTGAGCCAAAAAATGATGTTAATCTCTTCATTGAGGAAGAAGAAGAATTAGTTGGCAACTCCGTCATTAGTTATCTGAATTATCAAGATGAACCCAAAAGTGAGGGGAATGCAGCTGAGGGATCATATGCCATATTCACTCGGTCCCAGAATCAGTCAGCTTGATAAGCTGATAAAGAGAAGACAACCTTAGCCAGCAGTTTTAATTGCCAAGCGGGGAACCACTCTGCCCTTCCAACTAAAGGCCCCGGTGACTGTTGAAAAGGTACATACCCCAAACATCTCTGCACCCTCTACTTCAACTTTGCAAACCAACCTTCCCCCTCCCAAAAACAAAAAGAGTGAACTCCCATCCTCTGTGCCTAGTTCAATTCAAAAATTTGACATAATTGAGCATGTCAAAAAGACTAAAATTCAAATGTCTGAATTTGAATTTTTACAAGCCCATCCTGAACAGTTGGATAGGTTGGTGGAATGTGTGAAAGGTATAGCCGTCCCTGCAGGACAAGAAATTCTGAGAGTAACTCATGATCCCCCAAATAATGTATCCACCCAGAATAATCTTATCATGACTCCTCCAGTTGCTCTCAGAAAAATAGAACCTTTCTATGTTTCCCTGTTAATAAATGATCGCAAGCTGAGCAACTGCATCATCATTTCTTGTGCATCTGACAACATCATGCTTGCTAAAGTGGCAGAATCTCTTGGTCTCACATTGACTAAAACATTTGGGAGATGCTTCTCCATAGAAAACAAGCAAGTCCCACTCCTTGGTCAGATCAAAGATGCCCAATTTGTATTTGTAGTGTTCCCTGACAAGAGGATCAAGATGACAGTTCTGGTAGCTGACATCTCAGCTTCATATGGCATTATGCTTGGACAGAACCTTTGCAAGGATGTCGGAGGATAATTGAACATGGACTTGTCCTAAGCAAGAATCCCTGTGAAAGGTGTGATGCAAAAGTTGCTTCTTGAGAGAGAGGCAAAGTACGTGGTCACCCAAACGTCAGCCCCTACGGCCCAAATTTTGTTTGACTCCTCTAGTACGGGTAATTAATTTTTGACCACAGAAGAGGTTCATGAAGAGCCTATTAAAACCCTTGAGAATGCCAACCGAAAAATTGGTTCAGATGAAACAACGACAAGTGGACCTGATAGTGCTAATCAGTGGCGGGTGTCAAATGAAGACAATCAAATCAGGTGCTGGATGGAACTAGAAGAGCAACCAATTATGGTAGCTGACCATGCTGCTATGCGTCATGATCAGGAAAAAGAGCTCTTCTCCAAGAAAACAAAGATTCATGGTTTTCGAATCAAAAGACAAGTCTTGCTGTGGGGCAAGAGGAGAAAACAAAAGGGAAGGCACAGGAAATTGGTTTCCTGGTGGAGAGTTTCATTCACACATCATCAATTCTGGGGAGAAAATGGCCTCTTGCTGGTTTATCAGGATAGAACGCCATTGTCACTGCCTCTTGGGGAGCAGCGTCTGAAGTACTTCAATTTTTGAAGTATCGAATGAGTCCCCCTGTACATATGTATACTTGTATAGCCTTTTGCTTTGTTTTGTTCATTTTTTTTCCATTTTTGGAGCCTTTCTTTTTGGGTAGCATGACTCCATAGCCCAATGGCACACTTTAAGGCCCTGGACATTCTGGGTTCTACCCCCTTCAATCACTTTTTACAATAGAAGGCAGTTCCCCAACAAGAGCCAGCTGTTGTTTCCAAAATCAACTTAGCTCATTTTTTTTAGAACAACCCCTACGAAACTTGTCCATTTCATGTTTTCTCTCTAGGTTCATCTTTCAAGGCAAGTTTCTCTTGATCTCGGGTTTTTGTCAATTGACTTCTTTGAAAAGTTTGCAACCTTTCTTAGTTATGATTTTCCAGCAAACGTGAAATTCATTGTATTTTTAATCCGATCAGATGCCCAAAGTTTTGATAAATTTCAAAGAGTTCACCATATTTTTTAGCAAATATGCAAGGGCGACAAGTTTTGCTGCCACTGCATATTTTTCAGCAAATATGCACAGGCGGCAAATTTTGCCGCCACTGCATATTTTTTAGCAAATATGCACGAGCGGCAAATTTTTCTGCCACTGCATATTTTTCAGCAAATATGCATGGGTGGCAAATTTTGTCGCTACTGCATTTTTTTCAGCAAATATGCACAAGAGGCAAATTTTGCTGCCACTGCATATTTTTCAGCAAAATATGCACAGGCGGCAAATTTTGCCGCCACTGCATATTTTTTAGCAAATATGCACAGGCGAAAATTTTTGCCGCCACTGCATATTTTTCAGCAAATATGCACGGACGGCAAATTTTGCCGCCACTGCATATTTTTTAGCAAATATGCAAGGGCGGCAAATTTTGTCACCACTGCATATTTTCCTCTCATTTTTGCTATCTTTGAAATTTTTTTATTTTCTCATTTTCCGCACCCGCTCCCCTTTTCTTCTGCTTTTCAACCTATTCACGTTTCATCCCTTTCAAGCACATTTTCCTGATCGTGACCATCAAATGTGTAGTTTTCTCAGCTTGCTACTTTCTTCCCCTAATTGCACAATCATGATTCATGTTGTAGTTTCTCTAAAAGATCCCCTTTCATCGGTGTCCTTTCAACAGAAGTTCTTCTAGATCACTGAAGTTTCCCTGAAGAAGTCGAAGGTAATGAAGTACAAGCATCAAGGTGTTTTTTCAATCACCTCAGTTGCTTCTAAATATTGATCACATTAAGGATATAGAGATTGGGCACGTGGATATGACCGAGTTCATATAAAGAACCAAATCAGGCATCTATCGCCATGTACGATGCTCATCTAAAGAAGTCTGGTGGCAAGAGCTGAACCTTTTTCCTTCTTTCTTCTTCCTCTCTTTTCATGCACTTTTGTCATGCAAAAGTACATGCAATTTTGTAATGTGTAATTACATGTAAAAAATTCAAAAAAATATCTCAAAAAGTCAAAGATGACTCATCTTTGACTTAGATATTTTTATATTATAATCTTTTTAATTTTGAAGGTTTCTCCCTATTTATAGTGGAGACCTCTTTTGTAAATGATCTCTGATAATTGAGAGCAAAAACTCTGCTGAAATTGAGATACTTGTTGAGACTTGTGCTCAACTTGTAAATCATATTTTGTTAAATGAATGAGAAACAGGTTTATTTCAAACTTTGTGTTGAAGTTATCTGAGTTATTCAGGAAACAATTCTTATGTCTTATTTCTTGATAATCTCTTATTTGTTTGATTTAATAAGCAAAGTGGGTGTGTTGATATTATCTGAGGGTGTTTCTAAAAGATAGAAGAGAGACTTTGAGCTACTTTTATCTTTGTGATCTTTTTATCTTTTGTAGTTTCAAGCGAAGACTTTGTGCTTCGTTTCACTCTACGACTGCGCTTGTTTCAAATCGGTGAAGGAGACAACGGAAGACTTTGTGCTTACGTGGGTTTTTTTGTGACCTTTGTTACTTACTTCAGGTGATTTTTTGCTCTATGCTAGATACCATTCCTGAAAGAAGAGGAATGTTGTTGACCAATGACCATGATTTCTCTCTTGTTCCTTGTACATCACCTCTAAAAAAATAGAGGTGGATGCTGTTATACCACCCCATGTGTTATTTTTTACTTAATTATATATACATATAGTGAATAAATATTCATAGGAAACCTCTCCTTTATGAGAGGAGAGATTTACTTCGTTCAGATCTGGTAAACCCACACTTTTCGTGGCGTAAATCTTCCTGTGATGTGGTTGATATACCCATTTTGTCATCAGTTAGTTGACGACAAAATATTCACCCAACAGTCTACATCTTCAATTTTTTTAATAAACTCACAAATTTCTTTCCTATACTTTTAGTAGTCAACTATTTTATCCTGACTCCAACCCTTCCTAACCAAGCCCTGTCTCAACCATTTTGTCATTGCTCTTGTTGGGTCATAGTTTTGAATGGGCTGATAAAATGATTCCCATGGTGGGAGTGGGATCTCTTGAAGTAAGACATATATATTTAGTGCATCCTTTCTGGGGGACCTCTTGTTCTCAAAGAATTTCCTGCTCTCATGCTTAAAAGAAGCATGGACCTTACTCTTGGCAATCTAAGAAGTCATAAAACCATCTGGGTCATATTTCCACAAATCTTGAATAAAAACTAGCCCATACGTAGCTAGTTTCCTCATTAAAATGAATTTTGCTTTGCTTCTTCACCACTATAATTCCACCGCTGGTTAATGAAACGTCGTGGAAGGCCCTCTTCTTTTTTCCTACCCCAAACTCAGAATCTATAACCACCAATTGTCGGGCCACTTCTAGACCTACTACTCTATTGGTCAAAACCTTGGGAAGCATAAAAGATTCTTCCCCAAAATCGTGGACCCTGATGAAAGAATGATGGGATTTGAAAAAAAATCACAAGGGTGATGGGCAGTAGACATGATAGACCTTAAAAAATCATTCATCCTATTGGTTATGCCCAAGGGATCTAACTCCCCTACCAACGGTGCCACAAAACACTTAGCAAACTCATAAACATCTGACGACTCCAACAACACATGAGTCCATATGGATACAGGGATAACCTTTTGAGGGTCTGCTGCCTCTAGGTACCATAGGGTAAAACTTATATGATGTTGAAAGAATTGGGTATTTTGATACAAAATGAGATGAAACAAATACGAGGAATCCCTGAAAGTAAGTGTACCTTGAAATTCCCTAATTGTTGGCACAAGGAGTAGGTGATGTGCTCCATGAAATCAAACTTGTACACTTGCATTTTGGCTACAGTCCTCATTCAAAAAAGAGCCACCAACTACCAATCATGTACCATCCTATCATTTTCCTCCTCAAAGATGAAAGCAAACATTAAACATGCATCTTGTGTGTCTTGAGTCAACATCCCCAAGGGAAAGGGAAGGGCCTGAGGTGTAGTATTATTATCTGCAAGACGGAACTCTTTATTTAAGAATGCTTATTTCTAGTGCACTTGAGACCAAACATGCCTCAATTGAGTCATGTCATAAAAAATGGTTGAAGGATCATGCTGTAAACCTAGCATGTCGTGAATAGCTTGTGGATTGATCACTACCCTTATTCTTCCCTTCTAAATTGTCACATTAGCAGTGTCATAATTTTGGGCACATAGGTCCACCAATTCTAGGTATGGGTGCACTATTGGCACCATGTATTGGTCCAACCTTGAGGTCCAAAACATCATAACAATAGTTTCAGGCTTGGTCTATTCAACATTCTTACATGCACTGCCTCCCTTAGGGTCTTAGTCTTTTTTGTCAAAATAGGGTCAAAAATCTCATGTACGTAATCGAAAACGAGGGAGGAATCTCTGAAAATACCTCTCATCACTTCCCTGGTTCTTGGGTATGTAATTCAACATTCTTACATGCACTGTGTCCCTTAGGGTCTTAGTCTTTTTTGTCAAAATATGGTAAAAAATCTCATCTATGTAATCAAGAACAAGGGAATAATTTCTGAAAATACCTCTCATCACTTCCTTGGTTCTTGGGTATGTAGCCTTGGGCCATGTAAGTGCTGAGGCGTATGACTTCGATGATGCTGATGTAGCCACCTTTTCTACTGAGACTATTGGCTACGAGGATACTCTTCGCTATTCGTTGGCTCAATTCCTTTGCTCGATCAGACTCAAATGCTAGTTCTTCACTTGGATCTAAGTAAACTCTATGCTCAATGGTGAGGAAAATGAGACTAAAAATCTCTTTTAATTCTATTGTTTCCATGACCGTAAATTAATGAGTCTCCTAGATGAATTAGTCATGTCACATTAAAAGACTCTTAACTCCATACTCCAAGGCATTGATTATCAAATCTTCAAGATCTTAATTCAAAAATTTAAATTTCAACATTAACAACCTTAGAAAAAACCGTTAGACATGTCTCTTTTTGGGACGGTCATAGGTGAAACAATTCATATGAGAGTCTAGAGAGCCTCTGTGGCTGACATGTGTTCAGAGAACACTTATTTAAAAAGAGGTAGGTAAACAACCTCAAAACAAGAAAATAGAAAGGGAAACTAATTTAACTAATATACAGGGTCAATTGATTCTTATGTGAAGAGCTTTAGAAAGATTCCATTGATAGGAATCTCTTGTGCTTTACCTTCCATCGTTTCCAGCTCGTAAGCATTGCATTATTTGCATGCAATTATTTTGAAAGGACCCATCCACAAAGAATCAAACTTACCATGATTCCCAGGCTTTGCATCCCATTTTAAGACCCAACTCCCAACCTTAAATTGAGGTTTATATGTCTTTTGATCAAACCAACTCTTGATCACTTGTTGACGATTCATCATTGAATCAGGAGTCAATTTTCTCTTTTCTTGGAGTTCCACTAATTATGCAAGTCTGACTTATATTGGATCATTTCCTTCCATTTCTAGCTATTTTATTAACTTTAAGGCTGAGATTTTAATTGAAATGGGCATTACTTCACTCATTTCATATACCAGCTCATATGGTGAAGTCTTAATCACCTATTTGGGTGTGATTCGGTCTGCCCATAACTCTACCTTTAGATGTTCATGCCATCCTCTCTTATGGTCATTACCCATTCTCTTGATGAGTTTGATTAAATTCTTATTGGTTGATTCTGCCAAACCATTTCTTTATGGATAATAATTTGAAGAAGTCTTCAAATATATACCATTCTTTAGCACAAAATCAAATACCTTTGCCACAAGGAATGCCTTTGCATTGTTAGATATGATAGTATGAGGAGGTCCAAATCTGGTGGTAATCTCTTCTAGGAGACCTAGGATAACATTTTTTGTAGCTTCTTACAAAGGAACTACCTCAGTCCATCTTGTAAAATAATTAGTGGTAGTAAGAATCCATTTGTGCCCTGTACTTGAGACTGGACTAATCATCCCAATGAAATCTAGGCCCCATTGAGCAAAAGGTTCTTCAACAATTATTGGACTGAGTGGCAAGGTTGCATTTCTCCTCTTACCCATGTAAAACTGGCAAGATTGACACTTATTGACCATGTCATGGCAATCAAAAAACATTGTAGGCCAGAAGTACCTTGCCTGGAGTATTTTGACAACAGTAGTTCTAGCTGAAAAATGTCCTCCAAATGTTCGATAGTGCAACTCATTCATGATCCTCTTAGTTTCTTCACTTTTAATACACATGGGCAAGATTCCATCAAAATTCCTTTTAAAAAAGAAATTGCTTATCTGAACAAAACTTGATCCTTGTTGTCAGTAGTATCTTCTCTTTTCAGGAGACAACTATCTTGGATATTGACCAAACTTCATAAAATGAATTTTGTTGGTGACCTAAGAGTCTATTTCATTATCTTGTATTCGTATCATGGCTTATGTAACATATTCTTCTTCTGTTAAGGCTACAAAATCTTGGGCAATGTATTGACAAAGACCCCTTCCTCTTATCAGCTTGGAAGGGTTAACCTCAATATCATACTTTAATGTTTTGGTTATCCAATTGGCTCTTTTCTTAGTTATTTCCCCTTCCATAATATATTCTCTGACACTTGGGTGATCCACCAATGCTACAGTCTTGTTACTTATTACTAAGTACCTGAATTTCTTTAGACCTTTTACAATAGCATAAGCTTTCTTTTCAACAAAATTATACCTAGATTCATAATCTCAAAGGGTCCTTGAGAAGAAGGCAATCAAATTCTCTTCTTATTCCATGTCCTTTTGTGTTAGCACTACTGCTATGTTGTGCTCTCCTTCATAAACATACATGATGAAATCCTTGGAGAAATATAGATTGCATAATACTGGGGCTAATACAATTGCCCTTTTAATATTTTCAAAAGCTTGTTGGCCTTTGCTCATCCATTTGAAATTGAGATCCTTTTCTAACATTAGAGTAATGGGTTTAACCATTCCAACAAAATCTGAGATGAATCTACTTACAAAATTAATCTTCCCAAGAAAAGATTGTATTGCTTTCCTATTTATTTGTAGTGATAGGTCTGATATTACATTAACTCTTTTTGGGTCTATGGCGATCCCTTCTTTTGAAATAATGTTTTTGAGTAGCTTACCCTGAGGTACTCTAAATACACATTTTTTAGGATTTAGAGAGATCTCAAACTGTTGGCATCTCCGAAAGACTGCCTCCAATTGATCGAAATGATCTTCAACAAATTTGGTAAAGATAGTGAGATCATCTAGGTAAATCAGAATCATTTTATTTATTAGCTCTCCAAAAGCAATGTCCATTGCTCATTAAAATGTAGCCCCGAAGTTGGAGAGTTCGAACGATATTTTTGCATTAGCAAAAGTCCCCCATTTTATTGTGAAAGTGGTCTTGTGTTGATCCTCTTCTATCAACTATATTTGATTATAGCTCGAGAAGCCATCCAATAAGGAGAATCTCTTTACTCCAGCTACTGTCTATAGAATTTGGTCCATTAATAATAGTGGGTAATGATCTTTAAGGGAAGCTTTATTTAGATCCCTGAAGTCTACATAGAGTTTGATTTCTCCATTTTTTTCCTTAATTGAGACCAAGTTAGAGACACATGTGGAATGTTTGATGGGAAAGATAATCTTGGACTACAATAATTTCTTGAGCTCTTCTACCATGAGAGACTCGATTATTGGATTCACTGGCCTTTGCTTTTGGTGGACGGGCTTTGATCCTTCTATCAGGTCGATAGTATGTTGGACAATTTCTTTTTTATAACCATGAAGATCCTCATACATCCATGCTATCACCTTATTATACTTATTGCACAAAGATACTAGTTTATCTTTTTCTTTTTGAGTGGTAACCTTACCCACTTTTAGCTTTCTCCCCTCTAAGATCTCAAGTTATGAATAATCTTCTTTGCTTGCTACGAACTTTCTTTTGTCTAGGTTTGCATCATCAGGGTTGAACAAATTCTCAAAGGTTATCAGTCCCCTTAGAATCTTGTTGGACCTTAGTTGAATTATTTGGTCACCATATGCCTCTTCAATCTTAGGCTACATTTGGTTATAAAATTCTCCTGATTGTTGTAGAAATAAAATGATATGAAGATCACTCTCAAACACTTGCCAATTATCTATGTTGTTGGGAATGGTGGGAAGTATGACCATTTTGACTGATTCTTTGTTAACTATCAGATCTTTGGTTGGATCGAACTAGGATACAATTTGAGCCATTCTATATGCCTTATCATTTTAAGACCTTGGGATAATTTCAATATCGAAAGCATCAAAACCTTCAACCAAGTCCCACACCCTATGTCAATAAGACCTCATTCTTGTATTCTTTGCTGCTATATTCTCCCTGATTTGCTTGACCACTAATTCTAAATCACCAAAGACTCTCAAATTATTTATTCCTTCCTTTTGGTCAAGGATTAAGCCATGCACTAGAGATTCATACTCAGCTTCATTGTTAGTGCAACTAAACTAAAAATGTAGTGCCTTAAGGATCTTTTTCCCTTTTGGAGAGATAAGGCATATCCTTGCTCCTGAGCCATTCTTGCTTACTGCCCCATCAAAATTTAGGGTCCATATCAAAGAATCATCTATGAGACTTTCCTTTTCATTTATCATCTCTATCATAATCCTAGGTATCTCAGGATTCCCATCATAAATCATGTAAATTCCCAAACCAGTGGAGTCAAAATTACCAAAAGGGTCTTCGGGTGTCATATCCGAGAGATAATTTTCACCCTTTTGATTATCATCATCTTTGGTGCATTCCTCCATATAGACTCTTTCTTCTCTAGTGATCATTGCATGAGATGCTTTGAATTTGGATATTACTTGATCAATAATATGCTCTTTGCTGAGAGGTTCTAATAATACTTTCATCTTTAAACCATACTTGGTTCTTAGAATAAGATGCGACAAGTCAAAACACATGTACCCTCCAATTTTAGCTATAAAGTCCCTAGATAAGAATAAACCAAAAATGGGAGGGAAATCTATGACTACTACATCTTGCAAAATAGTTATGTTCAGGGAAGAATACAACTACAATGGAAGCCCTCTAATTATCCCTATGGTTTGTACTGATTTCCCATCAAGCTGCATGACTCCTTTGGTTAGTGGTTCATACTTAATCTTTAGGGCGTCAGCTATTAACTTAGGCATGACCGTGGTACTTGCACCGGAGTCTATCATAGAATTATGAAGAAATTTCTTACCCACTATAAGAGTCATATAGAAATGGTTAGGTTTTATTTTTATCTACCTCTTCTTTGGCATTCACCAGGGCTAATGGTTGTTGTGGCTGAGATGTTTTTAGTTGCTCTTTTCCTCTATTTGATGGAGTTTCCTTTGTGGCACTAGACTTTGGCTCATTTTGATCCTTTAGTGCTTCTTGAAATAGTTCCTTTTGTTTAACAATGGCCAACATATCCCATAATGAGACATTAGCAGGATCTTTCTTTAGTTGTTCTACCATATTGATTGGTCTGAGTGGCTGCATTTTGAACTCTGAGTGACTAATATGGCCCTGATGAGGTAGTTTCCTGGTTTCCCATTCTTCTTTGTTTGGCTACTCTTTATTGTAAATTTCCCATAGGGCAATCTCTTGGCATGTGAGAGTAATTACAAGAAAAACACTATGCATTTTTCTCTTTCACCACGTTGTTTTGGCCAGGGACTAGTTCTCTTCCTGAGTTTGGCAAAATTGTCTAAAATAATGTGGGTACAAGGACAATCTATGTAGATGGTTGTGATGGAGCTAGTTTTTGAGTCCCTTGATACTGATTCAACTGATATGGGGGTCTATTCCCTTGGAAGCCCTAATAAGGAGGTCATTGATATGAAGCTTGGTTCCTCTTACAATTGAGAATTTCATTAGAAAAGGTTATAAGGATGTTCTTGACATCATTCCTCTCTGATGAGAAAGAAGATGGAACTATTGCTGATGTTCCTTGAGATGAAGGAAAGGTGTATAGAGAAGTATTAGCCTAAGAAGCATTAGGAACCTCTTCTTGAACAAAGAGATAATTCAAGAAACATAGGCATAAGAGGCCTTGGGGGTAATTTCCCAACATCTCAAATTATTTTTTACTCTTACAACAAGATCATAAGCATCTAGAATTGTTTGCCCTCCTAGTGATTGGATCATGACTGAGATATCAGAATTAAAATCCTTGAGATAGAAAATGATATCCATACCTGCAGGAGGTTGAGCTGAGATTGAGATTTTTAGCCATGTCTACTAAAATCTAGTGTTGAAATTGGTCACTGCTTCTTGGGGAGCTCTCTTAATAGTGATTAATTACTATAAGAGGGATGATTTATCCCCCTTTTCATTGAATCTATCATATAATGTAGTTCCTAATTGGTCCTAGTCTCTAATAGAATTTGGTGCTAAAGATCTATACCAATAAAGAGCCATTCCTTTTAAAGTGGCAGTGAGTAGTCTTAAGGCTAAATTTTGTTGTGTGATAAAGTGGATAGTACATACATCAGCCACATCTTGAAGATGCTCTGTCAGAGTCTTGAAGTCCTCTCCAGTAAATTTAGGTAATGCTTTTAGAGCATTAGTTGGAATAGGGTCCCATGCATCATGAGGTGTTGTCAGGATAAGTGGACTTCCACCATTCCAATTGACAAAGTTCCTAGGTGGAGCCTGAATAGCCATTTGACTTCCTATTGTATTTTGATAAGTTGGTCTTCTTCTTGAAGTAGTTACCAATGATGGTATTAAGAGTCCCACATTTATAGCAGATTGAGATCTTGTAGTTGGTCTGCAATTCTCTCTTCTTGAAGGATGTCTGGTCATGCACTTTTAGTTAAAATTCATCCCATTGGGCGTGCCAAGAAACTTGTTGATGCTTAATTTTGCAACTAATCACCAAAGTCATGGGAAGTCTCAAAGATGTAGGACTTGAGCCTTAAAAAGACATCCAGATTTTAAAGAAGTTGGCTCTTCTCTTTGGGGTTTGATGTAAATGGAAAATAAACATTGCATAAAAGAAGTACTTAAACTACTAAGGCGATATGCCAAGATTGTATTCCTCTACCAAACAACACAATAACTAGTACTAATAGAATTCACTAAAAGGATTAAAGAGCATAAAACATGATCAATAATTACAACATAGACTATAGACTAATCAAAGGCTCATAATAGAGAATATAAATTGAATCATCATTTATTCCAATAACATAGTATTAGATTTAACAACATTCGCTGACAGAATTAAAGAGCATATAACATGATTAAAAATATTAGTGTTTATGCAAAGATAACAAAAGGCTCATAATAGAAAATGAGAAGAAAGAATTATAAATAGACTACAGTTGCAGAAAACACCACTCTCTCTTTATAGTTTGATAGGAGAAAAAAGTACATAAGGAAAAATGCACAAAATATAATATTCGATCCCTTAGGAGAGGTACCTGTTAAGGTAGTAAAATGCTTCAAAAACTAGCTCCTAAACTCTCTATTGATCTAGATGAATCTCTAGTGATCTCCCCCCCTTTGTTTTGATCCTTTGATCTGCTACTTATAGCCCAAAATATCCATCGTGGGTCACTACCACTCACTCGAATTCTAACCGCATGTCCACAAATTCCAGATCCAAAACCTGCATGTCATTATAACTGAACAACTTGGAGCTTAATTCAATCATTTCTGCTAACTATCTCTTTCATTCTATTTCAAATGTTGCTCCTATTTATCTTTAACATGTAGTCTCTTGAAGCATGGACACATGGAGGCTTTCGCGGCTATTAACTACTTGAGTCTTCCTTCCCCTTCATTCTACAAACTCTTTATCTTTCTTGGCTCTTTTGGGATTTGAGACTCGCTATGCTGACATGTGGTAGCTTCATGCTCAATGAAGGCTTTTTGATATTCACTTTCCCTTAGAAGAGTGTCGAAGTGACAAGTGGCATCATTCACCTTCATTTGAGTCTTGAAGCTTTTCTCCAAGGCTTTAATAAAAGGAGACTCCTTTGAGGCTTAACGCTCACCGTTATATTTATCACTGTGATCTGCACTGTTGATTTGACACTAACCTTTTGACTTCAAAAAGAACCGCTGTTTATCCATGTGGTAGCCTTGCATTCAACAAAGGCTTTTTGATAGTTCCTTATCTTTGAAAGAGCACCAAAGTGACACATGGATACCTTCCACTGGCGTTAGAGTCTTAAAGCTTTTCCAAGGATTTCACAAAAAGAGATTCCTTCGACCCCATGAATTAATATGACCCAAAATGTTATTTATCTGCCTATATACTTATCCGAATAATATATATACGTGTCCCAAAGTATAAAATAAAATATAGAATTTTAACTCTATAGGTCACTTAGATCAGACACCTCGAGTATGATTATGTCATTCTTGATTATCAAGTCATCTTTGTCATTGTGTTTTATGTGTGTTTAGTAAGCTCGGGATGCTTCTCATTTAAATATATATGCTAATCTTAGGAGTGAAAAATTTCATAAGACCATTTTTCTTTTTTATACCACCTAGGGTGGTGGAAATATTCTTAGTAGAGTGTTGCTGGATTGTTTGATAATTCCTTTGTGATAGGAGTTCATTATGGAATTTGCACTCTTAAGATATGTGGTGTCATCGTCCTTAGTTGGCTTAGAGATGAGTCAATCTCTTTTGACATCATTATGATTATACTAAAAGGAGTTGTATATGCATAATGTTGATTTAGTATTCTCTTAAATGGGAATTATTTCTGAATGTTGTTTGACTATACTCCCTTGGAATTTGTGGGAGAATGTTTTCTACTCTTTGTGAGAGAGAAGTTTTAAGATTGGATGGATGGACACATCTTTATGGTTGACATATATCTCTCCTTGTTATGGAAGTAGATTGAGATACCATACTTACAAGATTGGGTAAGTAGGTAGTGTTCGGTAACATTAGGTTGTAGTGTTTTCCATTTACTAGAGGAAGATATGTAGGAGTTTTTGAGATGATAGTTCTCTACTTTTCACTTATGACTCTTTAGAGTCACTACTTGATCTAATTTGTGATTTTTAGACCACGTAGGGTGGTAAAACATGATTTATATATTAAATTTTATACTAAAGATTATAAGTTGATTATAAATAGTATAATGTTATACAATCATGATTAGATTGACATTTGCTCTCTTTTTGCTTTATACCTATTGTTTTGAAGAGATATATTTATACCTTTCATTGGAAGCGAGTAGGGTATATGAGGTTTGGAACTTTTTATCAATCTATGGGTTGGAATAGAATTTTAACTTGATGTGTGTGAGTTGAGCAAGCAAGGAGATATTGTTTTGTTTATTCCCTTTTAAGGCTGAAAGAACAGTGTGATTCTTGGCCTATGTATGTTAGGTTAATTATAACATTATTTTCTCTTAACTATGAATATAACTCTATAAGTTAAGACTATGAAATATGACACTAGTATGTTTAATAGTAGTAACTCAATACAATTACATATTGATATATATCTAGAAACATTTAGTTTGTAAAAATGTTTCTATGATTTAATAATATGGATTTGTGGTCCATTGAACCTTGCATACTTTTTGGAGATCATTAGGTTGTGGAGACCTAAGGGTAGAGTGATGAATTGAAAACATGAGTTCTAAGCGATTGGATGGTATCCTATTTAGCCTCACATTAATTTGGATTATTGGTATTGAGTTAGATCAACATACAAACTTGTCGAATCCAAGATTTGTTAACTGGAACTTATCAAATTCAGTTGTATGGTCATAACATGTATACGATGGACAGAGATTTCATATGGACGAGTATCCCATGATTTTTGTATACTTTATATTTATCATTCCTATTCATCATCGTACTTGTCAAGAGATCTAATTGAGTAAATAATAGTATTAACATGTTATACTTATTTGGAGCTACGTGTAGAGATAATATTAACTTTTACACATTATTCTTTCTAGATTCCTTAATTGCTTTTCTCCATGATGAGAAAAATACTCTCTAGGATAGAGAGATGTGTTGAGGGCTGAAAGATTTTGTGAAACTCTCCCTAGTCATTTATTTTGACTTGTATAATGATCTTATGTGTTTTAGTAAGTCAGTGAAACTTTCACTAAGACATGTGGGACCCTTCATGGTAATAGAAGTAGTTAGCCCTATAATATATAGGCTTGTCTTGACAATTTTGGTCCTCGGGGTGGTCATGATGAAATCAGTCAGAGTAAGTAATACTCGTAATTGTATTTGCTTAATTGGGAGATGTTATTGAGTAAGATATTTTAGGACCAATACTTAAAAAATAGTGCAACTTGGAGGGACTACAATGAGTTCTACAGATAATTTTCTATTTATTTACTGAGTTTGACATTGTATATCATGTTATTAATTTGCTAAGAAATATTTTTGATTGATAACTTATCTTTGAATAAGAGTCATCAGAGATGATGACTAGTTTTAGGGGGGAAGGATGTTACATCCTAATTCTTTGCCAGACAAACTAGCTAGATTATCCATGGATATTTGTAATTAACAAATTCAGACTTGGCTATATTTTTGACAAAGTTTAAGATTTATGCTATTTTGAGATAATAAAATGTTGCTTACTTAGATGATAATACATGATTGCTTATATTGAACTGGATGACGTATGCAATTTTATTTTTAAGCATATTAATGTATTGATTCAATTATATATTGTTGCTTATGATTATCATGTAAAAAGATCTAATTACCTATGTGTTGTGAGGTGGATGCAGTAGAATCCTTCCTGTTATAGTTGGAATTTGCACCCTTGTGAGAGAGTTCTTCGGGCTCTCTCACTTCCAACTACAATCATGGGGACAACCTCAGGTGTGGGTATCCTATGGTGAGGTTGGACCTGTAGGCTTTTTTATGAGGCTAGTTCCTTAGGTGCTTTACTTCAATTCTTGATCTCACACTAAAATCTACTATTAGCTAAGGAAAAGGGGCAGGAGGATGACTGAAAAGTAAATCTAAGCTAAGGAAGGTGATGCACCAAAAATAAATGATCTACTTGGTCTAGAAAAAGAGCCAACTTCTGATGAACCCAGATAGGACACTGGCTATTTTGATTCTATCTCAAGGCCATAAACATGGAGCTTTTGCATGTAGGTTGAAGTGAAGCTTTGCACTTTGAAGGATAACAAAAATAGGTCTATGGGAGACACTATGAACTGGTAATACTTCAAGGAAAGCTCAACACACAAACACTTCACGCAATCCTGCACAAAATCGAAAGGATCAAAAGCAAGGTGCTGGAAAAATTGCAAGTGTTGAATGATAATCATACATTCTACAAATGAAACCAAAAGTGCACACTTGTTTTAAATAGAAACATAAAAGTCTTCCTTGTATTGCTTCAAAAGAGTTTTTTAAAAAGCAATTTATGTAGAGTAATTTTATTGCCAATCCGATGATCATTCGTTTGGCTCCAAGGCCTCTATTTATATAGAAAAGGGGAGAGAGAGAAGGGGAAGAAAGAAGTTGCTGATGGCTGGGACTTTGATGTCATCCTCCATTATTGTCCCTAAATGCACCGCTTAGGATCACTAAAGCAATCCTCTCGAGCCCCTCCCATCTTTAAGTTTTTATTTGGTGCATATGAGAAGCCATGTTGTGAGCAGTTAGAATGTCTCTTCTTGGCACGACGCATTTAATCTTTGCCCTCGAGATTGATGTGGCTTCTTTCTCTTTGCATGCCCTACTGAAAGGATGCGGGTCTCCATGTGTTTCAGCCATGCTGCATTTAAGCGTCGAATAATGATGGTGGGGAAAAAACTATGGTGGATGAGAGCCTTTATAATTTTCAGCTACCAACTACTTGGACTCTCCCATGCTCATTGGTCATCCTGGTGCCACTTGTACTTTACTGATTGGCCCTTTCTACTCCAACTTATGCCATGTGGTAGCCTTTCATTCGTTACATCATAATTCTCACATTGCTAAACCAAGCTTAAGTCAAGCACTTGAAGAATCTTAATTTACTCTATGTAGAGTAATTTAGGTTGTTTGATCTCTCCAACTTCAAACTTTCTCAGATCCTTTACTTATAAAGCCTTTTAAGTAAAGTACTTGGAGAAACTTGATTTATTCTATGTAGAGTAATTTGGGTTCTCTAAGCTTACTTACTTCGGACTTGTCCATATTGAGGTCTTCTCACTTTGCTGTTTCCAAGCCTTAAGACTTTGAGATTTTCAAACCCGATTACTTCCAACAGCTAGTCGCTTATCCTAATTTTGACGTTCCTTGGCCCATCATTTCTTTTGGACACTTGGTCTCAGGCTTCCTTTTTCTCGGAGCTTTTCTTTCGAAAGAATTCATTCGAAGGAATTCCTTTAGCTTTTTCTTTCTTTCCCTCGACCTATTTCTTTCAAAAAAATCTCCTAAAAGAATTTGTTCGAGAAATTTGTCTGAAGGAATTCCTTTGGACTTTTTGTTCGAAGCTTCCTTCTTGCTCTCTTCCTTTGGAAATTACCCTTCAACCTTTTCAAAATGGACCTTCCTGAAGGGTGAGACCCTTCGAGCTTCCTGTATGTCCCTTCAGATTTTCACAAATGATCCTCCTGAAGGGAAAGATATCGTTCAGGAAGTTTGAAATGGTCATTTCGAAGGGTAACATGCCCTTTGGGAAAATTGCAACTACCCACTTGGAGAAGGAAAAACCCTTTGGATTTTTGAAAGTGACCTTTAAAAAAGTTGATCGGTCTTTCAAAAATGTTGAAAAGATACCTTTAGCCCTAAAAAGGCCCTTTGGCATTTTGAAAATTACCTTTAGATTTTTTAAAGTGGACTTGTTCCTTAAAGAACCTGAGAAGCACTTATTTTCAAGACCAAATCGGGTTTGTCAAGCCCTTTTACTTATTTCAGGTTTTTGACTGCTCACAACTAATGAAGTAATCAAGTAGTGTTTCTTGGAGAACCTGAAATACACTGTCCATGAGTAATTTGGGTTTGTAAACCTGAATTACTTCTACTTATAAAACATTTAGAAGTCAAACACTGCTGGAAACTTGATTTTCATTGTGCCCTCGGAAACCCGAAGTTGTCACTGCTGGAAAACTCGAAATCCTCCCAAAGACTTGTCATTTGCTTGCCTGAAATCTTTTTTTTTCATACTTAGGCAAAATTTGATATGTGGGCCAAAAATGGCTAACACTTCCCTCGAGTCTGCTGAAGGGAGAGCATCATCAGAGAGGATGATGTAGATGGAGACGTTGAAGGTCTACAGAGAGCTAGTGAAATGCTATACACACACAATAGATAGTCATGGTAGAAAAACATTTAAAATGATTGCTTTTGGTGATTGTTTGAATTATTATTTTATGTGATTCCTTGAGAAGGTAGATTATAAAAGTAAATTTCCTTATTTATTCAGCGTAAGGTGTCATTAATACATGTAGAAGTAAATTCAATAAAGGTAAAATTTAATACAGAGTATTATTTTACTATTAAATTGTTAAAACATAATTAAATGTTAAATGGGTTCAATATAAAATTGAAATTTCATATTAAAATATAAAAAGAAAATTGTTTAAAAAAAGAAGAGAAGAACATTGAAAATAGAAAAAAAAGGAAATAAATTAAAAAAAGTTAATTAGAGGTCTTAAAAATAGTAAAAACAAAAAGATAAATAAAAAAACAAAAGCTATAAAAGGAATTTAGTATCTACTTTCTATTTAAGAGAATTAGGAAGTCTATGCTATGGGGCATGGGAGTAAGAAGTCACAAAATGTAGCAAAGGGTTCATGAAGGAAAGGGAGGAAGGAAGCGCAAAAGGTATATGATTGAGTAGAGCAAAAATGGAGTAGTTTCTCTAATTCCAAGTGGAGCTTTTGAGGTAGGCGCTATTGATTTAATCTTGTTAAATCTGCAAATTTTCTTTGTTGAGAATATTGTCATGTATGGTGGATATACTTAGCTCTGCTTGATCATTTAGAAACAATACCAGCAGTTTAACTATCATTGATTACTCAAAAATATTGTGATGTAACAATTAAACTATTGTTGAAGAAATGTTATTGATTATATATTATATTACTCAAAAAAATATCGACTTATGTATATTACAGTGAATTGATAGCTTAGCGATCTGGGTAACTAATAGTGAGCTGGATCCAATCACTGTCTATATAAATATTATTGGTCAATCACTGTATATACATGTTATATAGAAAGATATAAATATATATTATTGATCAATCGTTGTATATAGAAATATATAAATTCTATTGATCAATCACTGTATATAGAAATACAACGATCACCTAATTGTTACATTATACATGAAGTAATTTGATCTGTAGATAATCTATATCCATCGCATAAATGTAAACAATATGTATAATTACATGTATACCTCTTGATTTTTGATAACATGCAAATCATTATTGTGCAGATCGCATTATTGGTAAATCACTATATATAGAAATATATACCTTATTGGTTATTCATCAAAATGTAGTCCTTTCTTGCGCAAATCTTTATTGATCACTGGGTATTATAATACTATTCATATAGAAAATACAGTTATTAAGGAATGGCACAGATGATTAAAAATATTTGGGGATAGTTATTGTTTTTATAGATTTGAGAATCCGAGGAATTAAAATACCGTGTTATGATAATTGTGAAACCAACTTATATATATTACAACATAGAAACATTTCTTGTCTTTATTTAGCCATAGATTTATACGCTGTCTATATATAATTAACTAATGTGATTTATACCAATGGATGTTTATATCATAAGATTTGCATATATCGTATATGTATAACAAGTTATAGATACCGAACGAACTGAGCTTTTTATAGATAAAAGAATGAACTGTATATTCATAGAAAATAAATTAAAGAAACTGGAAACATATATTTATTTGTAAGGTTCCATGATCTCCAAATCATAGTAAAATTTATTAGGTGAAGCTGAGGATGTATATGTCAAAATTTTTTTTATGACATTTCTGAATGATTATAACACCTTTGAATACAAGCCATAGGAGCAACCGGGACACACAAACAGAGTGGAGCAACCGGAGGAATAACTGAATTTGTTGTGGCCACTTGACTCGGGTTATTATAGCGTGAATGTGACAGATAACGATCATTAGGACAGTGGCATTGTTACACAATTAAAATCGTTGGTGTAACATTAATGTAGAATTATAGCAACATAGTAATATAGCTTTGTGTGCAGGAGGTAGTATAATTAAAATTAATAAATAAAAAGATGATTAAATATTGTAGAGAGAAAACATAATAGCAAGTTATTATGTTAGAGAGGGGATTGTTCTTCTCTAATCTATATCTATGTACAATTATATATATCGTAAAATACCATCTATGAATATTAGAAGAGAATCTATTATATAGGAGATAAAGATGATACATGTTTGATATTCGCTGATATATAAAAATATCTGCTGAGATGTAACACATTTAATATGTTTAATATAATAATTGCTAATATATGATGAGGATGTATAACCAGGTTGTTTCATAGTTATATTGCTTGGAGGGCATAAATCTTAGAATCGGTAACTATAATATGAGATTAGTGATTCAAACTGGTTTCTTAGTCATTACTATTTGGATAACCATAACAATGAGTAAATGGAGTCAAACGGATAAGATATAACTACTTCATATTTTTTATTTAAACTTGTGGAACTTTTAGACTCCTTATAATATGGAAACCTATCTTACGGAATTTGACATTGAGTTACATGCATAATTAGAAGAACTGGGGTAAATTTCCTAAGTTAATATTCTCGAGAGAAATATTAATTGAAAAGTGAAAGAATGGAATAGATGAGTTTAGCAAATGATTGCTTAGAAACCCTTAAATGTAAACTAATTGTTAAATAGACATTTTGTGTTTTCGAGAAAAAACAAAGTTTTGGATTTTTTAGTCATTGTATGCAATGAGTGTTTCCATATGTTTATAACTACTTCATGAGTTGATTCATTTGCTTAGTAGTTATGATTAAAACACTAAACCGTAAGTATAGAAATTGTGTAGCATTTGAGTACCTACATGTAGTGCATATTAGGATGTGCAAGTGATTGTATGTGGTGATTATACCTGTGGTTCATTAGTTGATTTTATAAGTCATTTAGTGACATAGGAATCAATAACTATAACCCCTGAATAACCTCCCAGTAGAAATTGAATCATTAGAATGAAAAGTCATAATGGGTTTATGATTTATCTGATTCACTACTAGTAATGTGAATGACAATTAGTCATATATATTCTATATGGAATACTTGTGTTTTTTTTGTGTGCATTACATACTATGAGTGTATAAACACTTAGTTACACTTAGAGCATAATGGTGCATCGTGATGCATGTTTATATGTTATGATACTTAAATAAGCTTGTATGCAGTATACTCGAGTGGTATAATTATTTATTGTTGCTTGCTATTATCTGCATGAATCGATTGAGTCTTGAAAATCATAAGTGTAGAGTATGTGTTGTTATATAGTTGGGAACCTAGGATAGTATGGGATATCATAGAGTATTACAATATAAAAGTATGTTGTACCCGGGTGGTACTTAGTGTAGTTATTATGTCTAAACTCACATCTACATCTATCTGTTTTACTATATACATGTTGGTTATTACTGTGGATAGTGTGTATTATTACAGTTGGTAAGATTTATGTATGCATGCATACAAACTTTGAGAGTCTAGCTAATGCTGTGTTGGTATATTATTGTGTTTTGTGGGAATGATGATTTGCTTTGTTATATATAGTTACTTGTATAATGCTAGTGTTTTTGTGTATTTGAGATTGCTTCATATGGTTGATTTTGAAAAACTGGTAGTTAAGTCTTAGAACACTGGACTGTGGTAATATGGGTTGCCATATAGTGTAGATAATTGAAAACTAATTATATTTTTTGAATTATACAGTTAAATTGTATGTTAATCTGGGTCATATATTTGTAATCATTATTTCTAGTATGTGATAGAAGATAGTGAAAGATTCATGCATATGTTTGATAGACTAAATATATGATATTACTACTTCTATGTATAACATGTCATGTGATGCATTTAGTAGTAGGATGTAAGTTATTTAATTTTGTGGTTGAATTGTATTTGACCAATTTGTATTGCTAATGTGGAGTAAGGAGTGAGATGAACTTCACTAGTTTATTGGCATTGCAATGATAGATGAAGGCTGTCCGATCAAGTGGTGTGCATGAAATTAATTAATATAGATCATTATTAATTATTATTTGTAAAAATTTGGGCCAAAGTATGTTTAGTGAGGCATTATCATTTTATGAGTGTGATTCACATGTTTGTGTGATATCTTGCAATAGAACAAATTTGTATGATACACTGCATATTTAGTTTAGAATCATACAACACATGGGTACTTGCTAGTCTCTATGGATTCCCATGTCGTCGCTGTCTACCCATCCATAAAGAGAGGACTATTTTCTGATCTGATTAGTGCAAGGGATCATTGGTCCATGGTTGGTGTGAAAAATCACTCGAATGATGCTCTCCCTCCCCACAACAATACTACTTATTGAGATGACACTTTAAATTGCCATAGATACCTGAAGTTTAGGAACTATGTTCTAGGGTAGCCAAGTATCTTATTTGTACATTGTATTATATTGTACTTGTTATTGTATAATAATCATAAAGAGTTCTAATTATACTTTGATGCTCATTGACAAGGGTGATTGTGCAGTTGGTATTAAAATGTTATAAATACTTTCTATATTGAGTTGTCATTCTCTCATAATATTGGAGATTAGTATTTTATGTTGTAATATGAGTTGATGTCATGTTTGCATGTGAATACTATTATTATCTTTGTTAGACTCTCGAGATGTAGTCTACTTTTGCATATGTATTTATTTAATTTTTTTTAATGTATTTCTAGTTAGATCCCAATAGGGATGTTACACCAATGGCAAATAAAGATATTCAAGACCTCTTTAATCAAAGTTTGCTTGCCCCATTACATAAGTCCATCATTTTAAAAAAGTTCAAATCTTTTGATGACATGCCATATTGTCCGAAATCATGAAATAAAATTTATTTCCTGGAATAAGCTTAAGTATGTAGCAAACACATCGACTACATCTACTACCAAGTTTTATATCAAACCAAGCTACAAGGTAAAACCTACAAAATGTAAAAATGAAGAAACCACAATAGTTAACCCAATATGACAACATCTCAATCAACTCATCTTATCCAATACACCTAAGAGAAAATTTACATGATTACCTGAGTCTCTGACTTTGCTACTTCTTAAGCTTGTGGAGTGTCATTTTATATCTCTCCCTCCTCCTATAGAGGTTGATATGAGTTGACCTTTACCAAAAGGATATGATGTTAATGCATATTGTGACTCTCACCAAGGCTTTGAGAATTTTAAAAATAGATGTTATACTTTGAAACATAAGATCCAAGATCTTGATAACCAATAAATTACCTTTCATAATCCTCCCAAGGATTTAGGTTCACACATTAGTGACCATCAAACCCAAAAGATATTTAACAATCGATTGCAAGATCATTCTAAGAAAGATATAGAAGTACAAATGCCATATAATGCACATCTTGCTCCACCTTATTATGGGCACCCATTAGATGGGATTATTTGCACTTATACATGCACATTATTTCTTATGGTTCAGAGACATATTACATTTGATAATAATGAAATTGTGGATGATGACTTAGATCTTCATTCATTATTCATTTGAACATACCTTGATCATCAACCTATACAGTGTTGAGATGGATAATGGTGCTAGTGAGAAGGTATGTACCATGATGTTACTTACACATTTGGGATATACACATAATGATTTATACCCTTTAACTAAAATGTTTAGAGTATTCAATGTGACATCACAACATGTTATTGGTGAGATTGATTTACCTCTATAAGTTGGTCCAACACATGTGGTTACTACCTTTTTATTTATACCATATATGAGATTCTTTGATATGTTATTAGAGTGACTTTGGATACATAAAATTCACATAGTACCCTCTATATTGCATGGGTGTATTAAATACATTCATATTAATAAGGTAATTATAGTTTTTGGAATACCATACAAATATCCACTTGAGCAAGAGAAGTTTATTTTGAGAAAACTAATTATACAACTTGATAAGGTAAATCAATTGCAAAAGCTGTAAGCAATAGATAATCCCATTACATAGGTGGCCCATACTTAAGAGACCATTGCACTAGAGATGCATAGTGAATTTATTATAATTCTCATCTACACCTACATAGTCTACCCAGTTGTTAAGAATAAATAAATAGGTTCTAATTACAAATGCACTGAAGAAACCAAATAGAATTAAACAATGGGTTCCACAAATCCCTACTCTTTCAATTACCTTTTCACGACCATAGAGTTCTATGAGACATACACAGAGTACCCCATATTCTACAATTTTAGATATGACACCTATACATGCTCCTAGGCAATATCACTAGTTTGATGTACTATATTTTGATTTTGGAGTTACTTATGAGCATCCCTTAGATGAGATAATAGGTTAGACCTTTTTCCTTTCAAAATATTTTAATTTTTTTTTAAAATTAAATATTTAATAAAATACAAAAATATTCAAATAAATTAAAAAATACAAAAATATTCAACATTCACATATTTACTAGCTCCTTGTCATCTATATTATTTACTTTATATTAGTAGATACCATATCATTTATCTACACATATGTTTCATGCATACTTGAGTGTGATACATGCATACACTAGACCCATGATACTACCAGATACAAATGTTGGACCTTTCCTCTTCCCACACAATACACCACATTGGGGGCATCTACTTCCTTGATCATGATACATGTTACATTACTTTATGATCTTTTCTATATTATCATGTTGAACTTATATACCAATGATCACACATGCCTATACTCACGCTTAGATCTTTTACAGTGTATTTGATATGTTATGTTACATGACATTTTTTGCTAACACATACATGTAAGGACTAGTACGATATACTTATGTTGTTTGTTTATAATTCATTTATTCACATTATCACTTCCTTGAATGTCTTTTTCTTGTTTGCTATTATCTCTCTTGTGAAACATTTGAATATGTTTCTTGCTTGTTGGCATCTGTGTCATTGTATGCTTCATTCTTTTTCTATTTAAATATTTGAATATGTCATTATTTTGTATATGCGATATTTGAATATGCCCCTTATTTGCGATCTCCTTAGACCCCTTTTGTGTGACATTGAGTGCTCTTGTGTGTGTACTTAATTGTTTATTGAGCTTGTACTATTACTTTCTAGACATTTCCATGATCCATGTCATGCATCTTAAGACTTTTTGTGATCATATACTATGAACTTCATTAATATATCTACTTATACATGTTACTCCTATATGTTTCATGATTTATGCACATAGTGTATAGTTATCTTATCCTTTTAAGTTAAGATAACTACCATGTGCCATTCCCCTCACATCAAAAGGGGGTATGTTATAGAGACATGACCTCCACACTTATACAATTCTTATAATTTCTAGAGTTTCATTACAATTTACATGATTCAAATTACACTTGGGTCAGAATCTTATACATTGCATCGATTTTTATAGATTTGGGACAAAGTTTTTTTAAAATTTGTGATAGATATTATACATAATTATAAAGTAGATCTTACATTTTGATAGATACTTTGGCATGAGACACGTTAGACATGTAATGTAAGTGCACCAAAAACTATAAATACTTATTCAAACTTATTTATAAGAATCACCATTTTCACTAGGAAGCACCGTTTTGAGTCTTTTCTATCTGTAGTAGTTGGCTCTTTTTAATTGTGTAGTTGAGATTCAACACACTTAATGGACTAAAACTACCTCAATTTTTTAGGTTGAGTTGGTTATACTACTTAACTTGGATTTTATTGTACTCTCACTTGAGTTATGCGATTGAGATTCAATGATTTCAATGGTTGTATCAAAACTCACCCTTGCACCAAATTTGGGAAATAATTACCTTCCAATCTCCCTCTTCAAGTCTATAAGGTTTAGTTTTGAATGTCTCTCAGCTCTAATGCTTCATAAGGAAGCATATTTAATAAGTCAAAGTACCAATGGGCAACATGGTTACATTGACACACATGTTTACTTCTTCCTTGTTATTTTTATTTTCAAGCATTTCAATTATGTCAAATTTCATATTACATGCACTAATTTATACTATAAAATTCTCTTGGTTATAGAGCATGCAATAACAAAAAAACTCAAAGTGAGCTTAAGCAAACACAGTGTGTTTTATCCACACCTAAGCACACATTTGTTTTCTTTAACCTCATAATTTCATCTTTATGCATTACTATGTTAAAGTGGGGTAAAATGTAGATACTAAAATATGATTTATATAATCAAATACCTATCAGGGCTCTACCCTTCAGTTCTAGACATTCCTACTATCGAAAGGTTCATATTCGCCATCTCATGGTGCTTAACTTTTTATCTTATGGTCTGAACCTATCATTTCTAGTGATCTAGATCTCCTACACTATACAAAAAGCTTAAAGCAAGATATATATCCTTCACTATGAATTCTATATCCTCAACAACTTCCTAACCTACCAGACACTTGCATGTTACATAGGGACACTTGTATCGATGTAAGTGTACAGATTCTTATGAAGTGTCCAATCCTCAAAAGTCATCTAATTTGTAAATCTTTTGAATCTTATAGGTCGGCCCATTTATTTTATTTGACCCTTCTATGAGATATTTTTATAAGGTGTATTATAAATACAAATCTAAGCCTACTCATTATTCGTCTAACAAATATCAAGCAAACACTTATTCAAGCTCACTCAATCGATTGCACAATTGGGTTATACTACAATATTTTTTCTTATTTTCATATTAGTCATATGAACAACCATATCACAAGTCTAAATCACTTAAAGAATAATCTATGAGTAATATTTATCAAGTTACAAGTTAGATCATTGTAAGCCCTTGCATATAGTAGATTTAACTATTATGCACACACAAGCCAACACCTAGGAAAGAACTGCATATGTTTGAGACCCTCCTTGGAGTATTGGTTATGTAGGAAATGTTCATTGTCATATGGGTCTTTGAGGTCAAATCGACACCATGAGCCCACTAACATATTTTTGGGAAGGTACAAAGACCTAAGGTAAAGAGTTAGGGTTTGATCCATAGACAATCATCAACACCTTGTGTATGTGAATAAAACATATGAAAAAAAAGGTGAAAAAAAACCCATAAAACTCTAGGTGGTTGCTCCATAATGCATGAATATTCTATACATAACAACTCCATTGGGATCAGGACACTTGCATTGAGGCAAGTGTCCCAAGATTGATGTAAGTGTCCAGGATTCAAGAAACAATATTTATAGAATCTGAAAACTAAATTCTAGTCTTGTCCTTGCATGTTTCTACCTATATATGTATTAGATCTGCTTGCGCATGTGTAGATAAACTAAGTATTATCTCTTCGTAGTGTTTATGCAATCAAACTAGTATTTTTTACATTTATCATAACTCAATATTATAATTCAAAATATTTCTTTATTTGAGTTTTCAACTAGTTAACTTGCTCTAGAATAGTTTTATTCATCTTTGTGTATGGGTTATTCTACCCCCTTAACCCTAAAAAAAATCTAAAAAGGGTTAAACATGGAGTAATAAAGGGCCTATGGTGCTATGTTGATTATATTAGGAGATAGAGGGTGAATGGTTATGGGACCTTTGTTGACTCCCCTTATACACTTTTCAAAAAATCAATATGCATATTATCAATATATTAAGACTAAAATATTCTTTCAAGCAGATGGGTATCCTACTCAGTAGATGAGCAGAAGTTTTCTTCAAACAGATGGTTATCCTACTTAGTAGATGAGCATATTTTTTTTCTAATAGACGGGTTCCCTGCTATGAGTTGTATTTCTTGCTCCCACATGCTAAATACCATGCTAAAGTCACAATTATTTTAACATATATTTTTCTCTAATAGACAAGTATTTTGCTATGATTCATATTTTCTATTTTACTTGCTATGTATGATCTTGTACTAAGCAAATGAGTATTATGCTTGGTGAATGAGTATCTTATTTCCATAACAACGCTAAAGATCTTTTTGGTTATTTTACTGAGATATACACATCTTGTATCACATGACTATGACAGGGCTCATAGGTTGATATTACTTTATTATGGATGCACTGATTTAATTATTATATTGTATGTTGCATAAACATTTTGATGTGTCATGAGTGTGCAAATGATAAGGGTTTTAATGATAGAAGTGAAAGACAAGAGGGGGACAATAGGTTGAACACTAATCTAACACCACCTTTGTCCCGAATTTGTCATAGGGGCTTGCCCTAGTGCATGTTGTAAAAAAAATATGCATACTTTGACTAGGTTGTGCTTCATGAGTCATTCTCCTCAATTTTTTAAATTTTAGAATACACATCCTTTATATATATTGATTACAATACTTATTACTTAATTATTTATTAGGTATGTAAACCTTGAGGGAACCCCCTTCATAGAATTTAATTTTTGATTTTCCTTGAAAGCCCAAATTTTTCAAATTTCAAAATAATGATTTTACCCATTCATTGGCTAGATTTTGAGGTGTCATTGATATTGAATATTAATTATATTTTAAAATTGCTTAAATCTAGATTTGGATTCTATAGGAGGTCCTAGGGAGGAGAAAAGTGGCAAGCCCAAGAGATGACACTTGTTCCTCCTTAACAAACTTTGAAAAACAACCACCTCCTCTTCCCCCCCTTAAGGTAAAAAATTTGCTAGCAATTCTCCATTATTCTAATTTCAACAGAATTGAAGGAGAGCTTGGAAGAGCAAAGTTGTAATGGCAGAAAGAAGGATTGCTAAGAGGAGAATATTATGATATTGTTGGAGTTGAGGCAAGATGTGTCCCTTACATATGAATATGCAAGAATTTGTATTTTGTGTGTATAAATGTATGGGTTGTATTTGGATTCAAAAATATTCTTGTTAAAAGACACATTGATTGATTTTATGGATGTAAAAGTTACTAGAACTATAGTGACACAAACGACTAGTCCTCTAATAGAGGGTTCCCCTGCTATGAGTATAAATTCCCATTTCATTTAAGCCCTTCTTTATGTAGATGGGTACGTTGTTAGAGATGTGGCATGTTGTACTTTACTTCACCCTTCATCCCACCCTTTTTTCAAAGTACTAGGGATCAATTTGATAAGGGGTGTCAATTGTTGCCCAAATTAGAAGTCATGATTGTTTAACCTTTATTTCCCTGTTGAAACCCTATGGTTGTGTGCTGAATTGCTTGGATCATCTCTTGGGTGTTGGAGTTGATGGGGGCCATAGATCCCTGATAACATCATACTTGACAAGGAGGCGATTTTTTCTCCTTTTACATGTTTACCAAGTTGTTTATGTGAAAATAATATAATTTTATGAAAATAAATCTAAGTATTACATAAACTTGAGTTCTTGTTCTGAGTGGTTGATTAATGAGGAAGGAATTGGTTTACTGTTGTATTGATTTACTATTAAATAAATTGAGTTTTTTTATGTTGTTCTAGTAGGGATTGGGTTCTTGAATTTTTTACTAATGTATAAGTTGTTAAATATTTATAAGCTTACTTTGTTTTTCATTAAAAAGAAGCTTGATGTTGCTTCAGATATTGTAATAAATAATTTTGGGAAGCCTATGCTATGAAAATGATGAAAAATAAAATTAATTTATATTTAAATAATTTATGGGAAATAATTAATTTAATAATATTAATTGAATTAGGGTTAGGACCTTGAATTATCTTCTTCTTGAGTGCTTATGTTCTTAAACTATTCACATGTGCTATGTAAAAGAAAGAAGGTTTTTTCATATATTTTGCTTTGTTATATTCTATGTAAAAGAAACATTATGTCTATGAAATTATATGCACTTATTTGAATTAAGTTTTTAGTGCTTTTCAAAGGGAAATGAAAGTTTTATATTAGATTTAAAAAAAATGTTTTTGAATAAGAAGTTATTTGATTATTAAATTTGCACAATCTTATATTATTATATATATATTTTAATTTGATAAAATTTTTTATAGTATTTTAATAAGTATATTACATTTTGATATTAAAGCCCAAGGTGCAACATCAAGAACTCTTAAGTGTCAGTAGGTTTTGAGATATCATGTGAATACACAATTGTTTAAGAATACTAAATGTTGAATTATCTATCTTTCAAATTATCTAATTGTTATAGAAAGAAAAGATCATTATAAAAAAAGATAAAAAGTGAGAAATACTAAAATTTGAGCCATACCAAATCAATGAATGGCCCTATAATAAGCTAAATAAATCAATCAACAACAAAATAAATCACTTTAGAAGTACTACTTATGTATCACAACCACTTTACATTGCATTAAATAGAAAGATAATTTAAATTGTTACAGTATGACTTGTAACCATATTAGATAAAATGATCCTACAACTTATTATAATGCCAAGGTATGGCTCATGATTACGAAGATCTTGCATCAACATTCCTTTTTTAAAGAAGAAATTCATCGTTGAGAAAACAAAGTCCATATTAATAAAATTTCATTTTGACCAACAAAATCACATTGTAGCTCACCATTTGCATGAAAATCTGAATTTGGAAATGATAAACAATAGACCATTACGAATGACTCGGTGAGGGATTTAGCCATAAAAAATTTCATATAAATTATTAATTTAAGCTCCACTTTGCTGCAATTTTCTTGTCAACTGACACACTTAAATTTAAGGATAATTAGTTATGTAATTGTGAATGGATAAGGCGTTAGTGTAAATAAGTAATGGTTTGCCAATACTTGTAGGAAATAAAATAGCTGGAGAAAATAGTCAGCTGCATTCTCACACCATAATGCAACATGTACGCCTGGATTCATCTAGCATGTCTTTGATATGTATTATAAATGTTTTGGTGTTGCATATTTTGAAGTCATTTATACAACTAGAAAACTGCATTTTTTAAAGACAATATGAGATGCAAACTGAACACAAAAAGTATTAAGCTATATGCATTTGAGAGTGTGCTTAAGTGATTAGTATTGGAATTAAAAAAAAGTCATCACAAGATTTAATTATTTTGGGATATGGGATTTTTCAAGTTCGTGATAAGAATTAATATTTTATGTATGCAAGGGTTAAGATAATTAAAATGATATTTTTTTCAATAGATTATAACTCGAATAAAATCAATCAATAGAGATTATGTATACTTGGATAATTGGGTAAGAAATTAGAATAATTATAAACATAGCAAATGGTAATCTACATTGAAATGTCAAGAGGAAAAAGGTTCCAACTCTCACTAGGGTTCAATAATGGGTAAGTGATTTTTAAGATGTAAGTAAAAATAAATGATGGGTAAGTATTTATAAAGAAGGTAAGGTGCAATGGTTAGCCAAATAAGAATCTATGAAACCTAAATTAATAAATAAAAAATCTAAACAACCCTATATCTATACCAACTTATATAGTATAAGGAGTATAAACAATGATATACACACACATCCACAAAATAATAAACTAAACAACATATAATTCACTAAGTAAATGAAAGAGTGTAGAGATAAAAATTCTTACCTTTGGGTGGGTCTAAGTATGTTTTTAATCTCACTTTTTATCTTAGGTGGAACTTTGTAAGTGTTGTAAGTTGAAAACCTAAAATGGTAAGCTGAAGACACAAATATTCTTAGTTAAGAACTCCAAAGACCTCTCGTATTAAGCTTCAATGACACCACAAGACAAGACCTATCAGATAAGGTTGTAAGCCTTTCACTCTCCCAAATACTACTTAGAGGCATAAGTACGAGCACAATTAGAGTATATGAATGTGATATATATCTTTGGGAATGAAATATGACCCCTATATATATGGTGTCAATGCCTAAAACTAAACTTGATTTCTAAGTCGACACTAGTGACTAGACTGATATTGTTGGAAAATGTCAGATGGCATAGCATAATATTGGCCAAGACAATATTGTAAAAATGACAAAAGAGAGACCTAGAACTATATTGGACTGGCTAATATAGTATATGGAAGACAATATTAAATAGACTATATTAGCGAGGCCAATACAGTAAGATATAAGGAAACGAACAAACTTGGATGAAAAGTAGATGAAGAGGTAAGATGGATAGAGACTCAAGGAGGTCAAAATGATAGTGATGATGTAATAAAATAGTATGCAAACATCTCTCACAAAGTACTATGAGCTGATCCCACCTCATTCACGGTGTACCCTTTAAGGCATGCCTTCAAGGAGATTGGTGTACTAACAAGCCCTTGCAAGATAAAGTGTCAGTAAAATGATAAAAGTGAAAAATATAAAGTGTATACTTATACCCCACCCAAAGCTTATCACATGTCACAATAGTGTAACATGGGATGGTGCTTTGGGATATGTACATAGTATCACAAAAGAACATAACTGAAAATAAATGTTGAAAGAACTGTTGTATGATGAATAATTGAAAGTAATATATACATACCTTAACTTACCTTTCCTCTGAATGACTACATGCAAGTATCATAGTATAGACTGTAAAAGATACAATTATTACATTTGAGAAACCCTAAAGATACAAGGCTAAAAACAGATAAAAGTAATATGTGTATATGATGGATGGTCAATAAATGAATGTAAAATAAAAAACTCCTCTAATTGATTAAAACACTTGAAAAATTAGCAATTCGAGATTAATAAGGCTACGTTAGAACCAAAAGATACAAGGAAATAGATAAAAATAAAGAAAAAGAATGAAAAACGAAAAAACATATTCAAAGTAAGATAAGAAATAATCCAAGTCAAACGAAAGATATAAATAACTATTGC
Source organism: Torreya grandis (assembly GCA_037957365.1). Classification (NCBI taxonomy): domain Eukaryota; kingdom Viridiplantae; phylum Streptophyta; class Pinopsida; order Cupressales; family Taxaceae; genus Torreya; species Torreya grandis. Next base: position 6,246,433 of record JARHVA010000085.1, read on the forward strand.
ATGATAGTGAAAATATCAATGTAAGAGAAATAGCAAAACAAACTCAAATAAAGATGTGAAAAAGGTAGAAATGAGACGCAGTGGCACACAAAAAGGTGAAACATGAAATCATAAAAGTGGGAACTATATAAAATACCTGTAACAATTGAATAGAAAATGCAAGGTCCGAAACATAAGTAAGATAAATCCTAGGAGGATAAATCAATGACCAAGAGAACATCTTGCAATAACTCAAATATGTAGCTTCTATTACAAAGATGAAAAAGTTAGAATTGTCAAAATGTTATTATAGTTGAAATAGATGGAGAATGAGAGATAAAAAATGAGGAAAATATTTAGAAACAAACTTGCCTGTCAAGAAATAAAAATGGAGGGAGGTAAACTATGGTTGTACCAATTCAAAAACATGGCCTTTACTGGAAACAAGACACTCAAATATATTTAAGTTTTTTCAACATCAATGGATCCAAAGAAATATACCTAGAAAAAATAATCTTAAGCTAATTAGTGAAGTATATAGATCATCACATGAAGGCTAACATGCATGAAAAATAAAAGGGTCATACCTTTCCACAACACATTTCTCGCTCCTCAGGACTCCTTACAAAGCATCAATCTACTGTAAAAATTGGGTACTTGTGTAAAAAAAAAGTGACACTAGAATGTAAAAAGTTATAATGATGTAATGAGACATCATACCTCAATATAATAGCCTACCGTACCCCAGTGGACCTCAGCTATATCATGAGTCCAATTGTGGATTTTGAGCTTCAACTAGAATAAAATATGTGCAAAAAATATTATGTCTTTCGGTGTGATCTAAATTTTAAGATATAATTTATCTTTTAATATTGCCTTTTTTTGTGATATGACTTTTAATTCTTTTAGATTTTATTATTTTCCTACTCCATATGGATTTGGAAAAACCTACTATGGGTGCTAAAGATGACTATCATAAGAAAGCTTACACTTAGTCGCTAGAAATGAGAACTTAGAGACCATGGTCTATAAAGACTAATAGACTTGTACTTAGAGAGAGTGAAAACTCAAAATTGACCTTAGTGAGACTAAAAGAAAATGAAAAATAAGGAATTATGGAAGTGATCATAGAATGATTGGGCTGGCACAATCATTAAAAATGTGTTAAGGAAAAAGTTATAATGACAGGTAGGTATGAAACATCATCATAAGAAAAGGTGAAATGTGGTCAAGGACATGAAAATAGATTGTTATAGTTTTACCACCAGAAAATATGACTAAATCTAAATGAGAAAAAACATTGTTGTTGACCATTGCATTATCTTTCTAAGAAGACACTTAACTAAGGCTAGGAGCAAAAGAAATCTATCTAGCAAAATTAATAATGATAGATGTTTGTGAGGAGGGCCTAGTTCATTCCTTAGGTTTTACCATATAACTCACAAGCTAAAAATATAAGAGGTGAAAATAAAATAAAAATATGAAGTATGGTAAATCCATGAAGCATATAAAATATAGTAAAGACCCAAATGGTGTATATATTGATAAAATATACCAAAGAATAACAAAGAAAACAATGGTTGATGAAATAAAACAACTGACTATAAAAAGAAAGATAAAGAGGATGGGCATTTGTGAGGAGGCCTTGGTTGATTCCATATGTATTACTATGAAACTCACAAACTAAAAAACCAAGAGGTGTAAAAATGAAAAATTACCTAAGGACCAAACATATGTACTAAGGATAATGTGAATAATCTTGGAGTTGTGAAATTGAAACATAAAAGATTCAAAATATAACCTGCAAGAAATGATAACTCAATAGAACATAAACTAACTATAAGCATGCAAGTAATATGTAATATGAAAGCTATGATTCTAATGTCACTAGAGAATCCATGTAAACTGATAACAGGTCTAACATAAGCACTGATAAGCGAGATCATCCCAAAAAGAGGGGGAATGAAAAAGAGACCAAATAGTCACAATGAGACTAAGTTGATTGTAAAAATGCTATAAGATGTGAATAAAAAATTCAAAGGTGCTACATAAGATCCACAAGGGAAATTAAGATTGATTGTAAATCATACCAAAAGAGGGGGAAACTAATATGATAGTAAAGAATCTAAAAGACAAAATGACCATATAAGGAAATAAATGTTGAAAAATAAACTCGAAGGTGATACCTAAGATCCATGATGGAAACTAAGACCAACTGTAAGATACTAAAGAATAAAAAAGAAAGTAATGGTGTAATAAAATTGATACTAAGAAAATAAAAAGCATGAAATAAAATAACAAGCAATATATATGATAATGATAATATTGATGAAAAAAATGTGAAATACAAGAATATTTATCTCTAAAGATTTATTGACACTAAATTTGTTTATTTTTAAAATATAAAAGATTCTTGATTGCTGCCTCATGGTAAGGATGAGAGATCAAGAAGCCAAGAGAATGAGAAAGGGCACCATAAGATGCCTGTAAAGTGTACGTAAGGTCAAGGATGGGCATCACAAGATGCCCTAAAGGCTGAAATAAGAAAAGGGTGAACAACGCAAGGAACCCTAATATGCTAGTAATAAAAATATGGGCATCGTAAGATACCCCAACATGTGTGAGAAGAAGAGGATAAACATCACAAGATGCCTCAAATTGTGAGAGAAGGTGGATTGGATTTAACCTCAAAACCAACATGCCTAGAAATGATGTTAAATAGTATGTAAATCTATGTTATAGTAGGGAATGTGGCATCTGGGGTAATGTTAATATTTTTGGAAGGCAATGATAAATTGTGATGTAAAGTATCAGTTTGGATGATAGAGTCTGGATTAATAGGACTAGAATGAATTGTATTATCTAGGTCAATATAATTTGGTGATGTAAAAGGAACTATAATGACACACCATAATGGTTGGTGGCTCGTGAAATCGAGTAAAAGAGGAAAAAATGTATCAACACATTTTGGGTCATAAATAATGTAGAGATAAAAAGATAATTGCATTGACACATTCCGTGTAATCGTTGGTGTAGGTGTTTGAAATAAAAATAAATTATCGACACATTTATGATCATGGATGGTTCATTTGACTATAGGTAGTTGTAACTAACCAGTATCAAGTTGGCTGATATAGTTTTAAAAAAGTGACTGCAATAGTGATTTGGGTAGGTTGGAAGAGGTTGAAGCTGAAATTAGAATGATAAGATAGGTATAATTATTCACATAAGTTTAATGATCAAAATAAACTATAATGTGTATTTTGGTAGTTATTTGAATTAGGTGTTCTTCATACACAGACAAGTTAACAAAATTTAGGTGAATGTGAGCTAAGATTTGATGACTTTTCCTTTTAATGCCTTCCAAGTGTGGGGTAAAGGTAGGGTAAACATAAAACAACCATATTCATCATTATTTGATTTGTAGTGGGGATTACTAAATATGAGAAAATCACAAGAGGGATTTTCCTCCATGTCATAGTAATCATTAATGAGAACATTTGTTGTCATGCTAGGGTCTTCACTTCTGTCATAATCATTATCACAGATGGGAAAAATCATGGAATTTATTTCCAACCATGTGATAAGTGGGAAAAGTGAGATCATTAGGATCCTCATAGGGATTGTCATAAATGGGAGGACCATATTGATAAATTTTGATCCCATAATAAATATCATCATTGAGAACTTCACCTTGTTAATAAGGATCATTAGGGTCATATGGGGAAGATTACTAGAAATCATGTAATAAATTAAAAAATAATAATTAATATTATAAACGTCATCAGTGGGGATATCTGATATTATGTTAGGGTCTTCACTTTCATCAAAATCATCATTTTATATGAAAAATATGTGGTATTGATTTTCAACCATGTAAGAAGTGGCGAAGGTGGGATCCTCATATTGATCATCATAAATTGGTGGAGCATATTGATAGTATTTGTTCCATTTATATGTTTCATCATTGGAATTTTTACTAGGTGATAAGGATTGTCATGAGTGGGAGTATCATCTTCTGTATGATCTTTGGTCATAGGAAACAGAGTAAAGTAATTACACAATGAGGAATTGTCTTCAATGTTGGACAACTATAAAATGGAGGAACAGCCCATATTGAATTTAAATGGATTGAGACTCAAATGAATATTATAGGAGGGCACATACTGATGAATAAAAATGAAAATTTGATGTAGAACAATATTGATCAAAAGAAACAAATAGTATCAAGTAGGATGATTCAATTAGCTAGTGGGTCTGAAAAAATAAACTATATTGGGTTGGCTAATATAGTTAGAAAAAGAATTGACAAAGAATGAATGTATCAAATTGATTGATATAAATTGATAGAAAGATAATATTATTAGAAACTAAAGAAAATGACTATATCAAGTTGGACAATGTAATAGGAAATATGTTAGGATCGAGCTAGTTGATACAATATGGTCAAAAAAGAAACTATATCGAGTTGGACAATGTAGTTAAAAATAAATTAAGAACTATATCAGGTTGGTTGATGTAGTTAGAAAGAGACACAAAAAAATATTAGGGTCTTGATATAGTTTGGAAAATAATCAAACTGATAAATTAGCCAACTAGTAACAAATGAATAAAATTTTAAGGTACTGTTATAGGTTTAATTTACACCCTTGGAGAGGGTTCTTCAAGATCTCTCCAACTAAGCTATAATATTGGGACAACCCCAGGCTATGGGTAGCATGTAGTGGGGTTGAACCTCTAGAAAAGGCTGGCTTCCTCTTGATGCTCACTTAAACTAACACTAAACTAATGCTTCACAGGGAAAAGGGTTAGACAGATGGTTAAGGCTCTTAAGAAAGATAAAAGGGTGATCCACCAAAGTTAAATGGGCACTCATATAAGTTTGAACATGCGCTGGATCAACAAAAAACAACTATGACTTACTCAATCTCACAATCTCATTAGTTTCATAAATATTTCATAGAAGAGGTTCCAAGTTGAACACTAGTCTAGACTTGTAAGTTAGTTTGAAAACACATTCAAAGAGGTAAGAAAAAGGACAAAAAATTAGGAAGAATCTCTTTCACAAATTTACCATACATGAACATACTTAAGCACTGATTAAAGATAATAGATAGGCAAAGAGTTGATCCTATTGATTTAAAAGGCAATTCTTACAATATTTTGACGGGGTTTAACCATATCAAATGAGCACACTCTTAAAAAAGCCTCGATCAATATCCTTGCCTTAGAAATAAAAAAGTTAAATTATAAAAGTTGAGAACCCCTAAAATGGGGAAGAGACAAGGATATATAGAAAAAAGGAGAGGAGAGAGAGAGGAGTTTACTATCTGAGCTACCACCATAACCTAATGAATTCTCAGTCACCTTTTTGAATTTTGAACCATCTTCCCTCCCATCAAGACCAAACCTTTACCAACCAGTTAACCTCATTTGCTCGAAAGCCTTCAAGCTATTCTCAATGGTTGAGAATCACACTAATAGATAGGAAACCCCCTCTAGGTGATGAATCATGATTTACTTAAGGAAAGAAACTTAAAGGCTCCATTTTAGAATTGAATGCTCCACTATACCTATTAATCCCCAAATCCCTTTGTGTTGATCTTTTTAGACCATCTCCCATCTGATTTCATCATGAAGACAAAGTCCTTATATTCATGGACTTGACAAAGCCATGCTTTGGGTGGTTATTTGTTGAGGTTATGGCTTAGGATGATCCTTCATTAATTACATATAAATGCCTCTACTTTGAAATGTGAATTTGGGCCTACTATAGATTGAAAACCAATTTAAATTATTGGTTTTCCTATAGTTGGTACATCCACCTAGACATATCTATATCATATGAACAACTAGTAGCCCACCCTGATCTATATTAGGTCTAAAAGGGACCTATTATATCCTTTTAGAGTCTTAATGGTCATGTTTGATCTTAAAATATTTGAATTTGGCCCCCATTGAAATGTGCTCGAGCTTGGCTCTACCATGCTTGATTGCCTTGGTTGAAAATCAATCTTTTGACCTTTGTCTAAGTCATTTAGGCTCACCTTCATTTGATTGGTCATTGAAAACTGGCTTGGATCATTGATCCCATGACTCATCTCACACCATTGGATCTGCCTGAGGTGGATAAATGTGAGTCATAGATTTTTTGTCCATATTCACGTGCTTATGCCACTTGTCCATTGCACCTTTGCTCTTGAGATTCACTAACTCTTTGACCTATTTACACATCATTGATCTAAAATTCATAATTTTATACACACCATTGATTTGATATGGGTTCATTATCCTATCTTTTGCTACTCACCATTGGATTTGATCTAGTCTCCCAAGATCTAGACACTTGTCAAGTCGACGTTCAGTCAGGGGTCCCTTTGTTGGTTCTTTGAATGCCAACGACAATTTTTTGGGGCTTGAATTTTATATTTGTGGGGCTATCCAATTTTTTTAAAAAATCAAATGGATATTTTCTTTTGGCTCTTTGTGGAACACTATCTCTGAAGGAAATTGCTTGCTTTGTCTCTATCTTTTAGTAATTCTCTCAGGATCTTCATTTTAGACAATTTTTTTTAAGGAATTCTACTTTGGGGAAAATTGTCTCAGATAATTTTCTTGAAGGAATTGCATTCTTAGAATGGCCCCTCATCTCTTTGAAATGGTCCTTTAGAAACTCTACTTTGGGTCACTTCCTGAAAGAAAAGTACCCTTCAAAAACCTTGAAGTGGACCATTTATGCAATAAACATACCCTTTGAGAAAAGTGCTAAGTTCCATTTGATTCAAAAGTTCCCTTCAAAACTTTGAAAAGCATCATTTAGATTTTGGAAGTGGACCATTTGGAAAGGACACTTTGCCATAAAAGTGCCTGTTAAAACCCTTGAAAAAGACCCTTTTTATATAGAATTTCCCTTTAGGAAAATTGTGTGAATGATTTTCCCAAAGGAAATTCGACACTTAGCTTTGAGAAATATCCTTTAAAACTTTTGAATGGACCATTTTTGCTAACAAAGACCCTTCAGTATTTTGTTTGGTATAATTCATTAGTGATGATCCTTTGGGAATTTTATTTTAGACAAAACGTCTAAAACAATCCCTGACATTTGGCCCTAAAAACCCAAAATAAATTCTCTGAAAGAAATAAACACTTAGTCATTTTTGCTCAGAAATAAGTTCCCTAAGAAAATTTAGTCTTCGAGAAAATTTCTTCAGCACTTTCTTTTGGCTTGTAGGCTTGACCCATTCTAGCATGAGAACTCTGCAGGATTTTGAAGGCTTAAATCAATTATGGAAACTTTGAGCTTGTATAGACCTATTCTTGACCTTGATCGCATCGACCACCATTCCATCCAAGACCTCTTCAAACCCCTTTGGCCATCTAACTAATCTGGAAATTTTCTCAATTCTTCAATATATGTCTAGTCCTCAGGACAAAGTTCTGCATGTAGGCCAAAAATTGGCAAACATTTCTGGTGACATCCTGGGTTTGCATGCCTACTATGCAAGAGACTAGTTGCCTTGAACTGATCTTTTGGTTGTATGGAGTCAAGTCTTTCTCTCGACTGAAGTGAAACTAATGTAAGGCTACTCTTTTCTAGAACTCCTTATGAAGTAACAAGAATAAAAGAAGATAGAACAATAAAGTGCCCAAGGCACTAAAAGAGAACACACAACATAAAGGGAAAAATGCTCAAGGCACGTAGAGGAAAGCATGAAAAACTAATCTAATATGTATAATATGATACAAGGGATTCAATACTTTCAATAACAAGGCTTCAAATGGATGCCATTGATTGGGATGGGTAATACCTCTCCATCTAGTTGCGCAAACTAAAACATGTTATGTTCTTTGCATCCATATATCAAATAAGGACCAGTCCATAGGCTATGAAATTTGGTGTGGTTGCCTGGTTTGGCCTTATTGGAATACCACTTAAGGACTAGGTCTCTTTCATTTAAGCTCCTTGCTATAGCTCTTTTTTCAAAAGCCCTTTTGACCTGAGCTTGATGTGACTATAGCATTTTCATAGCAAGGTCTGTTGTTTCCTCTAACTCCATAAGTTCTATCATTCTCACTTTCATGGGTTCATCCTCCATCAACTCCAGTGGATGAGCTAATCCAATGTAGGCATCTCAAGGGAGATAGGCAATTTATCTTCCCTTACATACACAAGAACATATGGAGAATTATCAATGGTAGATTTAGGAGTCACCCTATTAGCCCACAAGGATATCTTTAGCTTGGTGTGCCATGTTCTCTGATTCTCTTCCATGGCCCTTCTGATGATCCTCAACAAATTCTTGTTTGTGGACTTTGCTAGTCCATTTCCTTGAGGATAGTAGTTAGAAGAGGTAGTGAGTTAGATGCCCAATTTGAGAGCCCACTCACTTGTTTTAATTCTAAGGAATGTTAAACCATTATTTGAGATTATGATGGCTAGAACACGAAACCTGGTCACAAGGCTATCATAGAAGTCTAGAATTGCACTTTCACTAGCTTCCTTAAAAGCAATGGATTCCACCTACCTAGTGAAGTAGTCAGTTGCAGTGAGCACCCATTTATGCCTTGTACTTGATGGTGGATGTATTATCCCTATGAAGTCTAACCCCCATTGCATGAAGGGTTGCTCCACCTAAATAGGTTTGAGAGAAAAGGTTGCCAGTTTCTATTTTCTAATAAAGAGGGCACACTTTTGGCATTTCCTAACCCAAGCATGAGCATATTTGAAAATTTTGGGCCAATAATAACTAGCCCTCATTACATTTTCTATTGTTATTTTATGTTGTAAAATGGCCTCCTATAGGTCCATCATGAAACTGATCCAAAATTTTGGTCACCTAGTTGTTGTCAATCCACCTAAGGAGTACCCCATTGAGGTCTTTCCTAAAAAGAACACCATCAACTAATGCATAAGTTATAGATTGAAGCCTGAAATACCTTCTCTTGGCTCTATCCAAAACCTGGGGACATTCTCCTATTATCAAGAAGGTCATGTCTTGAAGCCAACTCTTTTGAAGTGGAAATACACCCGCTTGTTAGTCATTTTGGGTCACAAAAATAGCTTCTTTGTCTTCTTGGAGGTCATTTACCATGTGCTCACATAAACCCTTGCCTTTGACTATCTTGGTGACCTTGATCTCTACATCATATTCTATGACCTTTGTGATCCATCCTGCTCTCTTCTCATTTTAATCTTTCTTAAGGAGGAAATCCCTAACTCTATGATGAGACACCATAAGGTGGATCTTGTTTTTTGAGAGTATAAGTCTGAACTTCTTAAGGCTTCTTAGGTCCATAAGAACTTAATTCTCAATAAAAGTGTACCTCTTCTCATATCCTTCCAGCCCTTGACTAAAAAAAGCAATTGGCTACTCCATCCCTTCACTATTCTTTTGCATCAACATGGCTAATACATTGTTGATATTGGCAAAGTTATACAAGATGAAGTCCCTAAATAAGTCAAGATTCAAGAGTGAGGGTGCTTGGGCAATGGCCTACTTGATGGCCTCAAAAGCTACCTAGCCTTCATTAGACTAAGAAACCACTTGGCTTTTCTTTAGCATGGTGGTGACAGGTTTGACCATGTTTTCAAACCCTGGTATAAACCTTCTCATGAAGTTGATCTTGCCAAGGAAGATTTGGATCCCCTTCTTGTGTTTTGAAAAGGATAAGGCTAAGATGACACTCACTCTATCAAGGTCAATAGATATCCCTTGCTTCAAAATAATGTGACCTAATAGTTTACCTTCATGTACAAATAATACACACTTTTTTGGATTCAAAGAGACTCCATACTCCTTGTATGCTTGGAAAATCAGCCTTATATGGTCCATCTACTCACTATCATTCTTTGAAAAGATTGTGATATCATCCATGTAAACTAGTACCATTTGATTTAGCAGTCCTTGAAAGGCCATGTCCAATTCCCTTTGAAAGGTTTACCTAACATTGGACAATCCAAAAGGCATCTTTTGATAAACAAAAGTGTCCCACTTGGTAGTGAAGGCAGTCTTGTACTGGTCTTCCTTTTTCACTAGTAGTTGGTTATAACCAAAATATCCATCCAAGAGAGATAAGCATTCTGAACTAACAACTACTTGTAGGAGTTACTCCATGAATGGTTGGGGATAGTGAACCTTTAACGAGACCCTATCAAGATCCTTAAAGTCCACACATTATCTGATCTCTCCACTTTTCTTCCTAATAGGCACTAGATTAGCTACCCATGAGGAGTGCTTGATTGGAAAGATAATATGAGATTCAATAAGCTTGGTTAGCTCCTTCCTCATGAGATCTTCAATCTCAGGATTTATGGGCCTTTGCTTCTACCTGACTGGCTTGACATCAGCCTCTAGCTCTATGGTGTGTTGGGCCAATTGAAGATCAAAGCCCCTTAGGCCGCTATATTCTAGGAAAAGATGTTTGCATACTCCTTTCAAAGTTCTATGAAATCATCTTTTTCAGCTTTGCTGCTCACCTTCCTAAGCTTGAGAAGTTTGTCCTTAAAAAAATGACTCTTTCATAGTTTTCTTCATTGGTGAACATAATTGATTTATCCCTCCTCATATGGTCCCCTTCATGAAAGAGACCTTCTAGGGTGACTAGACCCTTAGGAAGCTTATTGGACCTTAGTTGAACAATCTGCTCCTCGTACTGATGTTGTAACTTCCCTTGGTTAATGGAAGAGAATTCTACTTCTTAATGTAAGAAACATGCAATCTGTTTGTCATTATCAAAGACCTATTAATGAGCCTCATTGTCCGATGTTGATGGTCTCACCACCACTTTGACATGTGGCTACACCTTGGTCCTTTTCAATTCGTTGGGGATGTCAAAATGAGTCCCCACAATTGCCAGTCAGTCAATGTGTTGATTTTGGCCTCTCAACACTAATTGGATGTTAAATGCCTCACAATCCTCGATGAGGTCCCACACTCTATGTTTGTAGGACTTCATTAAAGGGTTCTTAGTGGCATTTCAACCTTTGACTTGGTACACAACCAATTTTCTATCTCCATAGACCTATAATTACTTGATCTTTGTCTTATTATCCCATTAAAGGCCATGGATAAGACCTTAATAGTCTATCACATTACAGGAGTAACTAAATTGAAACTTATACGAAGAGAAATACCTTTCATTTGAAGGTGATATCAACATGACACCCACATCCACCCTGTGCTTTCTCCATGAACCATCAAAGAATAACTTCTATAGATCACTGTGATCTTCTTGGGGCTTCATTAGGGATGACGTGGGCTGGTTTTCTTCATACAATAGATAGACACCTAAGTCTCTTTCTTCAATACCTTCTAAGGAGTCTACCAACTGGATATCATCCCATAGTTTATCCAAGAACATGTTTGGTACTTCTTCTGGATGAATGTTTAGCTCTTGTCCCATTACAAATTCATCATCATCAATGATGGTGCAATTGATGTTCATACCATCTAGTCTATAAGGCTCTATGTGAAATTGCATAATGGGCTCAGCCTTGATTAACACTTTGGCTCCATATCTCATCCAAAATGCCATATAGGACTAATTTGTTGCAAGATAGCCCCTTATATTTGATGTGAACTCTCTGGACAAGCATAGTGCAAAGCAAGGAGTCACATCCAAAATCAATACATCTTAAACCACCAAGACACTAGGATAAGTTTTCAGGGTCATATTGAGATCTTTGATTATACTAGATGGATTGGTAGAGGAACCATCAAGTTAAAACACTCCCTTGACTAGAGTTCATATTTTAGAACACGCTAATTGGCTATGGACTTTGGTATGACTGATGCACTATCTCCATTGTCCACTAAGTAATTATGCACTAGAGAGTTTCCAATGATTACTGGAATATCGAAGGGAGGGGGCTTGATTACTTTATTTGATTTCCCTTCACTTAGCCCTTTGGCTAAATTGGTGAGAACTTCATTCACCTTGGTTGGTGGCTTGTCTAAAACTACTGTGACATTAATCTTAGACAATCCTTCCTAGAGAATGTCTACTTGACTAGGCATGGAGAGCATATCCCACATGGGCACACTCACACTATATTTATTCATTGGTTCAACAATGTTGATGATGGAACCACCAACCTATACAGATGCTTTGGGAGCCATCACTATTGCTTGTTGAACTTGTGATCCTTGCAGTATAACAAGACTCCCTTGATTCTTTATAGGCATTGGGGCCTTTGAAGTGATGACAAGTTCATTTGGATTTGTTAGTGAATGAGTAATGTTAGGAAGGTCTTTGATTGCTTCTCGATTATCATCCATGTTCCTTTTTATAAATTTTGTATTGGCTGCCATTGGTATGTAGGATTGGCTAGAACCAACTTGATAGTTAGACGCATAACACTCTTCTTGCTAAGAATTGATCATGGTCACATCTGAATGGCTTGGTCCCTGGTCAAACCCTTATGGAGGTTCCTATGACTTTCTCATCATGGGCACTTTTGCATTTTGGACCATGAGAGCCTAGTTATACCCAAAGTTGGCAACCTGCTGGTAATGATAATTGAAAGCCTAGTTGAAGTCAATATTTAGGACCATATGTTGACCAAAAAAGTGATTCTAAGGCATGGTACCCTCTATCTCTTGAGCTTCATGGTACCCTCTGACTCTTGAGACACATTATTTTGAACTGGTATGAAGTTGTTAGAAGTTCTTGCAGCATTGGGATTATAGTTATTTTGCCTGTTATAACCATGATGCCCTTGTCCTTGGTTTTGACCTTGGCCCTGGCCTTGATAATTTCCCTTATATGGTGGCCTATTTTCTTGAAAAGATTACTTTTGGGGTTGATATGAACTTTGATAATGTCTATTAAAATCTTGTTGCCTTTTGACATTCACAAGCTCATTCTTGAAAGACTAAAACATGCTTTTGATTGGAAGTTCTTTTGGTCTAGGGAGCCACTAGATCCACTAGTAGAAGCTTGATCTTATTTTGGTACATGTAATACAATAATTGTTGTGTAGGAAGAATGACATCAAGTGGAGGGATAACAATTGGAGGTGGTCTAATATTAGGAAATAAGGGCATTGGTGGTCTAGACATAAGTTTACCATCTTGAACTAGATAATTTTTTGCCCTAATAGCCACCTCATAAGCATCTGGAAGTATATTTCCTCTCATGGATTATATCATTACTACTATGTCACTATTTAAATCCTTCAAAAAGTATAAGAAGGCAAAGTTAGGGGTTGGCCTATTTGAGATTGGGATTTTGTCCCAAGTTTTCTAGAACCTTGTGTTAAAGTCTTGCATGACTTCATGAGGAGATCTTTTAATGGTAGTTAGCTGCTCTACAAGTGAAAAATGGTCACTTTTGTCCTCAAATATTTTAGACAAGGCCTCCCTTAACTAGTCCCAAGTTTGAATGGAGTTAGTAGCAAGGCCTCTATACCAATCTAGATCCTTTCCTAAGAAGTAGCTAATAACCTAATGGCTATGTTTTCCTCAGTGACATTATGGATGTTGAAAAAATTGGCTATGTCCATGAGGTGCTCAAAAGGTGTTGTAGCTTGGTCACCAACATAATAGAGAACACTTTTAAGGGCTGAAACTGGGATTGGGTCATATTGGGAAAGGTTAAGAGGACTATGACATTTAAATCCCACAAATGGAAAAGTTCTTTGATGAATCATGGTAGCAAAAGGGGATAACCAAGTTCTTCTTGCGTAGGTAAAACTTACGACTAGTTTAGGAAAAGGGTTTCCTATGTATGGGTGAGTTTTAGCAAACCTTAAGTTTTTTTTCTAAATTCAAAGGTATTGAAGAAAATCAAAGGAAATACCTCTTGAAGCAGACCTTGTTGTCATCTTTGGCATGGAAATGAAGTCAACACTCTATTACTAGAAAGCTGAATCTTCTTTTTAGAGTTGCTAGATACTGTTGGTTGGTAGCTTGAATACCACAAATTTGATCAAACCAACATCAAATTTGACCAATATTTATGTCCTATTGGGCATGACAAAAACTATTATAGGCTTAATTTACACCCTTAGAGAGGGTTCTTCAGGCTCTCTCTAACTAAGGTATAATAATGGGACAACCCCAGGCTGTGGATATCTTATATTGGGGTTGAACCTCTAGAGAAGGTCAACTTCCTCTTGATGCTCACCTAAACTAATGTTAAACTAATGCTTCATAGGGAAAAGGGTTAAAAAGATGGTTAAGGATACTACTAAAGCTAAAAGGGTGATGCACCAAAGTTAAATGGGAACTCATATAAGTTTGAACACGTAATGGATCAACAAAAGACAACAATGACTTACTCAATCTCACAATCCCACTAGCTGAATAAATATTTCATAGAAGAGGTTCCAAGTTGAACACTAGTCTAGGCCTAAAAGTTAGTTTGAAAACACCTTCAAAGAGGCAAGCAAAAGGACAATAAATTAGGAAGAATTTCCTTCATAAATTTACCATATATGAACATACTAAGCACTAATTAAAGATAAGAGATAGGCAAAGAGTTGATCCTATTGCTTCAAAATACAATTCTTACAATATCAAATGAGCACACTCTTGCAAGAGTCTCGATTAGTATCCTTTTTCTTAGAAAGAAAAATGCTAAATTCGAAAAGTTGAGAACCCCTAAAATGGGGAAGAGACAAGGATATATAGGAGAAGGGAGAGGAGAGAGAGAGAAGAGTCTACTATCCAAGCAACTACCATACCCTAATGGATGCTCGGTCACCTTTTTAAATTCTAAACCATCTGCCCTCCCATCAAAACAAAACCTTTACCAACTAGTTAACCTCATTTGCTTGAAAGCCTTCAAGCTCTTCTTAATGGTTGAAAATCACACTAATAAATAGGAAATCCCCTGTAGGTGATAAATCATGATTTGCTTAAGGAGGGAAACTTAAAGGCTTCATGTCAGAATTGAATGCTCCATTATACCTATTGATCCCAAAATCCCTTTGTGTTGATCTTTTTATGGCATCTCCCATCTAATTTCATCATGAGGATAAAGTCCTTATATTCACGAACTTGATAGAGCCATGCTTTGAGTGGTTGTTTATCGAGAGTATGGCTCAGGACCTCCTTCATTAATTACATATATCTACCTCTACTTTGAAATGTGAACCTGGGCCTACTATAAGTTTAAAACCAATTTAAAGTATTGGTTTTCCTATAGTTAGTACATCCATTTGGACATATTTATATCGTATGAACAACTAGTAGCCCATCTTGATCTATATTAGGTCTAAAAAAGACCTATTTTGTGCCTTTAGAGTCTTAATGTCACCATTTGATCCCAAAATATTTACTCATATCCCCAACTAAAATGTGCTCAAGCTTGGCTCTGCCATGCTTGCTTGTTTTGGTTGAAAACCAATCTTTTGACCTCCGTCTAAGTCATTTGGGCTTACCTTCATTTGATTGGTCATCTAAAATTGGCTCAGATCATTGTTCATATGACTCATCTCACTCTGTTAGATTTGCCTAAGGTTAATGAATGCGAGACATAGATCCTTTGTCCATACTCATGTACTTGTGCCACTTGTCCATCACACCTTTGCTCTTGAGATTCATTGACTCTTTAACCTGCTTAGATGTGATTGATCTAAAATCTATAATTGAATATGCTCCATTGATATAATTTTGGGCCATTATCCTATCCTTGCCCACTCACTATTAGATTTGATTTGGGCTCTCAAGATCTAGACACTTGTCAAGCTGACATTTAGGTGGGGCCCCCTTTACCAGTTCTTTGAATGCCAACAACTATTTCATGGGGCTTGAATTTGATGTTTGTGGGGGATATCCAAAACTTTTTTGAAATCAAATGGCTATTTCCTTCAAGCTTTGTGTGGAGCACTTTTTATGAGGGAAATTGGTTGCTTTGTCTCTGCCTTTGAGCAATTTTTTCAAGATATCTTTTTCAGACAAAAAGTTTGAAGGAATTCTACCTTGGGGAAAACTGTCCTAGGCAATTTTATTGAAGGAATTGTGTTCTTAGAATTCTCCCTCACCTCTTTGAAATGGTCCTTAAAAAACTTTACTTTGGGCCTCTTCCCGAAAGAAAGTACTCTTCAGAAACCTTGAAGTGGACCATTTTTGTGAGAAATGTACCCTTCAAGAAAAGTGCTAAGGTCCATTTGCTTCAAAAGTACCCTTAGGAACTTTTAAAAATGTCCTTTAGATTTTAGAAGTAGACCATTTAGAAAGGACACTTTGCTAAAAAAGTGCCCTTCAAAACCCTTGAAAAGGACCCTTTTCTATAAAATTTCCCTTGAAGAAAATTATGCAAACAATTTTCCTGAAGGAAATCTAACACTTAGCTTTGGGAAATATCCTTGCAAACTTTTGAATGGACCAGTTTCAGTAATAAAGACCCTTCAGACTTTTGTTTGGTATACTTCATCAGTGATGATCCTTCAAGATTTTTGTTTTGAATAAAATGTTTGAAATGATTGCTGACACTTGGCCCTAAAGACCCGAAATAAATTCTCTTAAAGAAATAAACACTTAGTCCTTTTTGCTCTGAAAAAATTTTCTTAAGAAAATTAAGCCTTTGAGAAAATTGTGTGGATAATTTTCCTAAGAAAATTTCTTCAACACTTTATTTTGGATTGGAGGCTTGACCTATTCTAGCTGTAAAACTCTTGTAGGACTTTGAAGGCTCAAATGAATTATGAAAACTTTGAGCTTGTACAAACCTATTCTTGACCTCAATCACATCGAACACCATTTCATTCGAGACCTATTGAACCCCCTTGGCTATTTGACTAATCTAGAAATTTTCTCATTTCTCCAATGTATGTCTGGCCCTCAGGACAAAGTTCTGCATGTAGGCCAAAAACTGGCCAATAGGTACAACTAAGTTGGGTGTGTTTGATTTGTAACTCCAAGATATATTGATCTTAGGTGTAAATAGTGAACAAGACCCAAATGTTACTAAATATAGAGGATTCCACTATATTTTAGTCACACTATCATATCTCTAAGGTTTGTTGAGTGTAACTTCTCAGGGCTAATCACTTATTGATGCACTATAAAACCAAATGGCTGAAACACTCCCTAATGGATGAAAAGAAAACCCTAGGCACTTTTGATATACTATGAGGTACACAAGTGTTAAGTTTTATAAATGATTCTATTTAATGTCATGAGTATTGGGGTAGTACCCTTTGACCACAACTTAAGTAAAAATAATGACTGATTTGCCTAGAACAACATCTCCTTTGAGGTTTACAACTATCAAACCATAGTTCTAGAAAAGATGAATAAAATTTAGATGATTCAGATTGAAAGTAAAAATATAAAATATGTAATGAAATAAATAAACACTCATAATGATATTAGGTTGGCTGATAGAGTTGGGAAAAAGACTCATAAAATTGAATAAGATTGGACTAGTTGTTATTTTTGGTTAAAGACACAAAACTATATCAAGCTAAATGATGCAGTTCGGAAAATTGATGAATGTATTGGATTGTATGCCAAATTTGTAAACAAAGAAAGCATTACATTAGGCTAGTTGATATAGTTTATAATACTCAGAAAATTATATCAGGTTGGCAGATATAGTTATATTGAAAGATTATATATATATATATATATATATATATATGATTTTTAAGATGTTACTAAAAAGCTAAAAATAAAAATGTGTAAATGATCCAACCAGAGGTAGGACAACATTCACATCAGTCACTATAATGTATACATTGGATAAAATGACCTATAACTATCCATTTTATCTTAATAAAATATAACTCAAATTAAGTCAATAAATAGAGCTTACACACACTTAGATGATTGGGTAAGGACATAGAATAAGCATACACCTAGCATAGGGTAATCTACACTCAAATGTTAAGATGAAAGGGTTGAAAAGCCTACACATATGACATGGGGTATAACTCTTATTAGGGCTCAATGATGGGTAAGTGATTGTAAAGATGTAAGTAGAAGTAAATGATGGGTAAAGATTGTAAATAAGGTAAGATACAATGGTCAACTAAATGGGGTCTATGCAACCTGAAGTGACAAATGTCATGCCTAAGCAACTCTATATTTATACCAACTTATTTGGTATGAGGAGGAACATAAGCAATGATACACACATACATCCATAAGGTAATACACAAAATAATATCTAATCTACTAAGTAATAAAACGAGTGTAGGGAAAGAAATAATTATCTTCGAGTGGACCCGTTGATGTTTCAATATCCCCCATTGGATGAATTGGAAGTTTAAAAAAGATGCTTTATATTGAAGACTTAAAATGGTAAGATTAAGACCTACATATCCTTATTTGGGATCCCTAAATAGCTCTCCTATTGAGATTCAATAACATCATAAGATAAGGTTATAACTATCTAAATCTTCCAAATATTACGTAGGGGCTATAGACACTAAATATGAATTATATATCACCTCAGTATTGTACACTTGAAAAATACATATCATGGATGTAACTTCAATTTATATAACTTCCCTCTATTGAAAGGCTTGCATCTACTATCTTTTTTTGTTTATTGCTTATCTCTTAGTCCAATTATATGTTGTTTTAATGACTAGGTCTTATATTATTGTTTAAAATTATATAAACCTACTTATTTTTTGTCTTTTCAAGTTCTATACCTATACTATTTTCCAACTTTCCAAACACTTGCATCCCATCCAGATACCTACATTGACCTAAGTGCCATGTGCCAATGCAAGTGTCTAGTGCCCTAAATTCATCAAATTTACAAATTGTAACATGTTCCTATGGTTAACCTAAGTGATTTAATGCAATATCTTTCCCTAAGGGATTGGTATATATGCATAATCAATGCTCATCTATTCCTCATCTAGCACAATCCTAACAACTCACAAGGTAACTTACTAAAAATATTTAATCAAGCATTCAAGTGAGAAAAACTTCCCTATTTTCTCTTATTTATAACATATATATAGGTCTAAAGTACTAAAGAATCACTTCATGAGCCATACTTTCCAAGTTACAAGCTATGTCACTTTTGTACTTGTTTATTACACATTGCATCCTTATGCAAACACAAGCCAATATGTAGGAGATAAATATATGGGTTTGAGGGCCTCTTCAGAGTAGTGGCTATGTAATCAACATCCATTAATAGAGGGGTATTTGGGGTTACCTCCAAAATTCACATCAAATAACCCATTTTTCCCACAACCACTATGAAGATGAAGAACTAGGGTTTTATATTTGTCAAGGACTGATAGCCCATTATCCAATCTAAGCACACTAGAGTGAAGGTGACATAGAACCCATAGTATTATAGATGGTTACATCCATACCAACAAATATTTTATACTAGTCACCTACATCAAAGTTAGACATATATGTTGATGCAACCATCTAAGGTTGATGCAAGTGTCCGAGGCTATAAAGGTCAAATTTACATTATCTGATGACTGATCTAGGGCACTGATCTAGTCTATTTATAACCTGTTCCATATCATATCTGTATACACACAATAAACCAAATAACTACTCTTCTTTCTATTTCATTTCTATACCAATCAATAGCTATACTTACTATTTTTATCATGTCTCAATATTTAAATTTAGAATATTATTTATCTAAATTTGTAAATTTATTGGCATGCTATTTTTTATTTATCACCCTTGCGCTTATTCATTTTTATATTATTAACCCTATACTATATTTAAACATCTCAATTTAGGGTTAAACATTTGGTGAACCTGACAAATGTGAATGTAATTTTTTCTATTTCTTAGGGTTTTGAACCAATTAGGGTTTCATATTATTGCTCTTTTTCTTTTTTTACTTATTATTTTGCGTGAAACTTAGACATAGCCTTAGATTAGGAGATGTGCCCATTGAACACATTGAGATTTATCTCCTACCACCTAAGATGCCTCAAAATAATGAAGGGCCTAATCTTATTGTCTATGATAATACAAATATTAAGAATGAACAACATAATGATGAGATTATCATAGAAGAAACTTTTAATAATGAAAACTATGAATCTAATGAAATCAGTTAACATGATAAAATAAATCATAAACAAGTGCAATCAATTGCATTATTTTGTGAGTGTATTCATCAAAGCTCTGAAGATCTTGATGAGATCCTGAAAATCATATTAGAAACTAACATATCAAAAAGTGTAGATGCATAAGTAGGTCCATCTATGGATCATGCTATTAGAGTTATGAACCATCCCATATTATTGATACATCTCACATGGGAAACATAAATAATTAAATCTAATTAGCAGTTTCAATTCCTCAATCCATTCAAACTATGAGTACACCTCCTTTGGTAACTTCCTAAATTTCCAAACTTAAAGACCAAGAGGTGGAAGATATTGTTCAAACTAAATAACTTTTGCAAATTAGGGTTAAAAATATTGAACAAAATTCTATGAAATCACCTTATGCTATTGATTCAAAAGAGGTGTTACATAACCCTCTTGTAACATATATATCTTTGCACACCTTGAAAACTAGTTTTGTTACACCCAAGTTCACATTTTATGATGGTATGGGTGATCATGAACAACATCTTTGATCTTTATATGCGACATGTGTTGATTATGCCTCTAATGATAAAATTTTGACTAAACTATTTTCAAGGAGCCTTGAGGACTATACACTAAGGTGGTTCTATGACTTACCAATCCAATCAATAAATGCATTCAAACCTCTTGTAGATCAATTTTTAGCACACTTTGTTGATGATCAAAATTGTCACATGAATGAGTCAACTCTTTCACCTATCGGGAAGGTTAAGATGGAATCATACCAATTTAATATTTAGGGTCTAAAAAGTCATGAAGGATATTAAAGATGTGAAAGGGTTTTTTAAATATGTTTTGGAAAATAGAAAGTATGCCAAATATCGAATACTACTCCATTATAACTTAAGAAACCAAATATCTCTTTGAATCAAATGAAGGAAATAGATTATAATTTTATAATGTAACCTATCCGATAAAGAAAACCTATAAATAAGATAGTCTCTTTAAGGAAATAATTTTGTTCTTTATAATATATCTAATTTATCACATTGTCTATAATATTTTGATATTCATGTTGTACTCAAAATAGATCGAAAGAAAAAAAAAATTGAAATATTCAAAAGACAAGTAAAACAACTGACGATGAAGACTAAAAAATGAAATAGAAATAAAAATTATTATAACTAATCAAGCACCTACTTAAAAAGAAAGACACTAAACTAAACATACTAATTTAAATAAGATAAGAGAGAACAACTACTAACAACATAAAATAATGAATTAATACTAACTTAATTTATCACTTAAAACCAAATCTAAAACTAAAATAAATCTAAGAAAAAGTATAAAATGACCTAACACTTAAATCTCAAGAAATAAAAGATAATTAAAACTAATTAATCTAAACATATACCATTAACGTAAGATTAAAACCAGATTATGATATCAAATAAACAACTTAGCATTAAATAAACCACAAACAAAACTAAACAACTGTAAATATAATAACTAAAGATTAATAAACAAACAATAAATAATAAATTAAAAACAAACTAAGAACTTAATAAAGTAAACATAAAGTAATAAATAAATTAGTCTAATCTAAAAATAAAACTAGAATTAGAATGAAAACATAAACTAAAAATTAACTAAATAAAATACAAATGAATTTGCGAGTCTTTAATAAGAGTTGTTTTAGCAGAGATAAAAGAGATTTTATTGAGAAATAGTCTTTCAGTACAAAAATCTTTGATATAACAACTTATATAATTTGAATGGATCAATAACATGTCGCATGTAATGGTGTAATTATTATTATTATTATTTGGGACGAGTACTTTGGATTTTATTCATATAATTGTATATCTACAATGATCATAAGATATCAAACCTAACAACCTTTAGATAATCGATTTATAAACTAAATAAGATGTGTGTGTGTGTGTGTGTGTGTGATCAAGAATATTACTTAACTATCAGATAATATGTCATTAGTCTATCTATAAAAGTTGTACTATCTCATAGATGTTTCAATGAAAGAGTATAATGAATGAACTTTGAAGCAATTCAGAGTCTTCCAAAATACCTGTGTAATGTTCCTCCCTTTGATATGTCACTTTGATCTTCCTTTATAGTAATCTCTTCAAGAGATAGTTGAAAAATTAGTTATAACTAAATTTAGTTGGTTATTAATTAATTATAATGAAATTTTAAATAAATTCAATTAATTTATAACTTAAATTTATATTTAACACTCAAATAAGTCTTAAAAGATCAAAATAAAACATTAATAGACCGATTGAAGACAAACTCTAAATGGGTGGGGGCCCTTAGTCATTACTAGATTTTTAATAAATAAACTATGATAAAAATTAATATGACTTAAGTAACTTAAACAAAATTAAATACATCTAAAACTATATCCATATGCATTAATCCATTAAATTCAGTAATATATGGTCAAAATCAAAATATCAACTACTGCAAAAGTTTAACTACCATCAAATATTAAAAAAAAAATGTATCATCAAAGTACTATAGTGTGATAAAGAATCTTGAAAAAATAAAAATACACCATATAAATTAACAAGCCATCCATTCATCTTTTGTATTAGACAACATTTCAATCAATGGATGGCCGGCCCATATCTATCACATATTCAATGTAATTCATTATCGTAGATAGAAACGTCACTAATTTGGTGCCACTTTCATTATCTTCATTGTCAACTTATAATTTCACATTATTAACCATCCTAGTAATCAAAAGAGATGTTATAGGACTAAGTGATGCAAATTTACTTTCAACCTTATGATCAACATCAATTACTTGCCTTGTTTCAACTTGTTCATGCTTTGACAAAGGCTTATAAGTAAACTTACTCAATACATGATTCAAGTTTTCTTGAATCTTTTAAAATTCTTGTGATCATCTCCATAATTTTTCATACCATCTTCAAGCTACTAACCAATCCACACAATCTTAAAGTTCAACTCTGTCAATCACTCTTTGCTTGTTTACGATGTTATAGCCTCCTTGTAGGCTTTTTTTTGACATTTTTCAATTGTACAGATAGATATAGATTGATGTTGAGAAATTAAAATTATTTTTAGGTACCCTATATCCTATACCTTCTCTCCATAAAGTTTATTGACCTATCTCCACCCAGAGATGCACTTTACATACCCTATATAGACCTAATTAGGTCTCTTCTACCCTGTTGCATACATAATGCTTTCAATCCATACGAAGAGGTACTGTATTGGTCCAAAAAAATTAAAATTAGTCAAAGCATCATGAAATACACTCAATCATAATTTTTTTGTAATTTTTTAATTGTGGAGTCTCAAGATATTTGTGTTTTTGTCTAGAAACCCTAACACAAGGTTTAAACTGACTATGTAAGCCTGAGAAGGATCAGTTTGGTCTATAAGTTTATATCAAGTTTAAACCTAGTGTATGGTTGATTAGGGTTTGTATTAGTCTTGTGCACCTTCCTTAATTCATTTTTCTCCTCTTTGACACCTCTATAGGTTGATTTATACAAGTTTTGGTTTGATTGTAGGATTGTAGGTGAGGACACAATCTTTTGCAAGGTTTGAGTATACTGTTTCATGAAATATATATTAAAAATAATTTGAAACCAAATCAATAAATTTAATAACATTAAAATAGTCACTTACCAATGTAAATCAGTAATTAACCCACTTCCTTAGAATCTTTCCTTGTACAAAATTCATACACAATCTTCTTTAACACACAATACAATTAAAACATGGTATGAATAGTTAATCACCAAAATTGAGAATCTCTTCTTGATTTCAATGAAGTTGGATTTCATACATATTATAACTTTATACTCTTTATGACATTATCAATAACAAAACAATAAAATTCTTTAAGTCTTTAAAACAAGTTCTTTATTCATCCACATTCATAATCTTTGTCAAGTATATTCAGTACTGAGTATGTAGACAAAGGTTTCCTGTTTCTTGATTTTATTTCATTCTCTATTTAAGTTCTCTGTCACATTTTTTTCTCCCTATGAATGAATCTCTATCTCTAAACATCTACACTATTCTAAACTCCTACAAATACCCTAACTACTTCTTGATTCCCTTCAATGTAGAAAGTAAAGTCATACCATTAGTATGTTTAGGCATAGTTAGGTATAAACATAACACAAACTCTAAGAAGTACTAATATACCATGAACCTTCTAAAAGTATAATACACAAGGTCACAACAATTTGACCTTTCAAAAACATGAAGAAAACTTTAGGAATAATACAAAGTTTTCAAAAATTTGAAATGAAAATTTAGGTGGGAAAATGACTAAGTGACTCAAATTCAAATTTGATAAATAAATATTACCTAAGAATGACTCCTACAAGAATCTTAATGATATAATAACCCTCTAAAAACTCAAAATATTTGAAATAGACCAAAACTTGCCAATTGTAGTGATGCTCATGCAACATACTATCGAGGAGCAAAAAGAACTTTCCTATGAAAGTTATAACTGATCTTGCATTGATGTTCTTCACAACATCTCTCTTTCAATTTCATATCCTCCTGAATCCAAAGGCCTATTAGAGGAATGTAGATCTATTTTACTCTTGGATAAAACTATTGTGGCTCCTCCCTTGATGATGTCTTTCTTTCTATTGATTTTCAAATTGAGCATTGTCAAAAATTCCTTGTTCTCCTTCCTCAAAAGACCTACACATGAAACAAACAAGTAAAATAAAATAACTCCTTTCTTTCCCTCTTGAAGTTCACAATATATCACTCCAAAGTTTGAATTCTCTTTGATTTCATCTGCTACCTCTTGTATTGCTTCTTGTTGGTCCATCTTCTCATTTACAATACCATCATCTTATTTAATTACATTCTCTCTCTCTGTCTGTTGTTTACTCATTGTTTGGTCAGTCACAAGTTCTTTCAACATGATTATATTCTTATCAAAACTTTCCAAATACCCCATGCTCCTTATCAAAGATAATGGATAAGACAAGTTTGTAAATAAATTTTCTAAGTGTTCATTTGAAAACAACTGAGTTTCACAAGACAAATCAAACTTCTTGTTAGCTGTAACACCTATATCTTGAGGTTCACATAATGTCTTACTCATTTCATCATGATTGGCTAGCTGTACTAACTCTTTGCTACTTGCAATCAATACCTTAGAACTAATTTCAAATGCTACAATCTTTTCTCTCACTTCTTTGTCAACTTTTACTCCACCTTCTTCCTCTTGACACTTGTTCTTAGTTGATACTTTCTTATTTGTCAATGCTGCAACTAGTTACCCATGTCAAATACTCTTTCTCACCAAACATCATCACTCTAGACTGTGTCTCTTTCCGTGCTTGACTATCCTAAAATGGAGTTAGTGTATGCTTGATGTCATCCTTCTCAGTAGTGTATGTGTTGACTTTACCATCATGATTAGCTCTACTATCATACTCTTTTTCTATCATTTCATATGCCTCTTCCTACATAACAAGCACTTAATTGGGTGCTTCTATTTTTTATTTTCTTTTCATTTTCCTATTAAATAAATTCATTGTATTCTCATACATATCATCTTTATCAATGTTCTTATCAACATATTCATCAAAAATAATATTGAAACTAATACCTTTTGATTCTTTGCTCTCTTCAAATCTTCCTTGACTCAAACTTGTTTCTTTCATGATTACAATGAGGTATTATGCTATTGCATACTCACTCCTTATTTGTCACACTATTCACCTTCTTCATGGTACCATGCCACTATATCACTATATTTAATTATCCAATCAGCTTATTCTTCAACATTAGCATGCTTTCGATGCTTCTCTCTTGTCATCAATACTTTTCCTTTTTTGACATTTTCTACTCTTACACCCTGAGTATGGGATTCATAACCAATCAAATATTTACCTGTATTCACACCTACTAAGAAATCATCACTTATAAACGTTTGAGGCTTACTTTACCCTTTGCTTCCCTTTTTAGGCTACCTTGCTAAAAACTCCACTATTTTTATTTTTCTCTTGTCTATCATCTACTTGAGAGGCCATCTCATTTTCTTATTGATTTTTACAAAGAGTCTTTGTCTTATCTCTTCCAAGACTTGATCTAACCCTACCAAGATTATCTTCATCTCAACAATCTCCTTTTCCCGCTCTAATTTTCTTTTCGTCACTTCTTTTTCTTTTTCCATCTTCTTGTGGCAATCCTTTTTCAATACCTTCATCTCTCTCTTTCTCTCTTCACTCTTATCTATATTTTAATCTATCTAAGTCTCACTTGGACCTACCTCTTCTTGGCAAGCTTACCTACTTGCCTTCTTGACCTTAATTGGGTCTCCTCTTTCTATCTTTACCTCTTATTGAGCTTCTTTATTTAAAATTTCACTAGATCTCTCTCTCTCTCTCTCTCTCTCTCTCTCTCTCTCACACACACACACACACACACACACACACACACACACACACACACACACACACACACACACAACATATATGGCTTAAGGTATCTTTACACATAATCTTCTTTCTCACAAATAGTTCTACCTATCTATCATATCCTTTCAACCTTATTATAAAAATCATAACAACATCTTTAAGTAACCTTCAATACTTCTTTGCATAATATTCATATAAAATTAACTAACACCTTAAAAACACAAATCATAAATTATCCAAAGACCTTAGTAGCTCTGCTACCAAAAATATGTAGAGGTACTTTTGACCTTATGATCAACACCACTCACTTATCTTATTTGAACTTGTTCATGCTTTGACAAAGGCTTATAAGCAAACTTTCTCAATACATGATTCAGGTTTTATTTATTTTGTTAGAATTCTTGTGATCATCTCCCTAATTTTTCATATTGTATTTAAGCTACTAGCCAATCCACACAATCTCAAAGTTCAACTCTGTCAATCACTCTCTGCTTCTTTACTATGTTCTAGCCTCCTTGTAGCCTTTTTTGATCTTTTTCAATTGTATAGATAGATACAAACTGATATTGAGAAACTAAAATAATTCTTAGGTACCCTCTATTTTTTAACTTCTCTCCATAAATTTTCTTAACCTATCTCCACCTAGAGATGCAGTTTCCAGACCCTGTATAGACCTAATATATTCTACTGTATTACATACACAGTCCTTTCAGTCCATATGTAGAGGTACCATATTGGTCCAATGATCTGGACAACAATTTAGATGACAACTCGGGTGATGGGTCCACCCCAATTGATGACGAAACTTTTGGGAGCCATAAATTTTGCACTGTAGCTCCAATTGACTCACCGTTTGAATCGTTGGAAAGCTAATAAAGAGGGGAACGTTGTGAGATGGCATTGATATTTTCTCAATGAAATTTGAACCCTTAAAACCCAATGGAAGTGTTCCAAATTTAAATTTTAGTAGTTCAGTCTAAAAATAGTAAGTTTCTAAAAATAGTAATTCCTTGAAGTCTGTATTGTTGTAAATCATGGAAGTTAAACCAATTCATCTCCCTCAAGATTGGTGACCTTCCACATCCTCCCCACACCTTCAAAACATGTATAAATGAATATGTAACCTGAAATGGAAATTAGACATCTCTTCTCAGAGATAAGCATATGTTTGGATCTACAAATTTGATTAATAAAACATCTTTTCTCAGAGATAACATTATTTGAATTGTCTTGTTCTTATTTCTTGAATTATATTTCAACCAAAGCTTTCAAGTTTTGGATCAGTGGTATCAGAGTGGTTTTTCTTTAGAGTGTATGATCTTGAGGATGAGGTCAGATTATAAGAAGCTTGGGTGGAAAATAGAACCAGTAGAATATCCACCTATTCACTCCAAATGACTTCAAATGGCAGATAACACTGAGGCATCCAATCCTTTCAAGGAAATGGTGAATGAATCCCTCCAATAGTAACAAGTGTAGATGCTACAAAAATTTGCTCAAATTATCCAAAAAATCTTGATGGGAAATTCTGGCTCCTCATCTACCCCTGCACATCCTTTCAGTGCCCCAACACCCTTCAAGGTTCAAGTGAATTTTGATATCCCTACATTTGAAGGGAAAATTAATGCTAATGTAGTAGAAAATTGGTTGGATCAATTGTCATCTTATTTTTCTTTAAAGAAATTCACCGATGAAGAGAAGATTACTTTTGCTCTTTTGAAAGCATCATTGCCTAGAAAAAAATGGTGGGAAGTGTATAAAAAGAGATTCAGTGCAGATGATATTGGCCTTGAGATGGAACCTACATGGCATGATTTCATAGATGCTATAAAGGAAGAATGCTAGTCCATTGGAGCATATGACGATCTGTATATAGAGTGGTAACAACTTCACCAAGGTAAGGAATAGTCTGTTCAAGATTACACTCTCTATTTGTGAGATTGGGCATCCAAGAAAGTGAGAAACATAAGGTTCTCAAGTATCATGGCAGACTATAATGGTACATACAGGGAGAAATGGAACTCTTCAATTTGTAAACTATCAGTGAGGCATACAAGTTCGTAGTGAAGATTGAGTAGAAGCATAGAAGAATGAATATAAAGAATCAGTCTTCAAAATGGGAAAGTGACAAAGAAGGTCAAAAATGAGGCCAAAATTGGAAGCAAAAGGAAGGAAAGATTGGTAAGTGGTGTGATTATCACAAATATGGAACTCACTCCAAAGAAGAATGTCGAGCCATCAAGTCACTACTTTTTGAGTCGCAATCCTCAACATCTACTGCTCAACCTCATACAGACCCTATAGCCAAAGAGGTTAAAGAAGATATTGTAGGTGCTGATCCTGAAGTCATTGTTGCTTCATCATAGACCCACGACGAGATGCTAGATGACAAGGAAATGTTGTTTCACTCTAAGTTATGGGTGAAAGGTAAGCCTCTGCATTTCATTCTTGATAGTGGAAGTCAAAAGAATTTAATCTCTGCTAATGTTGTGAAAAGCCTAAATCTGTCCATGAAGCCTCACCCAAAACCATACAGTATTGTATGGTTGAGTCTAGGGAGAAACCTTCGTGTCACCCACCAATGTCTTCTCTCATATGCAATAAAACCTTTCCAAGATGAGGTCTTATGTGATGTGGTCAATTTAGATATTTGTGATGTACTCTTTGGTTAGCCATGATGTATGATCGACATGGCATATATGAATCAAAAACTCAAAGGATCACTCTCACTCTTGGAACACGTTGCTACATGGTACCAGAAGTACCACCTTCTACATCTGTCTCTCTGATTAGTGCTAAGAATTTTGTTCTCATGGTGGTCAAGCCATAAGAATCCAAAAGGGTTGATGTTACAGCCCTGACTACACAAAAAACACAAAAATAGAAGCAAATAGAAATAAGATAAAGAAGTTCACGACCTTCTATCCATAGACTGATAGTTAGACATAAATGGTGAACAATTGGGCCCTGTACAGTTCTATAAATCACAGTGCCTTCCAAGTATGCATCAGGAATCAAATTGAAGTAAAACTAACACACTTGATGACAAATATTGATTTAATGGGGACCATTTCTTCTCAAGGAGGGAGGAATGATCCGGGCAATAATTCAGATGACAATTCGGGTGATGGGTCCACCCCAATTGATGACAGAACTTTTGAGAGCCATAACTTTTGCATCGTAGCTCCAATTGACTCGCCGTTTGAACCGTTGGAAAGATAATAAAGAGGGGAACATCATGAGATGGAATAGAGATCTAATCAATCAATTTTGAACCTTTAAAACACAATGGAATTGTCCCAAATTTCAATTTTAGTAGTGAAGTCTAAAAATAGTAAGTTTTTAAAAATAGTAATTCTTTGAATTTTGTATTGTTGTAAGATGTGGAAGTCAAACCAATTAATCTCCCTCGAGATTGGTGACCTTCCACATCCTCCCCAAACCTTAAAAACATGTATAAATGAAGATGTAACCTGAAATGGAAATCAGAAATCTCTTCTCAGAGATAAACATATGTTTGGATCTATAAATTTGATCAATAAAACATCTCTTCTCAGAGATAACATTATATGAATTGTCTTGTTCTTGTTTCTTGAATAATATTTCAACCAAAGCTTTTGAGTTTTGGATCATCCAAAAAATTTAAAATAAATTAGATCATCAATATACTCAATCATAATTTTTTTTAATGTTTTAACAGTGGAGTCTCAATATATTCACATTCTTGTCTAGAAACTGTAACAAAGGGTTTAAACTGACTGTGTAAGCCTGAGAAGGGTCAATTTGGTCTATTAAACTTTATATCAAGTTAAAACCTACTATAATGGTTGATTAGGGTCTATATTAGTCCTGTGCACCTTATTCAATTCATTTATCTCCTCTTTTACACCTCTATAGGTCAATATACACAAGTTTTGGTTTGATTGTAGGACTATAGGTGAGGACACAATCTTTTGCAAGGTCTGAGTATACTATTTCATGAAATATATATTCAAGAACTTTAAGAACATTGATATATATATTAAAAATAATTTGAAACCAAATTAAGAAATTTAAGAACATTGAAATATGCACTTACCAATGTAAATTGGTAATTAACCCACTTCCTTAGAATATTTTCTTGTACAAAATTTATACACAATTTTCTTCTTTAACATAGAATACAGTCAAAACTGGGGATGAATAGTTAATCATCAAAATTGATAATATTTTCTTGATTTCCATGAAGTTGGATTTCATACATCTTATAACTTTTTTCTCTTTAAGACATTGTCAATAGCAAAACAACAAACATCTCTAAGTTTTCAAAATAAGTTCTTTATTCATCCACATTCATGATCTTTGTCAAGTATATTCAGTACTAAGCATGTAGACAAAGTTTTCCTATTTATTGATTTTCCTCCATTATTTATTCAAGTTATCTGGCACCTTTTTTAATTTCCATGAATTAATTTCTATCTCTAAACATTTATGCTATTCTAAACTCCTACAAATTTCCTAACTACCTCTTGATTCCCTCTAATGCAGAAAGGGAAGTCATACCATTAGTATGTTTAGGCATAGTTAGGATTAAACATAACACCAACTCTGAGAAGTGATAATCTACCATGAACCTTATAAAATGCCTCTAACACATAATGTCACAATAATTTTACCTTTCAAAAACATTAATAAAAATCTTTGAACAATACAAAGATTTCAAAAATTTGAAATGAACATTTAGGTGGGAAAATGCCTAAGTGACTCAAATTCAAATTTGACAAAGAACTATTACCTAAGAGTGAATCCTACAAGACTCTTAAGGCTGTAATGATCCTCCAAAGACTTAAAATATTGGAAATATACCAAAAATTTCAAATTTTAGTGATTCTCTTGCATCACTAAGTTAGTGTCTCTTACCTCTTGAAGGAACTATCCTTTCCTACTCAAGTATATGTGAAGGAAAATCAACAAGAATTAATTTCAAAAAATCTATAGCAGTGGTGTTAGGTTTAAGGGATGGATTATTAGTATTTAATGGCACAAGAAATCAAGAATATAATTTTGTAGTCGATAATATCTTGAGATGTGGATTATCGATGTTGAGGAGCATGATGAGGAGTAGGTTTTAAATCATATTATAAATTAATATGCATATGTTGGGAGGAACTACTTGGAGTTCGTTGTCCATGAAATTGAGATCTCCAAGAAGGTCTTCTCCAACCTTTGTTAACTTGGTTATTTTTAGGATTTAAAGATAGAGCATTTAAAACATTCTAAAATGTAGGGTCTGATGCATCAAAATGCATTGACATGAGTGTCCCATGGTTATAGGGTCTAGGAATAACCTTACCAATCTTTCTACCCCTGAAATTCTAGCCTCTAGGAACAAACCTTTTTAGAGGTGTATCCTCGCTATGCAATTCTTGGTTATGTCCCCAATTCTCATCATGCGATTTATTATAATAAGGTGGAGTCTAGCCTAGCATCTTATTGAAATTTGAAGCAAAAAATCCCTGATTACTGTCTGTATTGAAAATTATCAACTAATATACATCAAACCAAATAGATTATACCATATCTGATTTTGAGGAAGAATTATTTCACAAATTTCAATAAATGAGATTAAAATTTATATTATACAAATTAGATCAAAACTCAATGATAGTCAAATACACCTATTATATTTCAAAAAGTCAACAAAATTAGAGTACCTTCTACATGATTCTCACATATCATCTAGAAAGTTTGATTGTATTCACATGTTGAATAATCACTTAATTCATTAGAAAATTGACACATGTAAAATATAACCACACTATATTTTGCCTAAAACCAAGTGCCTATGTCCACCACATAAAATATTATCCAATCAACAATTCATTTATGCAGTGAACAAATAACCAAATCTTTTTATTTTCAATTGAATTTAAAATGCATCATATCAACCCATATCTATATTTGATGATGATAATTTTTTTTTTTGGCTACAAGCATATTTAACAATCTCTAAATATCAAGTCAACAAATCAACAATATGACTAAAAACATTATAATCTCCTAAAAAAGAAAGAAAACATAGCCACTAATATATTATGTTTCATATCAAAAGACAACTTGAATGACCAATATTTGAGTAGCATAACATTTCCAATCTTGCTCGATAAAACTTCCACAAGCATGGCTTCAAATCATTCATACTTCCATTTGAACAACTTAAAATATATGAAAATAATCCTTTTATAATAATCATTTATAGATTTGTAAAATATGACAACATAGAATAAGAACTGAGATATCAAAATAATTTTTCCATTCTGTAATTGATATCATATTTTTCAATGAATTGAGTTTCCTTTACCAAAAATTGCATGCACAAAATATGAACAATTACTTGACTTTATGATTATGTCAAACCTTATAACATTTCTTGAACCATTTTATGTAAAGCTGAATGAAAAGCCAAAATCTTATTTAAAAACCTAACACCCTCTGTCATTCAAAAACCAAAAATTAACTTACAGTTCATTCAATGTACCATTTTCACCCTTGTTAAACCATAGTGAAAATAAAATCAAAAGTCATGACCTATATCGACAACCCTAAATACCTCGACATTTTTCCAAAGTTAAAACAAATTTTTCATATAAAAACTTTAAAAACTAGTAGGTATCTCGAAATCTCAAAATGGAAACATGCAGATTAATGTGAAAACAAAAACAATTCTAGATGGAGAATCAATGCTTAAGACCTTTGGTTGAATACCAAACATGTCTTATATTCCAACAAAACCAAAACTTATTTTCACATATAATCATTTATCAATCACACCGAAACCTTTCAATGGAATAATGAAACCATGTGACGCAAATTGAAAGGACAACAAGACCATGGGTTCTACCAAATAGTAAAATATCTTCACATTTTATTAAAAAATGAAACCAACTAATCATAAAATATCTCTAATAATCACACATTTAACTTTTAAATCTCAAATTAAAGACATGTAGATAGGTATATAACTCAAAAATCTCTGTTGGACC
This sequence comes from Torreya grandis, assembly GCA_037957365.1. Lineage (NCBI taxonomy): Eukaryota > Viridiplantae > Streptophyta > Pinopsida > Cupressales > Taxaceae > Torreya > Torreya grandis. The sequence goes on from JARHVA010000085.1 coordinate 6,279,870, forward strand.
CATAATTTTGGATAAGTCTTTTGGTAATGATGTAGAAGAAGTATGGCACAAAACAAGCATGGCATGGAAGAAGCATGGCATAAGAGAAGCATGGTGTGGAAGTTATACAAGTACAAAATACCATGGTAAAAGATATCACAATGCAAGAATACCTACTCAGAGAGGATATATAATAAATGGAGAACCCAAGAGTGAAGGGATCAAAATATCAACAAAAGACTTGGGGAGAATATGAGAAGCATGAGACAATTGAGGAGTGATTTTCAGGGATAAAATAAACTTAAATCACACACGAGTTTAGCCTTGGGCCACATGAAGATAGACACTTGGCAATGAAGATCCTACACCGAATAGGAATATAGGAGCACAAAGAACCAGGTCATTAGGGAAATAATGTAGATGATTGCCATGACTCTTAATACACTAAAAATCATTGACTAGTCATTGAAAGTGTCATTACTATTGTAACTACGTGGTCGAGGAGAACCAAGTATAAATAACCCTATTTAGATATTTTTAATTTTGTGGATCATTATTGTATGATGATTTATTATTGTTGATTATTCCATCGATGTAATCATATATATCATTTTAATGTTGCCATTGTACTCCAATTTATAGCTAAATTGTATTACTGAGTTGTAGCATGCATTTTTTATGTAATATGTGTTATCTAAATATTATCAATGTGGAATCTAGATATAATGGTGATGGTCATTTTAATCATGTTTATTCACTTAAGTGAACTTAACCCTATAACTATGTATTTATTTTTCTTGTTAGTCATTGAATGAAGTATATGTTTGAGCACCAATATATGACAAGTACACCTTCACATGACTAAACTTATAGGAACTAGTTTAGTTTTACATGCTTCAGGTGAGTGCATAAGAACTCTAAGTCTTTCATGAAATACCAATTTACTAACTTATTAGGTCTTAGTCATTTTAGTGTGCACCTGGGGAAAGGTATAGATAGGAAATTAACCTAACATTTTGGTTCCATTGATGGGACTGTAGCGCTTATTACATGATGGTGGAAAATGCTTGAGTGATTGTCTCAAAAAAATATTGAATGATGGCTTACCAGTGTCAAAGATAATTTTGTAGTTCCATTTCTTGAACCAGGAGTTTCTATGCATGCATGGGTTAAATAAAATATCTATAGTTCCTTGCATGAAACTTTATTTGTATAAGTACCTATTCATCAACATGCTTTAATCACAACCTATGCTTAAGACCAGTCAAAAAGCTTGGATGGAAGACAACATGGACATTAACATGATATCTAGATTTAAAACACTTGGAAGTGCCTTAGACTTTATCTATTGATGTTTGGTGGTGAGGGGTGTTAAATAGTTACATCTTGGAGTATTCCATATCCATTTATTCCTATCTATAAGAAGATAAGTTCTTATTTATTTGAGAACCATGTGGTCAACATCTTAGGCAATTTTATCTAGAGGTGAAGAAGTTATTTATTAATTCCAGACTTGAGGCTTTTTATATGGAAGGCTAAACTCTTCCTTGCATGAACAACATGGTTGGTAGGGGAATGTAGGGTTACTTATGAATAATTTATGGTTTAGAATGGTATCTAGTCAGTTGGAATTATGGAAGCGTAAATATGATGAAGCTCGATGAAGGATTATATGTGGAAGAAACATAGGAAGTGGATGGGAGGACTCAAGAAGTGTTGTCAAGATGAGGACTCAAGAAGTGTTGTCAAGATCCATAGGGAAGCAAAATAGCATAAGGATGCTCCAAATTTTGAACCAAAACCAATGCCAACTCTGGTATATGTGGGAGAAACAAGCCAAATAGTGGAGACTAAATAACCTAAGCTAAACCAACCCAATTCCCCAATCATAGTGTGAGATCATGCTTTTAAGCTAGATGAACTAATTATACAAAACTAGGATACAAAAAACATAGATTCAGAGATTGATCCTGTAAGCAAAACCTTAGTCAAGGAAATTTTAAACACTAACATATTAACTCTTGATTTTCCTTTTCAAGATATTTTCATATCCCAAATTGGAATGCCTGGTGGACTTAGCATAAGTAGTGGGCAAAGTACTGGCCTAAATATATTTAATCAACCTATCTCAGTGCCCAACATCTCCAGTGTTTCTGCTACTGTTATAGGCATGGGAGGTGGATTAGGTGGTGGCTATTATGGTGGACTGGGAGGTGGATTAAGTGGTGGTTATTATGGTGGACTAGGGATGACATGCCAAATGAAGAAGAAATATGAAGTGCTTCCACCTCCACCCTTATTGATATAGGAAATGTAGTACCCATAAATGGTGTTGCATGATAAAAATTGGGTATCCAATGTGCCCACCTACATTATATTTGATTACAACCATCGACAACCTTCGAATAAGGTAAAACTAGAAAATGATTATAGAGTCAAATGTTAAAACACTAGGATTTTTTTGGTTTATGACTTAAATATTTTCAATGCCTTGGATTATGCTGGCCTCTTTTAACTATTCAACCTCCCCAACTTTGGAAATCCTATAGAAGCGATCAAGTTTTTAATCTCTTGTGTACATGAGGAATATATCTACTTTGCTAGGCATCGAATGAGAATCATGGCTGAAATAATTAATAAAGTATCAGGGTTACGATGCTCAAGCACAAACCTTAAATATGATCTAGAGGATACAACATAAATAGATAAGATAACTATGGTGCTTGAGTACCAGAAACAAGGCCATACTATGCATATCAAAAATATTTAGTTTCCCACCCTCTAAGTGGATGCACACATTACAATGATGAATGTTGTGCAAAGATAAATAGAAAGACGTGGACATGGCCCACCTATATGTCATGCACCATTTCACTGAGGGGTTAAAGTACAATCATGTATTGTATTTTTCTAATAAAATTATAGAAGATGTGGAGAAGGCTCACCGAACGCCCAACCATAATTTATTATGGGGCATGTTATTATTACTAATGGTGTTTGATGAAATTGGTGTACTTGACTAACCTATGGAGAATTAAAATGGGTGTACCCACTCAAAAATAAGTCCATTATAGAGTGGTACAAAGTATTTATCTACCCTGGTTAGATTACTCCATATTATAAGCTTAAAATTAATTTATGGTATGATGGGATGAAGGAAGAATTTGGAAATGAGTGGCGCATCCCAATGTACTTGACTACATAGGTTGGTAATCAAGCCAATTTTTCTATAAATCAACTCTACTCCCTTGTGCAAATTAGGATGGCCCCATCCAGAGAATGTTTTTCTTGGATAAAGTGACCTTATGCTTTCATGGCATGGTACTTTATCAACTCTATCAATAAAATACATGATGCATAGTTGGTGACACTTGAAGCTAAACAAATTGACTCAGATAATCACACTCTTCACCAGATGTATGGATACCTTGGGAAGAAAGACTAACTTGGGAAGAAAGATTATAGAGAAAAGATTGAGTTGAAAAAAATTGACATCAAGGTGCATCAAACCTTGGTTGGGGATTCCATTCATACTCTTTTTTATAAGTTTAAAGCAAAGAAGAAATATTCAAGAAGAGCAAAGTGTGAGAAAGAGAAACTCCACTTAGTGCCACCACTAGAAATAAAGTAGAAGTGTTCTGGGCATGATTCTATCACAAGTTCTCATCTAAAACATTTGAAAGTGGAAAGGACTACCCATGCACTACCAAAAAGGGCCTCAATGCCAAAGAGGGATCCAACAGTAAGTCAATTAGAAGGCTCAACACCAAAAACACAAATTGATCCCTTGGAACAAGGTTTAGAGGAGCCTATGGATGGTGATAGGAAGGAGCTATAAGAGCTACCAAAAGGGAGATCAGTGAGAGTCTAAGCTAAACAAGAAGGTACTAACTCTTAGAAAACATCCTCCACAACACGATAGGAAGAGACCACCCTTAAATATATGTAGATGGAGCTTATAGATCTATTTGGTGAAGAGAGGGATGGATATGAAGTAGAGGGACTAAATGTCCTTGACATCAAGATCACTTCCCAAGAATAAGACACAAATGTTGAGTTACTTGAGTGGGATCCCATAAAAGGGAAAAAGGCAATTGAATCCATGGTTAGAATATAAATGTTTAATGTAGCCACCAGCCTCTGTGCCCAATACCTGATATACATCCTTGACAAGTTATTTTATCTATATTCCCATCTTGATTAGGAGGATGCATCCATTCAAACTTGATGTGATATGTCATTATTAATTGACATGTATAAAGAAGAATGCCATTTTGAGATTCCATTTGATAGTCTTGTATTAGATCAAAAAGAAATGACACTACCAATAACTCTTTGGGTAGATACCTATCAGTTTACTTCTATATAGACTAGTGTGATAATCTTAAAACTAACTTCTAAGGTCGCACGACAAAGTGTTCTTTCAAAATATGATAGGTGATAGGTGGAATATAAACATACTAAGGTAGTAGAGATGTACAATAAAGAGGTTGTTGTTTGCACCAAACTAGAAGAAGAACTGGCTGAGCTAAAATACTAGTTGGAAGTAGAGACAACTACCAAGGTAAAAACACTAAATATTTGTAAGTCTATTTTGAGCCAAATCCCAACACTCACAGATGGAGCCCCTTTTGTTGGTGAGGCAATTAACAAGTTAGAGGCCCTCATGGACCTACTATTGAAATGGTGTAAAGAACAACTTGGGCCTAGAGATAAAAATGTATGGGCAATAAAACAGTTTGCCAAAGTGGTGGGGGTGTACAAGCATGAGTTGCATAGAGTTAGGGATGTGATTCCCATTGTAGATGGGTTTTTTGAGAAGATGTCATGACCCAATTTTTTTTTTGAATCTTAGATTCAAGCATAAGAGATTCAATGTGAAAAATTGGTTGATACAACCCTCTTAATAAAATACCACATCGAGTGGATGAAGGCATTCAAGGATGTAGAAGCTATGGAAGAGACAATAAGCGTGTATCAACAAGAGATAAATTCTAATTTTGCATCACTTTGAGGATAAGTTGTAGCTGAGGTCACTATGCTTGAGGATGTTCATAAGGATGCTTCCACATCCCTTGAACATTTGGTCAATAAATAAAGTGACTGTCTTGACCAACCTGAGGAGACCAAAAACATGAAAGTGACCATTGAAGAAATAATGTCAAAAATGATCAACACCTTGTCATATTGGGAAGGTGTCAAGAATCATATCAAACAAGTTGGCCTTGAATTTTTGTTAGAAGTTGATACCAATGTTTAGTACAAGATAGACTAATAGAATATTGTGGGGTGATGTTGGACCCTACATTTTGGCTAAGTATTTTGATAATGATGTAGAATAATTATGGCACAGAACAAGCATGGCATGAAATAGTCATGGTGCAGGAGAAGCATGGCACAAAAAGACCATGGAACATAAGTTATACAAGTATAAAATATCATGGCACAAGAGATCATGGTATGAGAATACCTAATTAGAGAGGATGCATAATAAATGGATAACCTAAGAGTGAAGGGCTTGAAATATCAGTAGGAGATTTGGGGATTGTGTGAGAAGTAGGAGGTAGTTAAGGAATAATTCTTAGGGATGGAATAGAATTAAATAACACACAAGTTTAGCACCATCCTACATGAAGATAGACACTTAAAAATTGGGATCTAATACTGAATGGGAATATATGGGCACAAAGGCCTAGGTCCTTAGGGAAACAATGTAGTTGGTAACCATAACTCTTAGTTCACTGGAGATTATTGGCTAGTAACTGAGATTGTTATTACTATTATAACTACTTTCTCAGGGAGAACTAAGTATAAATACCCTTATTTAGAGTTTTTTTAATGTTGTCGATCATTGTTATATGATGATTGATTGTTGTTGATTATTCCATTGATGTAATCACATATCATTATAATGTTGCCATTGTACTCTAATTTATATCTGAATTGTATCACTGAGTTGCAACATGTGCTTTTTATATAATTTGTGAATTTATTATGAATATAATTAATAGAATGTGTGTTATCTAAATATTATCAATGTGGAATCTAGATATAATGGTGATGGTCATTTTAATCATGTTTGTTCACTTAACTAAGCTTAGGCCCACAACTATGTATTTATTTTTCTAGTTAGTCATTGAATGAAGTATATGTTTGATCACCAATATATGACAAGTACACCTTCATGTGACAAAACTGATAGGAACCAATATCTTGCTATGTGATTTGGGTGAGCATGCAAGAAAATTAAGTCTTAAGTGAAATTCTAATGTGCCAGCTTGTTGGTTCTTAGTCATTTCAATGCGCACCTAAGGAAAGGTTTAGATAGTAAATTAACCCAACACTCCTCAAAATAAATATTGTGTAACCCAAAATGAATTGAAAAGGAATTATGTGTATCAAACTGCAACATATTTCCAACTTTAAGCTTCATTCACGTGCAACTCAACTATGCATCTTTATCAAAGTAACCTAGATAAATTTCCACTTTTTATGCAAAACATTATATCAAAAACTCAAATATGAAATTTAAAAAATAAAAGGTCAAAAATTTCTTACCTCGTTTATAACTTTTCCCAATTTCCTCTTTTCTCTTCCAAGTCTTCTTCTCACTTCTAAAATATCACTTTTAACTAAAAATTTCCAAATATTGGTGGTCGACAGAATAAAAACTACCTTTTATATTACTTTTAGATGAGTATTAATTACTTTTTTCCATGTTGAAATCTAATTAGCTACCAGTTTGCTGGTACCCTATTGACGACTTAACTAAATCTTATTTCATCCTATCAAATTTGTCTACAGCTAAACTGACCACTAATCCCCCTAATAAAATCATCCATTCGATGCATATACATCAAAATAAATGCAACAAAATGCACAAACATGCAAACAAATCTCAACATCTCTGCCATATTCAATAAACCTCATGTCAAATTAAAACAAATCAAAATCTTACTAGCTAACACGATTTCATAAGCTTTGCTTTAAACCTAAGTTAACTTAAGAACATTATACCTAAGTTACTCATTAGGTTTCCATGTCTGCCACCTTAAGATGTTATAAACATCACCACCAACTAGATTATAGGTCCATCAACAATTTAAAAATTCAACCCTTAGGACTTAGGTTTAGAGAATACTTAAGTTTATATACTGTCCAAATCTTAATCAAATGATCAATATATGCATGTTTGATTTAACAAATCAACATATAAAAACCTTGAAACTTTATAACATTAATATGAAATATGAATAATGCTAATATATATCATTTCAAATTATATTGATACCTTAAGATCACAAGTGTCATTTGATCAAACAATCCTGTAATCAAACAAATTATTCCCATATTCCAAATATCAATGCCTTTGAAAATTATGCATTAGTCCTTCTTGCTAACAAATAATACAACTAAAAGTATTTCTCATAAGATCAAATCAAATTATTCCCAACAAAAATTGGCATATTTGTCCATATAATCTGAATGTTTTTCATTGTATCAACTCATGCTTTCGAAACCACTTGATAACATTAGAGTAAAAACTTCATTAAATGTAACAATCATACTAAACATTCAACATAAAAATGAATATTAAAATGAAGAAATGAACTAAGATCCCCTATAATCGGTTTTAAATGTTACAACTTTAGTCGTGAATATGACAAAATGACTTGGCTTACTTGGATTTTCATAAAGAGAGGGGTTGCCAAAAATAGGCATAACACACTTCTCTATCAACATTATGGAAAAGGTTTCCTATGCCCAAATTGTAAAAATTAAATAATAAACCAATGAATTTATCAATGAATATGTCTTAAGGTACAAGATAATGTTAACTAAAATGACCAATCCAATGGTAGCTAAAGAGCTTCAAGACATCTTCAAGAAAAGTTTGTTTGCCCCATTACATGAGTCCATTGTTTTCAAAAAGTTCAAATATTTTGATGAGTTAGCCATATTATTCATGATCATGAAATGAAACTTATCTCATTAAACAAACTTAAGTATTTGGAAAAGACACTAAATACATCTAATACCAAGTTTACTTTTTCAAGTATGTATCAAACACAACGACTACATCCAATACTAAGTTTACTATCAAATCAAGTTACAAGGGTAAAACCTCATGAACCTAAAAAGAAAATAACTACCACGGTTAATGTGGTGTCACAACAACCTAATTGTCTTGTCTTAAAAAATGAACCAAGGAGATAATTTACACATTTTCCTTAATCTCTAGATTCATTGCTCCCAAGGGTTGTGGAATGTCACCACATATCTCTCCCTCATCCTATAGAATTTGATATGAGTTAACCTCTACCAAGAGGATGTGATGAAAGTGCTAATTTTGACTATCACCAAGGCCCTAAAAATTCTACAAACAAATGTTTTACCTTGAATCATAAGATCCAAGACCTCATCTATGACCAAAATATTACATTTGATGATCCTCCAAAGGAATCAGGGTCATAACCTAGTGATCACCAAAAATAAAAAATATTTAACAGTCCTTTGCAAGATCAGTCTAAGAAGGATCTATAAGTACAAATGAAATATAATACACATACTATTCCATCACACTACATACACCCATTGTATGGGATTATTGGTACTTATACACGACATAGACCTCCTATAATTTAGAGACCTTCCATTACTTTTGATGACAATGAGATTGTGGATGATGATTATGATATTCATTCCTTACTCATTCAAGCATACCTTGGTCACCAAACTATATAGAGTGTTATGATTGATAATGGTGCTAACTAGAGTGTTATGATTGATAATGGTGCTAACGATAATGTTGGCACAATGAAATTACTTACACATTTAGGTTATACACATAATGATTTACATCCATCGACCAAATCAGTTAGAGAATTCAATGGGATATCACAACATGTTCTTAGTTAGATAGACTTATCTTTACTTGTGGGTCCAACACATGTGGTCACTACCTTTTTAGTTATACCATACACATGAGTCTTTGATATGTTATTGCGATGACCTTGAATACATACTCTTCGTGCAATACCTTACACAATGCATGGGTGTGTTAAATACATTCATATCAATAGGGTAGTTATAATTTTTGATATTTCATATGAACATCCACAAGAGAAGTATATACCTAGATAAATAATTATAAAGCCTACTAAGATAAATACTATATGAAAGGGTAAGCAACAAGAAATCCCCTTTCCTAGATGTCCAGTACTTAAGTGACCATTGCATCAAAAATGCATAATAGATTACACAAAATCCTCATCTACTAGTAATGCACCATATTCAAATATATAGAGCATCTAAAAATGTTTCTATTAATGCTATTTAAAATAAACCATAGAGCACTAAATGATGGGTTTCATGGACCCCCATCTTTTATATTGTTTCTTCATGACCACAAAGTCTTATTGTACATACATAGAGCATTACAGATACTACAATGTCAGTATTACACCTATGCATACTCCTTGGCACTATCATCAATTTATTGCACTAGGTTCACAATGGGAGATACCTATGAGAATATATTGGATGAGATCATAGGTTAATTTATTTACAAATATTTCAAAAATACCAAAAAAATCAAAAAAATCAAAATCCCAAAAATATTTTTAACATTTACATATTCTTATCGGCTCCTTGACATTTATAGTATTGGCTCCATGTAGGTGGATTGCATATCAATACTTTATAAATACATGTGTTTCACACATAATTTGAGTGTGATAAAACCATATATAGATACGTGATTTATTTCTATATATATGATGGACCTTCTTTTTAATTATGTCATATAGACATTGGGGGCATCTGATTCTTTCATCTTTATATAGTTTTATGATCACTTTCCATTATCATGTTTGAGCTTATGTACTTACACATGACTTTATTCATGCTTACATATTTTATAGTGTACTTGTTATGTTATGTACTTGACATTTTTTGCTAACACATATAGACATGGGCTAGTATGCTATGTTTATGTTGGTGGCTTACCCTTTTTTTTATGCATTTCCTTGACTGTCTTGTCTTGTATTGCTTGTTAGAGAGTTTTAATATGTTCTATTGATTGTGTGCCTATGTTTTACTATTGTGACATTTTCATATGTCATAGTTTGTTGTATGTTGACATTTAAATATGTCATTTTATAATTTATAGACATTTGACTAAGTCATGTCCCTTCGATTATGCGACATTTGAACATGCCCCTTGTTTTAATTTATTTTTTAGTGTTCTTATATAGGTGTTTGATTTATTGTTGATTTTGTACTATTATTATCTAGATGTTACCATGATTAAAATCATGCACCTTAATATTTGATGTGATCACATACTATATATCTCATGATATATCTACATAGACATGCTACTCTTCTATACTACATTGTTCATACACAAATTATATGGTTATCTTATTTTTTGAGGTAAAGTAACTACCAATTTTTAATTTCCCTTAATTCAAATGGGGGTCATATTAGTGAGGGGGGTCATATTAGTGGAGGCATGTCATAGAAACATGGCTTTCAAAATTTTCATAGTTCACATATTTAGATACATAGTGGGGGCATGTTATGGAAACATGTTCTCTATATTTATCATAATTCATAGATTCAAATATATATAGTGGGGGATTTTTTTGGAAACATGTTCTCCACACTTATTCCAGCTCTCAGTTTTAGATTTCAATGGGGGCATGTTTTGGGATCATGTTCTCCAACTTACACAGTTAAAAATTGGCCAAATTGTATAATTGTATGATTCAAATACACATTCGTGGCATAATTCTATACATTGGTACTATTTTTATACTTAGGTTTCAACATGAGACATATATAAGGTGCATATGCAATAAAAAGAGCACCTAAATTTAAAAATACTTCTTTGGACTTCAGCTCACTAGGTTGGACTATTACATACTATTATTGAACTAATATACTGCAGTAGTTAGTTCACTTTTGGTATGATTGAGGTGATTAAATCACTCAATCTTGCCAAGTTTATAGGTTATACTTGATTACATCATCAAAACTCACTAAATTTATAGTATGGGTTGACTTAGATCAACTCACGCTTACTAGGTTATGAGTATGATTGGGTCACATGGTTGAGCTAATCTCAACTATCGAGCAACAACTCACTTTTTCTCCAAGGTTGGAGGAAAGTTTGTCATTTCACACACACACACACACACACACACACACACACACACACACACACACACACACACACACACACACACACACACACACACACACACACTTACACTTATATATTTACATTTATCCTAATATAAGTTTAAATGGTTCATAATTATACACATTTTCAAATCAAGTTGCCAAAAGGCAAGGTGGTTTCATTGATACATAACTCTTTCTATTTCAATATTTTCTGTGCTTTCAATTTTAGATTATATGAATTGATTATATACTATATTATGTTCTTGGTTACAGGTCAGTCACCAACAAAACACTCAAGTGGGATTCACATAAAGGCAATGTGTGTTATACACACCTACATACCATTTATTTTCCTTTAAACTAGAAATTTTATTACTATATTAAAGTGGGGGTAAATTTAGACACTAAATCTAAATTATATAACACCTTAGTATTATACATTTGGAAAATACATATCATGTATAGATTATAAAAATTTCCACTACCGAAAGGTTCATATATGCTATCTCTTTGTGCTTATTATTTATCTCTTAGGCTGACCATATGTTATTATAGTGGCTAGTGCTTCTATTATTTCTCATTATTCAATAAACATGTTTATCTTCCATCTTTGCAAGTTTTGGACATGTACTTGTTTTATAGATTCTAAAACACTTTCATCTCATTCATATGCCTAGATCGACATAAGTATCATGTGCCAATGCAAGTGTCTAGTGCCCTAAATTCATCAAATTTATAAATTATAATGTGTCCATATGGTCAGCCTAAGTGCTTTAATGCTTTATATTTTCCCTAAGGGATTGGTATATATGAATGATAAATCCTCATCCATTGCTTACCTAACACATACTTAACAACTCAAAAGACAACCTACCAAAATCATTCAATAAAAAATTCAAGTGAGAAAAGATTCTATATTTTCTCCTATTTCCATATCATTTATAGGGATAACACATATATAGGTCTGAAGTACTAGAGGATCACTTTATGAGCCATAATTTTCATGTTACAAAGTAGGTCACTATTGTACTTAAATTATCACATATTACATCCTTAGGCACACACAAGGTAACACATAGGAGAAAACTACATGATTCTAATGCCCTATTTAGAGTGTTGGCTATGTAGGCAATACCCACTAATAGAGGGGTCTTTGGGGTTAGATCACAACCATGAGCCCATTAACCCTTTTTTTCAAAACCATTATAAATATGAAGAACTAGGGTTTTTCTATTTGAAAAGAAGAGATAGCCCATGATCTAGATTTGAGCACACTAGAGTGGAGGTGACACAAAACCCAAAATAACCTAGGTGGTTTCATCAAAATCCAATAGATATTCCATACTTGACACTTACATCCAAGTTAGACAAAAGTGTTGATGCCACCATATGAGATCGATGCAAGTGTTTGAGGCTACATAGGTCAAATTTTTAGAATTTGACGACTAATCTAGGGCACTAATCTAATCTATTTCTACTTGTTCCATATCAGATCCACATGCATATAGTAAACTATATAAGTACTCTTGTTTCCAATTCATTATTATATCAATCAATAGTTGTACTTAATATTTTTTATATATCTCAGTATTTAAATTCAAAATATTATTTATTTGAGTTTGAAAGTTAATTGGCTTGAAATAGATTTGGTTATCACCCTTGTGCTTATTCATTTCTATATTCTTAACCCTATACTAGATTGACACATATCCATTTAGGGTTAAACATGGGTAAAAATATGAGTACATTCAAAGTGTATGAACGTGATATGTCTCTTTTGGAAAGAAATATGACCTCGATATATATGGATTTAATATCTAGAACTAACCTCGATATCTAAACTAATGGTATCGACCAGGTCAATATAGTTAGAAAATTTTGGCTGACGCAGTACAGTATCGGTCAGGACGATATAATACAAATGAAAAAGATAAAATTAACATTGTATCAATTTGGCTGATATAGTATGTTGTCCCCTAAAAATATCACTCATTTTTGGGACAACATTTGAACTATTTTGGTCCTACAGACCAAAATCCTCTCTTCCCCTTTCAAAAATTGTTCTGAGCATTCAGGTTCTTCATTTTTCAAGCTTTCCAAAAATCTACGGACTCTGCAGGCTTAAATCTATGGACTCTACATATATGTTTCTACGGACTCAACATGCTTGAGATTAGTAGGTTCAACAGGTGTAAAGGCTTCTGCAGGCGGGTTTAATGAGTTAAGCACTTCAGCAAAGGTTCAATGAGTGATTGGTTCAACGCATTTTATTTGAGCGATCAAAAGACTTAGCTAAATAATGAAGAATGAACCGATTGAACCATTGAACCAAAGTTGGTTCAATCGGTTGGTTCAATCAATAGATTTAAGGGGCTACCCCAGGGCTGAAGGAACAAACGCCCTTGCAGAGGGCAGGCTACATTTGTTCAAGGGTCAAAAGAGAAGCCAAAAGAGATAGAATTCCTTCAGATTTGGTTCAAGGCCCAAAAGGAATAATTCCTCAAACTTTTTGTCTGATGGAAATGACCAAGGCCAAAACACCAAAGGGAAGAACCACTGATGGAAGAGCATAAAGAGCCAACAAAGATGGGAATTCAGCCCTGAGAGCTCAAATGCCAGAAAAAGACAAAAGCAGGAAGAGACAAAACTAGAAAAGATAAAAGCAGGAAGAGACAAAATTGGAAAAAACAAAAGCATCCAAGTGGCAAAAGGAGGTGTCGACTCAAGGAGTTACTCTAGTAGGTGGTATCGTGTTTGTGAATTGATCATTAGGAGGTGCAAATGGTGTAACCCATGATTTCTCATATGATGTTTAAGCGGCGTGCTCTTCCCAATGATGGGAATGCACATGGGTCATTTGTAAAAAGGGTGCCAAAGGACCTACTTTCTTCCTCTATATATTGTAAACTCTTTTATTGTTAGAGGGGACTTCTCATTTTTACAAGAGTGAAACTCTGCCCATTTTGAAAGAAGAAGACTGAGACTTTGAGCTCAGGTTGTAATTTCATTTCCATTGTTATCTGAATGAGAAAGCAGGTTTTTCCATAGACTTTGTGCTGTTCTGACTTGTGTAATCTGAAAGTGTCCTTATTCATTTAATTTGGTGCACAGAATTAGTGAAGGTAACAAAGAAGTGTCCTGAAACCAATTGTGAGAAGACTTTGTGCTTTCGCAATTGATTTTAGTTTGTGTTTTCCTTTCCTTTTTGTATTGAGGATTCTGGGGTGACTTTGTGCCCCCATTATCCTTTGTGATATACTCTTTGGGTAGTTGAGGCGGAGACTTTGAGCTCTATTTCATCCTGCTATTCCTATGGTCTTTTGATCACTGGTTATTTCACTACTTGAAAGAAACTCCTGCTGTTTCCTGTAAGGACACTTTTGAAAGAAGAGAAGTGCCTTTAGCATTTATAGCTAGGATTTTCTCCTTTGTCTACGTACATCATCTCTGAAAGAAGAGAGATGGATGGTTTGTCCCACCCCTGTGTCTTACTTTTTGCTTATTTATATTATATATAGCTCCACATATTTAATAGGGAACCTCCCCTTGATGAGAGGAGAGATTTGTCCCCTTGTGATGCAGTAAACCTGCACATATGGATGACCAATCTCCCTATGCTATGGTGATAGGAACTATTTTGAATGCCAGTTAGCTGGTCGACAAAATATTCACCCAACATAGTACAAAAAAATAAAGTATGAAATAAACTATATCAAACATGCTGATATGGTAGAATATAAGAAGCTAGATAATTTGGATGAAAAGTATATAGAGAGATTAGACAAATAAAGACTTAGATGAGGTCAGACTGATAGTATTAATGGTGTGACATAATAATATTGAAATATCTCTAAAAAATTACCATGTATTGATATTACCCCATTAATAGTACACAATTTAAGGAGTGGACTTAGGGAGATTGATGTGCCAACAAGCCCATGTAAGAGAAACCATCAATAAATTGATAAAAATGATTTTTTTTAGGTGTATACATTTTAAATTAAAAAAATACATGTAAAAAGGTCATGAATATGTGACTAAGAAATAATGGTTGTACAAAAAATCCTTTCCCAATAAGTTTGTATTGTACTAAAGGTGCTACAAATCCTTTTTTAAGGCCCATGCATGAATAATTTTCAAAATTTAGGAAAAAAATCTATAAACCATGGGACTAATACCCGTTTTGATTTGATTGATTCTTGATATCTTAACACCCTTCCTTGATCTTCATGTATTATAATGTCATTCAAAATTATTAAAAAGTTTAGTTTTACTAGATCTTAGGTTGATAATTTTGTGAATCATTTGCAGCCAACACCATTTACCTAATTTTGAACCTACCAATTACTATAGTGTTGCACCTTTAGCGCTTCTTGCAACCACATAACCATTGAATAATGATTCAATAATAATAATAATAATAATAATAATAATAATAATAATAATAATAATAATAATAATAATAATAATAATAATAATAATAATAATATATTTTTGAAAATAAAAGAGCTTGGGCTACCCTTGACACTGACTTACATATATATACAAAATAGTGGAGAAGAGTGGATAGCTCATTCCCACACCTTACCCTCACACCTTGACAAAAGAGAATGTGGCTGAGGAATAACATCCTAGTTACATAGCTGAATCACGACAGCTGGGTGAGGAGTTAAGCACCCCACCTTCCAAACCTTGAAAATCTAGCCATGTTACCATTAACAAAGGCTTAACTCTTCCTTCACCTGACACATAGTTTTGTACTGCTTAATTTCCACCTTGCACAAACAACACAACAAAATGTGTTTTATATATCTAAACATATGAAAAGACAGAGGAAAATAAATTTATCTTAAGTAATGGGGTTGTTCCTAGCAGATCTAAATCTGATCAATGTTAAAAAAGTTTCAAATGAATGCAATAAAATAAATAAATCTAAAACCATAGCTTGTTACAAATAAAAAGGTAAAATACATAGATGACAAATGAAAGAGGCCATGATTACAATGGAGTACTAAAAGTGCCTCCATGAAGAGGAGAATGGGCATCTGCTTGTAAGCTAGAAGAATCTATAAATCAGATGAAATAAAAAAAATGCTAAAGAATTTAATGATGATTTAATGTGAATGACAATGTTTTATAGATTTTCATAAAGATATCTAGAACAACATTAAGGTTGAAAAAAATAGAGGGCTAAGATGGAAGGGACCCACTGGTTGTGTTTTTATTTCTTATCGAATTGAGAGATCTAAGAGATCTTAACTAATATGATTAAAATTTTAAAATATACATTATCATTTTTATGAAGAAGATTTTACAAGTGATTTAAACTATTTTTATTGATTAAGAATTGATTTATGAAAATTGGCAAAGTAGCCATACATTTAAAATAATGGAAGTGGTATGTGAACTAGAAATTAAATTTTTTAATGCATTGATTTTTAAGGTATAGCCTTTAAATTTAAGACCTTCCTCTTAATTAATGGTTTATTAGGAAGTTGCACCTTAGCACATGTTTGGTTTATGAGTGGAATCTTGTTTTATGTGTTGGCCTTCATGTTGGTTAAATTACATTGACTTTTTTACCTTTGGCATGGGCCATTTTTAATGTGTTATTAAAACCTTGACTGGGAAAGCATATCTCAAGTTGTTTTATAAGTGGCTATGATGGTTTTAACTTATGTATATTTCAAGAATCATGGGTTGGGTAGCCAAAATTGGATGAGTTTCTTAGCCACAAACTTGACTTCATTCTTCCTTATGCTAGTTCCGTCATTGGTAGTGTGATGGTATAGGTTGATGAACCTACCCTGCTAGTGATTACCATTATTATGCTTGTTAGTCATCTTGATGTAATTATTAATTCTTGGAGATTATCTTGGGCTATTTTCTTCTTGTCCTTGATATAAGCATGTTAAAGCTAGAATTTTGAGCACAAAGTTGACTTACAATATTTTGAGTAGAGTCAAACCAAGTAAGAACCAATTGGTGCCTTTATAATTTCAATGTGTGAATTGTAAATTGATGAATTAATGTCTTGAGATTAAATTGATATTATTTATTGTTGTGTTCAAAATCAAAATTATGGATCTACTTTCACTATTTTTTGTGTGTGTGTGTGTTTTTTTTGGGCATCATAGCTTCTTAGTAATGCTAGACTATAAGCTCTATCCTTGGAGGTTGTTTTTGTTGTTAGTAAAAAAATTAGAAGATGGATTAATTAACCTAGTATAATACATCCTTTTTGTGATCTTTTTAAGATTGTATTTAGTATTTGGCTATGATGGTATCAACCTTTACTCTTTTGGTGCAAAGTACTGGATTAAATAATTTAATGCCCATTTGAACATGAGGATAATTAAGTCATGAAAGATTATTCTCAATCTATGGAATTCTTTTGAGAAGTCATCATGGATTGTTGTCTTGACCATCCTTTAGCCTAACACTTAGGATGATTTTGGAAAATAGTGAAGTTAAATGCTTAAAGGAGTAAATGGGCCATGTTGTTATGCCTACATCTAGAATTTTTGTTGGTACAATATCAATTTGTTAAACCTAGTGGAAAAAGCAATATGTAACAATTTTTTTTATGAAAATGAAAAAATAAAATTCCTTTATGAAGAATTCCTTTATGAAGAAACCAAACTCCTCTTTAACATGTATCACAAAGGGGGGAAAATTATAGGAATCAATGAAGAGGACTTGAGATGCCACTATTGAGAGGCTCATATTATGCCAATGTTGATGGAAAAGGAATTATAAAAAATGTTTGAATTATAAATAAGTGAAAATTTGATTATCAATAGTCTTTTTAATTCCATGAGCAAGTTCAAGCATGCTTACTTGAGAATCATTGACTAGATTTTAATTGAATGGGACATATAATTTTCTCATTATTATAATTCACAAGCCCTAATATTAAAAAAAAAATGATACTACCTTCAAGAGGGTAAAACAAAGTGAATTTAATAAGAAATATGAAATCTAGGATAATATCCTTTGTCTAGTTTAAAATTCAAACACCTTTCTCATAATGACCATTTTTTAGTATATTGGAGTAATTCACGGTTAGAGTTCCCAATGAAAGGATGTCCTTGATTGTGCAATAAAAGTAAAAAATTGAAACAATAAACATTATTTTTTTAATGGAAGCCTTAATGACATATAAAATCATAGTACTCTATTACATATCTCTATCTATCTCTATCTCTATCTCTAATCCTCTATGTGCTTTATAACCAATATTTGTTCCTATTGTAGACTCTACAACCTTCTCATATAGACTTTGATCTGATCTCTATCTTGGAAACTTTATAATCTATGGATCCTTTATTTTAATTTCTTGTCAACTATGGCCAAGCCTTCTCTTGCTCTCTGACCCTTACCTCAATCATTGAACTTATCTCTTAGTATTTCAATGCCAATTCTCTTTAACCTTATATCAACTCTCTTCAATCATCCAATCATGATCTTTATGATCCTTTTATCATGCCTAAAAAAATCCACTTTAATGCTTGCATGAGATCCTTGCTTTCCATTGCTTTATGGAATTCTATGTTTTCCCTCAAACTGCCTGTGATTTTAGGATTTTTTTTAGGAAACATTGACTGCATGGTTGGATTAACTATTGCATGGTGATCACTAACTACTGAAATCTCTCTTCAAGATATTTTTAATGAGACCTCAAATGCTAGATTTTGTGCTCTAATACAAAAATTGTTACCATTCAAAGTTATCTATATTGTTCTTCCCTCCTTGTGACCATATTTGAACTTGTGACCACTTGTGGCCCGTGATCATGCCATATGGAATGTGAGATATTAAAAATTGGTCTTTGGTACTTGATATTGAAAAAATTGATACATTTACCAAACATGACTTGAACATACAAACAAGTCCTAATTTTCCATCGTCTCACACTTGAAAGCTATCTTATGATTCAACCATTATTTTTTTCTATTACACACCTACATTAACCTCATTATTTATTTCAACCCTGATAAATATATTACATAGACATATCCTTTTTACAGTATACCTGTACATAGGTCAATTCTATTGATTATTATCATTATCAGTAGTCAATAATGACTTCTGATGGTAAGTGTTGACCATTTTGGTCCTACAGGCCAAAACCGGTCTCCTTCTTCCCCTGCTATTTTGAGCCAGTTTAAATTTGGTTTGTACAAGTCTTTCGGCAAAATATGAACTACTTCAAAGAATGAAAGGCCTTTTATAAAGCTTCTTCAGACTTTTGGTAGAAGAAATTCACAAGGAAAGAGATCGAAAGTGTTCAAGACACTTTTCCTTAAGGTTGGTAAAAGTGGTTCGACGTCAGGGTTCAATGACATGATCTTTCCAAAGAGCTTAGAGATTTGAACTTGAACTTTGAACCATTGTTGGTTCAATCATTTGGTTCAATTAGTTGGTTCAATCATTTGGTTCAATCAGTTGGTTCAATCGTTTGGTTCAATCAGTTGGTTCAATTAGTTGGTTCAATTAGTTGGTTCAAGGTGTTTGATTCAATCAGAAGGTTCAAAGGGGGTCTTCCAAAGACCGAAGGACAAGTGCCCTTACGGAGGGCAGTTAGGCACAAAATGGACCATTCCAATAGGCTACAGAGGGTAGTTCCAAACCCAAAAATACCCTTGCAGAGGGCAGGGAACCCTTGTGGAGGAATCAAAAGGGTGAGTTTTCCTTTAGAAATGCTAAGGCAAAAGGTGAAGACAAAGGTTGAATTTATTCAGACAAAATGATAAAGGAATTCCTTCAGACATTTTGTCTAAAGAAATTGCCAAGTCAAAAAAAAAAAGGACTATCTTTCAAAAAAATTTCTACGGCAAAAGGAAAATTCACATAGGCAAATCCTTTGGACAAAAAGTCTGAAGGAATTCCTTCAAACTTTTGTCTGAAGGAATTTGCCTAAAGGAAAGAGCTAACTGAAAGAAACAAGTGGGAAAAACATAAAGGATAGATCTCCTTTGGACAAATGTTTGAAGGATTTGAGGACCAAGGAGCCCGAAGGACCCCAAAGGGCAAGTACCCTTGAGGGGGACTCTCGACAAAAATGAAGGGACCTTTCTCCAAGCCTTGAAGGGACACCTTCCCTTCGAGAGAGTTAAAAGACAAAGGCCCAAATAAAGGAAAAGGGGCTGAAGGAAAAAAGGCTGAAGGAAAAAGGTTGAAGGAAAGAAAGCTGAAGAAATTGCCAAAAGGGATGACAGGCTCACAGACGTCAAAATTGAGCATGGCAAACTAGACATTGGAGGTTCAAACGCCTAGTGACGGGTGCACAGATGTCAAAACTAAGGTGGTGAAATAGCCACTAATTTTGAAAAGCTTAAGGACAATCCACAAGTGAACTCAATGACACCCACTGAGAAGATAGCCCCAAGTGCTCACAAGGCCAGGAAAAAACAAAGCCAAGAAAAGACAAAACCAGGAAGGGACAAAAAATAGCAAGGAAAGAAGAAACAAAGTAGAGAATCCAGAACATAGCCACACACACATATGACAACATCTGGAATGTTCCAAAAGACACACCTAACTAAGCATAGATATTGACAAAATAGCCCAAGTGGCAAAAGAAGGTGTTGGCACAAAGAGTTATTCCAGTGGTTGACATAGTCTCTACCAAGTGGTCATCAAGGAACACAAACAGTGAACGACATGACCCATTTTTCTTCACTTTGTATTGATGAGCAGACAAACCACGTGAATCTCTTTAAGAGGCAGTCTTGTTTGTAGACAAAAGGGTGGCCTTGTCATTAAAACATCAGGTGACTCATGCTTCTGCAATAGAGTTTAATACATTTTAAAGTGCTAAAGTCAAGATTGGGTGACTACATAGCATGGTTCTAGCAGGCCATTTCTAGAAGGATGATATTAGCAACAATGATTTCCTCTTCCCAAGGCATTCAACGTAACATGGGTCATTTATTTCTAAAAAGTGCCAAAGTTTTTTTCCAAAAAGGCTATATATTTGTACTTCTCATTTGAGATAATATCTCTCAGCTTGTAAGGCGGAGCTCAGTCAAAATTTACCTTGAATAAAAAACAAGCATTTTTGCCTCCATTTGAGCTTGCACTTTTGTATATGTCTATGGCTTTGTCTTGTGTTAAGTCATTTTCCTTCATGCTTTCATAGAATGATTCCAACATGTCTATTGTATTTTGAGTTCTTCTTTTGCAGGTTAGCAAGAAGTGTCCATAGCAGATTATAGGTGCATGTGAACAGGCTACCATAGTGTGTCTTAGAACACCTCTGGTAGTTCTTCCTCCCTATATCTTCAAGAGGAACCCTAGCTCACTAATGCAAAAGGATTTATTGTATCAAATGAAGTGTATACCAGCGTGTTCTTGGTTGAAAATGTATGTTCAAGCTAAGTAGATCAACCATTTTTGGTGCATCACCATTTAGTTTAGGTTCTATTTTTAGTAACCCTTATCTCTTTTCAACCCCCCTTTTATATATTAGCAGTAGTAGTGAAATAACCTAGAAATGAATCAAAGGAGCTAGCCCTTATCTAGAGATTCTCCCCTCAATTTTGTGAAACCCACAGGTAAGAGAGGAGTCTCCATTGTGTTACATGGAAGACAAAAGCTCAACCTTCTGTCAAGGGTGTAATCCATAGCATCAACAGTAAGAACCAGCCTGCTTCCAACAATGACTATTTTATAAAATCAAACCCATAATTAGGGTAAACCCATAAACTTAGTGTGTCAATGGTGTGAGGAATTCTATGGATTCAAATAGGGAACATGAAGAGAAATAAATTTATAAATGGTAAGGACACAAGTATTACCTTTTATAATTTATTAGATAAGGAAATTAAGAAATCCAAAATGCAGGCTTGGATAAATAAGGCTTGGATAGTCGCTAAGGATTATAATATATTGATGAAATTGTGTTAGGAAAATATATGCAAGCTACTATGCTTGATCAAAAGAAGTCATTAGTTAGGAAAAATGTATTTGAAATGGTTCAATGTGTTAATGGGGCCAATTTTATGTCAATTTATGCCAGGTAGTTCCTCATACACCATAATCACATGGATTAGAATCAAGGATAATTTTAAGAAGGGACCCCTAAAAGCTTACTAAAAAATCATAGCAAATCCTAGATTTTAGGTATAATTCCATTGGCGAATCTTTGGGAAAATCACCACGTTGATATAAATTGACTGGTGATTTCTATTAGCTCTTTCAAAAAAATTATAAATATTTGATGAATATAACATCATATTGAAATCAAGAAATAATGGTGAAAATATCAATGGAGAAAGAGGTTAGAGGATGAGAAGTCTAAAGTTGAGATCTTATTTACAATTCCTTCTTTTTAACAATTAAATTTGAAATTATTTTTAAAGATTAAATTTTTCCTTTTTAAGTGATAAATTTAATGGCCAAATGACTAATTATAAATTGAGTACATACCTCTTTATGTATCTCAAAAGACCTACCAAATAATATAATAAACAGAGTGTAGCAAAAATTATGACAAAAAATCAGAGTATAGAGTATAAACCAACTATAGGGCCATAAGGCAAGACAACTATGAAAATCAAGGATGACTAAACTATATAATAAGGTCTGCCAAAATGTCTTAACCACTTCCATATTAGCCTTTGAAATATTTCTTTATTTCAATTAAAAAACCATGCCAACTAGAATATAATTATTATCTTAAACATTTAAAAAAAATACAGTATGATCATGAGGCTCTATTGTGTTTATTCACTTTGTTATTTGTGTAATTGATGCAGAGATGATGAACAATCCATCACTTTCCTGCTTGATCATCTCTTCCTCCTTGACACTAAGGATCTTAAGCCAACTTAGGGGTACATTGTTATTTATTTGAATGATGTATTTTGTTAATATTATCAGGTTACTTATGGTGTCTTGTGACCTCTCACTCACTTGGAAACACACCTTACCACCTTTTCCATTTTTTAGGCAACTCCCCCCCTTTATCTCAGTCACTCTTTGTAGCCCTTTCGTAGGCTAAAATTGCTTGTATGGGTCTGTATGGATGACACTTGCAAAATAAACACAAGATTTTGATACCCTTTTTCAAGACTGTTCTCTCCACTAATTTTTAGGTCCTAACTCTTCTTATAAACTCATTGTTTTTTCCCTTGTTAGTACATTGGTAGACCTAAATTAGGCCTTCCCTGCATAATAATCTACTCTATTATGCCATATATTGAGATACTAAATTAGGCCTTCCCTTCTTATAAACTCTATTATTTTACGTGCAAGTATGGAATTGAACTAAAAAATCTAAAATATTATTTAACTTGCTCAAAAATATCCAATGAATGATTTATAAGAATTTTCACCAGTTAGAATGCCTTAAAAACAACACTTTGCTTCACAAACCCTAATTTTGGGTTCATAGACCAAGTTAAGAGCTGAGAGAATTCATATGGATCTTACATGCTTCAAAGAAATTTTCAACATTATGTGAAGGTTATTTAGGACCTATATAACTCACCTTCACCTCACCCAATGGATATATTATCAAAACAATGATTCTATCCACCCTTTACCTCGCATTCTTGATTTGATATGAGCACGCAATAATTTATGTAGAGTTATGAGAGTTGGTTATTAATATCAAATCGTCTAAGAAAAGTTTTTCATGTCAATATATGGTTGATATTTTTCTACACACACCTTTTGGAACCAAGGAACATGCTTACCAACATCCCTATAACATCTTTTAACACATTTATTGAATACACAACTTATGCAATCACCTATTATAAGGTTTGTCAATGCTCTCAAAAGATTGCAAGTAATAAAATGGGTTTTCTAAACTTATTCAAGCATCCTACACACTAAGTCAACTTAAAAATACCTTATGAAAACCTTAATAACAACTTTGATGACTACGTTGTTGGAATATTTTGTGAATCGACTCTCTACACCAACACAATCACTAAGTATAGGGCTTGCTAGTGCTTGCTTTAGGAATTTTGTTTCAAATTGATGTTCCAAACCCTCCACAGAGTTGATAAAGATTATAAATCCTTCCCTTCACCAATTGAAATCAATAAACACTCATGATCAATTCTTGATTACTCTCACTATGAAGACTCATTATGTATATAAACACTCTTCTACAGACTGCCTTATTCTTCATATTAAACATTATAACCTCTAAAAAATGAATGAATATAAATAAATTCAATAACATGAGAAAATAATAATCAAATCAAATAAAAACTAAAACATAGTAGTGTTATAACTCTTCTTTAATGATTACTCCAAACACTATCACCTTCAATGGTGCATATACATGGGAAAATAGAGATATAATGCTTCTCATGCAATCTTGACTTTATTATTATTATTTTTTTTGGGGGGGGATAGATCCTATTATATAAAATAAACCTTCATAAAAACCAAATCTAACACTAAAACTATTATATTTTAAAGCAAAACCTAACTACCCTAACTACTTGTCAATGGTTACTTGTTAGGACTTTTGTTCCTCGGCTTAAACAACCAAGTTGATTCTACCTTTCAACTATGACTCATGGCTGAGTATATGGGCCTAAGGGTCTTTGTTAACTTTAATTTTTCATTAACAACTTAGTGACTTATTTTTATAACCTTCCACATTAGCCTTTCAAAGTTGAAACATTCAAAATTTCAAATTGCCAAAAATGGTAGGAAATCTCCCATTTGAACCTCTAACCATCCTATGCAATCCAAAGAATTTAGAAAGAATTATAACATATATTTGAAGAATCCTAACACTAATCCCACCTCCTAAACATGTATTTTGACTCTCTATTCAACTGAATTAGACAAAATTTTCAATTTTTTAAATTCTCGTGAGTGATGTCACTGCATCAATACTGTTTAAAATAAGTATCTTGCATATCATTATTTCTTAGAGGAAATCAATTTATTGTTTGTTTAAATAATTATGTGGTAAATACCAACTAGATAATATAATAAACTAATTATAGTAAAAATATAATGATAAGTTCCTTGAAAAGTATTTCTTTAAAGATATTTACTCAAAACATTATCTTTCAAATGTCTTAACCATATCCATATTCAATAATGGCCTTTCAAATATTTTTTTATTGCAATCAACAAACCATGCCAATCAAAATATAATTATTATCTTAAATATATAAAGAGAAAAATACAATATGATCATGCAACTTTATTGCATTTATTTAGTTTGTTCTTTGTGCATTGTTTAAAATAAGTATCATGCATGGCATTAGTTCTCAGAAGAAATCAATTTATTGTTTGCTTGAAATAGTCATGTGGTAAAGACCAACTAGATAATATAATAAATTGAGTATAGTAAAAATAGTGAAAAATAGTTAGAGTACAAAGTATAAACCATGGGGCCATAGGGCAAGACAACTATGAAAGCTAGGCTAACATAACTGAAAAAAATATTCAAAACATTTCATAATTTTAAAATTATAAACTACATAAAAAGGTTTACCAAAATGTCTTAACCACATCCACATTAGCCTTTCAAATAGGTTTTTATTTCAATTAACAAATCATGCCAACTAGAATATAATTATTACCTTAAACATTTAAAAACAAAATATAGTATAATCATGAGACTCCATGACTCTTTTTATGCAGTACATATGGTAAGATCATGTGAAATACTTAGTATAAATTGAATATATGCCATAACTCACACTTTTGACACAATTGTCAATCTAATAGACTCAAAGAAGTTCCTATTATAAGGGATCAATTCCTTGAGGTTGTATCCTCTGTAAGTTACACCTTGAAGTAAATTCCAAAATGTTTCTCTTTAGAGATTAGATATCATTTTCTT
This sequence comes from Torreya grandis, assembly GCA_037957365.1. Lineage (NCBI taxonomy): Eukaryota > Viridiplantae > Streptophyta > Pinopsida > Cupressales > Taxaceae > Torreya > Torreya grandis. The sequence goes on from JARHVA010000085.1 coordinate 6,305,869, forward strand.
TGAGATGAACTACTAGAATTCATTGGTGTGATGTACCCTCAATATTGGAAAAATGTTAGCTCATCAGATTTTTAGAATAAAATCAAAACCTTAACCTAACACTTATGAAAGAGTGTAGAATTGAATGGGGAACAAACTGAAGACATTTTAGATTTGCCAAAGCTAAGGGAGTGGTTTGTTTGATTTGCCACAACAAGTTTTGTACCATAATTTTGAAGATGGATCAATCAAGACTATGGACTACCTTAAGTTTGAGTGAAATACAATGTGATGGTATCTCATAATATTTTAATCTTGATAATTTATTCGAAACAATGATTTTGGACTCAATGGAAGATGAGAGAATTTTTAGTGCATTATCATTTTTGATGTCAAAGTTAATAAACAAGCTTGAAATTTTTTGGAGACTTGCTTGAGGCTCTATACAACTATAAACAATGTCCTCAATTGCCATTTGATAGAGATCTAACAATTTGGTAGTCAACATTTGAAAGAAGAGGATTGACTAATAATTCTTCAAAAATACTACAGTTATATAATACTAGATCCAAGTCCAACAAATTTTGAAGAGAATTCAAATAACAATTATCAATAACAAAATGAAAAATTGGCATGCTGAAATTTAAAATTTAGGCATTTGAAATATGAGGTTGATCGAGGAAGGAAAACAAATTTTGTGATTGATTTTGAGATTTATTTTATCAGGGCTTTGAGAAATCTTGTTGAAGATAATGTAGAGTATATAAATGATTAAGAGATAATTTGTGTATTTTTGTGTCTTTTTGATTAAGAGAATATGTCTATAACAGTTGTAAACTCTATTATAAAAATGAATAAATATATTGTGGTGTTCCCTTATTATTTCATACCACGTAGGTGTATTTTTTTGTTCTATTTGATTAAAAGAGCATGTCTATAATAGTTAAAAACTCTATTATAGAGATACATAAGTATATTTTTGTATTCCCTTATTAATTTATATCACACTTTTTTGAGGTATTTATAGTGTAATGAACTGTAAGTATCTATATTGGATCGACATTTTCACTTCCACCAATAACTTGCATAAATGACTAGAAAAATCACGAAAAAAATCACATTTGTATTTGATCAATTTCTATTAATCCCATGGGTGATGTGTTGGATGAAGATTAAATTTTGTCTTGGGGCCCCTCAATATGCCGACATCAATTCACTAAAAAATGGGACTAAATCTAAACCTCATCCCCATAGCTTTAATTCCTTCTGCACTGCATTTAATGCTAGAAATAAAATAAATACTAGTTTTGAAAATTATTTATTGTTAAGTTTTTTAGTCATTAAAACTATATAAAAGGAAGAGCATGTTTATTTTATTCTATTTTATAAATGTGTTAAGGACTACTTGTGACTTAGGACATAATAATCTTAAAGTAATAATTATTTTTTGGTTGGCATGGTTTGTTATTTGAAATGAAAAATATTTGAAAGGCTATTATTGATTATGGATATGGTTAAGATATTTTGGTAGACCTTATCATTATTGATTATGGATATGGTTAGGACATTATCATTATATTTATTCATTTCAAGACAGACGACTGTGTATGCAAACAAATGCTCTTAGTATTCAAATTAAAAGAAACACTAATCCATACCTTACAATCATAAGGAAACCAAATTAAAAATTATTTGCACCTTCATTTCTAACATCTCGTTCCAATATTTTGACTACCAGAGCTTTGCTTATGCCAATAGTTTGCATCAATGAATAGAAAAATCAAGAAACTATCACATATGTATTCAATCAAATTACTTATGCTCGCATACATATGTATCACTATAATATAGTTTACAATTGTTATAGACATGTTCTCTTAATAAAAAAGAAGACTGCGAGTAGTTGTTGGCATGTATAGTCATATGTCTTGAAATGAATAAATATAATGATAAGTTCCATGAAAAATATTTCTTTAAAGATATTCGCTTTCCATCCTTGCTTTTCATAGTTGTCTTTCTCTATGGCCCTATAGTTGATTTAAGGTAATAATGATATTTTGGTTGGCATGGTTTGTTAAGTGAAATAAAAAAATATTTGAAAGGCCATTATTGATTATGGATATGGTTAAAACATTTTGATAGACCTTATTTTATAATTTATATCTCAATTATAAAATATATGTATATGTGATTAGATTTCAAATAATACAATCCAACTTACCCAACAACGTAAAGCCTATTTAAGAGGCAATCTCTTGAAGGAAATATTTCTGATTCTATCAAAGTATTTTATCATTCTCTTGATATCCCTTTTATATCTCTATAGTTGAAAAGAGGAAAAAGAAACAAAATGAAAGCAACCAAGAGAGAAAAAAGACTCGATGTACTCAATGTATATTTATATATTATTATCTTATAAATCAATCTCTTGATATCCCTTTTATATCTTAGATTAGTTTTTTAAAAGATATACAGAGGTCTATACTCAATGTATGCTAAATATTACACATGATCTTACCGTATTTACTGCACAAAAAGATCCCTCAAGAACCATAATTTGGGATATGAAGGATAACAAAAAAATTGATTTCAAACTCTCCCTCAAGCTCATGTTGAATCTTAATCATGTTACATATATTTATTTACTGATTTTGGTGGGGCTAAAACATGATCAATATGTAGAAACAACTTTTTTTTTTATAAAACATTAAAATTCATGTATGTTTTCATAATTTTTTAGTAAAGAGTAAAACATTCAAACATACTTTTTTGTAGGAAATAAAATACTATCATGTATATATCAAAACTACCAAAAATAATATCAACATACTTAAAAAATATCAAGACAATATTTAATACCAAGTATCAACAAAAATTTCAACACAAGAATTTAATTTTAATTAGATTCTGTATCAAAAACCAAATCAATTAAAGGGGTACTATTATTAGTCAAGTCCTCAATATACTCCATGGAAGCAATAAAAAGTTCCATCAAGCAGGTCGAGGCCTCTTCAGAATCATATACCTAACCTCTATAGGTTGTGTTTCAGGGCTGCTAGCATGTTTCTTGCTAGAAGAAGCAAGTTTTTCAGGCTCAATGGGTGGAATATCAATGTTAAGTGGAACAATTTCATTAAGATGCAATTTTATAGTTAATTCAAGATTATTTTCATGTTGAAGTGGCTCAAGCAATGGACCATTATGTTCATTAGGTTGAATGACAACATGCATGTGTTGAGGGGGCTCATTTGGAATATCTCATTCATGAGGATGATTCCTCCAATGTGCTCCCATTCATCCTCTATTTTCAAAAAAATTCAAAGATTTAGTAGGCAAAGAGTTGAGAACATTCTAAAAAGTAGGGTCATTGACATCAAAATGCAAGAAAACACAAGTTTCCCAGTTAAATGGCCTAACAAATGTTTTAGTAGTCTTTTGACCATGAAAGAATCAACCACCTTAAGAGCTACCCCATGAAGGAGTAGCCTGACTAAATTTATCATCATCACGACCTTAAACATCTGTACCTGAATCACTTGAAACTAGATTTTAGCGTGACATGTAATAAAATATGCTCAAATAAGTATTTTATACAACTGAACTTAAATATTTTCTAATTTTTGTTATCTTAAAAATAAAATGCATTAATTTTTTAAATTTGAAACAAAATATAAATTATATTTATAAAACCATCATTGTGAATAAAAATCAATCACTCCACCCTCTTTACAACCATACTAAAATAACAACTACCGATTTGAGAAAACCATGCATTATTCTTTTACAATCCTCATGCCACTTTCAAGAAAATAGTAAATAGGCCATAATAAAATATATGAAACCCTGATGTTTAATTTTCATGTGTGTGTGTGTGTGTGTGTGTGTGAGAGAGAGAGAGAGAGAGAGAGAGAGAGAGAGAGTCCACTTATGACACAATCAACTTAAGGTAATAATTATATTTTGGTTTAGGATTTAGGGTTTTGAAATCAATATAAAAAATATATGAAAGGTCAACATGGATATGGTTAAGAAATTTTGGCAGACTTTATTATATAGTTTGTAATTTTAAAACTATGAAAATGTTTTGAATATTCTTTTACATAGTCGTTTTATTATTCATACTCTTTTACAACTATGAATACCAAGGATGACATAACTAAAAAAATATTTAAAACATTTTTATAGTTTTAAAATTATAAACTATATAATAATGTTTGCCAAAATGTCTTAACCACATCCATATTGGCCCTTCAAATATTTTTTATTTCAATTAACAAATCATGCCAACCAAAATATAATTATTCCCTTAAACATTTAAAAATAATAATAATACGATCATGAGGCTCCAAGACTCTTTTTGTGTAGTATATAGGATAATATCATGTGAAATACTTAGTATGAATTGAGTATAGACCATAACTCACACTTCAAACATTTTGGCAGACCTTATTATATAGTTCACAATTTTAAAACTATGAAAATATTTTGAATATTTTTTGGCGACATAAGTTCTTCCTTATATATGGTTTTAATAACTAAAAATATTAATAGTAAATAATTTTTAAAACTAATGTTTATTTTATTTCTGGCATTGAATGTGGTGCAAGTGAAACTAAAGGTATGGGGATCGAGGTTGAGATCTTGCCCCATTTTTTATTTCACAATCCTCATGCCACTTTCAAGAAAATGGTAAATATGCCATATTCAAATATACGAAACTCAAATTCATACAAATTCCTGGCCCTATGAGTTTCATATATATTTCTAAAAATACATGCAACTGTATCTTTAAAAATTTGAAACCAATATTTTCAATTTTGACCATGCCAAATAATCAAATACTCATTTTGAACAAAAAATTCTCAAATATTTTAGAATTTTTTTAAATAAATACAAACCACTATGTCAAAATTGATCATTTATATACTTTGTATTATCTTCAACAAACTTTCTCAATTTTCAAAACCCTAATTTTCAATTTTCATATATATATATATGACCACTCTAGATATAATAAACTTAAGGTAATAATTATATTTTTTTAGTTATATCATCCTCACTTTTCATAGAAGTATCTTGCATGTCATTATTTCTTAGATAAAATTAGTGGTTTGTTTGCTTAAAAGAAGTATGTTGTAAAGACCAACTAAATAATATATTAAACTGAGTATAATAAAAATTATGATAAAAATCAGGGTATAGTGTATAAATAATAAACTGACTATGGGGCCATAGGACAATACTATATATATATATATATATATATATATATATATATATAGACCAACCAACTAATATATTAAATTGGGTATAGTAAAAATTGTGATAAAAAATCAGGGTACACTATTATAATAGGGCAAGAGTATATATAGTCTTGCCCTATGGAACCGTAGTCAGTTTACTATATATATATATATATATATATATATATATATATATATACACCAACCAAATAATTTATTAAATTGGGTATAGTAAAAATTGTGATAAAAAATTAGGGTACACTATTATAATAGGGAAAGAGTATATATAGTCTTGCCCTATGGAACCGTAGTCGGTTTACTATTTATACTCTTTACCCTGATTTTTTATCACAATTTTTGCTATACCTAATTTAATATATTAGTTGGTTGGTCTATATATATACATATACATATAATGACCACTTAGGACACAATAAACTTAAGGTGATGATGATATTTTTTTAGTTATGTCATCTTCATTTTTCATAGTTATCTTGTCCTATGGCCCCATAGTTGGTTTATTATTTATACTCTATACCCTGATTTTTTGCCACAATTTTTTACTCAGTTTAATATATTATTTGGTTGGTCTTTAGTTTTACCACCCTAAACCTTAAACAAATAAGAAATTGATTTTCTTTGAGAAATAATGGTAGGTAAAATGCATCTTTTAAATAATGCACAAAAAATAAAATGAATTATATTATGTGGTTGGTCTTTACCATATACTTATTATAAACAAAAAAGAATATGATTTTCTCTAAGAAATAATGGTGTGCAAAATACTTATTTTAAACAATGTACAAAGAGCAAAATGAATTATATATGTAGTTGGTCATTACCATATATTCTTTTAAACAAACAAGAAACTCATTTCCTTTGAGAAATAATGGCATGCAATATACTTATTTTAAACAAAATGAATAAATGCAATAGAGCCTCATGATCATTTCAACCATATTTCTAATTAACTCAAAAACACCCATTTTATAGATTTTGAGTTTAAGGAAAAGATTTACAGATATACATGAAATTTCTAACAAAGCCAACATGCATGGTGTTTTTAGAAAATATCTTTAAAGAAATGTTTCTATAAAACCTATTAATATATTTATTCAGTTCAAGACAGATGATTGTGCATGCAAATAACTGCTCTCAGTCTTTAAAACTTAAAAAACACAAGTCCATATCTTTCAATCACAACGAAACTAGCTTAAAAATCTCCTTCATTTCCAACTTCTCATACCAATCTTCTGACTACCAGAGCCTTGCTTCTGACTAGTAGAACTTCACTTCTACTAATAGCTTGCATAGATAACCAAAAAAATCAATAAAATATAAACTATCACATATGTATTTGAGCAATTTCTATTAATCTCGTGGGTGATGTGTTGGACCAACATTAAATTTTGCCTTGGGGCCCCTCAAGATGCCAACGTTAATTAACTAAAAATGAGATAAAATCTAAACTTTGATCCTCATAGCTTTAATTCCACGTGCATTACATTCAATACTGTTGACCATTTTGGTCCTGCAGGCCAAAATTGGTCCCCTTTTCTCCCTGTTGTTCTGAGCCAGTTCAATTCGGATTACACAAGTCTTCCAGTGGAAGATGAACCAGTTTAAATAATGGAAGGGCTTCTACAAAATCTTCTTCAGACCATTGAACCATTCAGTTTAATTGGTTCAATGAGTTGGTTCAGTTCATTTGGTTCAAGTGCTCGTTTCAAAGGCTTGGTTCGAACAACTTGCTTCAACAACTCATTTCAAATGAATTGGTTCAACGTTTGGTTCAAAGGGACCATTCCAATGCCCTTGCAGAGGGCAATTTCCAGACCCAAGTGTCCTTGCAGAGGGCAAGAAACACTTGCAAAATGAAAAAAAGACAGGCAAGTTGGAATTTCCTTCGGGGAAGTGAACAAGATAGTTTCTTTTGACAAAATGTCCGAAGGAATTCCTTCAGACATTTTGTCTGTAGAATTTCTTTGAAAGAGAATCCTGCAAAATGAAAAAGACAAGGCAAAGGCATAAATTGATTTCTTTCAGACTTTTGTCCAAAGGAATTCCTTCGGACAAAAAGTCTGAAGAAATTTAGAGAAAAGGCCATGGGAGGAAAACCCAAAGAAATTCCAAAGGTAAAGCAAAGTGGTTGAAATAATTCTTGCAGACTTTTTGTCCGTGGGAAAAGTGGCCAAGACAAAATCTGTGGGGAAAGTGGCCAAGTGAAAAGACCCGGGGAACTAAGAGAAAAGCAAAGGAAGTCCTCCGCAAGGGTACATACCCTTCGGGCTCCTTGGTTTTGAAATCCTTTGGAAAAAATGTTCGAAGGAATTCCTTTGGACATTTTGTCCAAAGGATTTCAAGACCAAGGAGCCTGAAGGACCCCGAAGGGTAGGTACCCTTGTGGGGGACTCTCGACCAAAATGAAGGGACACTTTCCCTTCGAGAATGATCAAGAGAAAAGAACCGAAGGAATTGCCAAGGACAGTGACATCTTTGAAGCTATAAATTTTAGGGAAATAGACTAGCCGTTGGTTTTCAAATGGTGACAGGCCCATGAATGTCAATTTTATAGCAGGAAAATAATCATTTTATTTTTAAATTCATGAGCGCCAACCAGAAAAGAGCCCAAAGAGCTAAGAGACAAAGAGACAGAAGCTAACAAAAGACAAAACTAGGAAAATATGACATTGGGAAAAGACAAAAGTTGAGAATAAACTCAGTGACCTGCTAATAAAAGAGCCCAAAGAGCTGGTAAGGCCAAGAAGACAGCCCTCAAGGGCCGAAGGAGCTAGAAGAGACAAAGTAAGGAAAAGACAAAAGAGCCAAGTGCAAAAATGGACAAAACAATCCAAGTGGCAAAGGAAGGCATCGACTCAAGTAGTTACTCCAGCGGTTGGAACAGTGCTTGCCAAATGGTCATCAAGGGTTGCAAACAGTGAATGACACGACCCATTTTTCTCCATTTTGCATTTATGAGCAGACAAACCGCATGGGTGCCTTCAAGGAGCAGTCTTGTTTGTGGACAAACAACGCGGCCTATGTTTTTAAATGCTTGAAGTCAAAGTAGGAGCTGACAGCATTATCTATCAAGCGGCTTCCTCTTCCCAAGGCTCAAAATGCACATGGGCCACTTGTAAAAGGGTGCCAAAAGTCTTTTCCAAGTGGGGGCACCTTTTGTTCTCTCTTCTCTCTATATATTGTAACTTCTCATTTTGTAAGATATCTCTCACATTATAAGGTGAAGCCCTACCATTTTTCACTTGGAATTAATAGATACGCATTTTTTACCTCTATTTTGGTTGGATATATCTTTGAGTGCACCTGAGTGTTAGTCTTGTGTCAAGTCATTGCTTCTTAATGCTTTCACAGGGCTGACACCAATGTACCTAGTATATACAGAATGCCATTCTTGTAGGTGATAAGAAGAGGTGTTCCTAGAGTGCAAACGCAGGAGGAGATTACTAGATAGTGTGCTCTTTCTACAATGTCTTTGGTAAGTCCTTTTACTATGTGTTTCCATTAAAGCCTTCCTATCAAGCTCTCTACAGTCTGGTCCTTTTACCAGTTAGAGTGTATGTATGTGTTCTTGTGGTTTAGACTGTGAGTGTGATTAGACTAAAATTGTTTGCTGCATCACCCTATTAGGTTAGGTTTTGTTGTTTTCAGCATCCTTCTCCCTTTTCAACCCCCCAAATTTATATATACATATTAGTAACTTACTGGAATAACTCAGATGCATCAAAGGGAGTTAGCCCTTATCTAGGGACTCTCCCCCCAATTTTTCCAAACCCACAGGCAAGAGGGCAGTTTCCATTATTGCGTGTGGAAGGTAGGAGCTCGGCTTCCTATCAAGGGTGCAATCCATTGCATCAACAATTTTTGGCATGCCTGATGGGACCATGTTTGGACACTCAGAAAAGTTCCAGGATTGGTGCTGGTCCTGTTACAGTAGAATGAACCATTAATATAGCATTTGACCTTTAATCAGGCAATTTTGGGACAAGTTTTGTCCAAAGAGTTGAAGAATTTTTGGTGTGTTCTTCAACCAACCAGCCTTTGGAGGCTTTTTCATCAACACCAATGGTGACTCTGAGTTGAATTAGCTGGTTAAGCAGTCTAGGTGCCATCAAGAAATCTTATTTTTGTTTGTATAAACCCATTGATAAGAATCATGGACTTTGTTTTCCTTCGTATGATTTTGATCAAGCTGAGGTTGTTCATGGAATCACCTCAAGCAGCTCTCCTAGTTGCCCTTCAATAATAAGGGAAGTAACGTTGGAGTTTGAGAAGCAAGTGATGGAGATAGACAGATTAGATGAGCAGTATAGATATCAACAAGAGCTTATGTACAAGGAGTATTTGTTCAGGCAAGCTCAGGCCTTACAATCCATGGAGGAGGAGGTAGCAAAATGGAAGAGTTCATTCATTCAAGGCAGTTAGCTTTGTGTTCCCCCTCCTATTCTAATGAAAACTGCCTCTTGTGCACCAAATCCTTTCTACCAAATAACACTTGCTCACTCTAGCTCATCTGATGCATTAATCACTCCTGCTCTTAACCCCTTGCGCCTAGCTTTCAAACATCAAAGGGCATTAGAACAACCTCTCATGGAAATGAACCTTCTTAATTCTTTAGAATGTGAATCCTCCTTTAAAGGGAATACCATGAACCAACTCATCTCTCTTGAAGAAGCTCTTCCTGTACATCAGTAGACCCTTCCTAATCTTCCCCAACTTCCTCAAGTCTCTCAATATGATCTCCAAATTCCAAGTTGGAAGAGGGAAAATCATGAACTAGCTTGGGAACTTGAAGAGGATAAAGTTGCTGCCTGTTCACAAGGGCAAAGTTCCAATCCCAAGGTCATGAGTTGGAAGCAAATAGTGGAATCATGGGGTAGGAAGGAGAATGAGAAAGGTTTTGCTCAAAACCTTGAAGAAGATGAACTTGCTCCTACTCATCATGATGATGATTGTAACCTCCAAAGAAGGCTCTTCCAAAAAGATATAGATAGGCGAATTATAGATTTGGAGTCTAGAGTGAGATTCCTTAGCCAATGCGTGATGGACGTTTCAAACTAAACAACAGTTTCCATGTTTGAACACACCCCATCTACACACCTCCAAGATAGCTATCAAACCACATCTGATATAGATGAAGTGTTAGCCAAATGGAAGGAGGAGAATCATTTGATTCTAACTCAGGGACTGCCTCCTCTTCCACATGGGTTTAATCTTCAACCTTCCACTTCATCCCTTCTCAAAGAGGAAACTATTTTGTAGGAGGCGAGTGAGGAAGAGAAGATCCAATCTGTAGCTTCTCAGAAGGTTACCATGAGCAATAATGAAGATGAAATCATCATGGAGGCTCCTTTTGAAGACTTCATCAACAATGGAGAAGATGTAGGTCATGCATACATGCGGATGTCCCAGAAATATGAAGAGGAATGTAAGTATGGTGAGCTCTCTCCCCCCTTGTTTGATGAACTTCCTTGTTGCTTCGATGAGGAGGATGACCATTCCATGGAGCCTGAGTTGGAGGAGGATCAGATGAATATCTTTGAATAACTAGAGACTCTGATCTTTGAGCAAGAGAAGGAGAGCACTGTTCATATTGAGAATAACTTTGAATAAGAGAGCTTTGAGCAAAAATGTGATGTTCTGTGGGATGAGAAATCAATTTGTGACTCCATTTTAGACATCACAATAGTCACCCTTCTTCAAGAAAGCCATGAAGGAGCAGAGGATGAGTTTGACAGGATCTTCAATGAAGCAGAAGGGAACGGGTCAAACCATGATGCATGTCAAAGGAGCTATGCATATCAAAAGGCTTATGGTGATGAACTAGCAGCCACAAATTTCTTGATGAAATGCACCAGGATGAAGGGCCAGCATTCAACAAGCTTCTAAGAACAAGAAGAGTACATACATGTTGGGAGCATGTTTGACTCTGATCCACTCAGATGCAAGCCAATCAAGGTGGCAGGCAAGAGGAGCAGGTCACCAAATTTCTTTTCCATTCAGTGACTTGTCTGGCATCATAAGTTTTCTTGCCACGAAGGAGACTTAAGAAAATTTCCCTTTGATCCAAGAGGGAAGCAAATATACCTAGTTAGCTGTATATAGTAGTTTGCTTTTATTTTTCTTTCCTATTTCCCCTAAGTGTTGTTTGCACAAGTAGTGTTTTTAGCCTTGCGTGTGTTTTCCTTTGTGTGTGGGGTAAAACCTATGTGATTGATTCTTGGATATCCCAAGGTGGTTGCTAACTCTTTTAAATCTACATCTTGACCCCGTGCCTAATGGACTCAAAGACAACTAGTTTCTAAGCATAACAGGCATGCTTCCCTTGGGAGTCACCAATTTGTTGACCATTTTGGTCCTACAAGCCAAAATTGGTCCCCTTTTCTCCCTGT